>OZ035830.1:3673073-4387897 GCA_964034765.1 Knipowitschia caucasica
AATGTGGTACTTCTACATACATACATACAGAGGTCATTTGTAGGATTGTTTGACTATAAAACATAAAACAACATTATGTAAAACAAACGTCTTTATTAATATGGAATAAGTAGCACAGAAAGGACAGTATAAATACATTTAATGCATATTTCAAAACAAGTTTCAAGGACAAGGGAAACACTGCAAGAACTAGGTACCCAACCCAAGTAACAAGAATTACACATTACCAGGTACTTACCAGCCAAGTACCAGGTACTTACCAGCAAGTACCAGGTACTTACCAGCAAGTACCAGGTACTTAACAGCAAGTACCAGGTACTTACCAGCAAGTACCAGGTACTTACCAGCAAGTACCAGGTACTTACCAGCAAGTACCAGGTACTTAACAGCAAGTACCAGGTACTTAACAGCAAGTACCAGGTACTTACCATAGGGACTGGCCCATAATAAGACAAAGGACTTTAACATAAGTACCAGTGATAACACCAGTAATTATACAGTAAGTACCAGGTACTTACCATAGGGACTGGCCCATAATAAGACAAAGGACTTTAACATAAGTACCAGTGATAACACCAGTAATTATATAGTAAGTACCAGGTACTTACCATAGGGACTGGCCCATAATAAGACAAAGGACTTTAACATAAGTACCAGTGATAACACCAGTAATTATATAGTAAGTACCAGGTACTTACCATAGGGACTGGCCCATAATAAGACAAAGGACTTTAACATAAGTACCAGTGATAACACCAGTAATTATATAGTAAGTACCAGGTACTTACCATAGGAACTGGCCCATAATAAGACAAAGGACTTACCCATAAGTACTAGTGATACCAGTAATTATATAGTATACCATGTACTTACCAGCAAGTACCTGGTACTTGCTGGTAAGTACCTGGTACTTGCTGTTAAGTACCTGGTACTTGCTGGTAAGTACCTGGTACTTGCTGGTAAGTACCTGGTACTTGCTGGTAAGTACCTGGTACTTGCTGGTAAGTACCTGGTACTTGCTGGTAAGTACCTGGTACTTGCTGGTAAGTACATGGTATACTATATAATTACTGGTATCACTAGTACTTATGGGTAAGTCCTTTGTCTTATTATGGGCCAGTTTCTATGGTAAGTACCTGGTACTTACTATATAATTACTGGTGTTATCACTGGTACTTATGTTAAAGTCCTTTGTCTTATTATGGGCCAGTCCCTATGGTAAAGTACCTGGTACTTACTGTATAATTACTGGTGTTATCACTGGTACTTATGTTAAAGTCCTTTGTCTTATTATGGGCCAGTCCCTATGGTAAGTACCTGGTACTTGCTGGTAAGTACATGGTACTTGCTGGTAAGTACATGGTATACTATATAATTACTGGTATCACTAGTACTTATGGGTAAGTCCTTTGTCTTATTATGGGCCAGTTCCTATGGTAAGTACCTGGTACTTACTATATAATTACTGGTGTTATCACTGGTACTTATGTTAAAGTCCTTTGTCTTATTATGGGCCAGTCCCTATGGTAAGTACCTGGTACTTACTGTATAATTACTGGTGTTATCACTGGTACTTATGTTAAAGTCCTTTGTCTTATTATGGGCCAGTCCCTATGGTAAGTACCTGGTACTTGCTGGTAAGTACATGGTACTTGCTGGTAAGTACATGGTATACTATATAATTACTGGTATCACTAGTACTTATGGGTAAGTCCTTTGTCTTATTATGGGCCAGTTCCTATGGTAAGTACCTGGTACTTACTATATAATTACTGGTGTTATCACTGGTACTTATGTTAAAGTCCTTTGTCTTATTATGGGCCAGTCCCTATGGTAAGTACCTGGTACTTACTGTATAATTACTGGTGTTATCACTGGTACTTATGTTAAAGTCCTTTGTCTTATTATGGGCCAGTCCCTATGGTAAGTACCTGGTACTTGCTGTTAAGTACCTGGTACTTGCTGTTAAGTACCTGGTACTTGCTGGTAAGTACCTGGTACTTGCTGGTAAGTACCTGGTACTTGGCTGGTAAGTACCTGGTAATGTGTAATTCTTGTTACTTGGGTTGGGTACCTAGTTCTTGCAGTGTTTCCCTTGTCCTTGAAACTTGTTTTGAAATATGCATTAAATGTATTTATACTGTCCTTTCTGTGCTACTTATTCCATATTAATAAAGACGTTTGTTTTACATAATGTTGTTTTATGTTTTATAGTCAAACAATCCTACAAATGACCTCTGTATGTATGTATGTAGAAGTACCACATTTACTACATAGGAATAATACTGTAGTGTCCTTGAATTACTAAGTTACAGCTGTATCTAGAATTATCACAATAAGTACCTAGAAGTACCACTGTAAGTACCACAATAAGTACCTCTAAGTACCACTGTAAGTACCACAATAAGTACCTAGAAGTACCACTAGAAGTACCACTGTAAGTACCTAGAAGTACCTAGAAGTACCACTGTAAGTACCACTGTAAGTACCACTGTAAGTACCACTGTAAGTACCACCGTAAGTACCACCGTAAGTACCACCGTAAGTACCACCGTAAGTACCCCTGTAAGTACCACCGTAAGTACCACCGTAAGTACCACCGTAAGTACCACCGTAAGTACCACCGTAAGTACCACCGTAAGTACCACCGTAAGTACCACCGTAAGTACCACCGTAAGTACCACTGTAAGTACCTAGAAGTACCACTGTAAGTACCTAGAAGTACCACTGTAAGTACCACTGTAAGTACCACCGTAAGTACCACTGTAAGTACCTAGAAGTACCACTGTAAGTACCTAGAAGTACCACTGTAAGTACCACTGTAAGTACCACCGTAAGTACCACCGTAAGTACCACCGTAAGTACCACCGTAAGTACCCCTGTAAGTACCACCGTAAGTACCACCGTAAGTACCACCGTAAGTACCACCGTAAGTACCACCGTAAGTACCACCGTAAGTACCACCGTAAGTACCTAGAAGTACCACTGTAAGTACCTAGAAGTACCACTGTAAGTACCATGGACTTACCGGCCCGTAATGTAAAGTGTTACCCACTTCTTTAACTAAAACTCGTCAAATTGACTGCCCTTGGAGTTCCAGTGCTAACGCCATTGAGCTCATTCGACACAATGTTACAGAATCCACATAACGACGCGCCACAATTAGCCACGTTTATTTATTACCTGCTCGGCCGCCTTCCTCTCCCCGGAGCCTCTCACTGCGATTCTGCTTCCTCAGCACAATCCCACAATGCACCAGGCTCCGCTCACTTTCATAAACTTCTGCTGGAGTTGGAGGAGAATCTTTATGGGTGTCACTGCGGCCGCTGCCTCAGTCTGCCCAGAAACACACTGCAGCGAGAGAAATGCACAGGATTTAACCCTTGTGCTGCCCTCGAGTCAAAAGCACCCACCACAGATAACTAAAGTAGAAGAAAATACACTAAATTAGGGTCTAAAAGAGTTTAAATGACCCAGGGCATTTCAGGAAAAATCATCCCAGTTCAGCTTGAAAAATTTTTTTTTTAGGGAATTCTTTAATCACTGTGGCGGGTTGATTGATAGATTGGATTTATTTCAAGCTTTTGAATATCAATCATAGAACTACAACAATCACTTACTATACATGATTTAAACATACAATACAACACAATACAATTTATTCTTATATAGCCCTAAATCAGAACAGCATCATCTCAGAGACTTAACAAAACCATTGAAATCACCAACACATATCAGAAAATCAACAGTTAAGACACAGAAAATACACGTATTGGAACATAGGAGAGACCAATGTCCATGAATATTGATAAATGTCATACATGTTGTAGAATTTTAAAGTGTCCTGGATCATCACCACATTCCTTCTTAATAGGCACTAACTACCCAACAGACCCTCCTGCATCAGAGGAAAAACTCTAAAACCCAGTGGGAGAAACCTCGGGAAGATCCACATTGAGAAAAGGGATCCACTCCACACGGACGGACGGGCTGTAGATCCAGGACTCAGACTGTAAAACGAGGACTGAGGCTGTAGATCCAGGATCTAAGCAACAGAACGAGGACCAGGGCCACACAGCGGCCCCAGAACGTGGGCATACATGCTTTTTTGATTTGAGGATAGGGATACTGTATAATTTATGTAATTTGCTTTTATTTCAGGCTCAGTGGCTTTATGTTCTCAATTCATTTTCAGAGTATTTGTGTATAGCCTTAAATCACAACAGTAGTTCTCACAGAGGACTTTCACAAAGCAGGAACGATTGCAAAAGAAATGCAAGGATAAAAAAAACACATAGGAGCCATTGGTCCATAAGGGGCAGAGACCACAGTCCTTGTGTGTTGATAAATGTCCCTAAATGTCCTGGATCCGCACTGTCCTCAGACCCTCCTAACAATAAAAAAGACCCAATGAGAAAATTAGAAAACATTAGAAACTTCTGGGAGGCTCACGTTGAGGGAGTAATCTGCTCTTACGGATGGACGGACTGTAGATCTAGGACTCAGGCTGTAGAACGAGGACTGAGGCTATACCTTACTCATAGTTTTTTAAGCTGGTGTTGAGAATCAGACTCAGACATTCTGGGATCTGGTACCTATAACTCTCAAAGCAAACATGGACTTTTGAATGAGAATCCATCAAACTAGCTTCTCACATTCATGGGTTTTTGGCTTTCCAGTTTTTACAGGCAGACCATTGCCTGGGCTCTATTTTACAAGTATGCAGAGTATTTTATATTAATCCCAGGCAACCGACCTGTCTCTTTCAATGTAATGGAAACCGCCCTTTCTCTGCCACCTTCCACCAAAAAAGATTGGCATTAAACATTTGAACAGGGAATGTTTTCGTCCTATGTGTTTTAATCCCATTCTTGTAGTTGATTTTCCGCCTTCCTAAAGTGATGCAGAGTTCCTTGAATAGTTTTGTCGGTGCGGTCTCCAGAGGTGACGTTTCGCTCTGGAGACCACGGAGCTTCATGTCTCTGAGTCTGAGTCTTTATCGGGGGCCTGACGCTCGGCTGCTCCCGTTAAACGTTTGGTTAATCCTCGCTCCACACACTTCAGGAGGCTCCGACTGAACGTCTGGGACTCCAAATGTGTTTCATGTTTCTACAGATTAAACTTGTGTGTATCTGTTAGAGTGGCACAATTCTGGCAACAAATCTAACAGAGATATTCGTGACCAGTAATGTGATTGCAATGTTTAATACTCTGTTTAAAAAGTCTCATTTTGTGCAGAGTATAAACTGTTCATATGAAGCTGTTACCTCATACACCAGTGTTTCCCAACTAAGGGCACGTGGACCCCTAGTGGTATGACGAGGGGGGGGACTTCAACATTTTCAAAACAAGCAAACATTGATAGTTTGAGGTTGATATGGGCTACTATGGAATGTCATTATTTGAAATACCTATTTCATTAATACATTCAGGATTGGTCTTCAGGGTTAACAAGACTCAGCCGAAGGGAGTGAGGAGGTGGCGGGAGGGACAGTGCTGATGGAGGAGGTTGATGAGATATGAGGGGACCAGGCCATGAAGGAGCCAGCGGAGTTGTTTGAGGACAGGGGTGATGTGGTCTCTGGAGCTCTGTAGATACACAAATATACATACACATACATGAACAATTAGTCACCAGTTTCATATTTCCTAATATAATGTTGAGAATCCGGTGCCCCCGCCCCTGTGTTGTGTTGCTCCACCCTTTTGTGTTTGTCTGTGTCTGGAGCTGGGAGGAGTCATCACTGCTGGAGCTGCAGCCTCTCTACACCTGCATCTCGTCACCACTTACCTCCAGAGTTTGAAGCCTCCTCAGTCCTCCGGCCTCTGCCAGATCGTCCATTACCTTTGTGGTTCTTGCTGTGGCTCTAAGTGTTGTATTCTTGGAAAGCCTTTTTGATTCAAACCCGTTTTTACTCTTTGCAGTTACCTGTCCAGCTCCAGACAGATTCCTTTCACTTCCACCATCCTGTGCCTCCCAACGATATCATTTATTTTGATTTTTGGAGTAAAACCTGTCAATATGTCTTTGGAGTTGGTCCTTCGAATCATTTCATTCTATTCATTTCAACATACATACATATACACAACTTGATATACACACTTCATATACACAACTTTATTTACACATTCTCCCATGTAAAACAACATTGCCAAGTGTTATACTAAAAATATTGAACCTAGTACGCAATTCATAATAATAATAGGTCTATTAGTGTGCAATAACAAACCTTTAATTACACACAACTTTGATACAAATTTCAGACATTTAAAGGTACAGTATGTAAAAATCTGCCTCTCCCTCTCTCCCTGACTCAGGTTGCCAGATATGCAGACGAATCCAGCTGCGACCATAACAACTGAATAGACAAAGTTTTGTCAATAACAAATCTATAACCAACATCTTTTTCAAAAAGATAGAAATCCTGGTTTTATTCCTTGTTTTGTCGTTAAGGATTTAAGAATTATAACGAGAACTTTTTTAGTTCCGCAGCCACATCGTATTTTAGGTCGGCAACCCGGATCACGGACTTTTTGATTGGTTGAAAAAAAAATAATTTTGAAATTTCAATTTCTCTGCTGAACTACTATTATCAGTTAAAGAAGTATGGGAAAAGAGCAATGTTTTATGAATGCCTTTTGACGGATTAGGGCAGTTAAAGGATGACTTGACATGAGAATTGCTACTTAAATTCCACTGGTACATTTGCCACATCTGTCCTCTATCTCAGGTCTAACCAGGTCTGTTTTTGAACACGGAAGCACCGCAATAACATGCTTGAAAGCTCTGAAAACTCTATTTGGCATAACATGTTTCCTTCAACGTGCTGGGCCATTTCAGCTGCGATGGCGTGAATGGTAGCGGAAGCAGAGGGGGAAAGAGCGCGGCCTTTCTCCCCTTCAGAAAGAGCCGATTTTACTTCCCTGGGCACAATAGGGCCCTCTGTGGCTGCAGCGGCGGGGGGATGGAGGCTGGAACAAGCGCCGCGCTGCAAACCAATGAGCTCAGAACACTCCGCTCTCTCTTATCGGGGGAAATGACTGAGTGCTTTCATTGGGGGGACGTACTGTAACGGAGGGGAGGTTATCGTCCAAGCTTTGGGGGAACCAGTCGCAATAACTTTCAGAATGTCGGAAAAAGACACAAAGAGGGATTGTGGAAATGTCATTGGGAGAAAGTTTCTAGGGCCGCCGCTAATTGACGGCTTCTATAGTGCGTGAAAGTATGTGAAAATGAAATACGAGATTGGTGTAATTATAGAGAGAGAGAGAGAGAGAGAGAGAGAGAGATTCTTCTGCTAAGCTTGGCAAGTAATCAGAAAAAATTGCTTGATACAAGTTTAGACTTGCATTTGCATTGCCTCCTGCTGGGTGTCTGAGGAGCACAGGGACTAGCCTCTGGCTGGGACTCTGAGGAGCACAGGGACTAGCCTCTGGCTGGGACTCTGAGGAGCACAGGGACTAGCCTCTGGCTGGGACTCTGAGGAGCACAGGGACTAGCCTCTGGCTGGGACTCTGAGGAGCACAGGGACTGGCGTCTTGCTGGGACTCTGAGGAGCACAGGGACTGGCCTCTTGCTGGGTCTCTAAGGAGCACAGGGTCATAGAGCAAGTAATCAACAAAAGTAATAAACTACTTCTTCTAGACCTACAACATCAAACTAAAATGTTGTATTCTTGCGCTACTGGTTGAAAGCCTATCACTATTTTTTGCTTCAAATACATATTTTTTTGTCCTAGAAAAGGCTTGAATTGAGAGCTTCTGAATAGAGCAAAATGAAAAAGAATGTGCCAATCCTTCAAGGTCAGAAAACTTATTTCATACAATCCAATTCAGTTTTCACACTTCACGGAACATGTTCTCTTTTTAAAACCAACACATTAGTATTTCACAAATGAACCGCTTTCCTCAAATCTAAATAAAGTCAGGGAGAGATTCTCTTAAAGACTTTCCATCAGGTGTGCGATTTACAGCCGCCAGTCACGGAGGACACACACACCTGCACATGCACACACTCAATTACACATATACTAAAATAATATACACACACACTCTCCTACGCACACACCAATACACAAATGCGCACACACTAACACCCACATACAACTGCACACACACACACACACACACACACACATGCACGCACAAACACTCACCTACAAACACACACATGCACATACTCATCTACATATACTCACCTACACACACACACCTACTCACACAGTAACACACAATCACTCACCTACAGACACACACACTAACAAACACCCACACTAACACACACACACCCATGCATGCTCACACACAGACTCACCTACACACACAGTAACACACACACAATCACCTACACACACACACACACACACACACACACACACATATTTGTTCTGTTGCCGGAGCCTTGACTTTAGGTGTGCGGTCTTTCAGCATGCGCCGGTCAGGATTTATGTCCCATCATCTGGCGTCCTCTGAGGGGGCCATAAAGTGGGACGGATTGATATTCTGTGCAGACATTTGACTTTGAAGTGAGTGTGGCTGATATGTTTTTGGTCCATTTTTAAACAGGACAGTGTGAAATGTAGTTGCAAATGACCCTGGACATATTTTCACAAAGATAGAGCAGTGCTAAAGATGTGGACCGGGACCTTGTGACCGGGGCCAGGGGGGGGGGCAAACTCATTTTGGTCAAGGGCCAAAGCGATAAAAGCGGTTTTCTTTTTGGAAAGTCAAATAAATCTTTCACATCACAGTATTTTGAGGCATTGCTTTGCCCAATACGAGACATTGATACAGTACATGTTTTATCACCAGGCATAAAGACTACTGATCTCTGGTCTTCACAAAAAGCACATTTCAAGATTAAAATTACCCCGCTCCCATCTCTGTGTGGAGTGAGAGGACAAGTGCCCAAAAAATAACAAATGTAAACCGCTTTGTGACTCTGGTCTGTGAAAGGCGGTATATAAATATAACTTGCTTACTTACTTACTTCAAAACTACAAAAACAAAGGTCCTGACAAAGACCAGGGGGCGGGCCACATTACACCACATTTAGAATAGCTGTGTGTTTCAGGACCAACTTTTTTTAGGTTCGCTGACCAATTCTTGAAAGTCCCAATGGTGCTGTATTTGTATTTGTATAGTTTATTTGGTTGGGACAGTACATGTTGATGAACACATCACTCCGGATTATAGCCATTGGCTAATTTCCATCCTTTGTCCAACATTCGCACTCACAAACTCACATTCATTCACCCTGAACTATTGCACATGTTTTTAGTGGTAGGGGAAACCGGAGTACCCGGAGGAAACCTATGCAGACACGGGGAGAACATGCAAACTCCACTCAGAAAGGCCCTGCTCTGACCGGGGCTGGTTATATGTCAGAACTGCTTTATTCTTGAACCTTCTGCTCTGAGTGTGATGTTATAGTGGTGCAGTGACATCACACTGATACAGGACTGAGGCAGGAGCTACATTTGGGCCAGAAATTCACAATACTAGCGTCAATAAAACAATATTTGTAGAGTGCTTTTCTGCTTTGTAGGTCATAAAGTAACATTAACATCACAAATTATCGTAATCAATTAAATGGAGTGAAGATACAATCCTTCAGTTGTAGCTTTTTTAACCTGGATTTAAACATTGTAAGAGAAGAAGCCTGTCTCACATTTTTTTAAAAACTCCAGGTTTTTGCTGCCTTAATCTTAAATGCTGCCTACCAATTTTTAGTCCTGACCTCTTGACCGGTGTTGACCTCTGTGTGGTTAACACCGTCTAAATCACACATAGAAATACTTACAAAATGGTCTCCTTAAAACCCAAACGCAATCTCCCAAGTGCTCTCTCCTCTTCACGCCTCTCATATCCATTTGAATGCAGATGATTCTAATGCATTTCTCCCCCTCCTCCGACTCCGACTCTGTCCATCTTCCTCTGTCTTTTCCCATTAAGTTCCACATTGGCAGAGGGCTCTTGGTTTAATCTAAGCATCCGGCCGCTTCCATTTGAGAGATTGTTCCATTTGGCTTTGTGCGGTTGATCCCAGCGATGATACGGACTGGACTTATCAAAGCTCGGCGAGGATTGGAGGAGGCAGGTTTGATGCACTTAAGCCACACACTGTATTATAACCATCCAGTTGGTTTTGTCTTGTTTGCTGAAGTCCATTAGGTCAATTTCGACTGGATTCATGACCTGAGACGACAGAAAATTAACTTTGACAACGACAACAAAAGAGTCCCGGACGTCAGGGATGTGGTGAAAGAAAGGAGACATTTATGGGATTATCTTTTTCTGATTGTTAGAACTTTAGCTTCTCGGCAAAAAGGTCTTGGGTTGAATCCCTGTTGGAACAGAGCCTTTCTGAGTGAAGTTTGAAGGGTCTAAAGACAGCAATGATCTGAGACATTTACTAACATTTGAAGACAATGGGCATCCTGGTCCCTACACTGCAAAAATATTATTATATTTAAAAATTAAAGATAATTGCTTGAATTGATTGTTTTTCATCTGAAATTGAGTTTATTCTGACTGTGTTGAAAAAAGATTCTCCAATGGGACTAAGCCATTTAGTGTTATTTCAAGAACTGTTGCTTTATTTCTAAGGGAGACATTTCTTGTATCTTTTTCAAAACAGATCATTTTGCTTTGTCCCATCGGCAAATCCTGTTTTAAGGCAGACAGAATGTGCTTAATTTAAGACACATTTCTAAAAGCAGGAAAGAAGATGACTGCTGTTGGGTTGTACAAAATAAATAGAATTGACAGGCCCAATATTGACAAAAACTATTAAAAACTGTACACATTTTCCTTTGATAATTTTTTTTTGAACCTAATGGTCATGGGTTTGATCTCCCGCAATCCATGCCACCTACTTTGAAGATTTCATGACACTTTGAAGCAACTGTGGTTAAAGTTAATTTAACAATGCACAAACAAGGAAGTACATTTCTTGTTTTGGTTTTCTCAGGGCCGGAGCTGCCAACACTGTGGCCAACACCGCTGATTGGACGGTCTCCATTCCTCCATACTGATGATATCACATGAATTCTGTAATATCTTTGTTTGTGCCTGTCTCTACCATCAACAATAAAACATCCTCACTACTACCACTGTAGTAGTAATGTTCTGTGATAATTTATGATTTTAATGCTTTCTTGTTTTGTTCAGCACTTTGAATTGCCTTGTGTATGAATTGTGCTATATAAATAAACTTGCCTTGCCTTGCCTTACCACTGAACTCTGCTGCTGTTGTGTCCCTGGGCAAGAAACTTAACTTCACTTTGCCTGAAGTCCAAGCTGAAAGACCAAGGCTGTAGACCCACCACCAAGGAGATCACCAAGGGGCAGATGGGTATTGGGTGGTACCTCGGATTGCCAGCTTTCTGACCCAAAAATATACTTATAAAAGTGATGACCATGAATGAATAGACACTACAGTATAATTTCATTTAATTTTGTATAGCCCTAAATCACAACAGTATTTTTCTCGGGGGGACTTTGCAAAACAGTAGAATTTTACAACACAGATCAGAGAATCAAACAGATCAAACACAAGATTTTCAATTATAAAAAATACATAGAGCCATTGGTCCAAGGAGCAGAGACCAACGTCCTTGAATGTCCTTAAACGTCAAGTGTTTTTCAAGATGCACCTCTGTATCTCCATCCACCTCTACAGTAATCTAGACCTCACCTTGAAGCCCACTTACACTATTTGCATTAACAGTGGGACAGTATCAGGTGTGTGAGCCCTGGAGCCCGGTTACCAAACATTACTTTAACATGAAGCCGGCGGACACCCAGAGGCAATAGGTGTCGGCCTCCCAGCGAAATGTATAGCCCCCATTCCAACGCCTGAATAAATCATGTGCAACTGTAAATGCCTGCGTTTATGGTGGTTTTCAGTAAAAAAGCCTTTTCTCTACAAGCTGCAAAACGGTAAACAGTGGCGTTGCTTTCTACTCTGATGGTGCAGCGTGAGCCGGGTCAATAGGCGCTCCATCATTCCCCACTGACAGGCAGAACACTGTGCTGCGGCGAATGATAAAGTAGGTCCAAGTCAAAGGTTTAAGTGGCTTTTATTGTTCTCTTGAAGTTGTCATTTATGTAAAATGGACTGCTCTGAGATTCACCTATTGTTTTAGCAGTGTTCTCTTGTTTTTATCTCAACGCAAGCTTCATTTAGGTTGTTTCCTGGATGTTTGAGACATGGGTTCCTGCTGTGTTTGAGGATTCAAAATTTCTCGTATATATTTTTAAGTACAATGGTCTCTTGCTATGTCACGTTCACCTTCTGTGGTCTCTCTTTTCGCAGATTTGTTGTATGTTTTTTATTTTACAGCATACTTCTTGTACACTCCAACAACATCATGTAACTGCTATCACGATTTTATCCTTATTTAAACTATTTCTGGTCTTGCTTTCTCTCTGATCTTTCGCTGCATCTATACGACTACATCTTATAAAAAATCATGTAACAGCAAATATAACACCACAGTTATCTTTATTTAAAGTTTGAAGAAAACCAAACCACAAAGGCTTAGTAAAATTGACTCTCTCTCTAGTCTCTCTCTGGCTTCTCTTTCCTCTATCTGGTCTCTATCTGGTCTGTGTCTCTGGTCTCTCTCTGGTCTCTCTGGTCTCTCTCGAGTATCTCTCTGGCTTCTTTCTACTCTCTCTGTTCTCTATCTCTGGTCTCTCGCTTGTCTCTCTCTGTTCTCTCTCTCTGGTCTCTCTCAAGTCTCTCTCTGGCTTCTCTTTCCTCTCTCTAGTCTCTCTCGGTTCTCTCTGGTCTCTCACTGGTCTCTCTCTGGTCTCTTTCTGGTATCTCTTATCTACCTCTGGAGTTCAGATACAGTAGTCCTCAGTCCTGAGGTGGGAGGTGAATCAAAAGCCAGATATGTGGAATCTCACAAAAACAACACAAACCGGAGAGAACCCGGTCTTTGAGCGTCCAAACCTGTGGTGCTGCTGCAAATGAGTCACACAGGTCGGCTTTCTGCAGCGGTTTTCCGTTTCACTGAGCATGTGTGGAGGGAAGTGTAGTCTGTCACCGCCGAGACATTCCAAACGACACAGTGCGACAGATCATATGAGTCCGACCGGTTCAGTGAGGCTGAAGACGGCAGACCCAGGGAGGCGGCAGACCCAGAGAGGCCAGGCTGTCACTGATTCAATTTATTTGATATACAAAATTGTCAAATTCCCCAACACAGATCAGAGAATCAAACAGTTCAAACACAAGAAATGCAATGATAAAAAATACAAAAAAACAATTAGAACCATTGGACCATAAATGTGGTTGAATGTCGAGTGTGGATCTGTATCATCATCACTGTCCTTAGACCCTCCAGTATTGTCAAGGAAGAACTGTAATATCAAGTGGGAGAAATTGAGAAACCTCATGGAGGCCCACATTGAGGGAGGGGTCCGCTCCCACAGACTGGCGGGCTGTAGATCTAGGACTCAGGCTGTACAACGAGGACAGAAGCCATGTGATGCAGGATAGATAGAGAAAGCTTCTAAGATAGCATCCATCAGAAACTCAACTTTTTGTACAGAATATCTACTTAAAGAGTACATTTTGGCCTTTAAAAATATTAAACATTCTGCAGCATCACAGAGACATGAAGAAGCTGGAAGATAAGATAAGATTTGCTTTATTTATCTCACATAGGAGGAATTTACAGGTCAGGAAGTCCAGCTCTGTCCTGTTCCCAATCCCTGGATACAGCAGGAGGGTCCTGGACAAACAAACATCTAGGTGGACCATGACTGTCACCCCCTGCAGGACACTCTGGGGAGTAGCTTCAGTGACAGACTGATCCACCCTTGCTGTGTGAAGGAGAGGTTTCATAGGTCTTTCCTACAGTACCTGCTGTCAGACTGTACGGTGAGAACTGCAGAGCCTGTACATGTGTCATTTATATGTGAATACTAAATACTGCAATTATGTGCAATACTGCAGTTTCAGAATGTGCCTTTCTCAGTGGTCGGAAGTCAGGTATTCAAGCAGTATGAGCTTTTTTACATTTTTGTATTTTTCTCTTATTAGAAGAACCTTCTAAGCCTTAAATGGAAACCCTGAAGGGCGTTAGGCGCTAGGGTGTCATTAGGGTGCCAAGGTTCTTGGCACCCTAACGCCTAACGACATGTCCATTCAAAGGAGGAAGCCAAGGAAAAGGTTTCAATCCACCATTTTATGTTAGATGGCAGAACACACAGAGACACAGACAGCGAGGAGACCTGGTCCTGATGATGAAGTGAATGCCATAGAACTTTGCTGTAATTTAGAGGCAACATAAAAGATTTAATTACAAATACATCATTATTACTACTATTGAAAAATAACATTATTAGCAAGACACTGATCAATCCGGCACTGAGTTTGGTGCAATACTTTTCTTGTCTGTGGACTTATATGGACTTACTCACTGATTGAGACGAAGATATCTTTTATTACAGTGTGGAAATGTCAATGTTGCATCAGCAGTTAGAGACCGGTGGGACTGAGGAGCACACAGTACGAGAGAAATGAATGATACCTCTATACTAAACTACAATAACATCTCTAGCTTTATTATAATAAAGAAGCAAATATGAAATCTCTACTGTTATCTGTTATAGCTCAGTTGGTAGAGCATTGGCCTTTGGGCCTGAAGGTCGTGGGTTCAAGCCCACCATAAGACCTACTTCACGACTCCCACTGTTGACTGTTGTCGTTGTGTCCTTGGGCAAGACACTTAACCCCACTTTGCCTGAAGCTCCCACTGAAAGATCTCAGCTCCTGTGGACTCACCACCTGCAGGAGGATCAGTGAGGGGCTGGTGCTGAGTGTACTGGGTGCAGCTCTGACTGCCACCCCCCGACCCAGAAATGGATTAAGGGGAAAAAAATGGATGGATGGATGGATACTGTTATCTTATCTGTTCCAAGCCTGTCTCTTTTGTCTTTTAATGTCAATGGGCATTTAGTGTCTGCCCAGGAAATAATTAAAATAATAATAAAACTAATACAGAGAGTGTTTGTGCATTCAGCCTCTGCTCTGTACACAGTCTGCAGGAGGCGTGGGGCTCAGTCACTGTAAAACCTGATTAGATGTAATTAAGTCTGTGCATCTAATGAGTGCAGCTGCTTCACTGACGCTGACTGTGCTGTTCACGCAGACTTTACATCACGGGAGACATGCAAGACATCAGCGCGGTCATCTGAGGAGAAACACACATTCACTGAACTTTTGTAAATTGGACTCGTGGAGTAAGCACAAGAAAAATCTCAGAGATAATCGGTTTTCAAAACAGTTGTTACTTACTAAACCAATCTTAATTTATCAATTCAATTCAACGTATCTGTGTAACACTCAAATTGCAGCATAAGTTGTCTCGGAGGTCTTCGGTTTGCCAACAAGAGATCAGGGAATCAAACACAGGAAATACAATTGTAATAAACTCATAGGAACCATTGGCGGCATGACCACAGTGCATTACTGTCCTTGAGCAAAATAAGCAAAAAGAATGGACCCTTGGGAAAAATGAGAGATACCCAAGGGAGACCCAAAATGAGGCAGGGAGTAATTCCCATGGACAGATATGCTGTAGATTCAGGAAAGAGGCTGTAGATCTGGGACTGAGGTTGTAGATCCAGGACTGAGGTTGTAGATCCAGGACTGAGGCTGTAGATCCAGGACTGAGGCTGCAAATCCCGGATTGAGGCTGTAGATCCAGGAGTGAGGCTGTAGATCCAGGACTAAAGAGGCTCCCAGGCGGAGAGGGGGTTGCAAGCCCATGAGTCTGGACCGGGGGAGACAGTTCAGAGGTGCAGGTCAAAGAGGCCGGAAACAGGGGTCCCATCATCACGCCATGAAACAGTGAAAGGGACAGCAAGTGAACACCAATGAATAGACTACAGCTGAACTCAAAATGATGACAAATCACAAAGTAAGATGATAGGATAGTACTCAAGTTCCCATATGCTGGTCCACAAACTGCCAGGAGGTGACAAATGCTCTGGGACAAGTCTGGGAGGAACAATTATTACTTTTTAAAAAATAAGTGTGTCTCATCATTCGGTTTTAGGGTCAAAAGTAATGCATAATTCTTCAATAAAAAGATCCACGTTGCTCTGAGCGGAAGCCAAATAATTAAGTCCGCCCATCTGTGGATCCCTCTCTCAGTGTGGGCCTCCCAAAGGTTTCTCACTCTTTTGTGTGGTTTCTTGCTGATGCAGGAGAGTCTAAGGACAAAGATGATCTGGGACATTCGAGGACAAATATGGACATATATAAACATTTATGGACATTAGTCAACCGTTTTCTTTGTGTTTGTTATCATTGCATTTCTTGCGTTTGACCCGTTTGATTCTTGATTGACAACTTTGTAAAGTCCTCTGAGACGACTACTGCTGTGATTTTAGGGCCATACAAACATAAATTGAACTGAATTGATATTTAAATAACTGGATAAGACAGCCTCCCTAGTCGTTTGGCCTGAGATGAGAGTGCGGAGGCTGGTGTGGCTAATCTCGAGTAGGACTAAAGCAACAGTGAAACAGGAGGTGAAACGACAGTCTGTGTGTGAGAGTAATGAGCTCATGGTGTCTGCAGACGGACACCAGATGATGGATCACCACACTCATTATATCCTTAATGAATTGTTCGCCAATACAATCAAGAGCAATATCCATTCATCATATCTGCGGAGAACCCAGAGACGCACACACACACACGCACACACACACATTACCTCATAGGGAGACTTTATATATATGATGAATAGCAGCAACAGGCGTCTCCCATGCTGTTTGACTAGTATTGGTAGTAGTAGTAGCAGCTGTAGTTGTAGTATTAGAAATCAGGGAAAGTAAACGAAAACGTAAGCCAAAACTGTCACAAAGTGGGTCCAAACAAACACTTATAACACCAGAAACTCACCACCACACGGAGTATAGCACCTTTGCTAGCGCCAGAGCATAAAAGCAACCAACTCTACAACATAGCATTTGTGTGAGTGGAATATGACTGTGACACTTATTTTTGACTGTTAAAACAACTCCTAAAATATTAATTGGAAATAATACATTTCAATACAAGTATATCGAAAGATCCACTTAATGGGATTTGGGATTCAATTGGCAAGAGACAATTTCTAGACATTACAAGTCTGGTTCATGTCAGGTTTCAGATAGTGTTGAGTAATCCTTGGACATCCAGCCAACATAAGTATATAATTTTTACACTGACGACCATTTTAGTGTACTGAGCATTTCTAGTACGGAATTATTGGCGGCAGTGGATTAGTTGTTAAAACATTGGTCTTTTGATGCAATCTAATGATTGTGGTTTCAATCCCCCAGACTCATGCCACCAACTCCTACTGAAGCCTGCTGTCATTGTAGCCTGGTCGTACCACACCATAGTACAAATTAAATTTCGTACTAAGGTCTGGAGGTGCTCCAATGACCTTTGTTAACAGGCGGGAGGGGTTAACTCCTTTTGCAGATTGAAACGATTGGATCTGAGTTTGCCGTGACGTACGTAATGTGTCCATTAGCATTTAGCCTAGCTTTAGCCATCTCCTTTGCCGCTAACGAAGCCCGTGGGGAGTAGCGCCACAATCTTTGGCAGCGATTACATTTGCTAAACATTCCTCTTGCTCTGGCTTCAATTTCTTGATAGTACCAGACCGGATTTCTTTACTATCGCATTCTCCGCCATTGTCAAACTACAACCTGCCAGTTCGGCGCAAACTCTTGACATCACCCACATCTAATTGAAAACACAGGGACAAGACCCAGACGTTGATTTCCTACCACCATAACCCAGAATTGGACAAACATAGGAGATGAAAATGAATGAGAATTTATTGTATGCTTTTATGCCTGTCATGTAGTCACAGCCAAGCACCAGATTGACGGAAATGGCAAGCAAGCTCACAAAAACATATTCTTATAGTTTTTGGCTCTAGAAAATAGACTTTAATAGACAAAGAACTGTCTGTAGCGTCTTAAATAAAGTAAATGAAAAAGTGCTTTGTAAATTTCCGGCCTGAGCAAACTCCTTTCTCTGGCAGACCTTCGGCAGCAGATCGAGGCTTGATGAGAATCTCTTTGCGCACACACAGCATTCGGCCCGTGTAAACATTTCAAATTGAATTGCTAATAGTGTTTCCGCGCGGGGTTCGATTACGGGCCACGCCTCGGCAAAACGGAGACCGGAGCCAGAGAGAAACGCGATCCCAGGACACGGTCTGCACCTCTGACATCCAAGTCCTCACACACACACGGGACAAACACAATCAAAGGAGTTATCTGACGGTTCTGACCATCCATGCAAAAATACATATTCTACACATAAAACTGAATGAAATATTTGTTTCTATTTTACACATTTTATCTTGGAAGTATTGATACCCTTATTTCAAGACAGTTTTTGTCCCAATCCAAGTAAGTAAATTGATTATATTTTCAAATTTTACCTACAACAAGATATTATACTCTTGTCTATCTATCCATCCACCCAATTTCTCCCACTTTATCCATTGCCGGGTCACGGGGGCAGCGGTCTAAGCAGAAACACTCAGATTTCCCTCTTCCCCCACTCTGAGAGAAACAGTACCTCCAGTGTGTCCTGGGTCTCCCCCTGGTCTCCTCCCGGTGGGACAATTCCAGGCCTGGGTTTGTTATTATTACATTTCTTGTGTTAGAACGGTTTGACTCTGATCTATTGTTGGCAAATCAACAACCTTGTAAAGTCCTCAGAGACTGCGGCTGTTGTAATTTAAGCCGGTACACAAAGGAATTGATCTGAATACACTATAAATGTACAGGCTTGCACAGGCTAAACATAGGTACTAGCTAAAGTGAATGAGTAGTCCCTGGACCGAGGCAGAGAATGTGTAGTCCCTGGGCCGAGGCAGAGAATGTGTAGTCCCTGGGCCGAGGCAGAGAATGTGTAGTCCCTGGACCGAGGTAGAGAATGTGTAGTCCCTGGGCCGAGGCAGAGAATGTGTAGTCCCTGGGCAGAGGCAAAGTTTTCCGTGTGCAGGAATCATAGCCGTTCCCAGTTCACGAACAGTAAAATTAAATATGGAAGAATACAATATGTACTACCTGTTAAATCTACTGCATTTTGGAATCCAAAATCAACCCATGTCGAGGAAATCTTCCCAATGATCCTTGGAAGCAGAGTTTTATTTTGTCTGGTGTAATTCAAGTAAAAAGTACATGATGAGAACAGGCATTGCAATATCAATCAATCAATCAATCAACGTTTATTTGTAGAGCGCCTTTCCTACACAAGGCAACGCAAAGCGCTTCACATCCCCTATCACATCATGCATAAATCAAACACATTAAGAGCACAAGATATATTAAAAACATTAAAAATAAAATCACAAAAATTAAAAACCTTTAAACATTAAAATCACAGATGGGACTAAAATCATAAATAGTCACAGTGCATTAAAAAGATTAAAGATAAAAACAAAGATGAAAAGATAAAATCATTCAGTTGTATATGCGCAGCTAAACAGAATTGTTTTGAGCCTAGATTTAAAAGATGCCAGAGTAGACGCCTGTCTCACATTCTCAGGAAGACTGTTCCAGACTCTAGCCGCATGAATCTGAAATGCAGTTTGCCCATGTCTAGTACCGACTCTGGGCACTAACAGGAGTCCAGTCCCTGTGCTCCTCAGAGTCCGGGTCGGTTCATATGGCACAAACATGTCATGGATGTACCTTGGCGCGAGACCATGGAGAGACTTGTACACAAGTAAAGCTGCTTTGAAGTCTACTCTCTGAGGAACAGGAAGCCAGTGCAGAGACCTGAGAACTGGACTAATGTGGTCGTACTTCCTAGTTCTGGTCAGGACTCGAGCTGCTGCATGTTGAATGTACTGCAGCTGTTTTACAGCCTGTTTGGACAGACCTGTGAGCAGGCCATTGCAATAGTCTAACCGACTGGAGACAAAAGCGTGTATAAGAGTCTCCAAGTCTGCCTTAGACACTATGTTTTTAATTTTAGCAATGTTTTTTAGGTGGTAATAAGCTGCTGATGTTACAGATTTTATGTGGCTTTTGAAATTTAAGTCTGAGTCCATTATCACTCCTAGATTTCTGACCTGATTTGAGGGTTGTAGAGAGAGAGCCTGGAGGTGACAAATAACGCTCTCTCTTTGTTTCTGGGGTCCGAAAACAATTATTTCAGTTTTGTCGGTGTTTAGTTGGAGAAAGTTATTTTGCATCCAATCACCGATTTGCTGGACACAGTGAAGGAGCGAGTCCACTGGTTCATGCTCTCCTGCTGTCAGGGACACATAGACCTGAGTATCGTCAGCGTAATTGTGATAAGAGACATTATTACTGTGAATCAACTGACCTAGAGGCAACATGTAAATATTAAACAGAAGAGGACCCAGGATTGACCCCTGTGGCACTCCGCAGGTCAGGGCCAAGTGGTCTGAGGTACAGTTTTCGATCTCCACAAAAAACTTTCTGTCTTGTAAATAGGACCTAAACCAGCTTAGGGCGGTGCCAGCAACACCAACCCAGTCCTCAAGTCTCTGAATGAGGATGCCATGATCAATAGTGTCAAAAGCAGCACTTAAATCTAACAGAAAAAGGACTGAGACTTTTCCTGCGTCAGTGTTTAGTTTGATGTCATTTGTTACCTTTATTAGCGCGGTCTCAGTGCTGTGGTGGGGTCTAAACCCTGACTGGAACATATCATAAGCGTTATTGATTATTAAAAATTCTGTAAGTTGTTTATAGGCAACTTTTTCTAGAATTTTTCCCATGAAAGGCAGATTTGAAATGGGCCGATAATTTTTGAGTGCCAGGGCTTCCAGACTCCTCTTTTTTAGGAGGGGCCTGATGACCGCCGTTTTCAAGGCCATTGGGAATGTTCCAGATTCAAGAGACATATTAACTATTTGTGTAAGTGAAGGTAAAAGACTGCTCAGAACTGACTTGAGAAATCTAGGAGGTAATACATCCAGGCTGCATGTGGAGGAACTCAGACTAGTGATTATCTCCTGGACAGTTTCAATTTGTACTGGTGTAAAGTGCGTCAGCCCAAAAAGCCTCACTGGCGGTTGGATTATTATTTCTATCGTGGAGGTGATGGCGTTTTTGATACCTTGGACTTTGTCATTAAAGAACTGAGCAAACTCATTACATTTAGATTTGGAAGTAAGTTCTGATGGCATCTTAACAGGGGGATTCGTCAATCTATTTACTGTTGAAAACAGAACACGTAGATTGTTGCTACAGCCTTCAATAGTTTCAGAAAAGTACATTTCCCTCGTTCTACGTAGTTCCCTGTTAAAATTGCACAACGCATCTTTGAAGATCTCATGGTCAACTTTGAGATTTGACTTTCGCCACTTCCGCTCGGCCTTCCGGCACTCTCTCTTCTGTGCCCTGACCGAGTCTGCTTTAGTCCATGGCGCTTTTTGCTTGTTTGTAACTATTTTAACCTTTACAGGAGCAATTGTATCCAGAACATTCAAAACAGTGGTGGTGACAGAATCAAGTAATTCATCTACAGTAACACACAACGTGTTCTCAAAGTTTACCCTCCCCATGAACAGTTCGCCTGTATTATCATTTATGTGTCTTCTTCTAACAACCGAAGATTCAGCTGGTGGTTTACAATCAAGACACATGTCAAAAAATACACAGAAATGATCAGACAGAGCAACATTGACCACATTTACATTTGAAATATTAACCCCCTTGGTAATTAACAGATCGAGAGTGTGTCCTCTGCTGTGGGTGGGGCCACTCACATGCTGAGTGAGACCAAAGGTTTCCAGCACAGAGCTCAGCTCTATTGCATATCTATCATTAGCATTATCTACATGTATATTGAAATCACCTACAATGACCAAACCATCAAAATCTGTGCACACAACTGAAAGCAACTCAGTGAAATGATCAGTGAAACTATGGCATGACTGTGGCGGCTTGTACACAACAATAATAAGAATGGAAGAAGATTTCTTTTGTTCTATTTTAAAAGAAACATACTCAAATGATGAAAATTTCCCAAGAGACACTCTATGGGAGACAATACGATCTTTAAAAACTGCTGCTATGCCCCCCCCCCTTTTATTTTCTCGTGTTTCATGTTCAAATTTGAAATTTGGTGGTGAGGCTTCTATTAAAACTGCATCTCCTGTATTATGGTCAAGCCATGTTTCAGTCATAAACATAAAATCAAGATCATACGAACAGATAAAATTATTAATTAAAAATGATTTGTTGCATAGTGATCTGACATTAAGTAGAGCAAGGTTAAAATTAATATCAGTGTCAATGGGTTTAGTTGATTGATTACAAAGAACTGGAATTAGATTTCCAGAGTTGGACCGTCTAACTGCTGTCCTTCTTTTAAATTTGTGTTTATTCAAGTTAAAACACATTTCTGAGCTGGTGCGAGAAACACACACAGTCTCTATTGGTTTAAAAAGTGAACTCTGTTGTACTTTGTTAAGTTCCAGATGCATAACTGAGTCAGCACAGTTCAGTGGCAGGACTGTTGTTACACTGCCAGACTGACAGGGGTCAGTGTTTGCACCACAGTACTCACCCGGTGCTGGTAAGGAGGAGGAGGAGGGGGGTAGTGGGGGCCGAGAAGCCTCGGATGTAAACAGTCACGCCCCCCTCGGGGAGCACTGAACAACATGGCGTAGGAAATCCGTCAACAAACTGGTGCCGTATCTGTTCGGGTGCAGACCATCTGGACCCGAAAACCATAGACCATAGAGAAAACTTATCCAGGCTGCTCTTCTGACCCTGCATCAGTCTCTGGAGCACAATGGGATTCACTCAAACTTTATCACATGGGAAAGTCACTCATTGGCCAGTTGCCACAAGAGGAAACACATGTCACACCTTTAGGAAACTCAAGG
Source organism: Knipowitschia caucasica (assembly GCA_964034765.1). Taxonomy (NCBI): domain Eukaryota; kingdom Metazoa; phylum Chordata; class Actinopteri; order Gobiiformes; family Gobiidae; genus Knipowitschia; species Knipowitschia caucasica. The sequence goes on from OZ035830.1 coordinate 3,695,987, forward strand.
AAGGAAGGGAGGGAGGGAGGGAGGAAGGAAGGAAGGACGGAAGGGAGGGAGGGAGGGAGGGAGGAAAGAAGGAAGGAAGGGAGGGAGGGAGGGAGGGAGGGAGGAAAGAAGGAAAAGATACATGCCACACCTTTACAACTGATCCCACCAAATTAGGAAACTCAAGGTTGGAAGGAAGGGAGGGAGGAAGGGGAGAGAAACAAGAGGGGCTTAAGGGAAGCCTTTAGAACTGATCACATCAAATTAGATAACTCAAGGTAGGAAGGGGGGAAGGAAGGAAAGATGGAAGGAATGAAGGTAGGATTGAAGGGAGGAAGGAATGAAGGTAGGATTGAAGGGAGGAAGGAATGAAGGTAGGTTTGAAGGGAGGAAGGAATGAAGGTAGGTTTGAAGAACACATGATAAAGATGGAGATGGTCAGTCATTGTCTTCATGGTAAAAGAGACTGTTCAATCATAACAAACATGTCCTTCCGGCCACAAAACAGAGCCCTCTAAACCATTTCTTATCCCATATAATCACTCACTACGCTTGAACCATGCTTTAGTTATTGTTGCCTTAACATGCAGAAAATAGGTGACAATACAGTACAAATGCATATTACTAAAATCACTATAAGTCGTAACAGTTTTTCAGCAGATTTCAACCCAATATTTTCCTCCACAACCCAAAATTACAACAGCAGTCGTCTCAAAGGACATTACTGAATTATTGATTTGCCAAAAGCTGAATCAAACAATAAACTTGAACACATCTCTGCGTCCCGTTCTCTGCAGTCTAACAAACACACTGGTATTTAACCGGACTAATTAGCGGGTTAACTGAGGAAACACTAATCTATTCCTCCATCGATCTCATCATTTAACTGTGCGTAAACAGAGCGACTAAAGTGGGAGGGTTTCAGGCACTGAGGCTGCGGATCATCCACAAACAACATTCATTCATTCACCCATTCATTTTCATCCATTTTATTAGTCCATTTCTGGGTCAGGAAGTTGGCAATGAGAGCTGCCACCCACTGCAGCACCAGTCCCTCGCTGATCCTCCTGCAGGAGGTGGGTCCACGGGAAGATGGCTGCTCCGTCAACAGTGACACAGCCTTGGTCTTTCAGCGGAGCTTCAGCACTGTAAAAAAGAAAAAGTTAGTTCAACTCAAAATTTCAAAGCAACCAGCTGCGAAGGATTTTTGAGTTGAAGGCATTAACTTCATTCTTCACGTTTGGAAGAACTACACTTATTAAGTTGTCTCAGCTAAGTTTTTAAATTCAAGTTACTGGAAATTTCCAGTCTGTAAAAACTTACTTTTTTGAGTTCAGATTACTGCCCCCTACAATAACTTAATATTTTGAGTTTAAATTAGACCCCACATTAAACCATCATGATGTTTATTTATGTAGCTCATTTTACAGACCAAAGTCACTTGGGCAGGGGAAACCGGAGCACCTGGAGGAAACCTATGAAGACACAGAGAACATGCAAATTCCCTTCAGAAAGGTCAAGGTCAAGTTTATTTATATAGCACATTTTAAAAACAGACAGGACTCTCAAAGTGCTTACCAGACATTGTAAAAATACAACACACAAATAACGTTCAACATAAAAATAAAAAGCAGGACACTATCATAAATGTTTCAACATTGCTTGTGTTAAAAAGCCAAAGCAAAGAAATGTGTCTTTAGCTGCGATTTAAAACTCTCTACAGATGGCTAGCTCTGATGGAATAAGGGAGAGCGTTCCAGAGTTTAGAAAGGCCCTGTTCCTACCAGGATTCGAACCCAGGACCTTCGTGTCAAGAAGCAGGAGTGCTATCCACTCAGTCACCGTGCCGCACACACTGTGAACCAGATTAGTGGGGAAAACTAATGTTTCCGAAAGACTGACCCAGGGAGTATACAGGACTACTTTGGCTTGGCCCTGTCGATTACGGTTGGTAAAAATAAATACAATGATTTTTGAAATATTTTTTTCAAAATGTTGAATGCAGCCGGTTGACATGACAAATATTTAAATGAGCAAACGCAGATAAGTTGACCTCACTCTAGCTCGGTGAACTGTAAAAACGACAACTCAAAATTGTTCACCTTACTCAGATTTTTGCATTCACTGACAATAAACCTGCCAGTTGGAACTGTCTGTTGTGAGCCACTTGAACTCACTTTCAGAAGTTCATTACAACTTCAAAGTAAAATGAACTTAATATATCAAATAAGATGAACTTTTCATCAGAAACTTCTGAAAGTGAGTTCAAGTGGCTCACAACAGACAGTTGCAGTTCCAACTGGCAATTTTATTGTCAGTGAATGCAAAAATCTTAGTAAGGTGAACAATTTTGAGTTGTATTTTTTACAGTGAGGTAAAGAGGGATTAAGTGTCTTGCCCAGGGACACAACAACAGCAGACTTCAGTGAGAGAGACACACTTTAGTGGGTGCAGACAGAGTAGCCAAATACCAGCTGAGCCAATGTCGCCCCAATTATAACATTTATCATACTATTAAAAAAAACTATAAAAACTAATATTCATTTTACATTATCAATACCTAAAATCTCTCTTAAAATAACTGCCTCCTGTACACAGTTGTTCCTTAGTCTCTAAGGCACGATGGCTGAGTGGTTAGCACTCTCGCTTCTCAGAAAGAAGGTCCTGGATTGTGAATCTCGGTCGGAACAGGGCTTTTATGTTTTTATGTTCTCCCCGTGTCCGGTAGGTTTCCACCGGGTGCTCCGGGTGTTGTAAAGCGCTTTTTGAATCTGGTCTGTGAAAGGCGCTATATAAATAAAGGATACTTACTTACCAAGGCCCTTTTCAGGCAGAGACGATTAAAAATAGCTTTTAAAAGGTAGGCCTAATGACTTTAACACTTTAGCTTATACTGTAAATCACCACTGTCTGAAATCTCTAGTGTTTTGCAACGTTCTGTATTCCCCAAACCTCTCCTTGTTTTTACTCAGGTCTGTGTACATGCCCCACAGTTTAGGAACCAGCGCTTTAGCCGATTAGCCGAAAATGTTCCACACGACTTCATCCGTCTCCATCGGCCTTATCTCCACAATAAATCGCGGCATTAAGTAACGGGCCAAGGCTTTTTGGGAGATTGGAAGGTTTCTGGTTACGGCTCGCTCTTACCTGCTGCTTTACACTGATGAGGACTTCTACTTTCGCCGCCGGGACGACACCGTGGGTTTGAGACACGTCGACACTGATGCGTTTGGGGGAAGAGCAGATGAAGTCACAGGGTTTCTCTTTTATGATTGTAAAAAAGAAGAATTCTAGCCCAAAATAAAGTTAGTGAAAAATACTGATCTTAAACAGGAAAAGAAATTGTTGCAGTGGTCTTATCGCAAATATACATGTACCTAAACTTAAGATTCATAATGTGAACAGAAGTGGTGGAGAACAACATTTATTCAATAACAGAAGAGACAAGTATTCATTATATTTGCAATATTTAATACAATAACTATCTGTTTCACCTTCGTGTTTTCTCTGAGTTTACTCGTTTACTAATTTACATTTGCGTTTTACATCCACAAGGTGGAGCTTGTTGCGGTGCTTTGTTTTTGTGCATTCATTGCTTCCACACAACTGTTTTTGCTCTTCCCTGTTTCCCCTTCAGTTCATGTGCAGACCTTAATAAATGGGATATTTGGATTGAGTCTTATTTCCCTCTTTTGATAATGCCTTTGAATAATATTGGGGAACATGAATCACGATAAAAATTGCAGAATCGGATCACAATGTTTGCTGTATCACGATAATTTAAAGGTACAGAAGAAGATTTTCTACTTCTCGGTGGATCATCGAAAATAGTTCTCCTCCCAATTGTCGATCATTCTGGTGACACGTGCCCGTCAAAAAGGACCAGAGAGTTCTTTCACAGCATTTGGTAAAATCCTCCTGTATAGATAGATAGATACTTTATTGATCACCGCAGGAGAAATTCAGGTGTCAAGTAGCAGCAAATATAAAAAATAAATTCCAATTAGATAATAATAGTAATAATCAGCAACAGTCTCTCAGGTCACAGCAGCAGAGGTGGAGTAGCCTCTGGGTGGAGCAGGACGGGTCACGAGGTGGAGTACCCGCTTGGTTCAGACCATTTTCTCGGCTCTAGTCCAAAGTAAAATGCTAAATGCTTCATTAGCATTTTTCAAAAAGTTAGCCTTCCTCCTGTGGATTTTGACATGATCAGCTTGGTTTGGACCATGAATCCGCTCTGCTCCAGTCTGGACCAGTGCAAAACCATGAAAACGGTACTGCAGCAATCTCAGGTAGAAAAAAGCAGCACAAATAAATGTTTTAAAGCATATACTGTATCTTTGAGAATCCTAATTATATTTTTTTTATTTCACTAATGAGACTATATTTTTAAACTTTTTCTCATGTTTGCACACTTCCTGTCTTTTAGCACAACCTGAGTGATTATATCTACGCCTAATGTGACACGTACATTTCTCCATCGTGAGATCAATAAAGTGATCTTTATTGATGGGAATATTCGACGATTCCCACTAAGTATTCTCAGCTGTGACCCTCAAGACTCAAGATTTACTTCTCTGCTACTGATTTATCTGGCATTAAGGCAAACATCATTGGTGCAAACACTAATCCCTGTGGGACCCCTTCACACCAACACAACAAAAGCATCCCTTCGGCTCGAGCACAGACCCAAACACATCCATGCCAGCTATCTATCACAAGAACACTCTCAAACGCCATCGACCGCAGCTTGAATGGTGTTCTTTATCACGACTGCAGTGAGACTTTTTGAAGAGCGGAAAAACCTCTCAGCCTCAACTTTATCGAGCGCCTTTTCTTCGCACATCTTATCTTTAGCTCGAGCTCCATCTTTGTTCGCGTCGATCCCGGGGCTGCTCTGTGACGGAGGGGGATGCGGAGAGGCAAGAATCAATTAGAGCGAGAGGCAAAGGGGGAACGGGACGGTGGAGGGGAGGAGGAATCAATAGGAGTGCTTCAAAACAGCCACAGACGAGGAGAGGAGCCATCTTATTCCTGTGCCAGAGGTTTAGGCTCGGGTTTGAAGGACGGATGGAAGAAATATTTCACCCTCTGACAACATTGTTTCCTCCTCAAAGAGAGAAAAACTAGAGTGGTTTTTCTTCATCAGATATTTTTTATTAATTACATGTTTTGACATTTACTTTCTTCGCAAAACAATGATTACACATGTTATAATTATCAAGATCACGCTTAAAGGGAAGTTATTTTCTATTTAGTTTTGAAAAGCCCTAAATCACAACAGTAGTTATATCCGAGGACGATTTGCCAACATAGATCAGAGAATCAAACAGTTCAAACAAAAGAAATATACAACGGTTAAATAAAACACATGGAGCCGTTGGTGCATAAGGAGCAGAGACCAAAGTCCATAAATGTCATTGAATGTTGGATCATCACTACTGTCCTTAGACCCTCCTTTGTCTGCAAGGAACAACTCTAAAAACGCAGTGGAAGAAAAGTGAGAAACCTCAAAGAGCCCACTTAGAGGGAAGGATCCACTCCCACTGACGGACAGACTCTAGAAAGATAGATCCAAGACTCAGGCTGCAGAAGTATCTACTCTGGACTGTGGTCTCCAAGGTCATTCAAATGTCCTATCACACATGTAGATCCTAATGTAAGTGGATTTTGTGTATGGCGTGTTGTTAAATCTACATTTACAGTTATTGTCTGGTGGGGTCCTATTTTTTGTGCGGATGAATATGACGGTCATGAGTTTATTTGGATTTATTTAGGGAAAACTTCTTGAGATGCAGCATCTCATTTTCGAGAGGGTCCCATGAACATAAAACAAACACAATATATATAATACAGCACAATACAAACAATTAACGTTTATAAATTTAACACACACAGGACAGGTTTGCTCCTTCAGATCCCACTCCACCTCCTGCAATAATAACACATTCAGAAAACATATACACAATTTCTGTATACAATTGTCAAATACAGGCCATACATACAGCAGCTGGTAGAATGATACAACCTAAAATACACATTCAGATAAAAAAAAAAAAAAAAAAAAAAAAAACAGCTAGTAACATGAAGATATGTGGTAAGATATCTAGATAATTCAAAATTATACACAACTTATATAATCAGACTTGACATGTTCACGAGTTAAAGTATGGTCCTTTAGAGCAGGGGTTCCCAAAGTTTTAAGCCCGCGACCCCCATCATAAATGCCCTGCTAACTCGCGACCCCCGCCCCCCCCCAACAGCCCTTCCGTCACATGAAATGAGCATGTATTTCCTTGATACGGAGTAACGCTTTCTAGAGACTCACGCCACTACCGAGCTGCACTGTCCAGCCCAAAAAAGGAGGCTTGCATATTTTTACTCATGTAGTGACACAGTGATGGGCTTGGTGGGCTCTCTCCTCAGCAGAAGTGGAGCGCATTTCTTGCGGCTCGCCCTCACTGTTCTCCTACCGCGGTAAAGTGGGCCGGCTTTCCGGAGTCAGCGGTAAAGAGGTCCGCACATTAAAAGCGGGCGGCCGCTTTCTGCTATTACTTTATGCGGTTCATCCCCGCGGCTTCTCTTTCCAAAGTTACTGTCAGTAAAGGCATAAACCGGCCACCCGCTTTTAATGTGCGGCCCTCTTTACCTTTGACTCCGAAAAGCCGGGCCTCTTTAACGCGCTGTTCTACCGCTGTCCTCCCTCCTTCCCTCCGCTGCCCTCTCTCCCTCCGCTGCCCTCTCTCCCTCCTCTGCCCTCTCTCCCTCCTCTGCCCTCTCTCCCTCCTTTGCCCTTTCTCCCTCCTTTGCCCTCCCTCCCTCCTTTGCCCTCTCTCCCTCCTTTGCCCTCTCTCCCTCCGCTGCCCTCCCTCCCTCCTTTGCCCTCTCTCCCTCCTTTGCCCTCTCTCCCTCCGCTGCCCTCCCTCCCTCCGCTGCCCTCTCTCCCTCTCTCCCTCCTTTGCCCTTTCTCCCTCTCTTCGCACCATCAGCCTGACCCCTGATACAAGTGACTTTTCTCCCCCTCCGGGTTTTTCTGTTGTGGATATTAACCACGTTTCATTTTAAAGCAGGTATTATTTATTTGTAGCCTCCAAACACCTTTAGTTTTAGCAAACAACAGCAGGACACGCTTTGTCGCTGCGCATGATGTGAGCTGTGTTACGTGATGATTTTGATTGACGCTGCAATGACTGGGACAAAATTACTAACGTTATTAAAATATATTATAGTCTCCAAACACAATTTAACAAGTCCTTTTGAATCAAATCAAATGCTTTTTTTTGTGTGTGTGGAAATCATCTTGCGACCCCCCCAGGGGTTCCCGCGACCCCCCGGGGGGTCGGGACCCCCACTTTGGGAACCACTGCTTTAGAGCAGGCCCTCTCCATGTAATTTGTGCTTCACCCACAATCTTAACCCGGGTAACACTTTGTTACACTGAGAACTAATTACCGATGCAAACCACCTGCCGGAGTTTAGCAAGAAACAGTACAGACTTGCGTGTTACGGATGACTACTTAATTTTGCTGCTTTCATTCACCTAGTAACCGTAGCAACAGATTGTCTATCACTGCTGCCGAACGGAACATTTTAAGAGTTCCTTGGTGTTTTGTGCACTATTGTTAGTCACTTAGTTAGAAACTTTCAGAATGATGTACTTGTGTTCGGATGGATGTTTTGCTGATGCTGGACACATGAATTTCTCCTACGATTATCAATAAAGTATATATATATTTTTGCAGTTTGGTGTGTGGTGAGTCTTTTTGCAAAACCACCCTTTTCAAACTTGGCTTTTGGACCCGCCCACTGGAATACCATCAGGAAAGCACAACTCTTTCTTTTTTACTGCTACCTGTTCTGCTCCAATAATAACTGTGACTATTTTTAGCAGTAGTTCCCCCCATGTATATCTCACAGCAGGTTTGAGAATAGCCCTAGTTTTGGGTAAGAAGTTATTTCCAGTTTTGTGACGATTGCCCTGAGCTCATAACAGACTAATAATAGAAAATACAGCGTCATTCGATGTCTGCTGGAACACTCAGCCCACACAAACACAAACACAAACACACACACACACACACACACACTGACACACACAGCTGCGTCAGCCAATCAGCCGCTCGATACTCATCTCATTGTGAAAGACTGTGGACAGGAAGAGCCGCAACTCCGCTCGGCTGGGCCTGTTCAGACACTTCGACCAGGATCCTTCGACTTTATACACACACAAATAACTGTGCAGCCTTTTCTCTTTATAAGGAAGCATTTGGGTGAACGTGTCTAGTCGAGCCTTACCGGTGCCTTCCATAATTCTCTCTCTCACTTCACAATTTTAAAAGTAGTTTAAATGGTATCTATGGGTATGTTTCTACCAATTAGAAAAGTAAAAAAAAAGCCCAAAATGGTGTGTGACACAAACAGTTACTGAGCCAGGACAAGCTGGAGCAAAAATTTGTCCATGAGTACTTCCCTCCAGGGCTTCACTGAGCTAGCATGTTAGCTTTGATCATCTATATGCAGTCTAATGATAGAACCACACTCTTTTGAGAGCAAGGATATAGTTAGATCGTTTATTTACAATTTGTAGTGGTTTGAAAGTTAAGTGTACCAGCTTTATTTTTGTCCAGTTAAATCAATTAGAAAAATGTTCATCACAGTTTTTATTATTATATAAATAGTATTCAGATGCATGCATATTTAGCAACTGGCACAACAGCAGAGCAGCTTACTCTCTCTGATCTCTCTCTGGTCTCTCTATGGTCTCTCTATGGTCTCTCTCTGATCTCTCTCTGGTCTCTCTATGGTCTCTCTATGGTCTCTCTCTGGTCTCTCTCTGGTCTCTCTATGGTCTCTCTCTGGTCTCTCTAAGGTCTCTCTCTGGTCTCTCTATGGTCTCTCTCTGGTCTCTCTCTGACCTCTCTCTGGTCTCTCTCTGACCTCTCTCTCTCCTCTCTAGGGTCTATTTCTGGTTTCTCTCTGGTCTCACTCTGCTCTCTCTCTGGTCTCTCTTTGGTCTCTATCTCGGGTCTCTCTCTGGTCTCGCTCTATTCTCTCTCTCTGGTCTTTATATTTGGTCTTGCTCTGGTCTCTTTCTCTCTGGTCTCCCTCTGGTCTCCCTCTGTTCTCTCTCCGGTCTCTCTCTCTGTCTCTCTGTGTGTTTTGATTGCCTTACAATCCGTTTTTTTCGCACTGGAAACAAAAAAACATTCCAACTGTGAGTTTTGATACTTTTGACACAGAGTGACTCTGATTCCACTAATCCTCCAAAGTAAGCAGCATCCTGTTTCGGTAACACTCTTAACACATTTCTATGAAGGAGATAGAAGCCGAAAGCTCTGGTAACAATATTTTAGATCCATCATTAGCTCGGCGCTCGCCCCCATCGCCAATTGAATCAAATTTGTTGGCGGTGACAGTTCCCAGCCACTTCCTGCATTCATTTTGAAGGCCCATTTACACATAGATTGGATGGCTTCTCGCGCTGCATACAATCTGCCTGCATTGTGCGCGGATGGGAAGAGTGCATTATTATTGCAGCTAACCAACGGAACGGCAACATCAACAAGACGGCTTTTCCGCTCCACAAAATCCTGACGGGAACGGAGTTGATCGAGACGCTGGTAATGGGCTTTTTTCTTTCTTTTTTTTTTACGGAGGTGAGGATGTGTGTCCAAGTGTGAGGGAAGAACTTGGACGAGGGGGGATAGTGGAAAGTTAGCCGTAGGGCTAACTTAGACTACATGTTAAAAGAAGACAGAGATTTTTTGCATGAGAAGAAACTTTGTCTCCTCAAATTACTTTGTCCGTCATCATCTGTCCGTCTGTTCATTGCTATTCATTGCTGTCCCATTGTCTGTTTCATGGCGGTATGATAGGACCACTGAATAAGGAGGACCGGTCTCCCTTGGCCCGGACTTGTGGGCTGTAACCCCTTACCGCCTGTGAGCCTCTCCAATTCTGCCTCAGTCCTGGGTCTACAGCCTCAGTCCTGGGTCTACAACCTCAGTCCTGGATCTACAGCCTCAGTACTGGATCTACAGCCTCAGTCCTGGATATAAAGCCTCAGTCCTGAATCTACAGCCTCAGTCCTGGTTATAAAGCCTCAGTCCTGGATTTACACCCTCAGTCCTGGATCTACAGTCTCAGTCCTGGATTTACACCCTCAGTCCTGGATCTACACCGTCAGTCCCGGATTTACAGCTTCAGTCCTAGATATAAAGCCTCAGTCCCGAATCTACAGCCTCAGTCCTGGATATACAGCCTCAGTCTTGGATATAAAGCCTCAGTCCTGGATATAAAGCCTCAGTCCTGAATCTACAGCCTCAGTCCTGGATATACAGCCACAGTCTTGGATATAAAGCCTCAGTCTTGGATATACAGGCTCAGTCTTGGATATAAAGCCTCAGTCCTGGATCTACAGCCTCTCAGTATGGGCCTCCCCAAGGTTTCATCCTTGCCGATGCAGGATGTTCTAAGGACAGTGACGATCTGGTCATTTCTGGACAGTATGCATCCCTCTCCCTATGAAACAACCTATTGCATTTTCTTTTTTATGAATTTTTGGATTCTCTGATCTGTTGTTGAGGAATTGCAACTCTTTACAATTCCTTACGACATGAAACCAAAACTTTATTTACTTTTTATTCTTTGTTTACCTTTATTCAACCAGTGTTCCATTCACAATACAACCCTCAAACAGTTATATAAAACATTGATACATTCAGTTATAAACCATGCAGATTGTTAACTTGATTCTGAGCTAAGTGGTCTTTAAGACTCTCCTCACACTGTTGAGGCAAATTTAACAAAAAATTTAGTTTTAGGAATTGTAATTGGCAAAAACCTCCCTATTTTTTTTTTTTTATTTTCCTCTCTCTTCTTTTAAATCTCTCAAATTTCCAGGAGTTTGATGCTTTTGTTTCTTCTGTTGTCTGACATTGGGTGTTTAAGAGCTTACACATTCTCTCTGGAAAAACAAGTGAAAAACATCATTTGAATAGAGATTGCGTGGGAGTGTTTGTGTGCAATCCAAAATCCATTATTTTTTTAGCCGTGTGTCGTTGTCGTCATTTCTTCTTCTTCTGTTCGTCTTGTTTGTGAGCGTCGTTATTCCGTCGGTCCCCAAGAGCCTCTCGCTCCAGCGCTGATCCCGGCTTCATTTGTCTCCGTCAACATGTGACATTTAACACTCTTGACACCGAGGCAATATGCGGCTTAATACCTCCATATGACTCCCACGTTCCCCTGCAGGCACCGACGGGAAGTGCGAGCGAGCAGGAGCCGGGCCTAATGAGGAATGTGTTTGTGTACAGCCAGAGAGGGATCCCATTACTACATTCTCACATACATGTACCGGGGAATTCACACACACGGTTTTGGGTCCTTGTTGGGTCACAACAAGGAAAAATCGACTTTCCGCAGCCTTTGACCGTGTTATAGTGCAGTGGTTGCTACAACTGGGGATCAGGGCCCAAAAAGGGGGTTGCAGGATCCTCTGTAGTGTGTTGTGAGAATTATACATGTACATGATAATGACAGGTTTTACTCACTGACTGCAGGAGAACATGGACCAGTCGCCCCACTCCTTCACTATATCCAACAGATCAGAGAGTGCTTGCAAAACAACTTTTATTCAGTGAAACTCAGACAAAACTGAGACTGAAGTCTTTGGTCCCAGAAACAAAGAGATAGCGTTGTCTGTCACCTCCTGTCTCACTTCCTATAACCTTCAAATCAGCTCAGAAATCTATGAATAATGTAATGGTTTCAAACTTGTAGCAGCCACATCTAATCAGTAACCTCTGCAGTTTAGAATCAAAAACATAGTATCAAGAGCAGAGACTTGACTATTCTTATTCATGCGTTTGTCTCCAGTAGGTTGGACTACTGTAACGGCTGCTCACAGGTCTCTTCAACAGTATATTCAAAACAGCAGCAGCTCGGGCCCTGACTAGAACAAGGAAGTACCATCACATCCTGGTCTCAGGTCTCTTTTTCCTGCGGATCAAGGAATAGAGTTTAAATCAACTCGGTTTGTTACAAGTCTCCCCATCTATGTACATCTGTGAAATGTGAGTGCCATATGAACCAACTCAGAGAAGCACAGGGACTGGCCTCCTGTCGGTTCCCAGAGTCAGAACTGAACATGGGGACTGTTGTGGAAATTTCCTTAATGATCCATGGAAACAGACTCGCATTTTGTGTGGTTTAATTAAAGTAAAAAGTACATGATAAGAACAAGCATTTGCAAATGAATGAAGCTTCTGCAGTCGCTCCTCGGAAGCTGCATAAGTCTCGCTCTGAAGCACAATGGGATTCACACAAGCTTTATCAGAATGGGCCGGTCCCTCATTGGCCAACTGCCGCAGCAAAAACACATGTCACACCTCTGCACTGATTACATGAAAACAGGTAACTCAAGGTAGGAAGAGCAGAGACACAAGGAGGGTAAGGGGGTCGAAAAGCAGAGGCAGAGGACACAGGAACAGGTCTTCCAAGATCACATCATCCACATGGTAAGGAAAACAGTCTCATCAAATGAGATGGTCAATCACTGTCTAATAAATAAACCCACAAACTGCATCTTAACTTACTCAAACATGGTCCCAAACACCTTACTGCCATAAAACAAAACCCTCGGGACCATTTATTAATCATCAAAATTCACCCACTATGCTGAAACCATGTTCATGTAATTTTTGCCATTACAGGAGGCAATGTTATGCAGTTAAAATCTACTCCAATGTTCAATTCCAGGTCGAAAATGTCACGATGTGGATTTTAGTTTTGTGCTTCGGTTTTGATTTTGACATCAGTTTTCTGTGGTTTTAGTTTTACTTCCTGTACAGTTCCCCGTCTTGATTGCCTGCCCCGTCCAAAGTGTTTCACCTCTGTCTCTCTGTGTCTATATAAACCTGTGCCCCTCTTCGATTGTTGCTGGTCCATTGTCTTTGCTTATCTATGTCCATGCGTTTCATTTTTTATTTATTATTTATTATAATCATTAATTCCTTCTTAAATCTTTGTGTCCTCCTTCATTTCACCTCGAGACAGAAAATATGTCTGTTGAGCTGTGCTACAACTGAAAGATTGTATGTAAACTTGTCTTGCCTGGTTTGTTATTTGCTTTGATCCGCTGGAACTTGTACTTCAGATGTAAATCCCACCGATGTAGTGTGACGAATGATAAAGATTCTCAAGTTATGGTCTCACACAGAACATCTCTCATGATGAATGTGTTATTCTTATTATTTTATAAGGGTGACACAAAAAACACTAAAATGGCACAGAATATGTCAAAATATTCTGGTGCGATAAGAGCACACACACAGAGTCGACAGTAAACAAGTCTGTGACGGATGACTCACGTGTAATGCCAGGTTCAGAGCTCACATTCTCCTCTGGGCACAAACACCGGTCTGTGACAAAATTAGGAACAAAATTACACTTGTCAGGCTACATCTTTATTATGTTTAGAGGATAACAGAGGGTAAATGTGGTATATGTGCTAGCTGCTGCTTTAGTATTTTCTGTGTTCTCGTCTCACTTGCTGCACTATTCAAGATATCGGCCGGATCCGAATGCCTAAATTATATTCTGACTGACTTTTATACAGCCCGTGTAAAAGATTGTATGGTTTGTCAACTTTTTGCGTGATGTTTTATGTATAATAACACTGGGTAACAAAACAAATTTTTTTGAAAATAGTTTAGGGTTTTCCAGCAGAATTAGACTAATTTTGATGCTCTGAGTCCGAAAATGACCTTGGTTTTGCTCAATCAGGTCAGGATTTTTTGCTACAGACTTTTTTTTTGTAATTGATTTTGCGTAAAAAACAAATTTCTGCGGATCATCAGCTGAGCAGCCCTTGACGTTTTTTCCGTTTTCCTCAAGAAATAAAAGTCAACGTATCCAAAGTCATTCAGTTTTGTTTTACTCCATCAAATTTGATTAGCAGAATTCATAATATTAGTAAAACAATGAGCGTTACGTGACACAACATTTTAGAGTTCACGGCATAAATCGACGTTTCTTTGATTCCCGTGTGTGAGCAGCTGCTGGGTTGTCTCCCTTCAGCGACCAGCAGTAGTCCGCCATAATGACTGCGTCCCACCTTCCCTGGTACCTCTCCTCCATGTGGCGCATGTCCTGATGGAACCTTTCTCCCTGCTCGTCGCTCATCGCCCCAAGGTTTTTAGTGATTGGGTGCCCTCTTTAAGTTATTTTTCCCGGGTGTCTGGACAGGGAGGCTATAAATAGGGAGTATCTTGTTGTGTAGCAAATGTATGTTTTTTTGTTTAATTTGTACCCTCTATGAATTAACTGGATTAGTTTGTTTATAATAAAATATCTCCTCGTCGCTAAGGATTTGTTATTGAAACTCTCGCACACACCACACACCTAAAACGTAGACGTACGTAATCCGTAACACTATGGCTGTATCTCAAAAAGTTGACCAGATAGAGCAAAATGCATGTGATATTCGGACTCAGAAAACCAAAATTAGTATAAATCAGTTGAGAAACCCCTGACCCTATTTTGGCTGTCAACTTGTGTAATCCAAAGACATCTCTGGCAGCTCACACGCCCAGCCCAGAGTCCCAGCAAGAGGCCAGTCCCTGTGCTCCTCAGAGTCCCAGCAAGAAGCCAGTCCCTGTGCTCCTCAGAGTTGGTTAAAATGGCTCTGACATGTCACAGATGTATTTCGGCCATGGAGAAACTGAAAAAGGTGACTGAAAAAAACATATGTAGATTTTTATTAATGCATGTCTTTTTGATTTTTATTCTGCTTTAACTCTTTTGCAACGAGAGCCAAAGCAATTTCCTAGTTTGTGACTTCTTGTTACTCACATGGCAATAAAAGGATTCTGATTCATGCATCCGTCAGACAGCGTACTCAATTTATTTTTGTACATACATGGACTTAACCAAATGTGGACCACAAGCAAAGAAAGGCAGACTGAAGCAGACTATTTCAGTCGATAATGCTTCTAATGAAGGAGATAGTTTAGGGATCTTCAACTTCAGCAATTTATATCACGGGTCTTCAACTTGGTCGTCAAAAGGCTGTGTGGCAGCAGGATTTCATTCTTCTCAAGCAGAAGCACACCAGACCCCATCCATTTCCCAAAGTAGGTCCAGTCTTTCCCGGAAGACTTTAGGAAATGGGTGGCATCTGGTGTGCTCCTGCAGCCACAGAGCCCTTTGATGGCCGAGTGGATTGATTTAAATTTATTTCAGGAGATAGCTTTAAAATGATGATTAATATGTCATGATGTTCCACATGAACCTATATCCATGTTTACAATACTACCTTAAATGCTTAACACACATATTGCATAAAAACTTGGCATCAATGCACCCACATTCGGGAAACTAATTTCAACAACTTTTTTGTGTGGTTTTTAATCATTACTGTTCAGCGTTTGTCAGTGGGTGAGTGGTTCAATGATGTAAAGCGTTTGTAGAGGCCAGAGAAGGAAAGTGGGCGATGAAAAGCACTAGAGTCATCGTTTACAAAAGGCTTCTCGAGTTAAGACTAAATTATGGTTCTGAGTCAACTGTATCGTGACCTGTGGTTTGTAACGTGACTGAGAAACGAGGAAGTGAATCATCCAGTCCGAGCAGCTGTTAGGAGATCAAAGGGGACTGATGTAGCAAGGGATGGCAAGTAAGATAGACTTTATTGTTCTTACAAAAGGAGAGATTTACAGTATATTTGTAAAGCACTATTCTTACACCGGGGCGGCTGAGTCACAACAGTTTACTTCTATTGATAGTTTTTTTGGCCTCAATCCGCTTGAAATGAACTTATTTAAGACCATGCACACTCGGTTCTCACCCCAGCACATGCAAATATGACTCACAGGGCTCTCTCCTAGAAGAATACAAAATATATCTGTACAATAAGATGTGGCATGGAATGATCCGATTCCTTTTTTACCATCTTTTACATCAAGGCACATTTTTTCTTCAATGGGGAATTTTATGTTTTTCAAAGTAATCTGGCGTCCTTTTGAAATTCATTGTCAATTTGAAATGTTCCTCCCCATGTTTCGTCCCGACTCTGGGCACCAGAAGGAGGCCAGTCCCTGTGCTCCTCAGAGTCTCAGCAGGAGGCCAGTCCCTGTGCTTCTCAGAGTCTCAGCAGGAGACCAGTCCCTGTGCTCCTCAGAGTCCCAGCAGAAGGCCAGTCCCTGTGCTCCTCAAAGTCTGAGCAGGAGGCCAGTCCCTGTGCTCCTCAAAGTCCCAGCAGAAGGCCAGTCCCTGTGCTCCTCAAAGTCTGAGCAGGAGGCCAGTCCCTGTGCTCCTCAGAGTCCCAGCAGGAGGCCAGTCCCTGTGCTCCTCAGAGTCCCAGCAGGAGGCCAGTCCCTGTGCTCCTCAGAGTCCCAGCAGGAGGCCAGTCCCTGTGCTCCTCAGAGTCTCAGCAGGAGGCCAGTCCCTGTGCTCCTCAGAGTCCCAGCAGAAGGCCAGTCCCTGTGCTCCTCAAAGTCTGAGCAGGAGGCCAGTCCCTGTGCTCCTCAGAGTCCCAGCAGAAGGCCAGTCCCTGTGCTCCTCAAAGTCTGAGCAGGAGGCCAGTCCCTGTGCTCCTCAGAGTCCCAGCAGGAGGCCAGTCCCTGTGCTCCTCAGAGTCCCAGCAGGAGGCCAGTCCCTGTGCTCCTCAGATTCCCAGTTGGTTCACATGGCCCTAACTTTCAGATGTTCTTTGAGAGACCGGTGCAGAACCAGAGCTGCTTTAAAGTCTCTTCTCTTCTGCAGAATTGTGTTTTTTGTTTGTTGTTGTCGTTGCAGAGAACTGTCACTGCTGTAATGTGGGTGAAGGTCGTGGACGTCTCCTCTGAGGGCCCCGTCATCTCTCTGACAGTCATCAGCCGTGACCACTGCGCCCCGGGGCCCTCCACCAAAATATCCACAAGCTCTCAGGGGCCCTCGCTGCTGCTGTGAGCGCCGCAGAGGAGCCGGCCCTCAGGAACCAGCTTCAAAGCCGTTTATGGACACGGCTCGCTGATTATTTGGCTTATGGTTTATGCTAATGCTACAGTTGTAATCTCTCCAGAGGGAAAGAGTGGCATGTCGTCTTTGTCTTGTTAGAAATAATGTAACATCTTTGTCGTACTTGTAAGAAAGAGCCTTGGGGGTCACTATTGGACGCTTTTGGCTGAGTGAGGGTAGTCTTCTGTTTTTCACGATTCTTTTAGAAGAAGTTGATCTAAAGATGTGACCGAGACCAAAATTACACAATGTGGAAACTGGTGATAGATGCAAACTGTAGCGAGAGCAAAGAACCAGTGCATGTGGTGTAAAAGTCAGATACCCCAGCTTTAATCTTTTATCTACAAAATCAGATTTTTTTTTTTCCATTGAGTAACAGGAAGTCACAAACAAGGAAATTGCTTCAGCTTTCAGTCTTTATGTGTTATAATGTTGATATTTGGCACAAAGCTCCAACTATCTCTAAAACTGTGAATATTTTTAAGATGGATTGTAAGTCATATTCATAAACAATGACAAACAAGGCTTGACATAATGTCATAAACGTAACAGAAAGTAAGTCCTTATTTATATAGCACACTTCAGAGGACCTAGCGTTTTATAATATTTTGCAGTCCAGATTTGTCTTTTACGCCACTCACGGTCAAAGTGGTTGATTCCCCAACACAGAAAAACAAAAACAGTGGGAAAAATATGAGAAGCTTCAGGGAGGCCCACAGAGAGAAATCGACTCCTGAGGACGGACTGGAGGCTGTAGATCCAGGACTGAGGATGTAGATCTAGGACTGAGGCTGTAGCTCCAGGACTGAGGCTGTAGACCCAGGACTGAGGCTGTAGATCCAGGACTGAGGCTGTACAGTAGATCCAGGACTGAGGATGTAGACCCAGGACTGAGACTGTAGATCCAGGACTGAGGCTGTAGCTCCAGGACTGAGGATGTAGACCCAGGACTGAGACTGCAGATCCAGGACTGAGGCTGTTGATCCTGGACTGAGGCTGCAGATCCTGGACTGAGGCTGTAGATCCAGGACTGAGGCTGTAGATCCTGGACTCAGGCTGCATGAACAAACCTGGAGTTGTTTTTGCTCTGTCCACGCTAAAACCAGGAATCTGGTCAGTGTTCTCTGGAGATAATCCTGTATCCAAATGCTAATCTTAACCTTAAACACGGACAGCCGCAAATTAGCACATGTCTATAAGCGACACAAAGGTCATCCTGACAGCATCACATCCTTGATTAATCCATCGGCACAGACTTGTGCCCCACCCCTTCTGTCTAAAAGCTACCGTTTAAAACTGGTTGTTCTATTTTCAATCTATGATGTCATGGACGGCTACCTATTTAAACCAAAGTATTACCTACAAATGAGTTTTATCCAGTCTCTCATCTCTATTCCTCACAACTCTGTGATGAAATAAAGAAGACTTGCTGATTCAATGTTTTGAGGAACTATCGAGATGGATAGTAGTTACATATATGGACCTACAGAAATATTCTTCTGTGAGACCCAGGGGAGGAGACTATTTCTCTCAGCTGAACTGGAAAAACCTCAGGATTTCCCCAGATGAGCTGGAGGAGGTGTGTAGAGGGAAGTCTGGGTCTCTGCTGAGACTGCTGCAACCCGGCAACAGATAAAGTGAAAGATACTGGATGGATGTTTTTGGGGTTTACCAAAAACATAAACAGAGGTGTAAACAGCACAGGCGCAGAGCAGCGTGTCGGTATTAAAGATCAGAAGTATACAAAAGATTTGATGTTTTCCAATTAGACACAGAAGGCTTTTGTCTCATTTATTCACATTTGATCCTTTCTCTCACCGAGGCAATTTTTGTTTGTCTCAAAATATTCAAACTGCATTTTATGGTTTTCTAACATAATCTGGCGTCAAATTAATGTTTATGACTTTAGAAAAAAAACTAAAAACATCCATACTTAGACACCAGTGACCAAGTATCATTGAGACCAGTTATGTACTGTAATATACTTTCAACACTTTCAACCTAAATATAAAAATATAAAACTTATTGATTTTAAGATGGGAATTGTTTACTGATTGATATATTGGAACTATTTCTCAGTTTTCATTTTCAGGAAAAAGATTAACATAAATCATTTTAGTCTGAGCGTCTCTGCGGAAAAGTATGGACCCATGGATTTTTTTAGGGGTTTGAAAAACACATAAACACAGTCATTTAGAGCATCCGGCGTGACGGCATCAAAGCTCAAACAAGGTCAAAGCATCAGCCTCTGATCTCGACCTCGGGAAGAGCTCGATCGACAAAAGACTTTGGGCCATAACTGCTCACAACGACAATCATTAACTGTCAGATAAACGTGTGAATATATGGCTCATATTTAGTGAATAAATTGGTCTTTCTCTCTAGTCTCTCTCTGGTCTCTCTCTGGTCTCTCTCTGGTCTCTTTCTGGTCTCTCTCTGGCCTCTCTCTGGTCTCCCTCTGGTCTCTCTCTGGTCTCTCTCTGGTGTCTCTCTGGTCTCTCTGTGGTCTTTCTCTGGCGTCTCTCTGGTCTCTCTGGTCTCTCTGGTCTCTCTCTGGTCTCTCTCTGGTCTCTCTCTGGTCCCTCGCTTGTCTCTTTCTGGTCTCTCTCTGGTCTCTCCCTGGCCTCTCTCTGGTCTCTCTCCAGCCTTTCTCTTTTCTCTCTCGGCCTCTTTCTGGTCTATCTCTGGTCTCTGTCTGGCCTCCCTCCGGTCTCTCTCTGGTCTCTTTCAAAACATCAGCCTCTGCTCTCGACCTCGGGTGGAGCTTGATCACGCTGACGAAAACCTCTGGCCATATCCGTGCACACCGCAGATCATTAACTGTCAGATAAACGTGTGCAAATGTATGGCCTCAATATTATTCTCCCGATATTACTGTCTGGCTCATATTTAGTGCATAAATTATGGACATTACGGAGGAGCGAGCGGCGCGGCGAGGCGGCGTCCGCGGGGAAGCATCTGTCACGCAGCGGTGAGCTCGGGGTCAGCATGTGGATGTGGAATCAATGGAGCGCACTTTACAAGGTTTCTCCTGCTAAACGCACAGACGGCAGCGACACAAAAGAGTTCCACAAACCTTTAAGGGGATGTCAAAGACGAAACCATGATTTTAGAAGAAGATAATCCTTTATTCTGGACTGGACTGGACTGATCAGCTCAGGCCAATGCTATCTATAAGAAAGGTCAGAGCAGATTTTTCTTTCTTAGTCGACTGAGGTCCTTCGATGTGAGCAGTCAAATGTTACACATATTTTACCAGTCTGTTGTAGCTGGTGCCGGATTCTTCGGGGTTTTGTGTTGGGGCGGCAGTCTGACCTCAAGAGACAGTAACCGGCTCGACAGGCTGATCAGGAAATGTGTCTCTATGATGGGGAGAATTGTGGACTCTGTGGGAGCTGTGCTGGAGAGAAGGATGAGGGCTCTAATGCAGGGCATGCTGGGTAACTCCAAACACCCTCTGCATGACACCAAGGCCGCTCAGAGGAGTAATCGAAACAACAGGCTCCTATCACTACGCTGCCGAACGGAACGTTTCATGAGATCCTTTGTTCCTTTGGCTGTCAGACTGTACAACAAACCTGAATCAGTCGTCTGCTGCTGGACACCTGAATTTCACCTACAGGGATAAATAAAGTATCTATCTATCTATCTATCTATCTATCTATCTATCTATCTATCTATCTATCTATCTATCTATCTATCTATCTATCTATCTATCTATCTATCTATCTATCTATCTATCTATCTATATTGTGGGTTGATGTCTGCTGCCGTTGTTTCCTTGGGCAAGACTCTTTACCCACTTTGCCTATAAGGAGCGTGGAAGTAATATTCACTTCAGCCCTTGATATTTATACAAATAAAGAATTAACAACCTTCTTATACAGCACACATCAAGGCATGCAGTGTACTATTACTTTCTGCGGGCAAAGTGGTTAAAGTGTCTTGCCCAAGGACACAACGACACACATCAGTGGGAGTCGGTTGAGATTTGTCTTGCAGTGGGCTCAAACTTACAACCTTCCGGCTCAAAGGCCAATGCTCCACCAACTACTGCTCTCTGAAAAGTACAGTGGGATTTTCAGTGTTTTTGCCACAGTTCAACAGTTACCCAGGGGCCGACCACAAACAACGTAAGATGAAGAGATCCTGGATTCATCCCACAGTGAGGAAATGTCAGTGTTGCATTGCCAGTTACAGAATGAGGAGCACACAGCACACGATAAATAAACTTTATACTAAAAAATACAATACAATCTCTGGCTGTTGTGAAATAAGGAAGCAAATCTAAAATCCAGGTATAAAATACAGTAAGACTTGGTAGCGTTTTAGCGATTGTGCTTCACTGGTTCAATTCCACCTCCAGACCTTTCTGTGTGGAGTTTGTATGTTTTCCCTATGTCTGCTTAGGTTTCCTCTGGGTGCTCCGGTTTCTCTACTACCAAAACTTGTACAATAGTCCCCCATAACACCCTACCTAACCACATTCTAAAACAATTCTGCAATCTCAGACTTTACTGTTTAGATAAAGGTCAATAAAATAAATAGATTTGATATGCAAGGTATGAATAATGAAAAAGACCTATATTTTTTGTAGCTGAAATCCTTGAAATCAGGGAAGGGTTAACACATGACAACCAATCCTGACCTGTTTTTTTCTATGCTTTTCCCTTTAGACTGAAGACCATAGGACTCTTGATCAGTTTCGATGAAGGTTTTCTTCCAAGCAGTCCCATCCATCTATCCATTCTAATCCCCTTAGTCCACTTCTTGGTTCTGAGGCAATCTGAGCTGCACCCAGATCAGAGAGATCCAAATTCACAAACTCTCACCGGTGCGAAGAGCCACAGGCGGCGTCTGAGGAAAATGACATTATTAACTTTTACTCCCTCTCGATTTGTTTGAATTATTAACACAATCATCCAATATTCCACTTGTCAAAATGAGCTCATTCTGCTGCGAATCGGAGCCAACAATCGGCACTTCACACCGTGCAATTACCTGTAATCAAAGGGCGTGAGGCGGCTGTACAAAAACATGCGTTATTCGAGGGCACCTACCATTAGCCGAGATGTCAAGCTATCGCCAAATGTGAGAATGACAGAAAAGATTAAAAAAAGGTTTAGTTTGAGACAAACCCTTTGGAGCGCAGCGCTCTGCATGACTTTGGCCTGTTGTATTTATTCAACATCATATACTGCCAGTAGAACACAACATTTACTTTTATTTAATCAAGCTTTGTGAACAGACCAAAGATTATCCAACAACACTGAAAAAACATCTGATCCATGAAAAATGTTGGATGACTTTGGGGATTTAACCCAGTACCTCCTGCATGCTAAGAATGTAGTGTGTCATTGAGTTCCATCCCTTCTCCAAGTTACCAGAGCTCAGGAAGCAAGCAAATAAATACAACACATTGTGACAAGTTTAAATAAAATCACTCACGTTTCTGACAGGATTCGAACCTGTGAGGGGAGACACCACTGGATTTCGAGTCCATCGCCTTAACCTCTCGGCCACCGCAACAGACTGACACTTTGTGAAGGGATAAAATGAGGCTCAATAACATTGTGGCCGAAATATTTTCTGTACACGTGCAGGTGTGGAAGGTAGTGCGGCCGAGAGGTCTGAGGCGCTTGATTAGGCTCCAGTCTTTAAGAGGCGTGGGATCAAATCTGACAAAATCTTTGCTTCAAAGATAAATCACTACTCAAGCTGATGTAAAGTTAAGATAATCTATTGGGTAGCCAAAGAAATACAATTTTAAAGTTATAATTGAGATTTTTTGCTTTGTAAGAATAAATTGAAGATGCTGGGGATTGAACCCAGGATATCATACATGCTAGGCCTGTCTCTCTCTGTTCTTCCTCTCTGGTCTCTCCCTGGTCTCTCTCTGGTCTCCCCCTGGTCTTCTCTGGTCTCTCCCTTGTTTTTCCCTGGTCTCTCTCTGGTCTCTCTCTGGTCTCTCCCTGGTTTCTCCATGGTCTCTCTCTGGTCTCTCTCTGGTCTCTCTCTGGTCTCTCTCTGGTCTCTCTCTGGTCTCTCTCTGGTCTCTCTCTGGTCTCTCTCTGGTCTCTCTCTGGTCTCTCTCTGGTCTCTCTCTGGTCTCTCTCTGGTCTCTATCTGGTCTCTATCTGGTCCCTCTCTGGTCTCTATCTGGTCATCATGTGTTTAGAAACATATATAAAGTGTGATGGTTTTACAGCCTTAATAACAAACAGTTGCTACTTCAGGGACTTCACTTACAGTGGGTTTTCTTTAGAACACATTACCCCCGAACACAACAAAGACATCACAATATGTTTTTATTTACTTCATAACATCCAAATAAATTCACCGCTAAAGTGCTACAATGACAGCATGAATGTTCAGCTTGAGAAACAAGGAACTAAAAACCAGCTCAGGACCATTTGACGTCTTACAAAAAGAAACGTCTTCCTCTGGAGCTGGTGTTATTATAAAAGTGACAAGCAATTATATGAAAATGAGACCATTTCATGAAAGGAAATTAAAAACGCCTTTCACTTATTACAGGACCAAAATAGCAGGTCTGTGCGAGGGCAGAAAACAGCATCTCTCAGACACAGTTGGAAACAAGTCTTTATTTCATCACATCTGTCTGAAGTTAAAACATTCTCCAAATGTGTTAAAAGTGGGCCATTACAGTTGGCTTTGTCTCCGCCGAGAAATTATAGGTAATTTCAGAACAGCAGGGCATGTCAACCTTAACGTCAACCCAACTTGTTAAAATACTTATTCATAAAGTCTGCACAGGGGAGGTGAAACCGTGAAAACTGGTTTAAGAGGCGGATGGTAATTCCCCAAATGGAGTCGAATTAAAGGAGGCAGCGTTTCAGATTTGATATGAAAAGTCTTCTGGAAAATGTGAGACAGGCTTCTACTCTGAAAATGTTCACATCCTGGTTGAAAAGAGTTTTGTTCAATTGTGACAGTAACATTTCAGCACTAGGCTCACAGGTGAAAGACAGGAGGGAGTGGCTGGACAGACAGGAAGTCAAACTTAAAACTGCCAGTATTTCAAAATAAAACCGGGTAAAAGTAATAAGAAAATCCACACACAATGACAAGCAAAAGTGTGGTTAAAAAGGTCCTTAATGAATGCATTCCTCTGTACGTAATATATTTTATTTTATTATTATTCATATAGGTTTTGTACATAGAAAATTGTTTTAGTGTATTTTTTTTTTTTTTTTTTTTTTTTTTTTTTTATTTTGTTGTAAATTTCTATTTTTTTCTTTGTATTGTTTTTATTGGTATTTATTTAAATGATTTTTTTTTGTTATTTTAATTAATTAATTAATTATTTATTTATTTATTTTAATTTGTATTTATTTCAGTTATTTTCATTTTATTTCATTTGTTTTTTATTTTATTTTCATTGTTTCATTTTATTCTAAATGTTCACAGCTGGCTTGTTCGCAGCTTTACGTGTTACTTTTATCTGTGCAGCACTCTAAAGGAGCACAGGCACTGGACTCCAGTTAGTGCCCAGAGTCAGAACTAAACATGGGGCGGCTGCTTTTCAGATTCATGCTGCTAAAATCTGTAACAATCTTCCTGAAGATGTGAGACAAGCCTCCTCTCTGACAATATTTAAAACCAAGTTAAAGACAGTTCTGTTTAGCTCTGCATACAACTTTTATATTGTTATCTTTCCTTTTAATGTTCTGTGATTAATTATGATTTTAATGCTATCTTGTTCAGCATTTTGAGTTGCCTTGTGTATGAATTGTGCTATACAAATAAACTTGCCTTGCCTTGCCTTGCCTTTGGACACAATGTCTTATGTCAATAAGATACTTGTATGAAAAGCAAATCCTATAAATTGACGGACTGCTTTTTCCGATTGAAATTTAGCGATTCAAGCTAACGGTTCGTCAGTTGCAGTGAACATTTAAATACATGTTCTAACCCCGGCAGCAGCAGCAGCTTTTAGACGACGCCCTGTTTTAAAATCTCATTATTTGAAATGTTGCTGAATAATCTGTAAAGCAGTTTCATCTCCAGCGCTCTGGACTCATCGTCGAATTCGCAAAACGCAATAATCCATTTTCTAATCCCACGCTTGGTTACGCGCTCATGACTTTACCACAATTCCAGTGGAACATTGGTTTTTGCATAATATCTGAAGCTTGCACATTACCTGCAAAGTGCGATATATGTTAGCGTAGCACTTCGATATTTCCCCCATTTGAGTGCGTTCTTTTATCTCCAAGGTTTTTTCCCTCACAGGCAGTTGTTTCAAGAGGAGTGTGGAGAGTCCATGTTTATCTCTCTGTGTGCGGCTGGACCGGCCTGAGTCACAGGAAGCAACACAAAATACATCTTATTTTCATGTTGGGTTGATAGAAAGAGGGTTAGTGTCTGAGGGAATAAGGGTCAGTTTGTGGACGAGCATTTTGTTTTTTACTTGGTTTTAGTTTGACTTCCTGTTTCTGATTGTCTGCCCCGCCCTCATGTGTTTCACCTGAGTCTGTGTACCTGTGTCTAAGGCTATATCCACACGAAGACAAAACGCTTATAATTTCAGAAACTTTTTCTGTAAACACGGGGTTAGCTCAGTAAATGTGTGCGTCCATATGAATGTAGTCAATACGCCTGAAAACGCTGTGAAACTATGCCAGACCTGTTGGTGGCGCTGTGACGCAATGACGGGATCAAGCCCAAACTTCCGTGACGGGAACTGGGCATGCGCAGAATTTTGTAAACAGACAACATGGCGAGTGGGCGACCTGGTACTACATTAGTATGGACGGACGATGAGGTTGAACTGTTGCTTCGGGTCGCACTGGATTACAAAACCAACAAGCTACATTGTTGTTGTCATTATTTTCTGAGTGCGGCGCATGCGTGCTTTAACAAGAGGCGGGGCGATGACGCAAGCGTCTCAGATACATTGCGGAGAGGCAGTAACCACGGAGCGGCATATACGGAGTTTTGAAATCTTTCCACTCTGGGACCTAGTTTCAAAAATGTTCGTTTACACCCCCCCAAAACGCCGGCCTCGTATGGACGATACACTGGATTGATAAAGTATTTTTGCGTTTAGGCCTGAGCTTGACTTTGTGTGGACAGGGCCTAAATGTACCTGTGTCTTTCTGTGTCTATACGTACCCGTGTCTCTCTGTGTCTATATGTACCTTTATGTCTCTCTGTGTCTATGTCTTTCTGTGTCTATGTACCTGTGTCTCTGTGTCTATATGTACCTATGTTTCCATAGCTCTTTGTAAAGCCTGTAAAGAAGCCTCAGCAATCGATTCTGAAGGTCACATATTTGAATTGCCTGAACTAACTCTGCATTGATCAGTGTCAGTGCGTTCTTTAGCAGGTCACAGTCCTGGAGGCGGTCTCTTAAGTTCATTGGACAAAACTGTAGCTAACAGTAACTGCAGCTCTGGTCTGAACACCGACGTACAGAGATCAGAAAATGTGACTTAAGTTCAATTAGTTTGAGGCTGGAACGCTGCGTATGGACCTTTTCTGACTTTTATTGTAAGTATTTCTACAAAAACTGCTGCTGGGCCTATTTCTTTATATATCTCAGTCCTAGAACTTACAGTAAGGTGTCAAAGAGTCAATGATATTTGTCAATCCCGCTCCCATCGCTAAGAATATCCGGTGAGATATACCTCCTCAGAGGCACCAAGACATCAACAGCATTCCACCTTTATCCCTCCCAGAATAAATAATGTTGTTTAATGTACTGTATGTGTGTGTGATGTTGTCTACTCTGTGTCTGTGTCTGTAACCTTTGTTTTTTGTATATGTGTGGATGAAAAGTATCTCTCTAGATCGGTAAAAAGAGAGGGACCAGAGAGAGACCACTGTAAAGAGAGAGACCAGAAAGAGAGACCAGAGAGACCTGGAGTAAGAGAGAGACCAGAGTGAGGGACTGGAGAGAGAGACCAGAGATAGGCCACTGGAAAGAGAGAGACCAGGGGTAAGAGAAAAACCAGAGATACCAGAGAGAGACTAGAGAGATGGACCAGAGAGAAAGAGCAGAGAGAGACCATCTGAATGAGAAAGACCAGGGTTAAGTGAGAGACCAGCGAGGGACCAGAGAGACCAGATGGACCAGGGGTAAGAGAGGGACCAGAGAGAGACCACTGGAAAGAGAGAGACCACTGTAAAGAGAGAGACCAGAGAGACCAGAGTGAGGGACTGGAGAGAAAGAACAGAGAGAGACCATCTGAATGAGAAAGACCAGGGTTAAATGAGAGACCAGCGAGGGACCAGAGAGACCAGATGGACCTGGGGTAAGAGAGGGACCAGAGAGAGACCACTGGAAACAGGGAGACCACGGGTAAGAGAGAGACCAGAGAGAGGGACGAGAGAGAAAGACCAGGGAGGAACCAGAGAGAGGGACTAGATTCTCTCTGGTCTGGGAGGCAATCCAAAATCAATAAAAATAAGAATAACAAACGTCTTACAGACTTAACATTGTACCATATCTGAACATTTTTTTGAATAAATTGATAGTTTAGTTTTATGCGACCGTTACACTGGAGCCTGATAATACTCTTCCACTGTAAGAGTTGGTCTGGAGTGGATTTATGAAACTGGGAAACATGAGAAATCCATATGCAGGTCGATAGTTGTTCAGTTGCCCCGCTCTGGTTCAGTGCACGCAGTTAGCAGAGGGGTAGCGTAACACGGACGTCGGATAGATTAGCCGAGAGAAGGAGTTATAACCATTGATTTGAAATTAATTAAAGAGACAGCTCTACTCTCTGCGCGGTCTGGGGAGGTTATTGCAGTGGTCTTGTAAAAATATATATGCTGTTTCTGTTTTTTATTGGAGCTGTAATTGGGACCTGGGAGAGATACTTTCTTGGCTTATTGCATTTGTACGGTACACAACCAGGGAATTGCTAACATTAGCTGTCTGCAGATCTTTTGGCCTGGTCTCTCTCCAAAAAGCCTATTTATTTATTTTTATTTTTTTACTCACGGCACTTTCTGCTTGAATAAAGGTTAAAATGACCTGGACACTTACTACATTTTTCAACTCTGATCTTTTGGGCTCTTGTTTTCATAATGTTTGTGCAACTTCACGTTTCTTACATATTCCCGACAAGGACAGTCCCTGCAGTTCAGTCTTCACTTCTATATTTTTCGCTCTGGTGGATCCCTGTGTGCTACCACTTAAACAGGTTACTCTTGTGAAAGATTGGGATTGGGACCTGGTTAAAAACATATAGACCAGTTATGTTTGTCTTTGTTATTGTACCCAGTTGTTTTTTTCAGTCTAGGCTAGACAGTGTCCACATGTACCTGTGCTCCACTCCCCTTCTTACTGGTCCTAATCATTTACACCATTTAATAAAATCTGTATCTTTCACAGAAGAACTTGGTTTGTACCAGTCGCGTTAGCTGTAGTGGGTGCGTTCGTCTGGTGCCTGCAACTTGGGACTGAATCAGAAACTACGTCAAATCAACTTAATAATTACAGGCCGTGGCGCTGTGGTTAGCACTTGTATTTCACAGAAAGAAGGTCCTGGGTCCTGGCCTTTCCTTGTGTCTGCGCCAGTTTCCTGTACCACAATAATATGTACAATAAGTTGAATGAGTGTGTGTTTGTGAGTGCGACAGTGGGACTACAGAAGTTGCAGCAAAAATGTACAGTCTGGTGTATTTACAGACGAGGGTGTTCAGTAATACACACTGTTTCATCCAAATAAATACAAACACAAATACTGAACTTTTAGAAAATGGTGGCTTCATTGTATGGTCTCTGTGAGCATCACTTTCACTTGATAGTTTTCCCTCAGAACAAAGAGAAAGCTGTAGACCAAACGTTCAGAGGGACTAGTCTGGGCCAAGGGGTGTTTGGGCAACTCCCGTTTCAGCAAATGAACTCTTCCCTGGCCCACTGTCTGTCGTATTGCCAGTGATTGTCCTCTACTGTAGCGAGCACTTAACCACTGCTCAGACAATCAATCAATCTGCATTTAACCTTTAAACGCCCAGCCCGCCGTACCCCTCGCCTCCTCCTCCGCCCCCCACCGTACGCACTGCATTGTGTGGTCCATCAACACAATGACTCCATAAATCATCAATGACACTAAGACTGGTTCCATTTCCTTTCCTGATCCGCTGTAAGATCTGGCTTTTAGAAGACTTTTAACCGTGTTCCAGCATTGTTTTTTTCAGCAAAACCAAAACTGGAGTTTGTGTAATCCCTCAGTCGTACAGGGATTAGTCAAAGCAAAGGAAGGTTTCTCACCCATCATCTGTGGGGAAAACTTGTTAAGAAGTACAGATGATGGGTGAGAAACCTTCCTTTGCTCCAAAACTGGAGTTGTTTTTGGCTTCGTTCATGGTCATTTCAGTGATTTTCAGCTCAAAATCATTCCCCCGTTTCATAAAAAAAATATGCCTTTTTTTTCTTAGGACTTTTCTGGACACTCAAACACATATCACTGCATTTTCACATCAAATCATTATAAAATCAGAATCTTTAAATCAACCCCAAATGTGACTTGGAGCCAGTGAAGTGACGCCAGCACAGGGGTTATGTGCTCTCTCTATTTGACCTTTCCCTTTGAGCAAGCGAGCAGCAGCCTTCTAATTCAATTCATTTCCATGTATTTGTGTTTAGCCCTAAATAACAGCGGTAGTTATCTCAGAGAACTTTACAATGTTGTTGATTTCTCCAACACTGATAAGAGACTCAAACAGTTCAAACAAAAGACATGCCATGACAAAAACGCATAGAGACATTGGTCTATATCGGTAAGATGACCAACGTAAATAAAAATGTTGACAATTGGTGCCTCTTGTCCAGGACTCCCTTATAAAAGAGGTCCTTAATCTCAATGGGACTTTCCTGGTTGAAAAACGGTTAAATAAAAACCTAAATAGTGAGGGCAGCACAGGGGTAATGTGCTCTCTCTCTCTCTGACGCTTCCCTGTGACCAAGCAATTAGAAGCATTCTGGACCGGCTGAAGGCGCTCAACTGAGGTATGGTCCTATGGAATATTTTTGTAATTGTCACAAAAACGATAAAAGTCTTCAGTCTAATTATTTTTTGTGAACCTTAGAAGTCAGAAACCACCAAAACACTCATCTTTATGCACCTAATCATATCCATAAATGTTGATAAAGTCCATATAAACGTCATGGTTTGTTAGACCTGCAGAACGAGCTAAACTGAGCTTGGATCCAGGCCACAGTCTAGTTCTAAAAGTTGTGAGACCTTTTGTGAACACGGAAGTCAGAAACCATCAAATCACTCTAAACTCGGTGCTGATGATGAACTGTCCCTCGATAAAAAGTCTTGTCTGAAGCACATCCAGAGAGCTCTGGCACAAGCCCACTCTCCCTCTCTGAGCGTAATGCGATGAGGAAACACTAAAGCACTCGTCGTCGCGGCCAATTTCCCCCTGACCTTTTGGCGCGGTGCAGCGGAGGAGGCTTCAGGGCTAAACTACAGAGCCGTGTGGGAGTTACGAGCCGCCGCAGGTCACTCTCACCCAAACCCCAGAGCGGAGGCAAAGCAGCGGCTGTGTGTACTCCACAGGTGCACCACTTACCCATGACTCAAGTTCAATTATATCTCTAGACTTTATTATCTTATGATCTAGTACAAGGGTCTCACACCTGTGGCTCGGAAACTACCGGTAGCTCGCCAGCCCCTGTCAGGTAGCTCGCCAAAGGATTTAGAATTTAACAAATGATCTTGAATTAATACATTTTGAGTATTACATTTTTAAAATAAGTATACTAATAGGGTTCTGCAGTATTATGGTTTATCGCACATGTTTTCTCGTAATTAATAGATTGGTTTTTACTACGACTGGAAAAAGTCGTAGTAAGTCGTAGTGCCCTTTATGGATCTTCTCTTGTACACAAGTAGCTCTGCGATTGAAAAAGGTTCGAGACCCCTGATCTGGTATGAATAAAAGATTCTGTTTGATGTGTGCATAATATGAGTGCTCTTGTTTCTTCTTCTACTCTGCTGAAATGTGTGAAAATATATTCCCAGTCAGACCAAAGCCTTTCTGAGTGGAGTTTGCATGTTCTCCCTGTGTCTGTGTAGGTTTCTTTTGGGCGCTCTGGTTTCTCCTTTACCACTGAAACATATAATCTGCACATATCTGGAGAAGGTTCTTGGGCGCTGTACTACGGTGACCACTGAAGAGGACGAAGTTCCTGACGGGGATAAATAAGGAGCACATACATGACATTGACATTCCCGCACAGAGGTACGAAGTAAGGTTTATTTCATCTAATCTTAAGTCTGTTAAAGCTGGCGTGTAATAAAATCCATGTTTGGTTATATCATTAGTGCATGTATCGTCCATCCTCTGTCTCATCTTTAGATCAGCTTTTTCAGATACAAAATTTATAAAGACAGGACCTCCCTCAGTCGGCCAATCCTCTCTCAGCCCAGAGCGTCACATGGCTTTTTCAAGTCAGGCTTGATACGGGCTCGAGCCTGAGAATTCTGAAAACCTGTCGGACCAGGCCAGGCTGGTGCTCCACCCCCTCCGGCCATGGGCCGGGCTCAGGCAAGCTAGTAGGTGAAACTCAGATCCTGACAGTCCTCCTGATGCTAAGCAGGGCAAGGCCTGGTTAGTACTGTGATGGGAGACCTCTGGGAACACCAGGCACCACAGTGGCTTTGGCTGGGGTGCCTGTGAAGTACTAAACTGTGGTTGTGTCCATAGGCAAGACACTTTACCCACTTTAGAATGAGTCTGCTGTGTGTGCGAATGGTTGGTGGTAGTGGGAGGAGCTGAAGGCACATACTGGTTGCCTTTCTTCTGTCAGTGTGCCCCAGGGCATCTGAGGCGTCACATGTTGTCAGACTTTTTCTGCTTTTTCCTGTCTCCTCCCTTTGTAAGTCTAATTAACTTCCTCAGTTTTGAATATGTTCCCTTAGTAAGACTCTGAATGGCTCTGACGCGTTCCCTGACTACATTTGCGAACGCTTTGACACATTTCCAAATGACGTTAATGGAGATTGACACGAGCCGCGACGAAACGAGCCGTCAGCCACACAGGAATCAGCTTTTTCCCGTCTCTGAGGTGTGTTGACGGGTCTATAGCACGGTACACAGCCTTTGTTCCGCTGACAGCCTCTTTGCGGCGGCCT
Source organism: Knipowitschia caucasica (assembly GCA_964034765.1). Taxonomy (NCBI): domain Eukaryota; kingdom Metazoa; phylum Chordata; class Actinopteri; order Gobiiformes; family Gobiidae; genus Knipowitschia; species Knipowitschia caucasica. The sequence continues at coordinate 3,728,083 of OZ035830.1, forward strand.
CTTCTCTGCGCGCTGATCATGTGCGTAATTAAAAGATAGCCCATCGCACACACAGGGACGTGTCGAGTTTGTGCAGGAGACATGGGAGACAACATGCAGAAACACACAAGCAATATCAATGAGCTTCACTGGGTTTTCATGTTCAGTCACATAAATAACACTATTTATTCTGACAATTCAGAACATGGCCATTATATGTTACTGCTGTGTGCCGGAAACACAGATGTGGTTGGATTTGTAGTAGCCAGAGCTGCAGGTGAAAGCCAGATCCTGTCAGACCTCTGAAGGTAAACAGGGCAGGGCCTAATACTGGGATGGGAGACCTCTGTGAACACCAGGTGCCACGGTGGGGCGACTGCAGCTGTAACGTGTCAAACTGTTGTTATGTCTTCAGGCAAGACTCTTCACCCACGTTATAATGAGTCTACTTTGTTTGTGAATTGTTAGTGGTGGAGGGAGGGGCCAATGGCACAGACTGGCTGCCTCACTTCTGTTAGTGTGTCCCAGGACAGTTGTGGTGCATCACCACTGTATGGAGTGAATGAATTTATCAAAAGGACATCTCAGCTCTGTGTGTGTGTGTGTGTGTGTGTGTGTGTTTACACAGGCTAAGTTCTATGTTTTAGCTGGATGATAGTACTCCAGTCCTAGTTTTGTGTTGGTTCATTCCATTGACTCCAGAAGACGGAAGCGAGACGCAGATGGTCCGGAGCATCCGAGCCTCCGACCATCACCAACCATTCACTCTCCCATCACATTCAGAACTATTGTACATGTTTATAGTGATAGGGGAAACCTACGCAGACACAGGGAGAACATGCAAACTCCACACAGAAAGGTCAGGAGGTGCAATTGACCCCAGGAGCTTCTTGCTGTGAAGCTTGTTTTTATTAATGTTGCAAACCCAAACTGTGATGTGTTGTAGGTGTTCAGCCCAGAAGACATGGCCATCCAAAAACATTCTGTCCTTGGGATTGATACATTAAACAGAACTGGAAGTTTAGTTTGGGGAACCAGGCTGCAAATGTTGTGTGATGTGAAGAAAACCAAAGTTCGAACATCATTTGATCAATGCATTATTTGTTAATGGGTCTCATAACCTGCACCGCACATCTGCACTCTTTGATCTCCGTCAAAAAATGGCTATCTCTGTGACTGACGGATGAGTTCCTTCCGCAGTTAATGGGGCGCACGCTGATAAAAGTGTAAGTTGGCTCGCAGGTCGTCCGTCAGGCCGCTAGCCAGCCGAGGACAGGACGCTCTCCAAACGGGGGGAAGGCGTACGTCCCTGCACAATTAGAGATCACAGCAGCGGAATGACAAAGAGCAGCGGATCGAGGCAGACGCCCAAGATAATGGAGAACGTCTGAGGCCATCACGAGGGCAGGTGATGAGGCCGACATGACAACGGAATGATGAGTGGGACTATCTCGCCGACGCAGGAGGGTCTAAGGACAGTGGTGCTGATCCAGGACACTCCACATTCAACGACATTTATGGATTTTATCAAGATTTATGGACATTGGTCTCTGCCTCTTATAGAGCAATGTCTCTATGTGTTTTATATGTTTGCATTTCCTGTGTTTGAACTGTTTGATTCTCTAATATTTTGTTGGCAAATCAACATTTTTGTAAAGTCCCCTAAGATAGCTACTGCTGTGATTTAGGGCAATACAAAAAATACATTGAATTGAATCAATCAATCAATTCACTTGCAGGTGAAAGCCAGATCCTGTCATACCTTTGAAGCTAAGCAGGGCAGGGCCTGGTTAGTACTATGATAAGAGACTGCTGGAAACACCAAGTGCCAAAGTGAGGTGAATAGTGACTTCAGTTGTGACCTTAGGCAAGACACTTCACCCGCCATAAAATGAGTGCGGTGTGTGTGTGAATGGTTGGAAGGGGAGTGGCCGATGGCACAGACTAGTTTCTTTGCTTCTGTCAATGTGCCCTAGGGCAGCAGTGATGCTTGAGAGTCCAAATGAGCGCTGTATAAAACCATATTATTACTATGAGCTGAGCAGCTGAAGTTTCCTGATTGACAATGGATAATCTCACCAGCAAATTAAACAAAAAAATACCATTTCAAATAGTTTGATTAGTTTGGTTTGATTTTGCTGTTGTTGTTGTACCTTGTCGATGCAGGAGGATCTAAGGACCGTAATGATAAGGGACATTTATGAACATATATGAACATTTCTGGTAAGTGTTCGTCTTGCTCCCTTTGGACCAATTGCTCCTACGTTTTTGTTGTTATTGTATTTTCTGTGTTCGAACTGTTTGCTTCTCTGATATGCTGTTGAGTAATTGACAACTTTGTAAAGTTCTCTAAGACTCCTGCTGTTGTGATTTAAGGCTGTACACAAATACATTGATGTAATTGGTCTAAATTGGGACTTGCTTCTTAGTTGTAGAAGTTCTGACTGGAAAAGCTGTCCCTTTGGTGAATTAACCTAAAAATCACTCAGTTCTCAAACATTGACGCTTCTTTGTTGCATACCATCAGTTTAACAATGAACACATTTGGAGTCATGATTTCTGAGAATTCACAGCCTAATCAGCGTTCTTTGTGGCGGCAGCTGGCGTCTTGGCCTTGTGGAGCCAGTCGCACATGAGCTGAAGAGCAGATGTGTGATTTGATTCTGCGTTCTGAGGTGGTGCACTACACAGACATCAGGAAGAGTGAGGATGGTTTAACTATGTTTTTGAGCCAACGTGCAAATGCAGCTCCGAACTCTGCCATCATACAATGCTGATGTAAGTGGATGTACTTTTCTCTCCTGCAAATGGTAATCTTAAAAGTTGACGTCTGTGTGTTTGTCCTTGGTGTGTGAAAAAGGAAAGTAATTTTTTTTTTCTGCAGTAATGTCTAAGTTTTTGTAAAGAGAATCCACCTCCATAGTGAAGAAAAATGAAGGAACTTTCAATTCTAAGTTAAAGAAAGGGTAAGTATCTTTGAGGTAGGAGTGTGCTTGATAGAGAGAGGATGCAAGTAATGTTCAAGAATATTATTTACATGTTAAAAATATGAACGTTGGACGTTTTTGCCTCTCTGAGCGCTCCGATTCTGGCATACATACAACATACATATCACTTGTGTTTTCTGTTGTGGTGTGAGTTGGTTGAAATGCAGTAAAGTTCATAATTTAAAGAATTACAAAAAGAGAAAAATCCCTCCAAACCCTGTTTCCCCAACACTTTAAACACCATACATCCATTTTCTTCCCCTTCAGTCAGAGCTGCACCCAGTACACATAGCTTCAGCCCCTCACTGATCCTCCTGCAGGTGGTGAGTCCACAGGAGCCCAGATCTTTCAGCGGGGGCTTCAGGCAAAGTGGGGTTAAGTGTCTTGCCCAAGGACACAACGACAACAGACATCAGTGCGAGTCGTGAAGTAGGTCTTGTGGTGGGCTCGAACCCACGACCTTCAGTCTCAAAGGCCAATGCTCTACCAACCGAGCCACTGTCGCCCCCAGTAGCTTAAAAATACTTAAAAACACTTCACATGAAAATCTCTAGCTTTGGCATAATGACGACGCAATAATTAAGTATAAAATCTCTGTCTTGGAAGGGGATTGCAAGCTACTGGTAACTCCAGAGCCACAGGTTGGAGGCCCTGTGCCACATAAATGAACTTCATTTGTACTTTTGTCATTCCTCTCCATGCTTCTCCTTCGCTGGGATGTGTGTGTCCTCCCACTCTCTCTCTTCCAGTGTCTTGTCATTGTTGCACCAGAGACCGTCACTCCTGCACTGACCCAGAAAACGGTTGCGCTTTCACGGCCGCACACTCATCTGGCAGGATTACAAGTGGCCATGACACTATTCCGACACACGCGGCTCAGGTGCGCTAAAGAGGGCTGTGCGTGGGCCGAGCGGAGAGTGGAGAGGCCCTCACACATGCGCTCATTCATTTAACAAGGGGCTCACACCAGACCCAACCTACAGGTGCTTCTGATACGAGGCCTCTACACACTCTACACAGCACCTGCCACTTCCAAAACTTCAACATGGATCCAGTTTGAGAAGAGGAGGAGCCTACTTTAGTCCACTGTCCAAATTTATATACAAGAGATTTCCACTTCTGTTGGTAGAGGTGTGTGCTTGAAAGTTTACACACACTGGCAGACAATTTGGAAAGAAACAAAACAATTAAATGCACAACATTTGTAGAATAATTGTATCACTTGCTGTTAGTGGTTATTATATTCCTATTACTGTATTAGAATGACAGCAGAATCTCCTCTTCTGACCCTGATCAGGGGTCTCGGTCGATCCTTTTACATCTATAACGGATTGGAGTCATTTGTGGTTGATGTGGAGGAGAGTCTTTCTCTTCTCTGGTCTCTCTTTAGTGTCTCTGGTCTCTTTTGGGTTTCACTTGTTTCTCCTTGGTCTCTCTTTAGTCTCTTTCTAGTTCTTCTCTCTGGTCTCTCTTCAGTCTCTCTGGTCTCTTTTGGGTTTCTCTAGTTTCTTCTTGGTCTCTCTAGTCTCTCGTTGGTCCCTCTCTCGGGTCTCTCTTTAGTCTTATTGGTCTCCATTGGTTATTTCCCTCTGATTTCACTCTGGTTTCACTCCGATGGTAAAGCTTCTCATTCCTCTTGGAACAGAGCATCCAGTTCCTGTAAATTCCTGGGCTTTCTTGCATGACCCTGCAGTTCAGCTCCCTGGCCTTCTGAGCATGTGCAGAAGAGACACAGCAGATTTGCAGGACTAGAGCTGTGGGAAAAAAAGCAAGATGACCTTTCAAAACTAAAGTGAGTTTTTTAAAATCTTTCAGGAGCAATAAAACCAACTCTTCTATAAACTTTCCTCAGATATCCACAGATAGGCTAGAACAATTCAACCTGGTGATTCGACAATAACTGGCTTCAGGTAACTTCACAAATTATTTCTGAAAAACTCCAAAACCATGGAATATCTGGCTGGATGTATTCACTTTCAAGAAGCACAAAATATAAATAGATTCACACAACGAATGATGAAGAAAAACCCAGAAAGATGTGTCAAAAGTGTGTCAATCCCCGGGTTTCCAACATTGCCAATTCATCTGAATGCGTCCCATATCTGCTTCCCAGTGTCTTCTCCTTGATCTTTCTTGTCGATTAATACATTTTTCAGCTTGTGGTTGGAACTTCCTCACACGTTTCCTGTGAAGAAATGGAGGAATCGAGGGAGGGAGACGGTGGCAGGCGAGGGAAAAAGACTTTGAGATGCGAACAATAAGCTGCTGTGCCTAATGGCCTGTGTGGCTCCCTGGCCTTCTGAGCATGTGCAGAAGAGACACCGCCTCCACAAAGCTTTGCGGGACTAGAGCTGCGAAAATAAAGCAAGATGACCTTTTCGGAACAAAAGTGAGTTTTTAGACGATTGAATAGTTCCTTTGTCACAGAGGAATAACACAGGTTTTTCAACCAAAAATCTTTCGGGTGCAGTAAAACCAACTCTTCTCAAGACTGTTGCTTCATATGGTCATTCAATTCAATTCAATTCAATTCAATTCAATGTATTCTTGTACAGCCCTAAATCATAACAATAGTTACCTCGGAGGACTTCACAAAAACCTGTTGAATTCGCCACCACAGATCAGAGAATCATTCCATTAAAGCACAAGAAATGTAATGATAGAAAACACATTGGTATTGGTCCAAAAGGGCCCGAGACCAATGTTCATAAATGTTGATAAATGTTGAATGGAGTGTCCTGGATCTTCACCACTGTCCTTACACAGCTTATGTAATTATCTCTCGTGTGACCTATGTGTAGTTGTATAGCCGTCTTCTGTGTACCTTTTCCTACTCGGTTTTAGAGTTGTTTCTTGCCAATGCAGGAGGAGACCCTCCGGCATTGAAGACTGCATTGAAGACACAGAAGACGGCTATACAACTACACATAAGTCACACGAGAGATAATTACATAAGCTGTGTAGCAAGAGTGAAGCATTTACCATAATATATGGGATTTTACACATTCTGCTCTTTCCTGATGAGGATGTTGGAACAAGTTAGATGCCTTTAAACCTTGTCAAACTCCTTGAATTGATTGAAAATCGCCATCCCCCAGAGGTATCAGCCATGTTTTTCTTGTCTTTGTGATACTATATCTGAATCCTGTCACTGTCTCCAATGTAGCAGAAAACAAGGCTGTGTGCTCTCCTGTCTGAATCCAAAAACACACACTTCTGTGAGTGGACATATGTAGACAGCCCCCACCCACACACACGTTCACACACGTACACAGACATATACACACAAGGTCAGCGGTCCAGCTTGGGTTGATTTATCTGTGAGCACACAAGGTGACACATGCGGCTCACACTCAGGCCTATATTTACCCTGTGCAGAGCGGTGTGAAGGCTCTTGTCTCCGGGGCCAGTGCAGAGAGAGAAAACCAGGGTCCACCTCAGGACGGACAGGGCCACGTCGTTAACAACTACATTCAAGATCCAACATGTGAGATACCAGAGGAAAGAAAGTGTTTTTATTACACTAATACACAACAAGGTATCGCCAACGTCACTAACCAGAGCAGGCTTTTTTTTTTTGGAAGTGATCTTGTACCACCACCCTCCACACCATGGTCCATAGGAATGACATGTTAGTGCCATAAGAACCAACTTGGACTGGCCTCCTGCTGGTGCCCGAGTCAGGATTAACCATGGGTAGGCAGTGTTTTGGTCTTATTTGTTCTGGTAAAGATCAGGGAAAGTTTTAACTTTGTGGTCTAGGAGAGTGGCCTCCAGTTACATGTAACTACTGCAACAACACACACTCACCTGTCTCACTCCTCTGGAATTACCCCTGTTAGTATATGATGGGAGACCGCTGTAATACCAAGTGCAGCAGTGAGTTGTGTCCGACAATCATTGGTTCTCATCCCACCAAACCGTAGGACAAACAAACACAGTCATACGTACATATTTGACATATCCCCCTTTTTAAAATCTCATCTGTATGTATGTGTATGTGTGTGTGTGTGTGTGTGTGTGTGTGCGTATGATAATGTGTCCTTTTGTACTTGTAGGCCACAGCGCTGTAGCACAAGTTAACTTTGTGTCGGTGCAGTTTCTACTCCGTGCAGTGAATGCCGTGCGCTCAGCAGTACTGCAGAGTGACCTGATTAATGTAAAAACAGACAGTGCAGAGTCAGTCCGCTCCTGCAGAGACTTTGTTTGCTTTGATTATGTGCAAGCGGCTACTCCCCTTCTGCTGCTGTGACCTGTCGTGGTGTTTCTTATTGTTACTATTACTATAATTAGCTTTTTAGAATGATTAATTTATTTTCGTTTGTTTGGATAGATGTGTTTTTGCTGCAACTGGACACCTGAATATCTCCTAGGGATCAATAAAGTATCTAACTATCTAATAAAGAGAAAATTGGTGTCATTTCTGCATTTGGTAGGTGGATTATCGGATAAGTTCAACAGGTCGTTCTGAGATGATTAACAAAAAGGAGACATTGAGTTGATTAAAGATAAAGCACGATTTTTCCTTCTCCTTGCAGCACACACAAACACAGAGAGTTCTCTACGTAACCAGAGGCCCCATGTCCATCCTCTCCACCCGTAAATCTATTATTGTAAGTGTCCTCGAAAATCTCAGATGCAAGGGCTGCGATTGGTCGTCTAAAAACAGCATTTCCTCAAGTCTAAATCACTCGACCATAAGTTCTTTGAACCCTGTGGCCTGTTTGGTAAAGTGTCCACTTAGTCTCTTTCTTATTGTGGTGGAGTTTCTCATAGGAAATTAGTTGGACACAGCTATAATTTGCAGAAAGAAGGCATCAGATGAATCACGTATTAACATTTATAAAGAAAACATTAAAAAAAAGTTTCAGCAAAGTCCTTCGCCGCGATCAAAGGTAGTTTGGTTAAAAGCTTCAGAACTTGTTTTTGTGTCCAATCAACAGATAGCACAAATACAAGATAACAAACAAACTCTGAAACTGATATTACAATAAGGTTTATCTAATATAACCTATAACCGGATATTGTGATTTAAAACATACATGTAAGTAAGTCATCTTTATTTGCATAGCGCATTTCACAGACTAAGGTCACACAAAGTACTTTACAATGTTTTGAAGTACAGCTATTATACACTCCCTCTATACATGGGGACGACAGAAGCAAGACTTATTGTGTATGTTTTTAGCAGTAGGGGAAACTGGAGCACCTGGAGGAAACCGGAGCAATCGGAGGAAACCAGAGCAGACACAGGAAGAGCATGCAAACTCCACACAGGCCTGGGCATCAAAAAGTATCTATCCATCTCTCTGTATATCTGTCTAATACTGAATATGTAATAATGAGACACACTTATAAGATTATCGATTTACTATAACTTGGAACAGTCTTCCTGAAAATGTGAGACAGACTTCGACTCATTCTTCAAATCTTGGTCCAATACAGTTCTGTTTGGTTCTGCAAACAACTGGAGGCTTGTATCTTGTCTATTTTTAATGCACTGGGATTATTTATGAATTTGAATGGTAACTTGTGTGTGGGTGGTGCGCAGTGGTTTGTAGAGCATTGGCCTTTGAGCCTGAAGGTTGTGGGTTCGAGCCCACCCCAAGACCTTCTTCACGACTCCTACTGATGTCTGCTGTTGTGGTGTCCTTGGGCAAGACAATTGATCCCACTTTGCCTGAAGACCCCACTGCAAGATCAAGGCTCCTGTGGACTCAGCACCTGTAGGAGGACCAGTGAGGGGCTGGTGCAGCTCTGACTGCCACCCCCCCAACCCAGAAATGGATTAAGGGGAAGAAAATGGATGGATGGATGGAACGTGTGTGATTTTGATGCACTTGATATTGTATTGTCCAGCACTTTGAGTTGCCTTGTACAGTACATAAACTGTGCTATACAAATAAAATCGCCTCATAGCAGACAGATCTACGTCATAAAAATTAGCCACATTTTTGCATAACATACTGTAGCACTTGTATAAAAAAACAATATTATTAATACAGTGCTTTATTATACAATGATTAGATTTTGACCGTAACAGAAGTCCACACCTCCCGCTGGCCTCAAAGGGAGTCTTGACTTCATTTTCTCTTTCGGACCAGTATTCGGTCAAGTTCACATAAACACCCTGAGGGGGAGAATCCAATGTAGGGATGCGGTGGAAATAGACTCCCCTCGGACATGATCCATGCAGCAGCCTCCGGGGCGCTGCTCCCAGGGCGCTCCCAGATCCTCTCAATAGTTTTTCAAAGGTTTAGGATTTTTTGTTTTTAACAATTTTCACACGTTTGATGAAGATGATGGATTTTCCCTACTGAATACATCACTGTATATGGAACAAACAAATGTGCCTGGATCTAGTCATCTGTTCGAATAATTTCCATCAGAATCAGAATCAATAATTAGAATCAATTTATTTCCATTTGCAGAAAAAAACTACATTGGGATACAAACAGGAGACACCGGGTAACCACAAAGCAAACACAACAGGCAAAAAGATTAAAAATAGCGAGACAATTACTATGAAACTACGAAGGAGCTACTAGGTTCAAGGTTCAAGGCTCAGCAGTGTGGCAGAAACACATCCATCCACACAAACAAAAGTAAATACATAAGGTGTGTAGTACGGTCTACTAGCCGGGGTCGTGCTTGTGTGTGTGTGTGTGTGTGTGTGTGTGTGCGCGTGCGTGTGCTCTCCTCCATCCCCTCTGTGACCAGGACCAGGCGTGTCCTGGTCCTGGTCTTACTCCTGGTTCAGCCTCTTACACCTGCAGCCCATCATCCTCATCATCTTCTCCTCTACAGTTTAAAAACCAGGTTCCCCTTTCACCAGGTGCCAATTTGTCAGAAAAACTTTCACAGTATTACTCCTTGGCTTATTCCTGAAATGTAAGATTTGCTTGTTAATTGTTTCCCCTTTTTGATTCAGTTTCATTTTTGGCCCAGATTCTGCCTTCCTCCTGTTTTTTTGCCCTGCCTCAGCCTCCAGCCCTGCCCAGTCCAGCCACTCGAGTTACCTTTTGTACATTCTAATAAACACTTGCTTAATTATTGTCTGCACATTTTGATTCGCCCGTCATCACAACAGCAGAAGCAACAAAGGGTCTCTTCACATGTAAAACTTATAAGAGAAAATGTATGTCTTATGAAATGAAATCCCAAAGCATTTTGTAAACATTGTACCCATCCACACATCCTTACAGCTTCAGTTTGGAAACTCCAGGTCCTTCTCTGGTCTCTTAGTGGTCTTACACAAAGTAATATAACTTGTGAAATATGTACATTTGTTACAACATACAGTACATGCTACAGATTTTTTTTTTTTTATTATTCACAGCAAAACCACATTGGAATACATTTGCAAGAGACCAAAAGGGACTAGAGACACACCAACGAGTAACCATACAGAGACCACAGAGAGACCAGAGGGAGACCAGAGAGAGACCAGAGAGAGGGACCAGAGAGGGTCTAGAGAGGGACCAGAGAGAAACCATTGAGGGACCACAGAGAGACCAGAGAAAGACCAGAGAGAGACCAGAGACTGAAAAGAGAGAGACCAGAGAGGGACTAGAGAGAGACCAGAGACACCAGAGAGGGACCAGAGAGAGACCAGAGAGAGAGAACAGAGAGACACCAGAGAGAGAACAGCGAGGGATCAGAGAGAGACCAGAGCGAGACTAGAGAGAGACCAGAGTGAGACCAGAGTGAGAGACTAGTTATACAGGACATCATTACAGTGACTGTTGGTTTATCAGTCTGTCTGGTTCAGGGTGAGTTTGCGGGTCACTGTACGTCCCTGTGTGCAGTTGATGGTGCAGGGCAGAGATATGCCGCCCACCTTGCAATTGTACAACTCTCCATGAATAAAGTTCTCCAGGAATCTGAAAGAGGATGGTGAGCTGTGAGACCAGAGAGAGACAAGAGAGAGGCCAGAGAGAGAGAGAGTAGAGAGACCAGAGAGAGACCAGAGAGAGACCAGAGAGAGAGACCTGAGAGAGACCAGAGAGAGACCTGAGAGAGAGACCAGAGAAGGACCAGAGAGAGACCAGTGAGAGACCTGAGAGAGATACCAGAGAGAGACAAGAGAGAGGCCTGAGAGAGGGAGAGCAGAGATAGAGCAGAGAGAGACCAGAGAGAGACTAAAGAGAGACAAGAGAGAGGCCTGAAAGAGAGAGAGCAGAGAGAGACCAGAGAGAGAGGCCAGAGTGAAGCCAGAGAGAGACTAGAGACAGACATGGGAGAGAGAGAGAGACCAGAAAAAGGCCATAGAAAGACCAGTGAGAGGCCAGTGAGAGACCAGAAAGAGTCCAGAGAGAGACCAGAGAGAGACCAGAGAGAGAGACCTGAGAGAGACCAGAGAGAGACCTGAGAGAGAGACCAGAGAAGGACCAGAGAGAGACCAGTGAGAGACCTGAGAGAGATACCAGAGAGAGACAAGAGAGAGGCCTGAGAGAGGGAGAGCAGAGATAGAGCAGAGAGAGACCAGAGAGAGAGACCTGAGAGAGACAAGAGAGAGGCCTGAGAGAGGGAGAGCAGAGATAGAGCAGAGAGAGACCAGAGAGAGACCAGAGAGAGAGGCCAGAGTGAAGCCAGAGAGAGACTAGAGACAGACATGGGAGAGAGAGAGAGACCAGAAAAAGGCCATAGAAAGACCAGAGAGAGACCAGAGAGAGACCAGAGAGAGGCCAGAGAGAGACTAGAGAGGGACAACAGAGAGAACAAAGTGAGAGACCAGAGAGAGACCTCTGAAACTACTGCTGTTGTGATTTAGGGCTGTACACAAATACATTGAATTCATGTTAATCAAAACATGATGTCAGAATCAGAATTATCTTTCTTGCTATTGTTTCAATAGATAGAAATTGATACAGGTTAAATAAAAATAAATACAAATAAAATTGGTACTCCAATTTTAACGATCCCTTGTTGAGCACATAGCGAACATAAATGTCATAAAAGCACCGTACACCGTAGATTACACGTTCTGTCTGTGCAGTTATATACATATCTACCTCCAGAAAGCAAACAAAGAGGTCAATGCGACGCCACGGCCATTGGCACCTGCAGAATTGTCCAATCAGACGCTGCGATGTGGTGCTGTTTATGATGGGAACATGCAGAGGAGATCGCAGTGGGGTCTCGGGGCTGAGTCACCGCCGTCGCCCACTCTTCGCCGGGTTCCAGGGCGTAATGACCGCTCCGAGCCCATTACCTTCAGCGCTCAGAGCAGAGGAAGAGGAGGAGGAGGAAGAGAAGGAAGAGGAGATGAAAGACCTGGATCGATGCTCGGGCGAGGAGAACAAACAACTCCACGCTCGGTCACTTTTGCGGTTTGTTGTAAGTTCTGACCTTATTCCATGATAGAGACATATTTACAGATGAACCTGTCAATGTTCCTGCTGTAGTTATCTGTAGTTCATCCAGAGTGATCATGGGCCTCTTGGCTGCATCTCTGATCAGTCTTCTACTTGTTTGAGATGAAAATTTGGAGGGACGGCCGGGTCTTGGTAGATTTGCAGTGGTCGGATACTCCTTCCGTTTCAATATAACTGCTTGCACAGTGCTCCTTGAGATGTTTAAAGCTTGGGAAATCTTTTTGTATCCAAATCCGGCTTTAAACTTCTCCACAACAGTATCTCGGACCTGCCTGGTGTGTCCCTTTGTCTTCATGGTTCTCTCTGCGCTTTAAACAGAACCCTGAGACTATCAAAGAGCAGGTGCATTTATACGGAGACTTGATTACACACAGGTGCATTCTATTTATCATCATCAGTCATTTAGGACAACATTGGATCATTCAAAGATCCTCACTGAACTTCTGGACTGAGTTTGCTGCACTGAAAGTAAAGGGGCCGAATAATATTGCACGCCCCACTTTTCAGTTTTTTATTTGTTAAAAAAGTTTAAATTATCCAATAAATTTTGTTCCACTTCACGATTGTGTCCCACTTGTTGTTGATTCATGACAAAAAAATTAAATTTTATATCTTTATTTTTGAAGCCTAAAATGTGGCGAAATGTTGAAAGGTTCAAGGGGGCCAAATACTTTCGCAAGTATATATATATATATATATATATATATATATATATATATATATATATATATATATATATATATATATATATATATATATATATATATATATATATATATATAGCAGCTGGATAGCTCAGTTGGTAGGGCACAGGACTGGGACCTGGGAGGCCAGGGTTCGAATCCCACCGGGAGCACATTAACACCAACATCCAGTGAGGGTCCTTGGGCAAGACCCTTAATGCTACTGCCTAACTCATAACCATGAAGGTACAAATAAGCAATGAGATGCCGGATCAGCCGTCGCCCGGCCAAACAAGGTCTGCGTCAGGTGCTGGGGAACCAGAGCACCTTGATGAAAAGTGGGCTACTGGAACAAGGCGAAAGTGGACGAGATGATGAACCAGCTGCTGAGAGATGGGACTCACCCAGAATGGCTAACCGAAGGGCGAACGGTCCTGATCATGAAGGACCCTGTCAAGGGTGCAGTCCCCTCCAACTACCGGCCAATAACCTGTCTCTCCACAACATGGAAGCTCATGTCAGGCATCATTGCGGCTAAGATAAGTGGGCATATGGAACAATTCATGAGCACAGCACAGAAGGGCATTGGTAGGGACACCAGAGGAGCCAAACACCAGCTCCTGGTTGACAGAACAGTCGCCCAAGACTGCCGGTCACGACACACCAACCTGTGCACAGCCTGGATTGATTACCAGAAAGCCTACGACTCAATGCCACACACATGGATCATGGAATGCTTGAAGTTGTACAATATCAACAGGGCTCTAAGGGACTTCGTTGCAAACTCGATGGGAATGTGGAAGACTACCCTTGAGGCAAATGGCAAGCCGCTCGCACAAGTGACCATCAAATGTGGTATCTACCAAGGAGATGCTCTGTCCCCACTACTGTTCTGCATAGGCCTCAACCCTCTAAGCCAAGTAATTGACCAGACTGGCTATGGATACCGCCTCAGGAACGGAGCAAAGATCAGTCACCTCCTCTACATGGATGACATCAAGCTGTACGCCAAGAGCGAGAGAGACATCGACTCTCTGATCCAAACAACCAGGATCTACAGCCATGACATCGGGATGTCATTCGGGCTCGAGAAATGTAGCAGGATGGTGACTCGGAGAGGCAAGGTAGTCCACACAGAAGGGATCTCACTCCCAGAGGGAACAATAGCAGACGTTGAGGACAGTTACAAGTATCTCGGTATACCACAGGCAAATGGCAACCTCGAACAGGTGACGAGGAAAGCGGCAACTGCCAAATACCTCCAGCGAGTAAGGCAGGTCCTAAGAAGCCGGCTCAATGGCAAGAACAAGGCCCGGGCAATTAACAGCTACGCCCTGCCAGTGATCAGATACCCTGCAGGAATAATCAGGTGGCCAAAGGAAGAGATTCAGACCACGGATGTTAAAACTCGAAAGCTCCTTACCATGCATGGCGGGTTCCATCCCAAATCCAGCACCCTGAGACTGTACGTAAGCCGTAAAGAAGGAGGCCGAGGACTAGTGAGTGTGAGAGCCACTGTCCAGGACGAAACATCCAAACTCCATAACTACATCATGGAGAAGGCCAAAACGGATGACGTACTCAGTGAATGTCTCAGGCAGTGGCGAGATGAGGAGGTGCTGGAGGAGAGCCCATCATGGGAGAACAAGCCCCTACACGGCATGTACCACCGGAGCATAACAGAAGTGGCTGATCTCAAGAAGTCCTACCAATGGCTAGAAAGGGCTGGCCTACAGGACAGCACAGAGGCACTCATCATGGCTGCACAGGAACAGGCACTGAGCACCAGAGCGATAGAGGCCCAGATATACCACACCAGACAAGACCCAAGGTGTCGGTTGTGCAAAGAGGCACCTGAGACGATCCAACACATAACTGCAGGGTGCAAGATGCTGGCAGGGAAGGCCTACATGGAACGCCATAACCAAGTGGCTGGCATAGTGTACAGAAACATCTGTGGAGAGTATGGGCTGGAAACCCCAAGGTCTAAGTGGGAAACTCCTCCAAAGGTGGTGGAAAATGAGCGTGCAAAGATCCTGTGGGACTTCCAGATACAGACCGACCGAATGGTAATGGCAAACCAACCTGACATCGTGGTGGTAGACAAAGGGCAGAGGACAGCCGTGGTGGTGGACGTGGCAATTCCAAGCGATGGTAACATCCGGAAAAAAGAACATGAAAAGCTTGAGAAATACCAAGGTCTCAGAGAGGAGCTGGAGAGGGCCTGGAGGGTAAAGGTGACAGTAGTGCCCGTGGTGATCGGTGCACTCGGGGCAGTGACCCCGAAGCTAGATGAGTGGTTACAGCGGATCCCCGGAACAACCTCGGACATCTCGGTCCAGAAATGTGCAGTGCTAGGAACAGCAAAGATACTGCGCAGAACCCTCAAGCTCCCTGGCCTCTGGTAGAGGACCCGAGCTTAGAGAGGGATAACCGCCCGCGGAGGGCCAAAGGTGAGTGGACAATTTTTTTTTTTTTATATATATACAGAAGACTAATCCAATTCACCTCAGAGCTGTGTAATGTAAGTAAGTTGTAGTAATATGTGTCTATATAGCACCTTTCACAGACCAGAGTCACAAAGCGCTTTACAATTGTTGTGGGCATTTGTCTGTCACTCTAGGTCACCTACAGGAGCAGGTCACCTACAGGAAGCACATGTCAGACCTTTGAACATGTTTTTTAGTGATGGGGAAACCGGAGCGTCTGGAGGAAACCTACAGAGACATGAGGAGAACATGCACACTCCACAAAGAGAGGTCTAGAGGTGGAATCAAACCCAGAACCTTCTTGTAGCTTAGAAGAGTTTTTCACTATCTCTAAAAGTTCAGATTAGAACATTACAGTAAAAATCCTTAATATTTAGATAGATAGCAACATCCAGCAGGAAATCCAAAAGTTTTATGAATTTCTCTCTAAAGTTATAAAGACATTTCAAACTTGCACCTAAAGTAGAATAGTGAATATATATGTTTTATTTTATGCATCTGAGTGCTCTATATTCAGACCTTTCCCTCCGTCTGCTAGCGTGTGCGTGTGGTTAGCCGTGTAAAACATTAATCAGGGCCAGTGCTCCTTATTAGCTGCAAATCATTTGTGTTAAATTATGCAGAGTCCGACCGCTTCTCTGTCTGCGGCGCCCACGGAGGACGCACGCTCCCATCCATTTGTTTTTTACTCTTTCACCGGAGGCGCTTTCAATTCTCATTCTTCAGCTGTCTTAGTTCTTTTCAGAATCCGACAAGGCAAAGTGGAAAACAAATACTTATTTCAATTTGATAAAAAGTCTCAAAGCATTAGATTGGAAACAGGAGATGTCAAGGTATTTCTCAGTGTAGTCTAGTGTCTGTCGTGAGGTTTAATTCCATTCAATTTATTTTTGTGTTTCCCTAATCACAACAGGTCTTCTCAATGTTGCTGATTCTTCAAAAACAGATCAGAAAAACACAGGAAATGTAATGTAATGTATGTAATCTTTATTTATATACCGCCTTTTCACTGCACATCGGAGTCTCAAAGCGGTTTACAATAGTTATTTTTTTGGGAGTGGGGGTGCCAGTACAGGAGGCACATGCCAGACCTATTGTACATATTTTTAGTGGTAGGGGAAACCGGAGTACCCAGAGGAAACCTACGCAGACACGGGGAGAACATGCAAACTCCACTCAGAAAGGCCTTGGTCCAACCGGGATTCGAACCCAGGACCTTCTTGCTGAGAGGCGAGAGTGCTATCCACTCAGCCACCGTGCCGCCCAAAAACACAGGAAATGCAATAACAAGAAATACATAGGAGTCATTGGTGCATGGGGAGCGGGATGACCACTGTCCAGAAATGTTGTAGATCGAGGACTGAGGCTGTAGATCCAAGACTGCTGCTGTAGACCCAGGACTGAGGCTGTAGATCCAAGACTGCTGCTGTAGACCCAGGACTGAGGCTGTAGATCCAGGACTGAGGCTGTAGATCCAGGACTGATGCTGTAGACCCAGGACTGAGGCTGTAGATCCAGGACTGCTGCTGTAGACCCAGGACTGAGGCTGTAGATCCAAGACTGCTGCTGTAGACCCAGGACTGAGGCTGTAGATCCAGGACTGATGCTGTAGACCCAGGACTGAGGCTGTAGATCCAGGACTCAGGCTATAGATCCAGAACCGAGGCTGTAGATCCAGGACTCAGGCTATAGATCCAGAACCGAGGCTGTAGATCCAGGACTAATGCTGTAGACCCAGGACTGATGCTGTAGACCCAGGACTGATGCTGTAGACCCAGGACTTATGCTGTAGATCAGTGTTTTTCAACCTTTTTTGAGCCAAGGCACACTTTTTTCACTGAAAAAATCTTGCGGCACACCTCCAGGAGAAAATGTAAAAATGTATACAGTACTAATGTAAAAAAATATATACTGTACATACTCTGTGTGATATATAAAGTATATCTTATCTTATCTTATAATGTATACAGTATACTCTGTAGCCTATATTCACAATATACAGTTATTCTCATCAAAATGCTTAAGTCCAGGCCTTGAAATTAAGCTTTATTTAATATTTCTCGATACAATTAACAAGAGTTTGGGAATAAAGTGGCACTAACTGTGTGGAAAAAAACTAAGAAAATCCACTCTCTGCCCAAATAGTCAAATAATAACTCACACAAAGAACATGCATTGTTAGTGCATGGGAAACATTTTGGTATCCGAGCTTTAAATTCAGGAGTTTTGGATGAGGGACACGGGAGGTCCTGAACGCGAGTCCATGGTTCTGTCCGGTCCGCATGTCTGTGGTTCTGTCCACTCGACTACGGTCTGCGCTCGGTACCCAGTTCAGAAGTGCGTTCGCGAGAGCTGTTGTACAAAAATCGTACATTTCATAGTTAAACCACTACAACGCGGCCACAGCTACCCCGGGGCAGAGCGGAGGATGTTAATCCTGTTCAGAAACGGCATAATTCATTTTCAAAAACGTCTCTATCACTTTCACTTCTCACTCGCCACAAAGCTCTTGTCTCGCTCCCTCCCACATTTGTTGGTCGCATCCAATTTTACCTTTCTCGCCACAATGCTGACCTGTTACAGCCAGTGGTCGCATCCAATTTTTCAGTTTCACAGTACTTAGCTATCTGCTGCCATCTACTGATTTGAAAAAGTATTACCTGGTTACTCACAGTTCAAAACAAGTCACCGCTCGTCAACAGCGAATGCAGCTATTTTTAGACAAAGTAGACGAATTTCTCACGGCACACCAGACAATATCATACGGCACACTGTGCCGCGGCACAGTGGTTGAAAAACACTGCTGTAGATCCAGAACTAATGCTAATATTTTTTCTCGCCTTATGGACTCTAACGATGTTTTAACTTAAACATAACAGGGGGCTAATGGCATTGTTGTGGCTATGGGCTTTTGATCTCTACTCCTATAATAAAATAGTTTTGACCATTGTCTAACTTCGGGCTTCCTAAAGCCCGAAATTAGACAATGGTCGAATTGTTTAACTTTGGGCTTTCCCATCTTTCCCTTCTTCCTGTGAAAGCCAGATCCCATCAGACATCTGCAGCTAGGCAGGGCAGGGCCTGGCTAGTACTGTGGGGTCGCTATAAAGTGCCAGACTATCATTGTGTCCTTAGGCAAGACACTTCACCCACATTGCCTAGAGTGAGTCTGGTGTGTGTGAGAATGGTTGGTGAGGTGGTAGGAGTGAATGAATAATTCTGTGAAGTGTTTTTGAGAGAACATACAAGAGCCATTGGTCCAGGGAGAAAAAAAAAATCACATATTTTAAATTTTTGATAGGAGCTTTTGAGCTGTGAGATTTTTTGGCATTTTCACACAAAGCAAAACATACTAAGGAAAAAGAAACACAATGCAACTCTTTAAGTCCCTTCTTTATGTAATAAGACCAATTAATAGCAAGAGAAAGATATGAAGTAGATTTGTTCGAACTGTCAGATTAGTTAAGTGTCATAGAAAGCAGACCTGTCCCCAGCATGTCGTGATGCCATGTGTCCTCGTCCTATGAATATTTGAGACTTCTATATATAACTTTATGCCCTAAAGAACCTCATGTGGCAGATGTGATTTTGCATGTGGTTAGAAAAACTGAAAACTGCAGTTACATAACGGCTGATCTCCCATTGTCTCCTGTCACATCCCATAATGTTGTAACCGGAGCCTGTCTTCAGGAATAACTTCAATCGTTTTAGTGCAATCTTTGTACAAAAGACCTGACACGACAGCAACTTGTCGGACAGTTCAGATCTGGATCCAGAAGAGCGAGGAGATGCAGGAGAGCGAGGAGACGCAGGAGACACAGGAGACGCAGGAGGCGAGCGGAGCGTGGACTGAGTGAACACAGAAATCCCATTTACCTAAGTGTTCCAGAGACAGCACACTCCCGGCTGTCGGCTCACACTGATCCAGGACCGGCCCAGGTCACAGAGAGACCTCCAGTCGAGACCCAGGGTGTGTGTGAGTGCAAATCTGTTCTGTTATGAAATATGTTTTGAAGAGAATACTACACAGAAACATCTAGTAACAATTGAAGCTGTACTAGCTTCACTGCGTTATTTTCCTACACAAGGCTGTTATGAGCCGGTGTTAGACCCCAAAGCAGAGACTGATGGTAGCACAATTCACAAGAAGGTGATTTAATTTACACACAAACACTGAAGTGTAGATGGGTAGTGGAGACAGGGAGATGGCTAGAAGGACTTGACCTGAACACAGGGCAAAAAACTGTTTGCAAAAGGCCAAAAGAACGTACGTTCTGACAAAGTTCACTGACTCGTGACATAGACATGTCGCGTGTCAGCCACAGCCCCTGTCACACCCATGCCCTGAAAAAAAAGAAAGAGAGAAGGGAGGTAGAGCAAAACACAAACCCAACACAGAATTTCTCAACCCATATCACATCAGGCAAAAATCATTAAAAACAACAAAATCCACATTAACATTAAATAATAGGATAAAAATCTCACAAGGCATTCAAAACAAACATTAAAGGTCCATAGGATGAATATCTACTTCCGGGTGGATCATCAAGGCAAGGCAAAGCAGGTTTATTTGTATATTTATTTTCACAATTTAATACACAAGGCAACTCAAAGTGCTGAACAAAATAAGAAAGCATTAAAATAAAAAATAATCACAGAACATTAAAAAGAAAGATACAAATATAAAATCCCTCAGTTGTATGCATAGAACTGTTTTTAACCTGGTTTTAAACATTGTCAGAGAGTTTTTTTCAAAAAGTGGAGAGGGCGTTTTTTTCCAACAAATTGGGGAAATCCTCCTTTATACCTTTAAGACCACATGGAATATTAAAAACAAATTAAAAATAAAAATTACACCCAGGATAAACAATGAAAATCATAAACGGCCACAGTGCGTTAAAAAGACTACAAGTGTAAGACAAAATCCTACACTTGTAGCAGCTAAACAGAACTGTCTTCAACCTGGATTTGAAAACTGCAGAAATCTGACACGCTGCCTCTCATGTTTACTCCTGACTCTGGGCAACAACTCAATACAATTACATTTTTTCTTCATTCATACTTTCAGTTTCAACCCCTTCATTATTCCATTTATGGGTCAGGGGGGTGACAATCAGAGCTGCCACCCAATGCTCGTAGCACCAGTCCCTCTGATCCTCTGCCGGTGGTGAGTCCACAGGAAGATGGCTGCTATAGGTCAGTGGTGCCACTGCCTTGGTGTTTCCACAGGAGCTTCAGACAAATGTGGGGTTAAGTGTTTTGTCCAAGGACACAAAAACAGTAGACAATAGTGGGAGCAGTTATAGGCCACAACCTTCAGGCCCAAAGGCCAATGCTCTATCATCTGAGCTACTGTTGCCCCATCTATACATTTATTCTTGTACAGCCCTAATTCACAATCACATCTCAGGACTTTACAAACTGTTGATTCGACAAACACAGACATAGCTAACAAACACATAGAGCCATTGGTCCATAAGGGGCAGATGACCGAGGTCCATGAATGTTGTTGAATGTGGAGTGTAAACCCTAACTTCAATCGTACTTCAGATATCAAAGTTATTTTAAATAGATTTTTCCCAGTACGTGAATATTACTCATTTATTGTTAGTTTATTTAAAGCTTGGCTATATCACTCAGGGTTTTCTTTTAATTGAACTGTTTCTGTTCAAGTAAGCCTCACTTTTGACATTTTGACGTGTAGAGTCTTTAATGAGGCAGGTGTGACAATGGCAGGGTGTCCTGGTGGCTGAGTGGGTAGCACCATTACCTCTCAACTACAGGGTTCTGAGTACGATTCCCGGTCGCAGCCTAAGAAGAGATTTAAACTTTTTGCAATCACTTGAGTTACTTGGTAATATCAAGTAAAGGATGTACTCGAGTAATTAAAGTGAAGTTAATACGCAATTTATTTCCATGGTTTTTTCAAGTAAACTTTACTTGTCAGGGTTTATAGTGTCTGGGATCATCACCGCTGTCCATAGACTCTCCTGCGTCTGCAAGGAACAACTCTAAAAACTCAGTGGGAGAAACCCTTTAAATATATACTAACAATATAGGAATGTAAAGTAAAACAGTTATTATGAATGACGTTGAATAATAAACATTGAAAAAAAAAAGATACCAGTTATCCAAAAAAAGATATTGGAGATAGGAAATAAGCAAATCAGTATAAAAAACAAACCTCATGAAGTGACATAATATTGACAATCTTAGGTCTTGAAAAGAAAATTGGCCAATGGAAGTGTTACCACGAGAGGAGACGGCTGTAGTTTGAGCTCCATCCCTTCTCTGTGCTTTTCTATATTTACTTTATTTTCTTCTTCTTCATTCCTCCCAGAACTGAAGCCTGGATCACAACGAGACCGAGTCCAGGCGAGGCTCCTTGTGCCGGTGCAAACAGAGCAGCTGATGACACATGATGGCCGCGGTTAACTCCAGGCAGATGCTAAAGAGAGCAGGTTAAGAGCATCTCCTCCCCCACCCTCCCCCGTCTCTCTTCAAGGCTAACGGCAGACGAGCGCGCCCAACGATAGCACTCTGAGCGATGGATGCGAGGTGCGCGGGGGTCGGCCATTAATTCACTGTACGCCGCCGCCGCGAGTCCCGAGGGAGACGCCGTAGAAGTATTAAGATGTTGAAGGTCTAATGTAAAAGTGAGAAGAGACGAGACACACGCTCGGAGAATGGACCACAGCCAGAGGTTATGGATCAGGGGGGCAGCGATCACATGGAGAGTCTATTCTGAACACTGCACTATCCCAGGGCTCTGTGGTAATGGAGACATACTAAGATTAAGATGAAGAGATCTTTTATTGGTCCAATAGCGAGGACATGTCAGTGTTGCATGAGCGGTTACAGAAGAGTAGGAATAAGGAGCACACAATATACTCTACTTAAATAAAATCTCCAACTTTTGCATAATGAAGAACCTGTCATGGCTGTCATTTTTGGCTCCTATTTGGTTTTGTATTGTTCCATTGTTTCTTTTTGAGTTTTTCTTCCGGTTCAGCACCATGGATAGCGCTCACGCTTTTCAGCAAGAAGGATAGGGCCTTTCTGAGGGGAGTTAGCTTGTCCTCCCCGTGTCTGCGAAGGTTCCTGCAGGTGCTTTGGCTTCCCGTACCACTCAAAATATGTACAATAGGTCTGGCATGAGCCTCCTGTACTGACAACCTGCTCCATCTCTGTGGGGAGGGAGAGACAAATTGTAAAGTGCTTTGTGACTCTGGTCTGTGAAAGGCACTATATATACTCACTTCTGTTAATTGCCTGCCCTGCCCTGACACCTCTAGGGCGCCCTAGATCACAACAGCAGTCATCTCAAAGGACTTAACAAAACCGTTGAAGAGAATATATAGTCTAAAGCCGATTTGGAGATTTGTACCCTGCATTTGTCTCTGAAACAGCTGCTCACTGGTTTCTCCAAACAAGATTTTAAAAGCTGCAGTATATTCAAAAAACTGCAGCCTGAGTCCTGACAAGAACCAGGAAGTACTATCGCATTAGTCCAGTCCTCAGGTCTCTCTCTGGTTTTACATGTATTGTTTTTGGGGCCCTGCCTATCAGCTAATGCAGCTTCCTGGGAGTTGCCTTTTACAAAACATTAACCAACTTTACAAATATTGTCTATATTACTTCCTATGGCTCAGAAAATAGACTTTAAAGCATGTCATAAATCTGTCCTGTGCTGAAACTGAGTACACCACTTCTGCTACGAGGACTTTTAAATGATGATGAATGTGTGAAGAGGGTGAAGACACAAGACTTGAGATTAGAGATGATCAAGGCACTTGTCGTGGCACTTATCAGCAAATGTACAGGCACTTATGTGGGGGATGCAGAACCACATCTACTACTTATAAATCAGGAGAGGACCAGATGGAAACACATCCTCCTCGTCATGAAAAACAAAGTGTTTGAACCCAGAGACTCATAGAGGAGACTCATAGAGGAGACTCATAGAGAGCGAGCAGAGAGCAAGCAGAGAGCAGTGAGATCCAGTCTGAAAACCTCTGCTTTAGCTTTATTTCAGCTGCAGCTACAAAAATAGAAACATTTTGAACAAATCTGCCACTCATGTGTGAAGTCTCCTTTTACAAACACATTCAATTATTACAAATTCTTAAGCAATGATGTCAGTTTCTGTGGATTTCTCGGGTCATAATAACTTCTATACGACTGTACCTTCATTCAGATTGTGTTGTGTTGTTTCCTCACACAAGGCTCACACTGAGCTCTGGTCTCTGGGCCCTGTGTGATCAGGAGGAGCCCACACCTGCTGTGTCTGTCCATTAGGGCTCAGCTGGAGGCCCTTAGGGGCCCGCACTCCCCCTGTGCAGCCCAGCCACAAGATTGGCAGCACTGTGCAACACAAACACACGCACATGCACACACACACACACACACACACACACACACACACACACACACACACACAAACACACAAACACACAAACGTACAGTTCTGAGCCAATAAGCATCAATAACAAATTAAGGATTGATGTATCTCCCTTTATGTGTGGTTGATAAAAAGACTTTTGAACAATATTGGATTCAATTTAATGTATTTTTGTCTTGCCCTAAATCACATCAGTCGCCTCAGAGGACTTTACATAGTTGTTGATTTGCCAACAACAGATCAGAGAATCATCCAGATCAAACACAGGAAATACAACAGTAGCAAACACATAGAGCCGTTGGTCCAGAACTGTCCTGGATCCTCACTGTCCTCAGAACCTCCTCAGAACTTCCTGCATCGACAAAGAACCACTCAAAAAACAAAATCAGTGGTGGGTAAAAAGTGAGATTCTTAGTATCACTGCGTGTTGTTTGAGGTTTGATCGTCTTGAATTACATTCTCCTGTGCAACCTTTTGTCTGCAGAGCGCCGAAAGTGCTCTGTTCATCGATCTTTCCCAGAATCCCCCCAGTTCAGCTGCTTTCCTTCTGCTTCCCTCTTTTACATTCATCCTTCTATCGAACTGACCCACCGAACGCACGCCACGCTTTAACCCTCTCACACACACACACACCTTTCACATCAAAATCAATCAGATGAGAGGCGCCATTATTTGCAGAGCGTGGCGCCCGTGGGGTTCTGCGTGGGGGGTGCTAGCATGTCGCGCTCCGATCTCCCGGGCACAGAGGCCAGTGCGCGGCGGTGCAAAACTCAGATAAGAGCGGACACAACATAAGTCCTGTCGTTCAGAATCGGAGGCGAACGGGAACCAGGCTGACAAATGTACGACAAACGCCAGCGGAGGGAGAGGTGGGGCACAAATACATTCATTTATGTTGTTTTCATTGCGGCTGTGAAGTGCCAAACTGTGGTTGTGTCCTCAGGCAAGACACTTCACCCACATTAGAATGAGTCTGGTGTGTGTGTGAATGGTTGTTGGTGGTTGGAGGGGCTGATGGCACAGACTGGTTGCCTCGCTAGAGAATAATGACATATGAAGTGTCTTTGAGTGTCCTGAAAGTGCTGTGTAAAACTGATGTATTATTATTATTATTATTATTATTATTATTATGTTGTATAGATTCACACTGTAGCCTGAGTCTACACCTTGTCAGTCGTTCTGCTGTGAAGTGTCGAAAATGCCAGTGTTGCATCCCCAGTTAGTCTTATTTGAGGTAGGTATTTATGAAATGTACAAATTTCACACCTTCACACCCTGTCCCGGGACTATGGTTGAAAACTAGCTTCACCGCTAAAACATTAATTTATACAGAAATGTGCATGATCTCGGTTCATAGCTACAAATACCAATCATAATATTTACAGAATAAATAATAAAAATACTTAAAGGCTTGAACTACTTCACCTGCACAAATATAAAGTCCTTGTGTGAATAGTGTAAAGCGTGTTGTGAAAGTCTGGAAAAGGCGCTATATCAATAAAAATTACTTTCTATAAATTCTTTGAAAAGTTGGTGGCAAAAGGTCAAACGTATGTGAAAAACATTACCGCTGACAGTTTTCTTCTTTGGCGAACGCTTTATTCCAACAGTGTTTCTCTCTGAACGTCACTCTGAATGTAGCCCGAAGATTGTTGCCATAGAAACAACTACCGTCTCACCAAAACCAGTGCCTAAACAGAGATATTGATGTATTTAATCATTTAATTTTCAAACTATACTTCTTATATTTTGTGACTTGCTTCAAACACCAGTGCAAGGCCATCGGAGTTTCAAAGAGTGTCCTCGAGGATCTGAAAACAAAAACGTTGTGCCGCTGATGCAGAAATTAGAATAAAAACATTCCTTCCAAAAGCCACTTTGTGATTTAGATGATGTTTACATTTTGAGATTTCAGATTAAAATCAGTAAAAAGGCAGATAAAGAAGAAATTCAGACTGACTCCTCCCTCTGCTCCACACCTGTGCTCAGAGGAGGTATTTAAACAGAGCCTCCCAGCCCTTTCGTGCAGCAACCCTCCTCCTCCCCAACACCAACAATATGAATTATTTATGAAACAAAAAATGTAGGTACCCAAGCTTTAGTAATGAATCAGTATTATATAGAATGTTATAATTGACATAAATTGAAATAAATGAGACTGTAAACGACATTTGCAGAAACAGTTGTGTGATTGTGTTTTACTTGATGAATCTCACAGTGGTTTAAAACAAGTCTGAGATTTTGCAAATATTTGACGCAGATAAAGATGAAGATTGAAAACACAAAACATCAATAATTCCAAACAAAACTTCCTTTTTCATTTTGTTTGTAATTTTTGCTCTGTTTGATTTAAAGTTGAGGTTTTGCTTTGAACTCATCAAAGTCTTGATTATTTCCTTTTCATTGGAAACTGCTTTGATGAACTTAACTGAGGCTCTATCCACAAAACGCCTGAGCCCAAACTGGATCTCTGACTTATTTAACTCTCAGTCATTTTAAAGACATTCTTGTTTTTTTTTGTAATATTATATCTAAAATAAACCTTTCCTATCCTCAGTCAAATGTGCAGGTGAATTGTAGTTATCACCATTTACACTAGAATCCATAGAGCAGTCAATTTGACGGTGTTTCGTTTTCTAAATGTAATATGTACCTTTGGATCTTTATAGCGGTCACTTTTGTTTCTGTGTCTGTAAATGCGTTCTCATTGTGTGCAATAAAAACATGGACTGACTGATTTTTGTAAAGAAAATACCCTGTAGAGATGCTGGGGATTGAACCCAGGACCTCATACATACAAAGAAAGCACTCTACCACTGAACAACACCTTCCTTTCGCAGGCAAAGCTTTGTAAACAAACCAAAAGATTAACCGACAACATTGAAGAAACATTATCCATGACAAATATTGGATGACATTGTGGATTTAACCAAGTACCTCATGCACGCTGAGAATGTGGTTTATCATTGAATCCTTTCCTTCCTCCAAGTTACCATGTGCTCTGCAAATTTAAAAACCAGAGTTAGTAATGAGTAGTTGGCCTTAGTAAATGTTGTTAAGCGTTTGTTAATGAGTTGCACATGTTTTATTGTATGTACAGATTATGAAGTCATCATTAGGAAATGAGGAACAGTCGCTACTTTATAACACTGTTTGGGAAAAGAGTAATTAATGCGTAGTAAACATGAATGTACACTCTGTTCATATGAGAAGGTATAACTAATGTTTTGTAATTGATTTCTTAATATGAGCATTCCATTAACAGGAAATATTATAATAATCATTTGTAAAGGATTCTATAATGTCATGATTTATAATTAAATGTCAATAAAACATTGACAAATGTGTTGTATATTTTATGTTTCTGAGTAGTTCATGATATGAATGCTTAGTAAATGAGTTGATACTATGTAGATCATGAGTAGTTTACTTTTATTATGATGTTGATGCATATTTAACATATCATCTAATCATTGTTCATGAGCTGGAAACACTTTGGTAATGATGTGAATTTCAACATTCTTAATGATTTAACAATAATTAGGTATTTATTATATATTCATTCATAAATGAGTAAATAATTAGCTCATGAGTAGGACATGGTTATAATAATGTTTACATGTGAATTATCAACATTTGATAATGAACTAATAGCAATTAGTAAATCATGTGTGAATAATTTATGAATAATAGTAAACATTTAAATAAAACATGTCTTAATGATTACAATAGTATGTGTTCATTAGTATGTAATCATTTC
Organism: Knipowitschia caucasica; assembly: GCA_964034765.1. Lineage (NCBI taxonomy): Eukaryota > Metazoa > Chordata > Actinopteri > Gobiiformes > Gobiidae > Knipowitschia > Knipowitschia caucasica. Next base: position 3,755,759 of record OZ035830.1, read on the forward strand.
CAAAACAGTTACAAATAACACTTGTTAATGAGTTGTTACTGTTTAGATGATTATTTGTTTATACAATAATGTTTTATTAACTAGTAGTCAATGATTTTTAAATGATTTATAAGAAAACACTACTATAAAGTGTTACCCATAAAGGTATTAGGTTTAAAACTCTTATAAAAACGTCGGCTTAAAAAGGGAGATAAAAGCAAGAAATAGAACAAAATAGCCTTGGGAGGGATATCTGCGCAGTGTGTCTGACTTTGCTCTCTGCACAATCAGTCCTGTAAAAACATGCAATGCAATATATGAATCTATTAAATCACATCTGTAGAGATGAAATAGTTACAGATGTTAGATTCTTTGTCCAATGATATGAAATGGAAGGTAGAGAGTTAAAGATGGATCCTCACCATTCCTCTTGCTTGGCCTGTGTTTGGGCACAGACATAAAGACCATATAAAGATATAAAACAGATAATCTTTTTTTTTTCAAAATATTCTTAATGATAAATAGCACTAAATCCGTAAAACACGCAAACATTACTTTTAATTGAACAAAGACAATAATGAAAACATATCTGCACACTGGAAAAGTTTGTGAGATAAAACATTCACACAGGATGAAGCAGCAAGGAACATTCATCTACGATAGAAACTGGCTCCAGGTTTTTAGATCCACTTGTTTTCTTGGAAAAAGTCAGATGGCTCAATCACCTGACTCCAAACAGACTTGTTTTGTAGACCGTGCTTCATTATTCAGTGACCTGTGAACAGAGAGTAAACATGATCAACTTAACAGACCGTAGAGAGTCATCAGACCACACGGATCAGAAACATACCATTCTGGACCACCTCCATCATTCCATCATGATTTTTAAGGTGCACAGATTCACTTTGAAGTTCTGCTGTGGGTATTTATTTATTTATTTTATTTATTTGGGTGTTAAAGGAGGTACAATGCATATTAATGAACATTTAACAAATGTAAATATGCCAGATTATAGCCTTAGGCTAATTTCCATCTGCAGACCTCCTATGAGGGCATGATGGTGGACATCTGGTGGTGCATCCACTTGCCTGAAGTGGCCTTGTTTGATTATATCATTTCATATAATATTATTATTATTATTGTTATTATTATGACTGTTATGAGGAACTAAGACTCTGCTCCAAGTTCCAGGTTTTCCAGCCCACTCTGATTGGAGTCACTGGAGTCCTTAAAATGCCTGCCTTGGCTCCTCCCTCTCTCTCTCGCAGCCTGGCAGCAGCAGCAGCCCTCATCTCCACACATTTACTTCCTTTTTGTTTTGTATTTTTTCATACCCCTTTTTGGTTTTGTTAATAAACCCTGTTAAGTTTTACTAGTTTTTGTCCTTTATGTTGCCCTCCATGAGCCGGGGTGCCACAATGACCATACAGTACTCACGAGCTGGAGTAGACCCTGAAGAACATGGCCAGTGTCACTGCAGTCGTGGCAAAGGGGAACAGTGAGCAGATCCTGGCCAACTTGATGCCACACGACTCTCCACACGGGAGATTTTTCATCCTGCAACAAGTTGGGCTTCTTCAGTGCCTTTCTCAGTGCTGTCAAAGCTGACAGTGTCTTCATTGTTTGACTTGTCTTCAGCCCAAACAGACTTCCCTCGGACTGAGGAATAATGCACTGTTTTTATACACGCAGGGTCCTTTCACACAACATTATTCTTTCACTCCTTATACAGAGGTAATGAACTAGGATTGTGGCCAGAGCAGCCTGAGGCAGACTCATAGAAGCAACCAGTGTGTGCCATTGGCCTCTATACGGCCAGCACACATACACACAACTTATACTAGGCAATGTCGAGTAAGTGTCTTTCCTCAGGACACAACAACCGTTCGGCACTTTACAGCCCCCCACTGGGGTTCCCAGAGGCTTTCAATGCCTCATGGGTTGTGTGTTCCTCTGGTTTTTATGTATTTGTATTACTTTTGTGTTTACACATTTTGGCATTGTCTTATTCTATATTTATAATGTTTATATTTGGATTAATTTCTGTGCCAAGAGCAAACACAAACGCTCTGTTGGTCACTGGTCAACAGCACACGTTGACCTTAGACTCTATAGATGGATAATGCTAACCCGCTAGCGCAATGAAGCCTTTTCAAAAAGTGCTCATGGTTACAGTTTTGCTCCATCTTGCTTCTGCTCCATTCACTTAACTTTAAAAAGTAAACTCTACAACTGCTTATGTCACATTCACCAGTTTTGGCTTATCAACCTAAAGTGCCCTGCATGATCCTGGTATTTTGACGGTCCAGGTCTGAGTCCAAACAACTGACCAATCAGGTGCCTTCTGTTCTCCAAATTTAGCTTTAGCTTGTGAGTAGTGCCAAGAAGTATCCTGATTTGTTCTTTGGTTTCTAGGCCATCGCCACCCACTTATTATTTCTGTGGAATGGCAAACCAACTTGTACCTTTCCGAATGCGGTCTTCACGTGGATGGGAAGATCTCTGTTTGGGCTCCTGTAACCACCCACTATACAGAACACAAGTCCATCGGGGCAGGGTCCCTCTCCAAATTGATGGATTTTTACTGTGGTGGCCAAAAAAGGCAGAAAAAAACAAGAAAAGAAAACAAGCATTAAGATCATAAATAATCACAGAACACGTATGTTCAGTTGTATGCACAGCTAAACTGAGAGCTGTTTTTAACCTGGATTTGAACATTGACAGTGAAGAAACTTGTCTCACATTTACTGCAAAAATAAAATTAAAAACTTTTGTGGCAGTCCCAAAATAAGTGGAAGCTCTTTACTCAACTTTCAGAGCACAATCAAATTAAAATAACATTATCTGCATTCATCCAGTTTCTCAGATAACACAACCTATAATGTGATGTTGAATGCAGACAGGGCCTTCTTTAGTTCTGAAAAACACATCTCTCACATGTTTTTTCATCCCAACTGTGAAAAAAAAAGCATTCTAACTACTAGGTATCTAACTAGGTATTCTAACTAGAATACCTAGTTTGAAAACCTACTGAGCATATACATATATGTGTTTCCGTCACAATGTTCCATTACTCTTTTCACATGAAAAACAAAATTTTGAAGGCTGGCCACAAGTGATAAACCAAATAATAAAAGTGTTGATATGGACAACTACAAAAGTCAATCAAATATAATTGCATGCATTAAGAATATATTAATATCTATTTACCCAATGTTCACTGTTGCTATGACAAACGTATCCATGGCAACCAGAATGTGTCAGATCTCGGTGATGTCATTAGCAGAACATGCAGAGATTAGGTGGCCACAGAAATCGTCTGTATCCACATAAGGAGACAAGTATTTGACTTTAGTTCACACAGAGGACAAAGAGCTACAGGCAAACTCACAGCACAGGACAGAGAGAAACAATCTTTCAAACAAGCAAGATGGGAAAAAATTCTAAGAAGAGAAGAAACCAGAAAATATCTCCCAGTATGGCAGACAGACCCTATGTGTCAAATCATGAGCTGTCTGCAAAAGCTGCAAATTCTGAGTCTGAATCTGCAAAACCAGCTGATTCTGAAACAAAAGTGGCATGGAAGTATTATAAATACGATGCAGGAAAGGACATTTGGTATAAAAGGCCAGTTACACCGACTCAGCAGAACAAGGAGGGTCCAGTAACACAGGCCTCATCACCAATTCCTGAGACTGAAGTGGTGGACTCTTCAAGTGAGCTTCCAACACCCAAAGGTAAAAACAGGAGTAAAAAGGAAACCTTACGGTTACAAAGTCTTCTCATCCAAATGGAGCCAAGCAGAAGAGAGACTCTGACCAATGACGAGGCAGCTCAGGAACCTTCAACTTTGGGGCCTGAAGTCACAAAAACAAGAGTTCACTACGCCGATATCCCGGATGAGCCAAAGGAGTTTGATGGTCCTTTGGTGAGACCGAAAAAGGAAAGTTCGATAAAGGCATTAGATCACTTCTTCACCCACATGGCAGATGATGAGCTAGATATCGATGACTATTGTAGGCCATTGAAAAACTATAATAGTGATAAAGCTAACGTTCAGGAGGCTACAAACTTTCAGGCTCCAAAACCAAAGCATTTGCCAGTGAAGGTGACTGCCCTTTCCAACATTGAGCAGGTCAAGGAGGCACCTGTCTTTGACAAAAAACCTCAAAAGGACCCAAGGATTATTGAGCAGACCCGCCCTGCTTACAAAAACAACAGGGAATATGAAAATGTTTCAAGGGTTCCTGAGACAATCAATCACCCTGTTTATTTACAGAAAAGTTACTGTCAAGCAGTATCCACTCCCAACCACCTGGTCACAAAAGAAAAATGTGATCCAAAGCCTTTGCAGGAGACAGATCCTTCCGCAAGGTCAATGACTGAATTGAGGGATAATGAGGAGGCAAAGGACCAATTCTGGAGTAGGCCTCAAAGTAGCAAGATGGGAAAAAACTCACAGAATCAGCAGAACAAGGAGGGTCCAATAACACAGGCCTTATCACTAATTCCTGAGACTGAAGTGGTTGACTTTTCAAGTGAGTTTCCAACTCCTAAAGGTAAAAACATGAGAAAAAAGGAAACTGTACGGTTACAAAGTCTTCTCATCCAAATGGAGCCAAGCAGAAGAAAGACTCTTACCAATGACGAGGCAGCTCAGGAACCTTCAACTTTGGGGCCGGAAGTCACAAAACCAAGTCTTCACTTCTATGCCGATATCCCGGATGAGTCAGAAGAGTTTGATGGTCCTTCAGTGAGACCTAAAAAGACATGTTCGATAAAGGCATTAGATCGCTTCAGTTCCAACATGCCCGATGAAGAGCTAGATATTGATTATTATTGTAGGCCTTTGAAAAACTATGCTTATGAGAAAGCAACAAATGTTCAGACAGCTACAAAATTCCAGTATCCAACACCAAAGCCTTTGTCAATGAAAAAGATTGCCACTTCAAAAATTGAACAGGTCAAAGAGGCATCTTTCTTAGACGAAAACCCCCAAGAGGACCCAAGGATTATTGAGCAGACCTACCCTGCCTACAAAAACAACAGGGAATATGAAAACGTTTCAAGAGTTTCTGAACCAACCAATCACCCTACATATTACAAGAAAAGCTACAGTCACGCAATGTCCACTTCGAACCGCCTGGTCACAAAAGAAAAATGTGATCCAAAGCCTCTACAGGACACTGGTTCTTCCGCAAGGTCAATGACTGAAATGTGGGGTGATGAGGAGGCAAGTGAGGAATTCTGGAGTAGGCCTCTGGAATTTCTTCCAACAAGTCCAACAAACATAGAAGATTGGAAAGCCTCAGTGGAAATACTGGAGGTACATTTTGGACCGTCAACATCCAATGAGAAGGCTGTGGAACTGACTGGTCATTCTATTATGGATGATAATGAATTTGAGGATTTTGATGAGTTCAATATTGGATCTTTAGAGTTTTACAAAGCAGGCATGTCCAAACTGGACATGAGTGCCACTTATCGCTCTTCCAACTGGAATTGTGCTATATAAGGACCGCTATCTCCGGTCCATTACGATGACGCCATAAGCAGAACATACACATGCTAAGATTAGGTAAACACAGAGAGATGTACAAACTCTTCTCATCCAACAGGAGCCAAGCAGAAGAGAGATTGTGACCAATGACGAGGCAGCTCAGGAACCTTCAACTTCTGGGCCTGAAGTCACAAAACCAAGAGTTCACTTCTAGTTCACTTCACAGGCGATATCCCAGATGAGCCAGAGGAGTATGATGGTCCTTCAGTGGGACCTAAAGAGCAAAGTTTTACAAAGTCATCAGATTGCTTCTGCTCCCATATGCCTTATGATGAGCCACCACTATAGGTCTTTGAAAAAATATGCAATAGACTAAACTAGTTTGAAAACGAATGAAAAAGCAAAACAGAAAACAGCTACAAAAAGTATTTGACAAAAAACTTCAAGAGGATGAAAGGGTTATTGGGTTACAGAGTTATGAGGGCCACTTACCGCTCTCCCAACTTGAATTGTATTATATAAGGACCACTGTCTCTGGTCTGATCCCCAGAGAACCCTTTAAACTGTGTCATAAAAATAAATAAAATCTTTTACCCTTTAAAGAATGGTGTACAGTGTCTTCAGGTCGGATTAATATGTGTGATGCATAAATAAGTAAATATGAGGGACTGATACAGAGTTATTGATATTTTTAACAACCTTTAACATTTCTATTGTTCAATTTGTCAATTTAGTTTTGTTTTATTTGGTGTGTTTATACACACACCTGCTTTCAGAACAAGCAGCTATGGGAGAGACAACTGCAGCATGCAAATCTAACTATATTCAACTTTATCAAACAATCCATGCAAAATACCTGATATTTGGCTCAAACTAGAATCATTTGTAATAGCATTTGTCTCTATGAACCACTATTATGAGGACTTTAGAGCATATACAAATACGTTCTACGTCATGGTGCTCCGCCCGTTAGAGGAGGCTTTGCTATGGGTAACTCAGAGGCTCCCAGCCTCCCGCCAGAGAGAACTAATGCTCCAATCACGTGCCAGTCCCATCTATAAATAGCCCTCTAGAGCCCGCACCTGCCACTTTGAAATCTGGCCCCATAGAGAGATCTACTCACCGTTAGACTGAAGACTGAGGATGTCGCTGCCTTCTGCTTTTGTCCAAGTTCCACTTCGCCCTCCGGCGTCGGACGAGGAAGTGCAGGGCTTGCCCAGGTAAGCTTATCTAAGAGGAGAAGAGCGCTGCCCACAGAGTGTCCTTCTTTCTCCCCAGTCAGGAGAGAGAGCACCGCGTGGCTCATGCTAGCGCCGCAGAGACATAACCAGACTCCCCTCAGGAAGAGGAGTATGAGGTTCTTATGTCCCTCTTAGAGCCCTGCACGGGCCTATTATCTGGGCCCGAGCCCAGCCCTGGCCCGAGGGGGTGGCGCCCCAGCCCGGCCCGGCCCGATATGGTTTTTGAATTTTCAGGCCCAAAACCCGCATCAAGCCCGACTTTTTTTTTTTGTAACCTCCCATAACAATGTTTTAGCGTAGTATATAGTGCCGCGCACTGATATGAACGCAGACTTAGCTAGAGGGCGGAGTTATACATGGTAGTGATGTGTTGCAATGAGTTCTGTGTGTGCGAAGTGGTGCAGAGTGAACGGCCGCATCTGTATGATACACAGCTGTATGATACACAGCTGTATGATACAAAGCTGTATGATACACAGCTGTATGATACACAGCTGTATGATGCCCAGATGCTGCAACACACCTGTAAGTAACGCTATGTGCCGTCAATGACAACACTACACAGAACAACAAACACTACAGCATGATAGAACGCTATATTCAGTGGGTGCGTTTGTAAATGTATTCTGCCGCTCCTAAAATGAAGAGCCCGAGCCCGGCCCGTGTTCGAGGTCATTATGCGGTCATCGGCCCGAAGCCCGGCCCTCGGGCCAAGGGCTCAAGTGCTGGGCTCTAGTCCCTCTCGACCTGCCTCTTTCACCCAGGCAGTGAAATTGTGCTGTGGAGACTGAGTTGACGAAGACTGAGGTCTCTCGTCACGCGGGAGGAGGCCATTTTGAGGAGAGCGCTGCTATCTCCCCAGGGAGGAGAGAGAGAGCACTGCGTGGCTCATGCTAGCACCACAGAATCTCACCCAAACTCCTCTCAGAAAGAGGAGTCTGAGGTTCATTTGTCCCTCTCGACCTGTCTCCTGCACCCAGGGAGTGTAGAGGCGGTGTTGTGGAGTCCGAGTTATCAGAGACGCAGGGTTTCTCGTCACTCGGGAGGGGACCACTCTGAGGAGAGGACCGCCCACAGAGCGTGCTGCTATCTTCCCAGGGAGGAGAGAGAGAGCACCGTGTCTCGCCCACCCCTCCGCTCCCACCCAGACTGGCTTCATGCCTGTAGGCGTTTCTGAGCAGGGAGAGAGAGAGAGACAGACACCAACGCTGTGTCCGCGTTTGGACCCGGTGAATCACTACGCGACACGCGATTGGTCCAGACCCCAGGCAGCCGAGCGGCCTTCTCTGGGCTATGCCCACTATTGCACCGTCCAGGCCAGGCGGTAGACCTCTCCTTCCCTCTGAGCGGGATTGGATGACAATGTCTGCCCTGGATAAATGCTGCGCCAACGCGTCTCACTTGGTCGCGTTGGCTAGCAACAGGGCCTTCCTCACTGGAGCGTAACATCCCCTCATAGGCAGAGGGCAGTGTTGTCTCACAAACGGCTCAGGCACACTTGGTGGAGAGTGTTGTACAGCAGCCAGTCCAGACCACTGCTCCTATACGAGTAAGATCAGCGCCCGTCCTCTCGGAGAGGAGTGAGGCGCTTGAGTCAGACTGTTGTGAGTGAGACAGGGGGCCTGGTACCCCTTCTGTCCCACAGGAACCGCCGTTCCTCTGAGTTGCCCCTCGTAGAGGCCGTATGAGTCTCCTACGTGCCTGCGTGACATTCCCTCATAGGCATAGGGCAGTGTTGTTTCACAAACAGCTCAGGCACATTTGGAGGAGAGTGGTTTACAACAGCCACTCTGGACCACTGCTCCTTATACGAGTGAGATCAGCGCTCCGTCCGCTCGGAGAGGAGTGAAGCGCAGGGGCCAGGATGTTATGGCTGGAACAGGGGGCCCGGGAACCCTCCCTGTCTCATGCAGCATGCCCCACAAGGACCGCTGTCCCTCGGGGTTGCCCCCTTTGGGGCTGTATGGGTCTCCTCCGTTCTTGCTTGACATCGCCTCACAGGTAGAGGGCAGTATTGTCTCGTGTACAGCTCATTCAAACTCGATGGAGAGCGGTCTGCAGTGGCCGGCCCAGACCGTATTCTTCAAGTATAGCAAGACTAACGGTTCATCCTCGTGGAGAGGAATGAAGCGTGAGAGTCAGACTTCTATTGGGCGCTGTGTGTGAGTCTCCTGCTTCCCTGCATGACATGCCATCACAGGTAGAGGGCTGTGTTGTCTCTTGAACAGCTCGTTCGCACTGAGTGGAGAGCGGTCTGCAGCGGCCAGTCCAGATGTTACTCCAAGTAATATTAAGACTTGCATTGCATCCTTTCGAAGACGGATGGAGCATGAGAGTCGAGCTGCTATTGTCCAGACCAGTGTTCCCTCTGCGCGAGTTAAACCAGTGCATCTCCAAGCGGCCGTTCCACACGCTCTCCCCTAAGCAGAGTCTGGAGTGCATCAGGCCCGGAGACGGGAGGTGTGGCATAGTTCTGACAGACGTCTACTCCCACACGTAACGGTAGTGCTACAGCACGGATGCTTTCTGCACTTCACCATGGAGGGGGAAAGTGTTATGAGTACTGCCGTCTCCCGTTCAGGTACGCACTCGCCCCACGCACCTTCTTAACGAGTACGTGGAGGCGGACTTGGAACCGCTCAGACGCGCGGGGGTCAGGAGGTTAACCTGCATAGACGTTTGGTTTATTCTGACCTCGTCAGGGGAGAGGGCCACGGATCACACACGCTGGGTTTTGTCACACATACAACGTCTGGGCTTTGTAGTGAACGGGGATTAATCAGGCTGCAGCCTGACCAGCGCATGGTCACCCCGGTCTGCAGCTGGACTCGGTGGGATCCCGAGCTGCGTTATCCGAGGACAGACAGAATGGTTCGCTTGCCCCCAGTGCGGGAGGCAAAATTGGGACCGCTCAGACGCGCGGGGGTCAGGATATTAACCTTTAGACAATTGGTTGATTCTGACCGCGCCCAGGAAGATGGACGCGGGTCACACACACGCTGGTTTCTGGCTCACATACAACGGCTCGGCTTTGTAGTGAACAGAGAAAGAGCAGGCTCCAGCCTGCCCAGCGCATGACTTATCTCGGGCTGCAGCTGGACTACGGTTCCGAGCTGCGTTTCCCGAGGACAGACAGACGAGCGTCACACGTTTGGCAGGGAAACGCTTATCGCTCCCGGAGTGCTCACTTGGAATATCAGGTCTGGAGATTGGATGTCCGCCTTAGACTTGACGCACGCCTATTTCCACACAGCAATAGTGACAGAGCACAGACGCTCGTGCACTCCGCTGTGGGAGGGAAACGTTACGAGTCTTGCCGCCTCCCGTTCGGTTATGCGTGGGCTCCACACACAACAGGTGCGTGGAGGCGGCCCTGGAGCCGCTCAGACGCGCAGGGGTCAGGATGATAACCTACTTAGACGAATGATTTAATTTTGTCCGCGTCCAGGGAGATGGCCTCGGATCAAACACGCTGTTTTCTGTCATACATACAACGTCTGGGCATTGTAGTGAACAGGGATAACGCTTGATCTATCTCGGTCTGCAGCTGGACTCAGTGGGGTTCCGAGCTGCATTATCCGAGGACAGGCGAAGGAACTTCACCTGCCTAGCCAGGGAGGCGTGACCGCTCCCAGAGTGCCCGTTCGGAGCCTCAGATCGCTCCTGAGGATGATGGGGATGGCCCATGCTGTGGTGCAGATCCTTTTCACCACATCAATCTGCTGGAGATGGGGGCAGTGCGCAGAGTGCTGCTGCATGTGTGGGTGCGTTCGGACAACACCATGCCACGTTTGGGTAGACCGGAACACAGGGGCGGACCTGAGGTCCAGGGGGGGGGGGCTGCAGAGGTCTGGCTGACATTCGGTCATCCAGTGGTCGACCTATTCGCCAGTGCAGACAACGCTTAACGCTTGCTCTGGCGCTAAGGGCCACGCCCTGGCTCATTATCCGTGGCTTCTTATATGCGTTTTCCCCGACTCGCCTCATATCAATCCTCTGAGGAGGATCGAGCAGGAGGCTCGGGAGGAGATTCTGGTCACTCCGGACAGCCCGCATGTCCGCCAGTTCCCGCTCCTGAGGGGCATGGCGGTGATGGAGCCGTGGCCCCTCCCGGACGAGCCATGGGCTCGGGTCCAGGGGGAGGGGGAGCACTTAACTCGCGCCAGGTGCTGGGCCACAGACTCTGGGTCTGGAGGCTGAGAGGAGGAACCTCGTAGACCTGGTCCTCCCTCCAGCGGTGGTGGAGACCAGTCAATGTGCGAGGGCCCTTTCCACTGTCAGGGCCCAGGGCTGTAGGTGGAGGTTTTTCAATGTCTGGTGCGCGGTACGCTCTTGGGACCCCCATGTCCTGCCCTCTGGAGGGAGTTCTGGGGTTTTCTTCAGGAACCTTTGGAGTGAGGGAGGGCTGCCGGCACCTTCGCGGTGTTCGCGTCAGCCATTGCCTCTGGTCATGGGGGGTTCGGGAGCTTCGGCCCGGTCCCACCCGTTGGTCAAACGCTTTCTTTGACCTTAGATCTAGAGTCATCAGGATCAGACCTTTTATCCGCCCCCTCATGTCTTGGAGGAGGATGAACGGCGGCACCTGCTGTGTCTTATCAGGAAGCTAGATGCTACCTGGACGTCACAGCTGCGTTCAGGCGTTCTGATCAGCCACCCCATTCAGGTTCTCTTGATAGAGGCGTCCTGGGGTTGGTCTGCCCTAAAAATGTCCTCATGGGCAGCATGTGGTCCTTCAGGAACTCTTGGTAGAGGCGTCCTGGGAATGCGGCCCGCACTTATTCACAGGGGAAGCTTGACAGGGGTCTTGGGCGTCCTAGATAGGAGCGGCCTTAACCCGGGGGTGCTTGCGTTGAGTTTCGTCAGTGTCTTTTCCTGCCCTGAGGCCACTCACCTCGGAGGTGTTGGGGGTATCTCGGGCAGGGCTCCAATCACTCTACGCTGGCCTGATGGGAGTACATTTCTGCTACGGCTTACACATGGTTACCCATAGCGAAGCCTCCTCTAAGGGGCTACGCACCATTCGTAGAACTTAAGTTGATTAGGTAACTACCAAGTTCATTTCCATCAATTTATCACTTCAAAGATAAGATTAGAAAAACTTTATTCATCTCACAATGGACAAATTTACAAGAAGTGTGCGAATACAACCAGACAGCTACATGTTACTATTGTGCTGTCGTTATGTAGTATTGGATTACTGCGATCCTTTGAAAACGAATTGGAATATGCAAAATTATGGCCAAAAAAAACAGTTGATAGTTTGTCCTTTACTCCAATCACAACGCAGCTTAATACGTTGAAAGTTACGTTATTTTATTAGAAAACATTTTGTTTTTATATATGAGTTGATTGGGTGAGTGAGGGCTGGTACTCTCTCTTCATTTAAAGTTGTGTATCGAAAGACGTGTAAGAAGCTGAAAATAGTTTTAGTAGATAGAACAAGAACCAAACTGTGAGAGAAAAAGAGAGTGACAAACTATAGTAACATGTATTGAATTACATTGTTGATTTCCAGACCACTGGTTAGGAAGTTTCACATATGCTCAGAGGCGTCCCGTGCCAATAGGCAAGGCAGGCAGCTGCCTGGGGCCCCCAAACCGGCAGGGGGCCCCTGAGGGACGACTGATTGGACACAAGCGGTCAACTTGTACAGGCTACGACAGCTACCTGCAGTGATGAGTTGGCGGATAAAAGTTTCCGTCTGATGCGAAACTTGCCACGTTCTCTATTACCACATAAACTCCTTTTTAGGGCATTATCTTTATGGACAGTGGTCTAGTGGTTAAGATGCAGCGCTCTCAAAGCAGTATCCTGGGTTCAAATCTGGGTGTCAGCAGTTTTTTGGATTAAACCATATTATATTAAATGACAGATCGCTCAAGAATGGTAGAAGGTAGAAACAAGCCGTTTTTGCAGATTAAAGCTAAGACCCTAATCTTTTTCGCCCCGTGCTTGGTCTGCAGGCTCCGTTTCACACGTGTTTGAGCTAACTGAGGGGCAATGCATACTAAATGGCATCAATCTCTATCGTCTGGGGATACAAGAGGCGCAATGCGCATTAATTCAGATTCATGTTCTGCCACTCGCAGTAAAACCACGTCGAAAAAAAAATCTGCAAGACTACCCCATTGTGCTCCAGACGGCACACACCAGAGCTCTTGCCACGGCGCCATATTTACAGCATTAATCTCATTACTCGCAGGTCACTATTGTTAAATGATTGTATTAAATTCGTCTATCTGCGGGAGGAAGGAGGGGCCATGCATTTAAATAGCTAGGTCACTGGTATTCAATTAGGAAACTAAACTGCAGTTGTTGCATTTGAAAGTGCAGCAGAAAGAAAAAGGGCCCAATGTGAATCTGCAATGGGTGTGAAGTGGTGTTGGAGCTAATGAACGCGTGGAACAGTGATCGTTCATGCGTCTCTGCCATAACCAAAGCAGCAGATGGCTCCAGGGGACGTCTGTTTCTCGCATGGGAATGTTTCGGATTCGGGTTGATTTATTTCCTCAGGCCGTTAAACAACCGTGGGCATGGTTCTCTGACCGCCGCCGCTGCCTGTTCCTGCTGCCGCTCCTGCTGCTGTCTGTCCCCGTTGCCTGCTCCTGCTGCTCCTGCTACTACACGTGCCGCTGCTGCTGTTCCTGCCGCTGCCGCTCCGCAGGCTCCCAGGCTGCACCCGTCTCTACGGCTCGGCTCTTTCAGACACGTATGTAACCTGGCTCACGGAGACAAGCGGCGCACGCTGGCGTGACACGTCTGTTGTTGTATGAATCGCATCTTGGTGCTGCTGCTCCTGCTAATGCTGCTTCTGCTGCTTCATACTGCTACCGCTACTGCTGCTACTGCTGCCGTGCTGCTGCTGCTTCATGTACTTTGACATCTCTCTTCACTTCGCATCTTTTACTGAAACACTAAACAGCTTCAACAATATTCTACTGCTGTGGCTTTGATACAGGATTATTGCTGTTATTATCTACGGATGCTGCAGCTGCTGCTGCTGCCGCTGCTGCTTCATACTGCTACTGCTGCTGCTGCTGCTGCTTCATACTGCTACTGCTGCTACTACTGCTGCTGCTGCTTCATTTACTTTGCCATCTCTCTTCACTTGCATCTCTTTTACTGAAACACTGAACAGCTACAACAACATTCTACTGCCGTGGCTTTGATACAGGATCATTGCTGTTATTATCTACGGATGCTGCTACTGCTGCTGCTGCTTCATACGGCTACTGCTGCTGCTGCTGCTGCTCCATACTGCTACTGCGCTACTGCTACTGCTGCTGCTTCATACCGCTACTGCTGCTACTACTGCTGCTGCTGCTTCATTTACTTGCCATCTCTCTTCACTTGCATCTCTTTTACTGAAACACTGATCAGCTACGACAACATTCTACTGCTGTGGCTTGATACAGGATTATTACTGTTAATCTCTAAGGATGCTGCTACTGCTGCCGCTGCGGCTTGTTACAGGTTATCGCTGTTATTATCTGAGGTTACTGCTGCTGCCGCTGCTGCTACTGCTACTGCTGCAACCCACTCTCTCAGAAGCTTATCCTGCTTCTAATGGACGCAGCCCGGCTGAGTATGCCGCGCTGCGCTGGACTCGCACCTATGCTCCCAGGGTCGCTTCGGCGGTCATGCTTCATCTCTCTACCTAATCTTCTGATTCTATCAGATGCAGCCGGCCGAGTAGCTGCGCTGAGCCGTCAATCGGACTCCCAATCAAAGGCATCCATACCTGTATTCTTCACTCTTCTGATTGCAGGCTCCCCCATCGTGCTGCCCATCCTGCAGCGGCTCTGAGCGGCACTGAACTCCGGCTCGTCTTCCAAGTACATGTCTGCCCTCCTCGCAGCATCTTCCCGCTCGCCTTCTATGGCTTCTCTGCATAAGCGTTCACTACTGCTCGCTCCACCTTCATGCGGTCCGAGACGCGGCTTCCCGACCATCCTACTATCCTGATTATCTACTCTCCAACCCAAGATTCTAAGCGAAGGGCGCCTGCAACATTAATGGCCCTCTCCGATATGTCTCTGCCCCTACAGGTCTCCGCTTCTACACGGACGTGCCCCTTCCGTGGGTTTTGGGGGGTTCTTCCAGGACCATTGGGTTGCCGGGCCGTGGCCGCTACTTCCACCGGAGCATCTCCTCTGCCCTACACGAGATATTCCCAGTGGTCGTGGCCTGCGCGCTGTGGAATCACACGTGGCAGAGAAAGAGGATCTCTGTCATGCGTGATAATCTCGACGTAGTGGAAGGTCGCTCTTTTTCACCCAACATAATGTCCCCTGACCCTTTCAACCTTCATCTCAACATTCAAAGACCAAGGAGCCTGCAACATAATAATAGCTCGCTCCGACACATCTCTCTGCCCCTACAGGTCCATGATGCGTTACACTCGCCTCCGCTGCAAAAGGAGATTTAACGGACCTCTAATTCTCTCTCCAGACAACCTTCCCATGACAGCAACCTGGTTCAGAGCTCAACTAAGATCCCTACTGCTCCTCCGCAATTTGTCTCCCCAGCTCTATACAGCCCACTCCTTCAGGATAGGCGCCGCCACGCGCGCGGCCTCGCTGGGGCTCCCCCACACCTCTCTGCAACAGCTGGGGTGCTGGTCCTCTTCGGCTTTCTCCGCCTACATCAGGCCAGACGCGTCCGCTATCCTGGCTGCACAACGTCTACTGGCTTCCTCGTAAGCTCCCAGCAAAGCAATACGAAGCAAAGTAAGTGAAGCAATAAGATTCTGGTGGCGGCACGCACTTCTCAAACACTCTCCGCTGCCGCAGCGCCTGACGGAACGAGATGCGAACGCTCACGTTCCCAGCGCGCAAAGATAACCCATGATGCATTACACTCGCCTCCGCTCTCGGAAAGGAGATCTCAACGGACCGTTATTTTTCACCCCCGATCACCTCCCAATGTCATCCAACGGGTTCAGAACCCAACTAAAGTCAGTACTGCTGCTTTGTAACCTGTCTCCCCATCTCTACACAGCTCACTCCTTCCGGACAGGCGCCGCCAGCAGCCGAGTATCCGCAAGTATTGATCACAGTAGATAGCGGTCACAGTATATAGCGATAGCGGTCACAGCATATAGCGATAGCGGTCACAGCATATAGCGATAGCGGTCACAGCATAGCAAAAAATGGTTAGCGGTCACAGCATATAGCGATAGCGGTCACAGCATATAGCAAAAAATGGTTAGCGGTCACAGCATATAGCAAAAAATGGTTAGCAGCATTGCGCTGGCGGTCACAGCATATAGCGATAGCGGTCACAGCATATAGCGATAGCGGTCACAGCATATAGCGATAGCGGTCACAGCATAGCGACAGCGGTCACAGCTTAGCGATAGCGGTCACAGAATAGAGCAGTAACGACGTCTCTCCCCTCCAAACCAGGCTTCGAAAACTCCATCAACACGCAGCCTTTTTGGGGATTGTGCGCGCTCCATCGCAGGAGCCTTTCCGATCTGAAGGCCGCACCGGGACCTAGGGCGCCAAACCTCCTTTCATAAAATACTCAAAAACTTCCTGTTTTCTCGTCTCTCCAAATTGAAATGCAGCCAGCGAAAATTCAATTTGGTAGACGTTAACCAAAATTACCCCCTCCAGGCCGGCTCGCATCCCCAGCCTATCGCTCAGCAGACGCCCCCTTCCAATCATCTGTACCGACTACGCCAGCCGCATAAAGACGGAGAAACTCCCACTTCTCGGCCTCTGAAGCCTTGCATCCACCGCCTCCCCTCCTCCTCCTCTTCACCCTGCCTCCAATCTGCCTTCAATCTGCTTCCCGCTGCCAAATGCCGCCACCAGTGCCTAGGTCCCGGGGGATTGTGCGCGCTCTATCGCAGGAGCCTTTCCGATCTGAAGGCCGCACCGGGACCTAGGGCGCCAAACCTCCTTTCATAAAATACTCAAAAACTTCCTGTTTTCTCGTCTCTCCAAATTGAAATTAATTATAACATGATGAGTATAGTGAACAAGCGTATACAAAGACATGCTACATTAGTTCTCATTGCTTTGTGTCACGATAAGTTTTGAAGTATTCACAATTTTCCATGGTAGACTTTACAGTCTGCCAGACAGGCCCCAGGCCTATCCATTTATTGTAAAAATAAGACATTATTGACATTTAATTTATATTAATGTAAACAAGTAATAGATATTGCATTTTACCTTATTATTAAATACATATTTCATACCTACTGTAATATAAACCTTTTTATGTGGTCGGTATAGGGGCCCCCAAGGACTCTCTTGCCTGGGGCCCCGGGGTACCCTTGGAACGCCTCTGGTTACCAGGGCTCAGGAAGCAAGCAGCGAACTACTTACCAACAACACATCATGCTGAGTTTAAACATGTGCACACACACACACGTTGCTGACAGGATTCCAACCTGTGCACGGAAACCCCAATGGATTTCGAGTCCATCGCCTTAACCTCTCGGCCACAGCAACTGGGTGACATTGTTCCAAAGGGATGTGATAACCTTAAATAACATAGATACTCTCCATTCACCTGCATCAAAACCAGGCGTGGGTTCTCAAGCTGGTGACAATTAAGGAAAATCTGTAGAGTTAACAGAGAAACAGAGCCGTGAATTTGGTGAGAATTTTCCTTTATAACTTTCCCCAGTTGGGACTGTTACAAAGCAAGGACATCAGACATCAAAGCCTGCGCTCTACCACTGAGCTCCAAACCCTAAGCATGTGTTTTTAATTACAGATATTTACTTGTGACAGATTCTATACATTGTTTTTCGAAGTCAGGTATTTCGACTGCTCTATTTATTCAAAAGCTAAATTCAAATGAAGCCATTTTCAGTCGTGTGACAACAAAGATCTTTGGCAGTAACAGCCTCTTTTCTCAAAACGTTGGTCCTGGTCCTTTTCTGGTTCATCATTGGTTTCCATCTGAGCAGCAGTTAGCATTTGGCCGTAGCCTTTCAACCCACTGTGTTGCTGTAATAGATTCACCGGTTTCAGCAATAATTAAAGTAAATTACTTACCTTAATGGTAGTAAAAAATAGTGAAATACTTTTTTTCAGAATGTGAATGAGTTCAATAGGAGCCAAAAAAATGACTGATCAGGGAGTTCTAGTGTTTTCACAATTCAGAATTGCACCGAGAGTCAAAGCAATTTCCTGGTCTCTGTCATCCTGTTAATTAAATGTCAAAAAAAAAAGGATTTTGATTCCGATTGTGAATTCAGGGAGGAATGGGGAATGGGCTCACCTGTAAATGGGACTTTCCTGGTTAAAAAAAATAAATATAAATATAAAAAAGACCAGAATAAATTGTTTGAAATCAGGAAGCGGGAAGGGGAACATGGGTCTGTCAAACCACTCACATTAATTTTAAGCTATTTGAGCCAAATAATGTAGAACTACTGTAAATTTATGATGAATGTGTGTAGTCTACTGTAAGATTTTTGTTTATTTTTTATTATTTCAATATAGTTGTGCAGTTTTGAAGGACACTCAGGATTATGTGTTTAAAAGATAGAAAACACAATGAAATATACAGTAACTTCGCCGCCTTTTTTACCAAGTCCACCGGGAAACCCACATTATACCGTCCAATTAAAACATAAAGAAATCAAAGCCGAGCTGTCCATGAAACCTGCCTCTTTATTAGCGGCAAGCACACGGTGACGAGCGTCTGAACGACTTCGACCTTCGCACGACAAAGAAAACCCGGGGGCTGATGACTCTTGTTGTTTTCACACCCAACGTCTCCCTTTGGTTCAATAACTACAAACCATAAACATGTTTCTGCTCAAGGTCTTGTGGCTGAACCCGGAGCGTTCGGATATGATTGTGTTAGATTATCACCAGACATCTGCTGCTGTTGTATGCGCACGCAGACTGCCAGGCTCCAGGGGGCGCTGTGACGACCACCCACATCGTTCATTTAAGTTTTTATACCTCTGATATTGACGCAATCATTCAGAGCAAAATCACAGGTTAGAAATGGCATCGTGACCTGGTGCTTTTGCAGATCAAGGGAACACGAATAAGATAAGATAAAAGATTAGTCCCCAAGGGAAATCAGCTACATGGATGAATAACAATAAAAAATGGATATGAAAGTGCAGTAGAAGTCTCTGTTTAGTAAAATTCTAGAGATTAAATAAATAAATCCTGGATTAAATGGAAATCATTAATTCAGTTTCAGTATGTAACCATTATAATAGGGTTTTACAGGCTGTTGATGATATGGCTCCGGTGAAGAGCCACATCAACAACAGCGTAACGAGCCGTGGAGCTCTGTAACAAGAGTGAAGCTCTTACAGTCAGGGTTTAGGCACTGGTCTCTCTCTCTGGTTTCTCTCTGGTCTCTCTCTGGTTTCTCTCTGGTTTCTCTCTGGTCTCTCTCTGGTCTCTCTCTGGTCTCTCGCTTGTCGCTCTCCGGTCTCTCTCTGGTCTCTCTCTGGTCTCTCGCTTGTCGCTCTCCGGTCTCTCTCTGGTCTCTCTCTGGTCTCCCTATGGTTTCTCTCTGGTTTCTCTCTGGTCTCTCTCTTGTCGCTCTCTCTGGTCTCTCGCTAGTCCTTCTATAGTCTTTCTATAGTTTCTCTCTGGTCTCTGATCTCCTTCTCGTCAATCTCTGGTCTCTTACTGGTCTCCCTCTGGTCCTGGATGCACAACACTGACTTTAGAGACGTATTTTGAAATCCAGAACACTTTTACTTCCTACGACTTACCTACTACCAAGGGTCCAAACAACACACCAACCTTCCAAACTGAGAGGCTACGGATATGCACACTTCCTGTCTATTTGCACAACCAGAGTGTTACTATCTATGCCAAATGTGACATGCACATTTCTCCATTGTGAGATCAATAAAGTGTATCTTATCTTATCTTATAGATGTGACCTAATGGTATTACGGTGTTTCTTGTTTTGTGGGTTCAGACAAAGGAAGCCCGAGCAGAGATTGAAAGAGATGTCAAAAGTATGGATCGACCGGATCAATACAGCTTGTCCCAGTCCTAATTAAAGCCGGACCTTTTTCCCTGAATGCCCTTTGTTTGTCTCAACAGAAAGAGTCCTGTTTAAGTAACAGTTTGTGAACAAATCATCAGTCTTGTACATACTGAGAGCTGATTGGCTGAGAGGGGTAGTCTTCTTTTTCTGTCTTAAAAAAGCAGATTTAGAGAATTGACCAAGGCCCACGATACAAGCGGAAAATTGCATTTTTTTCCTTTGTTTTGTTGTTGTTTCAAAGTTAGATTCTGAAATCCTCCTCTGTTGGAAACAGGTTTACTCTGTAACAAAACTGACCCATGCAAAAATAATACAACTGATGACAACGCTGTCTTTTCATGGTTGGTTCTAGCACTTATTATTATTGTGCAATGTGAGTTTTTGAATATTATCTGGAAAAGAAAATGTAACAAAACCCAAAACAAAAAATGTTATGATATAATTTTGTCCATATTTTGGGACACTTTTTTGTCATTTAGGTGAATATTTGTGTGTATATCTTGGGCATGTATACAATTGAATACCATTATTGATAATATAAAAAAAGAAACATTCAAATTATCTCTCCCCATATTATGAGTTCAGCTGTGGTCTGTTCATTGCTATTCCTCCGCTGTCCCATGGTTTGTTTCATGGCGTGATGATGGGTGAATCTGGCACTCTTTTATCTACACCTGTGGATTGGTGTCCACCGGCCTGCACTCCTGGGTCTGCAGCTTCAGTCCTAGATCTACAACCTCAGACCTGGATCTACAGCCTCAGACCTGGATCTACAGCCTCAGTCCTGGATCTACAGCCTCAGTCCTGGATCTACAGCCTCAGTTTTGGATCTACAGCCTCAGTCTTGGATCTACAGCCTCAGTTCTGGATCTGCAGCCTCAGTCCTGGATCTAGCCTCAGTCCTGGATCTACAGCCTCAGTTCTGGATCTTCAGCCTCAGTCCTGGATCTTCAGCCTCAGTCCTGGATATACAGCCTCAGTCCTGGATATACAGCCTCAGTCCTGGATATACAGCCTCAGTTCCCGAGATCAACTAATATCCAGCAATTATCTCCCAAGAGTCTCTCCCTGGGGTCTATGTTCTCAACAATAACCTATATCTCTCTAATACAAACTTCTGTCTCTTGTTTCGCGTCTCTCCGGAGAGAAAAGCAGTTTTTGTGGTAAGAAATGTACTCCTTATTTCTCGATTAACGCCATTATTCTTTATGACTTTTACATTTGCACAAAACCCTTTGAAGGATGTCCTAATCAAG
This sequence comes from Knipowitschia caucasica, assembly GCA_964034765.1. Classification (NCBI taxonomy): domain Eukaryota; kingdom Metazoa; phylum Chordata; class Actinopteri; order Gobiiformes; family Gobiidae; genus Knipowitschia; species Knipowitschia caucasica. Next base: position 3,776,731 of record OZ035830.1, read on the forward strand.
CCCAAATCTGACACTTCATCAAATACACAGGCTCTCGTGCTCGATCGCTGCTGTGTAGTGTCTCATGACTCAGAATGCAACCATTTCTTTCAATGCAAATGAAATCCAATTAAATATATCAATTCCAGAACAAAGCAGAGTGTTATCAAATTAGACTGACAAAAAATATGCATAGATACTTGGATTCATTTTCATTTAAAGGTTTAAGTTTAAATAAGACATGGAAATCGACCCATCCTTCATTACCACCAATGGTCGCCATAGTAACAAGGCACCCATCTCCAGATTTTGGATTTTGTCTATTGTACATATATTTTTTTTTATTTTTGCAAAAGCATTCAGCATCTCACTTTGACTTCATTAGAGCAGAGAAAATGGACCGAACCAAGCGGCTGCACCACCTCTGCTGCTGTGACCCAAAGTGCTGCTGCATTGTCTAACTATTATTGTTGGCTACTTTTTGAATTATGTGTTATTATCTATCATATTTGTGTTGTTTGTATGAATGGATGTGTTTTTGCTGCTACTGAATTTCTTCTATGGGGATCAATACAGTATCTATCTATCTACGCACATGCACACTCCATTCACACGTATTCAACAGACCCCGCTCCCATCGCTGTGTGGAGTGAGAGGACAAATGCCCAAAAATAACAATTGTAAAACCGCTTTGTGACTCTGGTCTGTGAAAGGCGGGATTTAAATAAAGATTAAAGTTTTCTGAGTTGACAGGGTACTGAGACTTAAACTCATTGACTGCCATTGACGTTTTTGTCAGAGATTGGGGATTTCTGTCAAACTTCCCTCTATTGGACTGGGGATTTCTGGAGAACAAAACTAGCTAGAAACCAACTTATTTTTGCTGATAAAAGTAGACAAATCAGTCTTTCAGAATCTTGTGTCATATACACAGTCCTAGCACACAATATTCTGTGGGTCTTGAAAGTCAGTGAAATCATCAAAAACAGCAGCAGTCAATGAGTTAATCTGACCATTATCGCTCATAACTTGTGTTGACCAATAAGAGAGGTGTGTTCTTCGTAAGTAAGTAAGTAATGTTTATTTATATTGCACATTTTTAGAGACCAAGATCGCCCAAAGCAGTTTACAATGTTCAGAGTTCAGATACTTTTCCATTCGCTCCATAAGGTGATGACAGAAGCAAGGCCTTATGGAGAGAATGGAAGCCCCCAACCTACACTCACTGATTACATTCATACCTATTGTACATGTTTCTGGTGGTAAACTGCAGCACCCGGAGGAAACCTATGCAACCATGGGAAGAACCTGCAAACTCCACACAGAAAGGCCTGGAGGTGGATTCGAACTCAGGACCTTCTGGCAGTGAAATACAAGATCTTAGTGACAGTCAATCCAGTCTGGCACAGTCGGAGCTAAGCAGGAGGATGGGAGGACAGAAGGACTGGACATTTCATACCCCTCATAAACTTCAAAAACAATAAAAATAAGGAGGTCGCCTTACATCACAAGTAAAAAGTACATTTAGTTAAAATATTGTTAAAATACAGTTAAAATTGCCCTCATTTGCATAGAGAGTGGCGGCGTTTGAACTGGTGAGAGCACTCGAGGCCTGTGGCTCCGGGCACTCAGGCCTGCGGTGAATAAAACATCCCATGGCCCCCTCCGAGAGAGCAGCTCCGGACGGCGTGAGGAGGAGGCGAACTGACAAGCCGCGCTCTTAACACGTTTGCTCCATGAAAAATTGAAGCCGGCTCCGATGCAAAAATCTGTGTATGTGTTCATCAGCGGGAACGGAGTCACTTTGGTTCATGGCCGAGGACATCGTGTCGTCTTCAGCGGCGCAAGGAGAGAGTTCGGGGAAAAATGTGAGTCTATTTCCAGCTGTTGCACACAATGTACAGGAGAGTCGCAGGAAGATAGAGATATTGAAAGATGAATTAACTGTTTTTTTCTCCTTATCAAAGCAGTTGGGTCTGAGGACAGTGGTGATGATCCAGGACACTCGATATTCAACAAGATTTATGGACATTGGTCTCTGCCCCTTATGGACCAATGGCTCTATGTGTTTTTTATTGTTACATTTCTTGTGTTTGAACTGTTTGATTCTCTGATCTGTGTTGGCAAATTAAACGGTTTTGTAAAGTCCTCTGGGATAACTACTGTTAGGGCTATACAAGAATGAATTGAAATGAATTGAAGATAGATAGATGGATGGATGGATACGTCCGCGCACTAACTGCGTGGACGTAGTGCTCCTCGTATTATTACGCCTCACAATATAGTCCCCCTTTTTATCCACCGAGAAAATCGACATGTTACATTTCTGTGTTACTATACTTTGTAGTGTAACACGTCACGTAACTGTATTTAAATAGGGAACACGTGGAAGAGTTCGGTAGCTTCTGACGGGAGCTGATTCGGAACTATACTTTATGTGGAAGAAGCTGCATTTGTGCTCCGTTTGCATGACAGAGCGCACGGACAAGACCAGACAGGTACATATCAACTAGTCTAAGGTAAGAACATATGTCAGTATGTAAACACAGTGGCCTATTCCTTTAACAGTTTGATTCTCTGATCTGTGTTGACAATTTCAAATCCCCCAGTTTTTTTAAGTCATCTCAGATAAGTACTGTTGTGATTTAGGGCGATAGCAGAACAAATTGAATATAAATTGAATTGTTAAAGTTAGAGATTGTATATTGTATTTTATGCTGGAGTTAGAGATTTTATTTTATTTCAAATAGTATAGCTATTGTTCATCTTTAATGTGCTGTGCTGTGTGCTCCTCTTCCCTACTGTTCTGTGACTTGTGATGCAACACTGACATTTCCCCACTGTGGGACGAACAAAGGATCTTTTAATCTTAGTCTTAATCTATAGCAGGTGTCTCCAACCTATACTTCGAGAGCTATCAGAAGCTCACCCATCCTGTCCGTCCCAGGCAGCTCCCCACCAGATTCAAACATGTATTGTGTGCGTGAACGGTCAGTGGTGGTGTTTTTGAGTGTCCAAAAAAGCGCTATATAAAACCAATGCATTATTATTATTATCAAAATCCTGTATATCACCTGCAGCAGGAAGAACAGAGTATGGTCTCATGTAAGGACCCACCACCTCTTTTTCCAGCTAAAACTAATACATAAACACCAATCATCAGCAACCGCATCACAAAAAAACCTCCATTTCTTCCCAAATCCCCCCAGAAGGCGATCGCCCCGACCAACATCCAACACTCATCGCTGTTTTCCATGTGAAGCCATAGACGCTGCAATCACATCCATCCATTTTCCATATTTCCGCTGTAAACGCCGTTCCCAGAGGCCGCGGCGGTTTCTCCTTTTTAACCGGGAGGCAGCGCGCAGGGAGAGATAAGCGCGTTCGGATCAATGGCGAAACGTTCCCTCCGCGCTCACTAAAAACCGCCGCGCCGTCCATCTCTGTGTAATTACCTGTCCCGCGCCGTTCGGGAGAGAGCAATTTCATACAAAAACACAAAACATGGCGCCCGGTATCTCCGCAGCCGGCGCACGTTTGTCATGTACTTAGCGACGGCAAGCTAATTGGGGCGAACAAAAAAAAAATGCCGTGGAAAGACATTTGTGAAGTGAGAAATGTGCTGGGAGCAAACTGAGGAAACTGAACAGTGGTTTCTCACTTTTTTTTCCCACTGGGTTTTTTGAGTTGTTTTGTCTCTGATCCACGAGGGTCTAAGGACAGAGATGATCCAGAACATTGAACGATATTTATTAGCTTAAATGAATAATAGTGATCTGCTCCTATGTGTTTTTGTCGTTGTATTTTGTGTTTTAACTGTTTGATTCTAGATGAAGATGAAGAGATCCTGTGTTACAGTGGGGGAATGTCAGTGCTGCATCAGCAGTTATAGACCAGTAGGACTGAGGAGCGCACAGCACAAGATAAATTAACAATCAGTCTTTACAAACATTAAATAAAATCTCTGAGTTTAGCATGAAGCAAGTATGAAATCTCTTACGTTAGCATTATAAAGAAGAAAGTGTTAATTTAGCATTAGCATAATTTATCTTGCACAAAAGAGATTATATTTTATTTTATGTCAATGTGACACGTACATTTATCCATTGTGAGATCAATATAGTTGATCTTATCTTATCTTAATAAAGAAGCAAATATGAAATCTCTAAAAACATTAGCAAGTATTAAATCTCTATTGTTAGCATAAAATTAAGCAATTATAACATCTCTGAATTTAGCATGATATAGAAAGACTACAATACTATATATTCTCAGTTGCCTCCGAGATAAACTGCTGTTTTGATTTTGGGCTATACACAAATGAATTGAATTAAATTGAATTGAAATGGGGTTGCCAGCACTGTTTTTGTTTTATGATACAACTATAAAACGTATCTGGAATGAAGGGCAAAGGCTGGAGCCAGGGTTACGACAGGGTTAGGATAGGGTTGCGACACGGTTTTCATTCTCAAAACTCTCCCGGTGAAACAATAAATGGTCAAATCTCGGATTCAGGAGGAGCAGTGTTGTTTTCGTCCCGGCCGCGGAACACTGGACAAGCGCAATGCTCTCCACTGGGTACCCGAGGGTTCATGGGAGGTCGCCCAACCTGTCCACAGGTGCTTTGTGGATTTGGAGAAGGCGTTCGACCGTGTTCCCTGCGGTGTCCCTCGGGGGGTTTTCCGGGAGTACGGGTCCTGGGGTCCTCTGCTAATACAATACAATACAGTACAATTTATTCTTGTGTAGCCCTAGGTCACAACAGAAGTCATCTCAGAGGACTTAACAAAACCATTGAAATCACCAACACAGGTCAGAAAATCAACAGTTAAAAATATAAAGCACACACAGAAGAAAATGTCCATACATGTTGTAGAATGCTAAAGTGTCCTGATCATCACCAATCCTTTCTGTTGGACACTAACTGTCCAACAAGACCCTCCTGCATCGACAAGGAAAAACTCTTAAAAAACCCAGTGGAAAAAAGTGAGAAACCTTGGAGGAGAACTAGGGAAACCCACAGGGAGGGAGACCCATATGAGAAAGGGATCCGCTCCTCCGGACAGACAGGCTAATGATCTAGGATCTAAGCTAGCTACAGAACGTGGACCAGTGGCCGCTGAACGTGGACAGGTCCGGTGCAGGACTGAAGCACTCCCAGGCGGGTCGGGCACGGCAGTCCGCAGGTGTAGATGGAGGAGGCCAGGCTCAGAGATCCCGTCATCGTACCATTAAACAGACAATGGGACAATGGGTGAATAGCAATGAACAAACTACAGTCAGAATCCTAAAAATGCTAAACAGATAAAGTAGGAAGGAGGAGAGGATAGTGCTCAAGTTACCATACTTCTCCAGCAAACTGACTCCCTATGCAGCTTGACTAACAGTCTGAGGAGTTTAGCCTTCCCTGAGTCTTACCTTCCTAGCCATATGCTAAACTAAAGAGGACTGTTTTAAACCTAGCCTTGAATAAAGAGCGCGTATCTGAAAGGAGGTGAGACAGCAGCAGCCACGGCTAGGCTAGTCTAGGCTACAGCACCAAGATTCATGGATTGCACACTAGGTGTGCCAAACCGATCCAGGCAAACCTAATTATATATTATATGTACTATATATATTATATATAGTATATATAATACACAAAATAACATACAGCATAATATATAACATAATATACAACATAACACAATACACAACATAATACATATATGTATAATATATAAGATAATATATAACATAATACAGCATACATATATAATATATACACCATATATTATATATTACCTAATTATATGCTAAATTAAAGTAGAGTGCTTAAGCCTGGCCTTGAATGTGGAGACCGTATCTGCTTCCTTAACATAAATGGGAAGCTGATTCCACAGTAAAGGAGCTTGGTAGCTAAATGCTCTGCCACCAACAGTGATTTTTGAGACCTTAGGGACCACCAGACGTCTGGCGTTTTGTGAGCGCAACGCTCGACCTGGTTGATACGACACTAACGTGTCTTGGAGATAAGAGGGAGCCAAGCCATTTATGGCTTTATATGTTAAGAGAAGGATTTTAAACTTTATTCTGTACTCCTCAGGAAGCCAGTGGAGTGATTTTAATAATAATGGAGTGATACTAGCTGCTGTATTCTGAACGAGCTGGAAGCTCTTCAAAGAAGTTTTAGGACATGCTGCCAATAAAGCGTTACAGTGGTCAAGTCTTGAGGTGACAAAAGTGTGAATACGTTTTTCCGCGTCACTTTTAGGAAGGAAATTCCTGATTTTAGCGATGTTCCGTAAGTGGAAGTACGCCGTTTTAGTTGCTTGGCTTATATAAGCCTTGAAGGAGAGTTCTTCGTCGAAAATGACCCCAAGATTCCTCACAGTGTTGCTGGGTATAATACTGACATTATCGAGATTGATTATCTGGTTAGCGAGGGAGTCACGCAGGCGCTTCGGACCGAGTAGGATCACTTCTGTCTTCTCCGGGTTGACAAGTAGGAAGTTAAGAGTCATCCACGTTGTAAGGTCCTTTACCAGGCACTGAGCTTTTCTAGCTGATCCGTCTGATTTGGCTTCATCGACAGATAAAGCTGTGTGTCATCTGCATAGCAGTGGAAATGAATTCCATGCATTTTAATAATGTTTCCTAACGGCAGCATGTAGAGAGTGAAAAGAATCGGTCCGAGTACCGAACCCTGCGGCACACCAAATTTCACTCCAGAATAAGGCGACGATTTCTGATTTACGTTGACGAAGTGATACCGATCTGATAAATAGGATTTAAACCAGCCAAGGGCTGTTCCTCTAAGACCTATATCACATTCTAGCCTCTGCAGTAGAATGCTGTGGTCTAATGTGTCAAATGCAGCACTAAGGTCCAGTAGGACCAGCACTGACACTTGTCCATTATCAGCAGCTAGTGGTAAGTCATTTGTGACTTTGACTAGTGCCGTTTCAGTGCTATGATGAGCTCTGAATCCTGATTGAAAGACTTCAAACATATTATTTTCCTGCAGGTGGCAGCGGAGCTGCTCAGCTATAAGTTTTTCCAGGATTTTAGATATAAAAGTGAGGTTTGAGATCGGTCTGTAGTTTGTAAGTATTTCCGGATCCAGGTTTGTTTTCTTCAGAAGGGGTTTGATTACCGCGGTTTTAAAAGCTTGTGGGACATAGCCACATTGTATGGATGCGTTTATTATATTTACGATAGGCTCAATTATCAAAGGAAGTATGTCTTTGAAGAGCCATGTCGGAATTGCGTCTAACATGCAAGTTGAGACTTTTGAGGATGTGACCACAGAGATCACCTCTGCTTGGCTCACAGCCATGAATTTATCAAGGCCCACTGAAGAGTCTAAGTGGGAAGTCTAGTATGTCGCTTTAGCCTGTCCACTACCAACAGCAGGAGTAACCTCCACCAGTTTGTCACGAATGGATGTAATTTTATTATCAAAGAAGTGGAGAAAGTTGACACTGCTCAGTGAGCTTGGAATTTTAGGCTTGATTGCACTATGGCAGTTTGTGAGTTTAGCGACGGTGCTAAACAAAAATCTACTGTTCTTTTTATTGGCTTCTATTAAAGTTGAATAGTATTGAGTTTGAGCCCTGCGAAGGGCATTCTTGTAGTTTCGGAGACCTGCTTTCCACTCCCTGTGGACAGGCTCCGAGTGGGAGTGGCGATATAGCCTCTCCAATTTTCTGACGTCCTGTTTTAAAGTGTGGAGTTGAACACTGTACCAGGGGGACGATGATCTACTCCTAATAGTTTTCTGTTTTAAAGGAGCTGCTGCATTTAATGCAGATTTTAAAGACTCCATAGTGTTGTCCAGCGTTTGGTCAATGACTGAGGGACTGCAGCAGCTGTGAACAGGTTCACCTGCAGCAGTATTCAACATTGGCTGAATTAGTTCTTTGAACTTTGTGATAGATTTATCATTTAAGGTTCTTTTCATCATGGTTTTATCTTGAGGCGCAGGAAAGTCTGCTGAGGGCTGTCCGGTCCCTGTGTGGCTGCTCCCTTAGAGATAGAGCTCAGTCACAGGGGAGGAGCTCGGAGTAGAGCTGCTGCTTCTCCACGTCGAGAGGAACCAGTTGAGGTGGCTCGGGCATTTGTTCTGGATGCCTCCTGGACGCCTCCATGGGGAGGTGTTCCTGGCACGTCCCACCGGGAGGAGGCCCTGGGGAAGACCCAGGACACGCTGGAGGACTATATCTCTCAGCTGGCCTGGCAACACCTTGGGGTCCCCCCGGATGAGCTGGAGGAATTGTGTGTGGATAGGGAAGTCTGGGTGTCTCTGCTTAGACTGAAAATGGAAAATGGCGAGAAAGGATAAGCTTAGAGGAGGATTTACACTTAAAGCTGGGGGTAACCTGGCTTTTTTGTTCCATAAAAAGTACACTTTGAGAGTCTCGTAAAAGTAAAATTCATGTTATAGCCTCATCACACCAGATTTCTAACGCTAAGCAGGGCAGGCTCTGGTTAGCGCTATGATGGGAGACCTCTGCGATCGCCAGATGCCACAGTGTAAAGTTCCAAACAGAGTCACATTGTTGCTGACTTAACACTAGGAGCGCCGCTAGCAGTCAACTGACCGTCAGTCACTTTAATATGCTAATTAGTGTATTCAAAACAAAACGCCAGAAGTTGAAATTTTATGACTTTTATTAGGTACTTGTTGTTTATGTTTTGATGTGTTTTGGTTTTGGAAAAAATAAAGAAAACAAGATTTACACGCATTTTAATATTTGTAAACCACAGCCCTTTCTGCTGCCCCATAGGGATACATGGCGCAGGGGCGACTATTGTCATAGTAACCATTTCCCGGGGGTTTTTCGCGCCTTATAAAAATGTATCAAAATATGTTGTCATTAGACTATAAAGGGGATTGAGTTTGGGAGAGAGAAAGAGAGGAAGAAGAAGCCATTTTATCAATACTTTTGAATTGAGAGGATCAAAAATGAAAAGAGCTGCCAAGTACACGGTAGATGAAGCCCTAGCAATGCTTCAAGACATTGATGAAGAACTGTCTGACGGAGGTGAGATGTCTGATTTTGAAGTGGAGAGTGACAGCGGTGAGAACACCGACTCAGAGCCCGACACAGCGCTCCCTCCTCCCGCAAAGAGAAGGTTGACGCCTCCTTCAGGCACCGCCTTGACGGCAGGTAAATATACATTATTTGTTCTATTCTCCAATTTAGACCAATTTTTAGGACATTTGCCAAATATTTGTGTGTTTGATTGGCTAAGGAATAACCAAGAAATGCCCTTGCTGTTGTTTTCCAAATTAGCATGCTAGCAGCGCGGCTTGAATAGAATATATCCTAAAGAATAGATTAGTAGGCATATACCCGCTGATTCAATGTATTGTAGCCTATATTTTGTGTAATATATATATATATATATATATATATATATATATATATATATATATTATATATATACACGGGACTGCACCGTGGCTGAAGCGCGTCGCTCACCTCTCCATCCCTGAGCTCAAAGCTTTCATCGCGCTTTTATATGTTAGGGGAAGGTTCAACAAGAACGTAGCTTTTGGTCAGGTGATTGGGGGCTTATTTTGTGCAAACATTATTGTATAATGAAAAAGGCAAGATAGTCTTTTACCATTTTTTATTGTACATAATATATCCTGCATTTAACATGTTTGCACAATCTGAGTGTTTATCCATGCCAAATGTGACATGTTAATTTCTCCTTGTGAGATAAATACAGATCTTATCTTACAGGACGCGCTGCAGCAGCAAGAGGTGAGCACAGAGGGGCAGCGGATACGGCTGGTAGGCACATGCAAATAGACAAGATTTACCCAATAATTTTCACATGGCAGGCCTGTAAATGTGTTTATTTTTTCTTCCAGTGCGCAGACAGGACGTTGGGGACCAAGTCTGGATAGGAGCACCTGCTCCAGAATCAGGTATAGGCCTGTACCCTAATACGCAGCGCATAAGGCAAGCTGCAATCAATGCCATTGCATTTGTCAGACTGTTTGTCCTAATTTTAATATTTGGTCCAATGCCGCATAGGTCCTGAAGAGATGGGGAAAGACGGGAGCGTGTGGCTGTCTGTGCCACTAGGCACAGGGCGCGGAAGAAGGCCATCTCAAAATATTTTGAGGGAAATTGCAGGCCCTACTGCATTTGCAAGGCATGGGATCCACGACCTGGAGAGTGCTTTCCTGTGCTTGATGGATCCCCTGCTCCTCCAGCACATACGGGACTGCACCGTGGCTGAAGCGCGTCGCTCTGGGATACAGTGGGACCTCTCCATCCCTGAGCTCAAAGCTTTCATCGCGCTTTTATACGTCAGGGGAAGCTTCAATAAAAATCTGGAGATGGAGAGCTTGTGGTCAGATGAGTGGGGGCTTCCATTTTCCAGAAGCACAATGCCTCGCAGGAGATATAGACAGATAATGCGTTTCCTTCGCTTTGACCGCAGAGAGGAGAGGCAGGCCCGACTCGCAAGTGATAAGTTTGCCCTCATAACGGACGTGTGGAGGGATTTCGTCACCAACTCTATCCGGTGCTACAGGCCAGGAGAAAATGTTACGGTGGATGAGCAGCTATACCCAACAAAAGCACGCTGCCGTTTCACTCAGTATATGGCCAATAAACCCGATAAATTCGGCATAAAATTTTGGATGGCGGCAGACGTTGATTCCAAATATTTTCTCAATGGGATCCCTTATCTTGGGAGAGATGCAGCGCGGCCTGCTGGGCAGCGCTTGGGGGAGAGAGTAGTGCTCAACCTCATGGAGCCATTCATGGACAAAGGCAGGAATGTCACCACTGACAATTTCTTCACCTCGTTATCCCTAGCCAAATGCCTGCTGGCGAGAAACACCAGCCTCGTCGGGACCATGAATGCTGCGCGCAGAGAACTCCCACCTTCAGCGAAACAGCGCGCAGAGCTCCACAGCACCAAGGTGCTGAAGCATGAGCGTGCCACTCTCACTCTGTACCAGGCAAAGAGGAAGAAGAGTGTCTCCATCCTGAGTACTCTCCACCAGACGGTCCTTACAGGCACAGAGGGGAAGAGGAAGCCTGAGACCATCACCTTTTATAATACCACAAAGGTAATTCTGCTTTTTAGCATGCACTGCATGCAGCCTCCCATCACGTTGTGTTCTTGTCACAGGTTGGTGTAGACTCGCTGGACCAGATGGCTCGCCTCTATTCAACAAAAGGTGCGACAAGGAGGTGGCCCGTGGCAGTTTTCTGCAACATCCTGGATTTGGCTGCAATAAACGCATGGGTCCTATACAGGCAGTGTACAGGGGCAAACATTGCGAGGCGCGCCTTCATCCTCGAGCTGGCCAAAGAGCTGCGCAGGGAGCACATGCTAGCAAAAGCCGCCCCCCCTGCAACAGTGCAGAGACCGCTTCTCCCGCTTCCCTATGTTCCCCACCCACAGGTGCCAGAGAGGAGACGGCAGTGCCAGATCAATGCCCACTGCAAGCAGAATAAAACCACCGTGGTCTGCAGTGGGTGCAAGCGGCCTGTATGTGGCAAATGTGTGGTCCAATTAGAACCTCGTTGCCTGAAGTGTGTGTAGACTTTGTATATAATGTAAATAGCCTCTATGTTTTATCAATATTAATGTTCTATTTTGTATGTTTTGTTTTCAATCAGTTCTGCGCCGTTATAACCACTTTTGGTTGCGCACATTTTCTGTAATTTGTTTTATAATCAGTTCGAGCATGTTTGCATTTACATTCTTATATTTATACATAGATGAAGGCAATAAAGCAGAATACAATATCGCAATAAAATAGAACAATTAGATGAACTATCAAGGCAGAGTGCAGATAGAGCGCTGTGAGGCCTCTCGTCACCCGCGGACACCTGCAGGAGGAGAGCGACTGTGGCAGAAGCGGCCCTGATCATATCAATAAGGATATCTTTCTTATTTCATTCAGATAACACTGTGTGTTATTCTGCACAGCGTGCACTTCAAGGCATTGATTATAATTTTGTTCTGATCATAAAGAGCACTGCTTGTCTCAAATAAATCTATTTGTCTTTCTAACGTGTCCCGTGTAAAATTGAAGATTGTACATTGACGGTGGTAGCCAAGCTGATGATCTTGTGTCAATACGAATACTGTTATTATTATCTAGATAATATTTCCCACGGTGATTTCGGCTGGAAAGAGAAAACAGTCTGGAGATGACGTAAGAAGTAGACGCATATAGCAGCGCGAAGACGTTATGGTCCCGTGCTTTTCTAAACTATCATTTATATTGTTTGAATTTACATATTGTTACTGAGTCAAATTTAACATATAGTGACCAACCTTTTAGGTGTTTGCAAAGTTACAAAATAAATCTACCCTGAAAAGTCATCGTAATTTTGATGGATCAGTACACGCACAATGTGTCGTCTTAGCCTTTTATTTCGGCTAGAATTACAATTACTTAGCATATTTAGACAAATAATTTACACAGTTTCATTATGATCACGATTTCCTTGCAACAACAAATTCTGGTTTAGTGAACAATCAATTTGGCAAAAGGCTGTATCAGCGCAAAATACATAGCGGTCAACTGACCGCAGGGGGCGGTACAAGGTATGTTTAGAGCACGGCGGTGCTAGTGTTAATGAAGTAAACATTATTATCATTAATCTGTATTAAGGACAATACAACATGGTCCATAGATCAAAGACAATATACAATACATACAGTAAATTGCATATTGAAAAAGAAATGTGTACATGAATAGACTTTTGAGCAATATTTTCAGAGTTTGACCTGTAAATAATCCTCCAGTCATTCTGTTGTGTCGTTTTTACCGTGCGTACCACACTGAAACATGTATTAGTAAACTAACGCAGCTCTCTCATGCTAACGCCCCACAAAGCACCTCTGATTGCGTTAGCGAGCTGACAAGCCGCCTCTCGGACTGGCTCAAACACAGCTGCTTCCCCTCATCACCGAGAATCAGAGAGAATCAGAGAGAATCAGCGTCTTTCAGCACGCCGCCGCCGAACGCCGCCTCCTCTGCCTCCGAGCCGAACGCCACGGTGAGTGTGAGTGTGTTATGCAAAGACGGATGTACAATTGTTGTTGCTGTTTCACCTGGTTCCTGGAGACCACTCATAAAGGGGCGAGTGTCTGGTTTAACCTTTTAATAGTTTCCTCAACCATTTGGTGGATTATCTTTGAGTCCCTATATTTACTTGAAGCTTGGAACTGAAATGAGTTCAGTTTAAGATAAGGTTAGATACTCCTTTACTGTCTCCCATGGGATACACCACAGTGAACTATAAACATTATATAGACTGAAAATAGACACATGTAAGAGCACCATCAGAGACCTCAAGGACCATAGAAAAACAGTTAGTAACAGGACGTCAACAGAACGTACCCCACAATCTTGCACTTCAGAACATATAGTACAGTATTATGTTGAACTTAGCCTAAACCTAAAGTGCAGTATGTTATTGCAGTTTAGTTTATTTATTTAAAGTGACAGGAAAAGTGCACAGTAGACATTAACCTCAAAGGGAGAGATCATTAATCTGCCTCTTTGGGTCGTCTCACTTGGTTTTAGGCACTTTTACCATCAAACTGCATCTCAATCCAAAATAAAACACAAACTATAGGGTAAAACATAAACAAACTGTATTAATACATTTATGTCTTCATGGAGTGAACATTAAAGGGTTAATGCGTACTGGGCCCTTATGGTTGTCGTCTGGTCTGCGGATGTGTGCGTCTTCACGGTTCACGCAGATTTTTAATGTTTTCCCACCGTTATTTTGTTTTTCTTTGCAGATGAAAAAGAATCAGAAACACGGTCTAAAGGCAGTGATGATCTGGGACATTTATGGACAGTGGGGATCTCACATATGTTTGTTATTATTGCATTTCCTGTGTTCAAACTGTTTGACTCTTGGATCTGTTGTTGGCGAATCGGCAAGTTTGTAAAGCCCTAAGTTGTAATAATACAATACAAAGTTTGTAAAGTCTTCCAGGACGTCTGTTGTTGTGATTTTAGGCTGTACAAAAAAAAAACAAATGTATTGAATTGAATTGAGTTCTATTCACTTGTCTCTCTGTTTATGTTTTGGTCGGACAAGAAATAACAAATCAGTCAACCTCTGGGAAATGTGAAAAATCGAAAAAAAGGTGTGTCACTGTTATTTCCAGTCTAATTAAAGTTCTGGGATGAATTAGTCCAAAGACAAATAGATTATACACAAATTGCTAAAATGTCCGTCTGCTATGTTATTGGACAGAAAACACCGTCTATACCAGGACTATCACGCCGGTCCTCAAAAGGCCAGTGAACCAGACCACACACAGTAATGGTAGTAATTTATTTTTTTGGCAGATCTTCGAAAAATCAAATAATAACGCGCCACTGTTATTTCCAGTCTAATCAACCCTTCTGGGATTAATCAAGACCACTGTGAACTCCAAACTCAAATAAATTACACACAAATTGCTGAAAAGTTAATAGAATTTTGATGTGTTTTTTTGCTTTATCACAGGTTTCTACATTTTTCTGTGAAATTTGCTGCAGCTGTTTCAGAGGAAACCCAACAATTGTAAAGTCCAGTCATTTGAGAGAAAGCAGTCAGTGAAAGAAAATCAGCAGCAATTAGAATGGAGCAAATTAGAAAAAAAAAGTGTTTTGCGCCCAGAGTAGCGGTATAAATTGAATTTGTGTTGAGAATTCCTGATACAGAATTTGTTTTGATGCAGCTAAAAACAGCAGCAGGTCTGTTTTTAAGAGAAAACAATATTGAGAATGTTGATTAGTCAACAGTCAACTTGTAAATGTCTCCAGTGTGAGATCAATAAAGTCTATCTTATCTCATCTTCACTGTACATGGAACATGATACAAAATTTTAAAATAAAGACAAAGAAAATTCAAGGGTTTCAAATATTGTGTAAAAATAATAATGCTTTGGTTTTATACAGAGATTTTTCACATGTCATTATTCTGGTTTTCAACTACTAATACAGCCGTAACTGCCCCGGGCACAGAAGTGATGCAACCATTCACACACTACACCAGACTCATGCTAATGTGTGTGAAGTGTCTTGCCTAAGGACACAACCAGAGTTTGGCAATTTACAGCTGCAATCGCTCAACTATGGCATCTGGTGTTCACAGAGGTCTCCCATCACAGTACTAACCAGGTCCTATCCTACTTATCTCTAGAGGTCAGACAGGATCTGGCTTTCACCTGCAGGTATAGAATTCATATTATGCATATTTTCGGTTACAAATTATTCTAATGAAAAAGTATGAGGGCACTTTCAATTTTCCAGAAGTTATTTGACTTTTTTGGCTGAAAGCTGATTGGAAAGGCAAGTTTATTTGTATAGCACAATTCACACACAAGGCATCTCAAAGTGCTGAGTGCGGATGGTCCTCTCTTCTTTTACTTTATCGTCCGAAAAAGCTGATCTACACATGAGGCAGAGGCTAAAAATATATGTATGTGAAAACTAGCGATGGAAGTAAACTGTAACTTGTAAATAAAGCTAAATTTTAGCAATTTCTTTGACTCAATTTTCAGCACTTTTTGCACCTCGGCTTTAATCATCAGTTCTTTCCTCTGTCGATTTGCTCCGAAACAGATTGACGGCTGGTGAAAGTGTGCAGAGTGAGTCCAGCTCCGTCGTACCTGGGGCGGTTGCCACGGTGACAGTGACAGAACACCCGGCAAAGTATACTTCCTCCCACTGAGTGTTTTTTTGGAAACTAATGACAAAGTGCCAAACAGGAAGAATGAGGCGAGGAGTGCGGACCCCGAGGCTGGAGGGATGAGGCCCCGACACAACACTGTACGTCCGTGTTCTGGGATAAATGTGATTGTTATGGGATTTTAAAGGAGAGATAAGTCAGTTCTGTTTAACTGTGTATAAGTGAAGGATTGTAGCTTCTCTCTTTTTAATGTGCTGTGAATATTTATGATTGTAATGCCTTGTGTGTGTTTGTTTCTGTCTTGTTTTGACTTGCCTTGTGTGTAAACTGTGATATTAAAATGACTGGCTAAACTCACTACAAATGCTGCTTTTTCAAACTATGACATTAATGTGTCTGCCTTTAGACGCATTGATTAGTGCAAGTGTACGCAAACCTTTTACATAAGTGCTGGGTTCTGTTTGTTTTGTGAAATTCTCCCGGTAAATTACAGTATTGACGACTGCAGTTTTCAATCTGACCCCAGCACGTCAGCGAGCCTTTCTACGTGGAGAGTGTTTTTTTCCCAATAGGTTTTGAATTTGTTTCTTGCAGAAGTAGGAGGGTCTAAGGACAGTGAAGATCCAGGACATTCAAGGACATTTAGTAACATTTGTGGACCAATGGCTCTAATGTGTTTGTTATTGTTGCATTTCCTGTGTTCTAACTGTTTGATTCTGCGATCCGTTCTTGGAAAATTGACAACTTTGTCCTCCTGCTGAGGTGATTTAGGGCAGTGGTTCCCAAAGTGGGGATGCCGACCCCCCGGGGCATCGCGGGAACCCCTGGGGGGGGGGGGGGGGTCGGGAGATGATTTCCAAAAAAAGAAAAAAAAGATTTAATTTTTTTGAGCAAATATAAAGCCCTTAAATATTTATTTAGCATTTGATTTGATTCAAAAGGACTACTTGTTAAATTGTGTTTGGAGACTATAATATATTTTAATAACGTTAGTAATTTTGTCCCAGTCATTGCAGCGTCAATCAAAATCATCACGTAACACAGCTCACATCATGCGCAGCGACAAAGCGTGTCCTGCTGTTGTTTGCTAAAACTAAAGGTGTTTGGAGGCTACAAATAAATAATACCTGCTTTAAAATGAAACGTGGTTAATATCCACAACAGAAAAACCCGGAGGGGGAGAAAAGTCACTTGTATCAGGGGTCAGGCTGATGGTGCGAAGAGAGGGAGAAAGGGCAAAGGAGGGAGAGAGGGCAGAGGAGGGAGAGAGGGCAGCGGTAGAACAGCGTGTTAAAGAGGCCCGGCTTTTCGGAGTCAAAGGTAAAGAGGTCCGCACATTAAAAGCGGGTGGCAGCCGTATGCTGTTACTGACAGTAACTTTAGAAAGAGAAGCCGCGGGGATGAACCTCATAAAGTAACAGCAGAAAGCAGCCGCCCGCTTTTAATGTGCGGACCTCTTTACCGCTGACTCCGGAAAGCCGGGCCACTTTACCGCGGTATGAGAACAGTGAAGCCTAGTGTATACTTGCGCGCCGTGGCTTACGTTAGGGGTTGCGGTGGACCTACGTAAGCACAATTGATGTTATACTGGCGCGTTCCCCTTACGGAGTTTTGAGGAGAATGTTGTAATCCCACAACAAACCACATGAGGGCGATCACACAGGATTTACGCTGCTATTTAGTCCTCTTCAGAACAACAATAGCAAACAAAGCTGTTTGAGCTCATTACACGTGTTTCTACTGTAGGTTTATGTGATAGTTTTATGGATTCATTATTTTATAAGTCATTTCAACTGTGATGCTGTGAATAAAGACACAGTTCTTTTTGGAAACATAGTTATTATTAAATAGTTTTCAGTACAAACAGCAAAACAATAAGTGGTAAATATCTGAGACAAACATGAACGATTTACGAGTGCAGGAGGAAAGCAACAAACGCAGCTACGATTCAAACAAGACAGGAACAGTGCAAAACAAACGACTGCACAGTTTATAAGTTATATATATGTTAGATATAAGTTATATATATGTTAGATATAAGTTATATATATGTTAGATATAAGTTATATATATGTTAGATATAAGTTATATATATGTTAGATAGTCCACAGTCTCCTGTATATCAGGCTCTGAGCCCAAACTGCTTTTCCTTCGAAGCACAAAGCTCTCTGCTCCATAGTGCCTCCTCCATGTCCCTGCTGCAGCCGCTCCGTGCTTCCTTCCAATACACACACACACGGACCAATCACAGCGGAGATTCCTTGCAGCGACCCTTACGTAGTTAGAAAATGTCGATGCTGCGCGGCAGGTGACGTAAGGGCCTTGCGGTGACCAACGCGTTGCGCAAGTGACGTCACGTCTCCTCCGTAAGCTCCGCGCCGCGTAAGTATACACTTGGCTTGAGGGCGAGCCGCAAGAAATGCGCTCCACTTCTGCTGAGGAGGGAGCCCACCAAGCCCATCACTGTGTCACTACATGAGTAAAAATATACAAGCCTCCTTTTTTGGGCTGGACAGTGCAGCTCAGTAGTGGCGAGAGTCTCTAGAAAGCGTTACTCCGTATCAAGGAAATACATGCACATTTCATGTGACGGAAGGGCTGTTGGAGGGGTTAGCAGGGCATTTATGATGGGGGTTGCGGGCTAAAAACTTTGGAAACCCCTGATTTAGGGCAGTACACAAATACATTGAATGAAGTCAACCCAAAATTCAGAACTGCAAAAAATTTGTGAATTAGTAAAAGCAATTACAAAAGGTAAATCCATGGTAAAAATACAAGAGAGACCAAACAGGGGGACGAGGACGAGAACAAGAAGAGATAGTGAATGACAGTGACGGAACCAGGAGTCAAGGGCGACACAAGGTTTAAACAAACTAACAGGACACAGTTTAAATGAGGGCAGGTTTAGATTCAGATTGACTTATTCAGACATTTTATACATTCATTACCTGAGAATAGAAAACGTATACACATTATGTCTGAAATGGAATAGGCGAAAGCTAAAACTAAAACTTAAAGTCACAGTTTACATGAGGGTTAGTCATTGCACAACAGGAAGTAAAAAAATAAAACAGGAAAATAAACCTAAACCCTGACAGAATGTCTCCACTTTCCCCTGCCTCCGAAAGAGATAAAATCCTGTGGTTCTGACCCAGAGCATCTACATCTGGAGATGGGTCCCTGGTCCTGAAAGAACTCCTGGTGCCATTACAGGATGGGTCAAAGACGACACATGTCTCTACTGAAAAAAAAAAAAAAGTAAACTTAACCCTCCATGAGTGGTTTAATTTTTCAAGACCAGACTGTTATTTTTTAAATATATATACAGTGCCTTGCAAAAGTATTCGGCCCCCTTGAACCTTTCAACATTTCGCATTTCAGGCTTCAAACATAAAGATATAAAAATTAAATGTTTTGTCAAGAATCAACAACAAGTTGGACACAATCGTGAAGTGGAACGACATTTATTGGATAATTTAAACTTTTTAAACAAATAAAAAACTGAAAAGTGGGGCATTCAATTATTCGGCCCCCTTGCGCTAATACTTTGTAGCGCCATCTTTTGCTGCAATTACAGCTGCAAGTCGCTTGGGGTATGTCTATCAGTTTTGCAAATCGAGAGACTGGAATTCTTGCCCATTCTTCCTTGCAAAACAGCTGGAGCTCAGTGAGGTTGGATGGAGAGCGTTTGTGAACAGCAGTCTTCAGCTCTTTCCACAAATTCTCGATTGGATTCAGGTCTGGACTTTGACTTGGCCATTCTAACACCTGGATACGTCTATTTGTGAACCATTCCATTGTAGATTTGGCTTTATGTTTTGGATCATTGTCCTGTTGGAAGATAAATCTCCCTCCCAGTCTCAGGTCTTTTGCAGACTCCAACAGGTTTTCTTCCAGAATGGTCCTGTATTTGGCTCCATCCATCTTCCCATCAATTTTAGCCATCTTCCCTGTCCCTGCTGAAGAAAAGCAGAACCAAACCATGATGCTGCCACCACCATGTTTGACAGTGGGGATGGTGTGTTCAGGGTGATGAGCTGTGTTGCCTTTGCGCCAAACATAACGTTTTGCATTGTGGCCAAAAAGTTCGATTTTGGTTTCACCTTCTTCCACATGTTTGGTGTGTCTCCCAGGTGGCTTGTGGCAAACTTTAAACAAGACTTTTTATGGATATCTTTGAGAAATGGCTTTCTTCTTGCCACTCTTCCATAAAGGCCAGATTTGTGCAGTGCACGACTGATTGTTGTCCTATGGACAGACTCTCCCACCTCAGCTGTAGTTATCTGCAGTTCATCCAGAGTGATCATGGGCCTCTTTGCTGCATCTCTGATCAGTCTTCTCCTTGTTTGAGATGAAAGTTTGGAGGGACGGCCGGGTCTTGGTAGATTTGCAGTGGTCTGATACTCCTTCCATTTCAATATAATTGCTTGCACAGTGCTCCTTGAGATGTTTAAAGCTTGGGAAATCTTTTTGTATCAAATCAATTCCTTTGTCTTCATGGTTCTCTCTGCGCTTTTAACAGAACCCTGAGACTATCAAAGAGCAGGTGCATTTATACGGAGACTTGATTACACAGGTGCTTTCTATTTATCATCATCAGTCATTTAGGACAACATTGGATCATTCAAAGATCCTCACTGAACTTCTGGACTGAGTTTGCTGCACTGAAAGTAAAGGGGCCGAATAATATTGCACGCCGCACTTTTTAGTTTTTTATTTGTTAAAAAAGTTTAGATTATCCAATAAATTTCGTTCCATTTCACGATTGTGTCCCACTTGTTGATTCATGACAAAAAATAATAATTGTATATCTTTATGTTTTGACGCCTGAAATGTGGCGAAATGTTGAAAGGTTCAAGGGGGCCGAATACTTTCGCAAGGCACTGTATATACTTGACAGTTTACTGGTTTGTTTAAAGTTTCAATCAATATGTTTTCATTCCCTATGTACACACCTGAGGACGACATTAACCGTATTGTTACTTGATTGTCACGCCAAACTGTGGAAAATTCCGATGTAAATAAAATAAAAAACATATATTCCTTGAATAGTGCTTTTTTGGACACTCAAAAATCCAATACAATACAATACACTTATTTACATTGCACATTTTATAAAACATATTTCCAAAGTGCTGCACAAAGATAAAAGTAACACATTTTACTACACAGGTTTCCGCGCTTTACAAAGGGCAAGTTTAGACCAAAAAGTAAAAAACAATGCAAATTTTAATTTGTAATAAAATTATTTTGTAATAGATCTAAAAGGCTTCCTTCCTTTGCCAAAACCAGCCGCAGTGACATTGGTGGAGGCGCGTTGGACCAACACAACAAAGCGTGGCGGCTCCTCTGACACAGATTTGTTTGGCCGCGAGTTCAGCTGCACATCGCATCGATTCTGTCCAGATTTTTTTTCCGGTTGCGACAGAGTGGATCACTCGTCTGTCACATCGATCGCAGCCAGGGCCCTGTCTCTGTGGGGCCCCTCTTCCATCACAGACCACCCCCTTGTCGCTCTTCCAGCTCACAGTACGGAGCCGGCCTTATCTCACACGTCCGGAAATGAACACAACCTATATATATGCTTCCAATCGCGGCTCCGCTCGCCGGCTCCGAGGCCAATAACAGAAACAGACGTGTCCTTCACTGTCACCTTGGTCTGCCCTTGGAACGACACGGAAAGTGCGTTTCATCACCGTCCTCTATGTCTTTGAACTGATGCAAAAGCTGTGTTTGAGCAGTTTGAGTGTTTAGATAAGATAAGACACGAGATCGTTTATTAATCATCGTCATCATCGTCAACTTTTATTACAGACTCATGGTCCAGGTTAAGGCAAACATATCACATAAAAACAAAGATGTGTACAACACAAAGACACACATGGACATACACACACATACACATTCACAGACACACACCTATACAGGCACATGTACAAGACGTAGACACACTTACATACACACACACACGTACATACACACACACACAGGCAAAGGTACTAAACAAACACACACACACATTCACAGAAACACACATACAGGCACATGTACAACACATGGACACACAGATACATAACACACACACACACATACACACGCACACATATACACACACACACACACATATACAGGCAAATGAACTATACATAGACACACATGTACACAGAAACACGCGTAATCACAGACACACACATATACAGAAACATGTATACCACCCAGACACACAAACAGACACACACGCACATAAATATACCTGTACAACACATAGACACACACATACAAACAGACACACAGACACCGTCACACACACACACACCGTCACACACACTCACACACACAGGATCCCTCTGTAGAAGCACTCCTTGATTGGCTTTGCTTTGAGCTCACGTTTTGCCGCCACAGGAAAAGGAAATGAAGACGGCTTGATTAGTATTCACATGCTAATGCGCCCTCCACGTTCAACAGGCCGTGTGCGCCGCGCTGATAATCCGCCGCCGAACGTTTGGCCTTTGTTGTGGGAGCGAGCCGGAGTCATTCAGACGCACCACTCCGATGGCGTGCCGACACCGAGACAATGGATCCGGGCGCCATCGATGTTTAGCTGCGTATTGTTGCGGCTCAGGAGAAGTGCTGGTTACATTTCAGTCGACAGAAGAGACGTGTCGAGCTTTTGTCTATCATACTTACACATATAACTTCTGACTATTGTGGAGCCGTATTATGCGCCCTTCGTTTAGATTGTGTTTAGTGACCAAGCTGCTATAATGTGGAATCAGCTCCCCATCCACGTCCTGTCCTGTGTGTGTCTGTGAATGTGTGTGTGTGTGTTTGTGTGGACAGGAGGCGGACACAGTCTCTATGTTCAAGGCCAGGCTTAAAAAATGCCCTCCTTCAGTGTGTGGCTCAGTAGGTATGACTTCAAAATATAAATCTTAAATCAAAAAAACACATTGTCAGTCCGACATATGGAGACACTTTGCTGGGAGAAGTGTGATAACGGCACTGTCCTCTCCACTCTTTCTTCATTTTGTGTCTTCATTATGATTTCAGCTGTAGACTGTTCATTGCTATTCACCCGCTGTCCCATTGTCTTTTTGCTGGGGTGAGGATGGGACCCTGAGACTGGCCTCTTTTATCTGCACCTGTGAACAAGTCGACCTCAGCCCGGATCTGTGCTCTAAATCCCCCATCCACTTCTGGGAGCCTCCTCAGTCCTGCATCTACAGCCAACAGCCTCATTCCTGGGTCTACAGCCTCAGTCCTGGATCTACAGCCTCAGTCCTGGATATACAGCCTCAGTCCTGGATCTACAGCCTCAGTCCTGGATATACAGCCTCAGTCCTGGGTCTACAGCCTCAGTCCTGGGTCTACAGAGGCTGTAGTCCTGGGTCTACAGCCAACAGCCTCAGTCCTGGGTCTACAGCCTCAGTCCTGGATCTACAGCCAACAGCCTCAGTCCTGGGTCTACAGCCAACAGCCTCAGTCCTGGGTCTATAGCCTCAGTCCTGGGTCTACAGCCTCAGTCCTGGATCTACAGCCTCAGTCCTGGATCTACAGCCTCTATTCATTGGAGCAGACCCCTCTCCCCTCCAGGTTTCTTCTTTCTCTCACTGAGTTTCTGATTTGTTTTTCTGTGTGCTGTTTATCTTTGCATTTCTTGTGTTTGATTCTCTGATCTGTGTTGGCGAATTCAACGGTTTTGTACGGTCCTCTGAGAAAACTATTGTTGTTATTTAGGGCCACACAAGAATAAATTGTATTGAATTGTCTTTAGCTAAGAGAGTTCTCTGCACATTTGAAAGCAGAAGCCGAATGTCTCTTTTGCCACATTTCTGCTGCAGGGTCCGTTATATTTGATCCCGTCTCACGCTGGGTCTCGTAAAAGCCTGGCCGACAGTCTGAGCAGGCGGCGCTCGATGTCTCACTCTGGAATTGGCGTGTTTGCTATTCCATCACAGTCACACCGTCGTAAAAGCCTGCGACGCGGCAGATGTGAATTTAAAACTTTGATAGACGCTGCGGGACGTCATCACACAGGGAACAAACAAATGCAACGTTTTAGGACCGAGATTCCAGACAAATGGCCTTTCTTTCTTTTTACTGCTGGAAACATTGTTCCCAGATGGAGAACAGAACTGAGGTTGCATTCAGGCATTTCAGGCCAAATCCTTATAATGTACATTACTTACGTATTTAGTTACTTGCAAAGCGCATTCTTCTTTTTTTATACAGTGCTGGTAATTAATTTCAATGCAACGTATTTGTGTACAGACTTAAATCACACCAGGAATCGTCTGGGAGTAGTTTGCAAAGGTGGTGATTCACCAACAACAGATCAGAGAATCAAGCAGTTCAAACACAGAAAATTAAATATTATATAACACAAAGAAGTCATTGGTTCATAGAAGGAGGGAGGACCACTGTGCAGAAATGTCCTCCTGCATCTACTATGAAGTGTATGTCACTTTGGGCTCTTTTAGTTGTAAATTTGTGATATAAACAAAGCGAGACAACTAATATGTGGGATTGGCCTCTCTGACCACGAACCATTCAAACAAGGCAATGTGGATGAAGTATGCAGCAAAATATCTATTTTTGGATCAGTTAATTGGTTATTTTTAGCACTGTTTCTTATCAAATACAACTACATCACAACAGCAGTCTTCTCGGAGGAAATGACAAAGTTGTCAAATCTCAACAACCGACGAGATAATCTAACAGTTAGAAAACGGTAATGTCTAATCCATTCATCCTCCATCCATCCATCCACCCATCTATTAGATTACATTTATTCTATCTATCTACATGTATCTATCTATTTGTCTATATATCTATCTATGTATTACCTAAATCTATATTAACATGAATGGAGCTGAAACTACTTTCTCAACGAGGTTATAAGATTGTGTCCAAAGTGGTCGCTTGTGTGTCCTTTGTTGTGAGCTCTTTGTTGTGAGTTCCTTGGTCTGAGCTCCTTGGTCTGAACTCTTTGGTCTGAGCTCCTTTGTGCAGCGTTTGGGTCCAGACCTGGTCCTGACTGACAGAGCAGAGCGGAGCAGATGATGTGAGCGCGAGGGGCCGTCTCTTTGAGTTAGTGCCGTGTGACCGGACCCTTCGCCACAGGCCGTGGTGCAGTCGCCGTGCGCTCCACTCGCTCTGTAGTTTACTGTTCCAGACACGTCCATCGGAGTCTGGGAATGTGCTCCGCTTCACAACACAGGCTTTGATAAAGATCCACGAGGGCTGCTGCAGACCAGGGGCACCGCCAACTCTCCACGTCTGAGTGTTTGTCTTCATCAATACAACATGTTGTGTGTCTCCAACTGCAAGAGGAAAAGTACATATAACATGCCTTCTTCATCTCATTTGGAAACCTGTTTTCTTCTGGATACTTGGAACAAAGGTAAGTGTAAAGTACAGTTCAATGTGTAAAGTACAGTTCATACACAAGGCAACGCAAAGTGCTGAATAAAACATGATACAAACAATCACACAAAGCATTGAGATCATAAATAATCATCATACTTTACTGAAAGTAACTATTTGTGCTGCTTATTTAAAATAAATAACAAAACAGTGTTGAAACATTGGTTCAAGGCACATTGGTACATTGCTGAAGACAAGATCCCAGAACATTTCTGGTTTTGAATGTGTCTTCAAATTATGACTGTTTACAGTAAGGTAAGTAAGATAAATATCTGATGTTTATGTAAGTTCTGACTCTTAATAGAAATTAATCATTTTAATACTGTTAAATAAAACAAAAGTAAGAAAATGCATAATGTGTAGGTAGCATGAGTTTTTCTTCTTCCTACTCCTTTTAAAATTGTTGATATGAAAATGTTGTTCTTTCTTTTTTATGGTATTGTACAATTAATAATTCATAATTTCCACAACAACAACAGCACCTATTTGATGCCTTGGGCTGATGGCTGATGTGACAGAGGCCAAAAATACTATTATAGAACCAAACTGTTTCAATAGATTTTATGACATAGTTAAAATATTTGTGTTTTCTTATGTTTTAAAATTGACTCATTTGAAGACAGTATTCTTGTTGTAAAAAGCCAGAATTGTTGCTTTTTTAAAAATTGATACTTGCGTGTATGTGCAATACTTAATGTCAATGATACTTAAAATAATAATAATAATAATAAATAAATAAAAACATAATAATGAAAACAACAATAATAATAATGATAATAATAATAAAAATTATAATAATAAAAACAACAACAACAATAATAATAATAATAATAATCTCAAACACATAGAAAGAACATGGACACCTCTGGATGGAAACTGATTGTGACGTCTCCAGTTCCCTGTGTGTAAACAGAAGAATCTTGTGTTGCTGCGTTGTCACAATAGGTGAATGTGGAGTTTGCAGAGAGAGCGTGGAGCAGGTCGGAGCTGGTTTCCCTGCAGCACAGTGGACAGGTGGGTCAGGCGGAGGCAGATGGGGCTTTTCTCTTCATATCCAAACACAGCCGGCCACTCACCAGAGACCTGCCTCCTCCTGCCTGGAGACCACAAACTTTAGTGCAGCCGAGGGGAAAGAGAGACGCATATGTTCAACTCTTCTGCAGTCGTGAAAAATACTCTTTGTAAAACATGTCCTGGCTTCGTTCAACTACAGCAGACCTGGAGTTGCTTTTAGCTCCGTTCATGCTGGTATCAGAGGTCGAAGCCACAAACACATCGCCTTTCCCACTTACTCTTGCTTTTGACGTAACCAACGATGAGCAAACAACATGGACAGACTGCTGTGATCAATAACAACTGTTTGAGATTCTGAGGGCTGGACTCAGGATCTCATACATTCTAAACATGTCGCTGTACCACAGAGCTACAGACCCATATGATCAGGCTTTCAGAGTTACCCCGGCTCAAAGCTAAGCGCTAGCTAACAACAAACCATTATTACATTGCTGGCAAGATACAAACCTGCACAGGGAAAACCCCAATGGATTTTAATCCAGCGCCTTCAGCCACAGGATTTGGTTATTGATGTGACATTGTTGCAGCAGTTTGTGCAAAGTAAATCTTTGGTTAGTTCACAACCTCAATAAAACAGGAACAGCTTGTAGTATGGACATGAGGTCCAGAGTTTTTCTTTATTAAAGTCACCTAAGAGTGATTTTGGCTTAAATCAACTTAAATAGGAGGTGTTCCGGGCACGTCCCACCGGGAGGAGGCCCGGGGAAGACCTAGGACACGCTGGAGGGACTATGTCTCTCAGCTGGCCTGGGAACGCCTTGGGGTCCCCCCAGACAAGTTGAAGGAAGTGTGTGTGGCTGGGAAGTCTGGGCACCTCTGCTTAGACTGCTGCCTCCGCGACCTGGCAATGGATGAAGCGGAAGAAAAAAGGATGGATGGATGGACAATTTAAAATGTATGTCATTTGTAAAAGACTGTATATTGCTGTACAGTAATACATTTTCACAATAATATACTTGCATAATAATACCAATGTATAATAATTTATTTTTGTATGTATCCACTTAATTGACAGGGACATTGCAAGTCATCATAGAACAAAACAAGCTTGTAACTGCAAAAAGAGTATTTAGCTATTTCTTAATTTTCAACTCCAGTCCCTGGTTAGGCCTTTATACATTACATTAAAATGTTCAATATTATCCTAAAAACGTACCTACATACACTGTCGAAATCATTTACACACACAACTCAGTGCTAGCTTTTAGTAATAAGTAATGGTCGTTTCCTAAGATCTCTCTACTGCATGAAAAACCCTTTGACATAAACATTTGAACACATAAAAACACATGCGTAATCTCAGTAATGCACGAGTTAGCAGCGGAGCTAAAGGTTGAGGCTGAACAATTACAGAGGTTACAGTGATTTCTCATCCGGACTCGGACTCTGGGTGAGCGACCGCGGATGCAGCGACCTCCTGTTGACTCATACGCACAGCGGAGGTAACGTTTGTGGGCCGACGCTGCCTCCATGTTTCACACACGGGCGACTGCGAGGCCAGAGAGAAGCCACGAGATGCACAACAGATGAAAACAACACGTGATCGTATATGTATAAATACTCATTGGGTGGAATCTACAGCCGGAGCGATGAGAGCTCCTTAGGTCAGTGTGGTCGGCATTCTCTGCTTCCAGGACGAGCCAGAACCACATGATTTTAGAAAGATCAAAAAGTATTTACCAATGTGAGAGGGTCTGGATCTCATGCTGCTGATTTCATGGATGAATGGTCTGGCATAAACATATCAACAAACCTCTTGGCCAAACTCTGCTTGGTCAAATCCAAGTGAAATGAATTGAATTGAGTTGGATGATTTACCAGTTCAGCAATCTCTGATCAGTTCATCTTTTTGAATTTTCCAGATAAAACTGTTGGATGTCACAGTTGCCTCCACTCAGCCATTAACTCCTTCTGTCAAACCTCCCGAAATACAAACAATTTGGCCTATTTTAAAGAGATCCACACAGCACAAGATAAGGGAAGAAGAAGATGAAGAAGAAGAATTTCATTTGGATGATTACACATACATCATGCAGCGAACATACTTCCACGCTCCTTATGGGCAAAGTGGGTAAAGTGTCTTGCCCAAGGACACAACAACAGCAGACATCAGTGGAGTCGGCCAAAGCTAAAGGCAAGGCCACAGGCTGAATATCTCTAAACTAAACTCTCTAGTAAATAAAATAAAATCAGTAGCTTTACCATGATTTTTGGTCTTTCTAAAATCATGTGGTTCTGGCTCGTCCTGCTCCACTTTGGGGCTACTCCATCTCTTTTTATGTGACCAGTCCTGCTCCACCCAGTGGCTTCTAAATCTCTGCTCCTGTGACCTGAGGGGCTGTTGCTGATTACACTGGGTAACAAAACAATATTTTTTGAAAATAGTCCAGGGTTTTCCAGCTAAATTAGACTAATTTTGATGTTCTGAGTCCGAAAATGACCTTGGTTTTGCTCAATCAGGTCAGGATTTTTTGCTACGGAAATATTTTTTTAAATCGATTTTGCGTAAAAACAAATTCTGTTTTCCTCAAGAAATAAAAGTCAACATATCCAAAGTCATTCAATTTTTATTTACTCCATCAAATTTGATAAGCAGAATATATAATAACGTAGACGTACATAATCCGTAACACTGTGGCTGTATCTCAAAAAGTTGACCTGATATTCGGACTCGGAACACCAAAATTAGTCTAAATCAGCTGAGAAACCCCTGACTATTTTTTGGCTGTCATCTTGTGTATTACTATTGTTAGATTTTTAGAATGATCAATTTTATTTTGCATTTTTGCTGCTACTGGACACCTGCATTTCTCCTAAGGGGATCAAAGTATCTATCTATCTTTCCATCTATCTATCTGTGTGATAAGGAAGCAGTCTATAATCTATTATTATAATTAAGTACACAATCTCTGACTTAAGTTACATAAGTTATCCCTCATGTTTTAATGATATTTACTTCCCAGAGAATCCCATATTTATTACCTGTATGTATAAAGATAATAGGCTGATTTAGAGTTAAAATTATTTACTTGCAATCAATGTATAAACTCAGTCCAAGTGTTTATGGCTCATTGAATTCTCTTTAATATAAATGAGATCGCTTGAGAAAGAAACATGATATTTTTATACTTCCTTAACATCGTCCTCAGCGTCACTCAACTCCAGTGACCGCACATGGGCAGTGGTTTTATATTTGTTCCAGGATCAGTTTCTGAGGATCACATTCACACAGGGCTGTGAATGAAGCCGATATGTCGCTGTCCGTGGTACTGACTCCAGACACGGTTCTCTTTGTGTAAAAAAGGTTTAGATTTAGATTAGTTTATTCCAAATACACCAAATATGGAAATGTAGCACTACCTCACATAATAATGACTCTACAAGAAGTTCAGATAGAAGTACCAAAATGCAGTATAATACAGAAATATGTATATAAAATATTAGTTCAATAAGGACAGTTTTGAGACTCATATAATATATATATATAATCAGTAACAAGTATAGTACTGCTGTAAAAGTGTTTGAAGTAAATATTTCTGTTTACATATTGTTTCTAGATGATCAGATTTTCACAGACTTTGCTCTCCCCTGAGTGAAGTAGCGAGGCGCTGTCTATGGTGCTGACTCCAAACAGTGCTGTTATTTTCATATCTATATAGTTCAAAGACGGCTGTATGACAATTTAGATTTTAAGTAAACGTAAGAGACTGTTTTCTAAGATTTAAAATTTTGGTTTTACTGAATGTTTATGTTTATAGATCCAGGACTCAGGCTGAAGAAACAGGACCGAGGCTGTAGGTCCAGGACCGAGGCTGTAGGTCCAGGACTGAGGCTGTAGATCCAGGACTGAGACGGTAGATCCAGGACTGAGGCTGTGGGTCCAGGACTGAGGCTGTAGATCCAGGACTGAGACTGTAGACCCAGGACTCAGGCTGTAGACCCAGGTCCTGTGTCTGTTTGTGGAGACTGTAGATCAAGGGCTGAGAAAATCGGGTTATTTTGCATCTGTTCACTATTATACATGTAGTCAAAAATATCTAGGTTTTTCCGCGGACCTGTCCAGTTCATCAAACCCTGGAGTTTCCACATGAACCGGGGCCAAGTCTGAGGACGCTGTTGTTCGCCAGAGAACAGTTGTGAGTGGAAACGAGAGCAGATTTGGGGAGAATTGCTGCAGTAATCCCCCGATAGCCGGAGCGGAGCTGGAGGTGATGGCTGGGCTCAGATTGCCTCTCCACTCAAGAGGCCTCAGCACAATGTCCCGGTGTCGACACACAATACTTACTCTGGCTCTGACAGGTGCGCCTGGTGAGTGTGTAAAAAAAAAGAATCGAAACTCATTTTCAAGAAGAAATATGTTTTTTTGTCGTCACATGTTTGAGAAGTTGGAGGCATTTGAGTAGAAAGGGCTGTAACATATGTATCTCCGTCTCAATATGGATCTACTTGAAGTTTCTCACTTTTTTCCCTTTGTTTTGGCTGTTTTTCTCAACTTTTCTGAATCCTAAGCAGTTGTGTGATATTTGAAATGTAATTGTAAGATGTTGTGTACTGTTTTTTGTTTTGTTTGAGTGGTTTCTCGCTGATGCTGACTATTATATGACTGTATGTGTAGAGAGAAAGTGAAGAATGGGGGCTGGGTGGGTTTTTCATAACTTGTGGTAAATAAATGTTAATTACTGTTAGCTAAATGTATAGTCATTGGTTGTTTGTGTGTGTGTGTGTGTGTGTGTCTGTGTCTGTGTCTGTGTGTGTGTGTGTGTGTGTGGTCTGGTTTTGTATCTGCCTTAACTATGAGCTGTTGTGTAGAGACTGGATTCAACAGCAGCCGTGTGGAGGAGGATCATGAGGAGAAATGTAAATATATGTATTTTTCCAAAGTCTGAACTCAATGCTCTCTCCCTGAGGGGAAAAACCAGCAGTGGAACTCTGCTGACATCAACATAAACCCTCGCTCTCGTTTGTTCTCGCTGCAGACAAACAGATAGGAGCCATCATGTAACACACGGAAGATGTAACCGTTTTCAATGAGAGCTTCAAAAACAAGAGCAGGAGCTAGTTGTGTGAGTATTTCCACATGTGACCTGCAGAGGGAGCTCTCCAAAGCATCAGCACTTTTAATGAGGCCATAGTCATAGACCAGAGGTTAGGAACCATTTTAGCTGAAAGCCAAAAGAGTCTCATACTTGATAATGTATTTCACTCGAAGCCATGAACAAAAATTCTACTGTGAATGTGATTTTTTTTTCAAATAAGTACAACACATTTATGGTGTAAATGTCTCAGAATGTATCACTATGTTTAATATTTTCAATACTGAATAATCCAATAAATAAAACATTGCCTGGGATTTGTCTGTTAGCCTTAAAGTGATTGTCTGGAGTTTGTCAGAAAGAGAGAGAGAGAGGTACTTGCTTTGAAAAGAAACGACGCAAGCTCCTCCCCCTTCCTTTCTGATTGGTCTACACCTACGTTTCCGCAACACTTTTAAATGTTAATCAGAGAACACATTATACATATACATTATTAATACACATGCACAGAGGTTTTCAGAATTATTTGTTAACGTTTTAATTAGAAAAAATTATGTTTTCATGCACATAAAAAGCGATCGCGGCAAACCCAGAACAAGCTATTATCATGAACTTCACATTATAGGACACATCTGCAGAGGATCTGATTATGGATATAGGTTCAGTATATAAATGATTATGGATATAGGTTCAGTATATAAATGATTATAGATATAGGTTCAGTATATAAATGATTATGGATATAGGTTCAGTATATAAATGATTATGGATATAGGGTCAGCCAGAGCCTAATAAAGGCTTGATTCGGAGGCTCCGTGAAAACAAAGAACTGCATGCGCGCAGCTGCGAGCATCAGCGCCGATGATTGACAGCCCTCGGCATGACTCGATTGGTTAACGTGGACGGCATCGTGGATTCTGAGCTATAGCTAAGAGAAGGGAAGGCGGGACTTACCTGTAATATTAGAATTCATAAAATGACTTATTTTATATCAACATTTAAGACCAGGAGGTCAATTTAACACATTTCCTCAAATTTGTAATGAATTTAGAGTTACAGACTATCACTTTAAAGACCTTATGCAGGGTTTATTTTTATTTTTTTATTGTGGATATCAAAATTGCATGACAGTTAATTAATAATTAATTAATAAAATAATGTGTTTTTAATTAATGTAAGTTGTCTATTCCTCTAACCTGTGTGTGACGTCATAGCGGGTAACGCCCATGCATTGAAATGGATCAAAATCCGCACAGCTATGTTGCCAGTCACGTGAGCAAGGGCTGGCATTCAGTACCAGTCACATGACAGCCCTTGCTCACGTGACTGGATCTTTAAAATTGCTACCAGGTGTGTCTGGATTTTATGTCTGACGAATGGCCTCAGCCCGTAACAGTTTGGTGTGTAAATAAAATACACTGATTTGGAGCTACATAGCTGTGCGGATTTTTTTTCACTGTTTTTACGTCTTGCATTTTTTAATCCAGCATGCTAGCCCAGACTACAGGGATGTGCGGCCTTATTTGAAACTTTCTTGAAATGGATCAAAGCCATGGATCTATGCCACAGATTCTCGCCTATCCTCTCTCCTCTCCACTGATGTCCGACACAATACTGCACTCTACAGGTGTCAATTGCTCAGTACACATATATTGCCGTTTGAGAGTTAAAATGTGACTCAGGTGAGAATTGAACCCCGCCTTGTCATCTTGAATATCCGCAAAAAAAAGACCAAATACCAAATTGTAAACAACTTACAGCGTTGAAACGTACCCGCTCTGAAGTCACCAAGGGCTGTGAATTTCTTTCGTCTCTAAGAGCGTTGCTATGGGGTAATTTCGATTTGGGGGGGATCAGACAAAAAAAACGACTGATTTTGAAACCTTTAGTAGTTCTCTTCTAATAAAAAATGGTATTAAAACTGTATTTCTAAATAAATCAAACCCTGCATAAGGTCTGCGGAAGAAGCCGATTAGCGCTAGCTCCAACAGGTTATTTAGTACTAGAGTTGTTGAGTAGTATAGTATTTGTTTGAGATTGATGTAGAACCAAACATATGCAAATTTCCCTAGTAGCAACGACCAAGTTACCAAGCACCAATCAGAAGCGATCCTGGTCTCTCCCGCTCCTGTCGTTTTTTTAATGAAAGAAGAAAAAAGAAAAATTCTATAAATTCATTGCTATTCATTGTTTATTCATGTACATGTCAGGTCGTTGAATGCGTAATACGTCTCACAGTGGAGAAATTTCAGTGTCATCGTTTACATTACAGCAGAGAAAGAAGGAAATAAGAGCACTCAGATTGCACTCAAACAGTCTATTTTTTTAGATAATAGACAGTAAAATTACAATAAGATAAGATGGTAAAAAAATATTCATACTGTGAATTAAAATTAGCTTAGACATGAGACAAAAAGACATCAGGAGGTTGCATTGTTCAATTGGCATTTATCAGAAGTTGTCAGAAAGATTCCAGACAGCTCCAAAGTCTGGTCCATGGGCACTCCTGCAGAAGTCTAGCAAGAGTCTACAAAGTCTACATAAGTCTACACAACTCCGCCAAAGTCTGATTATCACAGAGAAGGATGGTGCTTTTTTTGGCCTTAAATGATGACGTAAACGCATAGACTTCGGAAACATGACATAGCACAATGAACCGTATGGCTTCGTATGGCTAAAATGGCATGAACATATGGCTTATTCTCAGAGCAAAGTCCAATGTATGAGATAGTATCTATTCACTGCACACTGATGCTTCTGAAGGCAGTTTTGCAGTCCCCATGTGAGCATATTTGAAACTCCATAAAACAGAGTCTATATTAATTAGCAAGCAATGATATTTAGATATTCACAATACCTACTGTACAAAAAAACCCAAATTAAATAGAAAAAATACCCTTGACGGTGTCATGGTGTGGACTTTCTGTTGATGTATCTGGTTTTATTTTGATATTTTTGTTTGTTCTCTTGTCGTAAGTTTTACTTCCTGTCTGTCTCGTTGATTGTTTGCCCCTCCCTGATGTGCTACACCTGTGTCTACCTGTATGTATTTAGACCATGTGCTCCTGTCCTCTTGTTGTCGGTTCATTGTTGTTTTTCCCCCATGTCTTGCTCCTGGTTTCAGTTATACTTTTTGTGGTGTTTATTAAATTATATTATTTTTGCAGTTCTGCTTTTGGGTCCTTCCTTGTTTACCCGTGACAGAATGAACCGACCATTATTGGACTCCGCAGACTGCTTTTCTTTTATACCCACACCTTGATAATTTTTCTGGACCTCATCTCTGCCAAGGTCATCTTGCCTACATGCCTTCTGCCAGTTGTGGACCTCTCCTTGAACCACCGCCAGATAAGAATTCCATCTGGGGTGGTCTCCTGTTTTTCCCTCGGAGCCACTGCCGGGCATTTTGTCTCCGCCTGGGGTGGTTCCCTTTGCTCCTGTCCTGACCTGGAGGTCTACACTGGGTTCCAGCTCCTGCGTGTTCCTTGTCCCTGACCTGAGATGCTGGCCGTACCTCTCCCACCATCAGGTTTTGTGCATTTTTTTTCTCGTCTGCTCCCCACTGATGACCTCTCTACCTCCGATTTGTGACCACCGCCAGACTATAGTCTCCGTCTGAGATGGTCGTCTTCTGCTTGTGACTCTGTGCCACCGCTGGACATTGTTTTCCGTCCGGGGTGGTCGCCTGTGCCCTGTTCTTTGAGAGAGGTCTACTCTGGGTTCCAGTATGTCTTTCTCCTGACTCCCTCTGCCCTCCTGGGATAGATTTTTGTTTTTTGGACATCTGGGACATCTGTCCTAGAAGGGGGGGGTACTGTCATGGTGTGGACTTTCTGTTGATGTATCTGGTTTTATTTTGATATTTTTGTTTGTTCTCTTGTCGTAAGTTTTACTTCCTGATGTGCTACACCTGTGTCTACCTGTATGTATTTAGACCATGTGCTCCTGTCCTCTTGTTGTCGGTTCATTGTTGTTTTTCCCCCATGTCTTGTTCCTGGTTTCAGTTATACTTTTTGTGGTGTTTATTAAATTATATTATTTTTGCAGTTCTGCTTTTGGGTCCTTCCTTGTTTACCTGTGACAGACGGCCTCCCTCCCCCCTCCCTTTCCCAGGTGTCTTATGTTGACGTAATGTGTTTTTGAGTTGCCTTCTTCCTTGGGTCAGACCGGCTGTTGTAACCCAGAACCTCCTGTAAAACATGTCAGAGGAGAAGGCGGTGGACGGGTGACTTATGCCCAGCGAGGCCAGCGTCGGAGAGGGGAGATTTGTCACCGCGGAGCCGCTCTCAAGTTATCTACCACACGCTCTGGGACACTCATCAATTCAAGGCTCTTCTGCCGCAAAACAGCTTCTACCACCAGTTCTGTAGATTTACACACAGCAGGCGCCGTATTTAAGCACTGCTCTTTCGGCATGAAATACGAGGCAGACGGCAGCGTTTTATAAGAGTTTTACTCAAGCTGCGATGAAATAAGGTTTATGTTACATGTGCTGAATAGTCTCTCAAACACATGGAATAGAAAAATTAATCTATCTGTGAGGCAAGGAACATATGTCTGTCTGTGTAACAAACACACACACAACTGGTCGCTCCCCCTCCTTGACTGGGAGCTTCCTGAGTCCTGCACCACACAGCCTCAGTCCTGGGTCTACAGCCTCAGTCCTGGGTCTACAGCCTCAGTCCTGAATCTACAGCCTCAGTCCTAGATCTACAGCCTCAGTCCTGGGTCTACAGCCTCAGTCCTAGATCTACAGCCTCAGTCCTGGGTCTACAGCCTCAGTCCTGAATTGACCTCACTTCCCCTCTGGAAGTTTTTGACTCACAGATTTCCCACTGTGTTTTGTTTTTATTTTTTTTGGTGGTTCCTTGCCGATGCAGGAGGGTCTAAGGACATTGATGATCCAGGACATTCATGGACATCCCTGGAAAGAGGTCATAGGGACCAATGTCTTTGATATTATTGCCTGTCCTGTGTTTGACTCTCGGATCTGTTGTCGGTGTTTGTACAATCCTCTGAAACAACTGCTGTTGTGATTTAGGGCAATACAAAAATACAATGAATGACACAGGTTTTCATATGGGACTAGAGCACATTAAAGAATAACAATACCAGCAGATGTTAAACTATTATTCCTAAAAAATACTTGAATGTAGTAATTTTAATACATTTTAATAAGATTTTAGTTTTATTTTTAAGCTTACCTTATTCTATTTTTACTTTTATAGCTTGATTGCACCGAGAGCCAAAGCCATTTCCTAGTTTTTGACTTGCTGTTACTCATAATGGCAACAAAATGACTTCTGATTCTGATTTAAAAAAACCCAAAAAGGGTCTTAAACCTCGGGCTATTTTCCCTTCTTCTTCTTTTGATGTTTCAGCCAATGAGCCGTGTCAAAACATGTGGTATGAATATAAATATACAGTATGTGTTTATGCACTTGGACTTGGAGAGGATCTAATAAATACAGTATATACCAGAGAAGTATTGTTGTGGGTGATTTACACAGCCTCAGCGTGGGGACATGGGGCATATAAAGATAACCGTGTGAGGCAGAAAAAGCAGCCACGGACACCCCTTTTTTGCTCCAAATTTATGCCTGAGTTTCAGTTAATCAAAAGCAGAGAAAGGTGGTGCGGAATGGGCTCAGAGCAGACACCCATATTTTGTGTTGTCGTCAGTTTTCTCCATAAAAGACACATAAAAAAGGCCCCAGAGAGCCGTGGAGTGAGAAGCAAGAGTGAATGAATCAAAGAGAGGGGTGAGAACAGCCTGACATGACACATACCCACACAGAGGCCTTTTGTAATCCTATAACAACATACACAAACTGGGAGCGAGACAGAATATGGCGACTCAATTTAAACAGGATTTAACAGTATCCTATATTTCACAGTGACATATTATACACTGGGAAGAGTGAGAGAGGATTTGCACCATGGACAGCTTTGGTACCTTGCTTTGGTACCTTGATGAAGACACATGGCTTATTTTTAACAAACAGACTTCTTGAAAGCAAAACAAGGGTGTGGCAATGCAGGGGTGGTGCGAATGGGGTTAAATAGTGACTCACAGGGCTCTTGTATGCATTCTATTAAGATTAAGTGAATAAATTAATGAAGCCTTTAATACTGCTAATTTACACGCGTTACAGCACGTACGCGTTATACGCGCAGCAGACGCGCGTAACTTTTTTCCATGTTAACCTATGATGATATTTACACTTCTAGCGTTATACGCGTATGACGGACGTATGACGCGAAGCTGCACTCTAATTTAGGATGGATTTCTAATTTTGTGCGCGCAGCAACGCGTCTCCCATTGAAATCTCATGTAAAACATGATTTTTCTAGCGGTCCTTGGCTCTAGATCACATCTGCACACACACACACACACACACACACACACACACACACAGCACTTGTGTCTCAACATCAGCAGGAGGAGCAGCAGGTTTTACAGTGATTCTGGACACTTTCTTTCATAAAGTCTGGCGTCTGGCCAAACCAGCGCACAGAGACCATGAAGACAAACACATGCATGTGATTTGTGTTGCTCTACATCAGTCCTCTGGCTCGTACTGTCCTCTGCACTGCTCCATAGACTACACAGGGAGAGCATCAGAAGCCGCGGACCTGCGCACACGGCCAGTGTAGATACTCCAATAAAAATTGCGTGCAGAGAGCAAGCAGTGTAAATACTGTGTAAATTCCCTGTTACAGACTCAGGGACCAACATTGACACAAAAAGGAGTGAATATAAAAGTTAGGTCTCTGCTGGGGGGCGTGGCCGGTCTCTGCTGGGCTGCTGACGAGACACACCCGCATCCACTCACTCCACTCAACTCAGTATATAACCCTGGTCTGCTCATCACTCCTCTGGCAGATAAGTCCGTCATATCGGGAGTGCTACGCTTTGTCCTCTTCACTTACCTGGTTTTTGGGATTACACAACATGTCATGTCATTTTATACCCTTTTGTTATTCCATTTATGGGTCAGGGGGTGGCAATGAGAGCTGCAAGCCAATGCTTACACAACTTACCTGTTGAATTTTCCAGATCCTGTGCTCCTCCAGTCCTGCTCTCCGGCCAGCCTGCTTCCTGTCTCCACTGCTTCCTTTTTGCATATTTTTGTATATTTGTTTCATTAAAGACTTTGTTAAACTGCTTTGGCCTCCCTCTGCTTTGGTGCTCTGAACTCACCCCTAACATATTAGACCTTATTTTATATCTAACTAAGTACTATTTGGCCAAAGGTTTTTGTAAAGCGTTCCCACGACATCCAGCTTCATCATCCTTCCAGCTCCATTTGAAAATATTTGCATAAAGAAAATGCTGTGACGACACATAAATACTTTTGTATTTGAGCTGAAAAGGAGGTCAGACAGACAGATGTGTTTGGAGGCGGTGGACACGGAGCAGAGCTGCAGACAAACTGGTGTTGTTCTCGGACAGAGGCAGCATGTGACAGAGACGCATTGGACTCCAGTCACGGCCATTACTCTCCTCTGACAGGCCACGGCTCTACCAGAGACTGTACCCACGGCTCCACGGAGAGAGCTGCTGGTGTCAGGCGGGAGAGCGAAGGAGGAGACGGGAGAGAGAGAGAGGATGGGGAGAGAGGGGAGAGAGGGAGGAGATGTGGAGAGAGGGGAGAGAAGAAAAAGACAGGTGAGAGAGGGAGAAGACAGGGAGAGAGGGAAAGGGAGGGGAGAGGGGGAGACAATGGGGAGAGAGGGAGAGAGCGGGGGAGCGAGGGGAGAGAGGAAGGAGATGGGGAGAGGGGGAGAGGGAGTGAGGGAGAACACGGGGAGCGAGAGGGAGAAGACAGGGACAAGAACCAATGCTTTCAACAAAACTATGCAAAGATGATTTTGTTTGTGGTCATTTGAAAGCTGGGGTACTTAACTTTATTCTTTGAAAGTCCTTTTGATAAGAAGTAAAGAAGATAGTACTATTTAATTACCTGACTCGTTCGGCGGGAGACTTACAAAACAGGTAATTAATCAGTGCTAGCTTCTTTACACTTTTGTCTTCTATCTGCAACATTTCAGTTTCATTCTTATTAGCTAACTACACTACATGGACCTAGCAAACCACAGAACAGCTGGAATCCAGTCCAAAATGTTTTCCAGTCCATATTGTTGGCCCCTGTTGGTCTGGTGGTCCTCCTGCTAAAAAAGACACCCCTGACTAAAATATAAACTACAGCTTATGGAGTTCAAATTTTAAGTAAGTACAGCACATTAGATACCTCTCTATATCGGCTGCAGGGCTCAAAAATCTTCAAATAAAGTTGTTTCAATCACGATACTATTTTTAGCCTTTTTCTCTCAAAGCGGGAATCCATTGAAAAATCCTGACAAGAGCCTCTGTGTGGAGCTGTCTGGATCTTGTTCAAGGACAAAAGGACAAAACGCAGCATTGAAGCCGAGATTAAACTGTCACCGTCTGCAAAAGTAGATGGTAGATGCACCTGAACCTCCAGTACAATCCTCTTTCTCTTGGACTGTCTTCTGTTCAGCCATCCTGGGGGTCAGTTCAGGGGCACTCGTCTTTCCTCTGGGCGTGTAAGCGAGGGGACCAGCAGCTGTAGACGGAGCTCCTAAAGTCTTACTAATGTCGGCTCTGATCACGGTCGAGTCGTTCTGCGAGAGCCCATCCACCAACGCCGTTAAATATCAATGAGACTGTCCCTCACAACGGAAAACACAGCGGCTGACAAATACGAGCTTGTCTCTGCTCGAGAAGGACGCCGTTAATACTGTAAGATAAATGTCATAGTTTATTTATTTTTATTGGAATGAGACGGTGCGTTTTAATGAACAGCTACCGCTCTACACCGGAGTTAACTCAAGGCTAGTTTGTCTGTGGTCTCAGTGTATGAGGTTACAGTGCCAACGCAGACATAGGGAGAACATGCAAACACCACTCAGCAGGCTTTCTCTATTTATCTATCCATCCATCCATCCATCCATCTAACTAGCTATTAATCTACCTAGTGGTCTGGTTCACTTTAAATGGAAAAAATGGTTTATCTCTGGACTATCACGAGTCTCTCTATGGTCTCTTTATGAGCTCCGTCTCTGTTCTCTCTCTGGTCTCTCTCTGGTCTCCCTCTGGTCTCTCTCTGGTCTCTCTCTGGTCTCTCTCTGGTCTCCCTCTGGTCTCTCTCTGCTCTTTCTCTCACTGGTCTCTCTCTGGTCTCTCTCTCTCTCTCTGGTCTCCCTCTCTGGTCTCTCTGCGGTCTCTCTCTGGTCTTCCTCCGGTCTCTCTCTCTAGTCCATCTCTGGTCCCTCTCTGGTCTTTCTCTGGTCTCTCTCTGGTCTCTCTCTAGCCTCTCTCTAGCCTCTCACTCTGGTCTCTCTCTCTGGTCTCTAATCCCTCTCTTACCTCGCTCTATTTATCTTTCCTCTCTAGAACCTGGTTTCAAAAGTGTGCATTTAAAGACCACAAAACTGGTTAGATTTTTACATTTAGACCTGAATCTGACAGGGCCCTAGTTTCACATTTCCAAGCATCAATCAAACCTGCTTTAAGACATGTATAAAGTCACAATGATGAGTTTTGAACCTTGTGGTAAAACAAAGGCCTATATAAAAAGTGCATATACTGCAGCCGGAGCCCACACTTTTGCAGAGAATATTTACACCACTGATTCTATGATGACACAAAGCTAATAACTTTCTTTCTCCCCTGAGTCCAATGTTTCCCCCCCCCTTTTTTTGCTTAAACCCACACGTCTCCGCCTCCAGGGACTGCTGCAAAGATATGCAACACCGGAGGCCCTCGCTTCATCTCCCGCTCCGTGGACTCGGGTTCTGCTGCTAATGACTTGTTCCCAGTTTTGTCTTAAACACGGCGCTGTGCTGAACATACACTTCATGGACTGAGTCAGCGGGTCGCCATTGATCCGAGCCTCCACAAACTCCGGATTACAAAGGAGAATCCAGCTGACCTCGGATCCACAAACACAAAGAACAATGGTGTGAAGGCGTCCGTGGTCTCTGCTGGGATTGTTAGCAGTGACACAGCTAATGTCCGCGACAGAACAGAGAGAGTTCAAGGGACGCAAGAGTCGACCGTTTCTTTTAATCTATTTGAAACTTTACACCAACAAACAAAGACAGTGTATTACGTAATTTAGCCTAGTTACATTTTTTTTACGCTTTCTGAAATGGTTATTGCCTCAAAGATCGTTCGTTTGTGAGATGTTGAGTATGAAGCTGGTGTTATTTCATCAGTCTGCTCTGGGGCCAAGATGTGTGGATAGAGAGTGTCTGAATTTACCCTGTATAAAGGCAAAGTAAAATGATTTGAAATGAAAAAGATTGACACATTTTCCGGCCTGTCTATGCCCCCTTCTCCACCTCTGGTCATGAGGTTTGGGTAATGACAAAAGGATGAGATGTAATGTATATAAAGTATATTGTTGTGTATTGTATTGATGTAATTTCCTTTTTCTGTGCTCCTCTGTTTATGTGACAGTGTCTGTGGATACAAATGTCCCTCAGAGGACAATAAGGGTCTGTCTCTTTGACTTTCTATGTATGTATGTATGTATATCTATCTATATATAAGTATATCCATATATCAATAAACAGTATTTTAAATTGACATCTCTAAAACACAACTAATCTACCTCTTACGTGCCGTTGGTGACAGACACTTCCCATTAGCAGCAGCTCCACACAGTCCCTCAGCTGATCCAGTCCCAGTCCTAGTTTCAGTCCCTGTCCCTGTCCCTGCCCCAGTCCTCAGACATTGGATGTGTGTGTTCCCGCTCCTGCAGAGTTCCCCTTGTTCACAGATGTGCTCTGACTGTCAGTGTTTAGTGTCGGGGCACCAGCAGGGGTCTGGTCACACCTGACTCTCCCTTCTCTTCCTGTGGAGAGACTCATTCCTGTGCAACGCTCTGTTCTCTGTCGGAGCCTCCATCGTCTGCACTTCTCAAAGTCAACGCTTTCTCTGAGGGACGGGAGCTGCTTTCTCTCCTGCCTCGATGTTTTTTGTTTGGTGTCGGGTTTGACTGGTGCGGTTTACCTCCGTGGCACCCTTGGTTTTCCAATATGCAACATCAAGTTTTTGGTTTACTCCTCATGTTGTGTTAGGAACCCCACTGCCCGTTGTTAGCGGGTCAATTTTGACCCGGGGTCTAACACAGTCCTGAACACTAAAAATAAGTAAGTATCACTTGATATATTTAATACTACATCTTAACTAACATTATATGCATTAACAACCATATAATCCAATCGTTTTTTTATTTCATATTGAGACGGATCTTGTCACTTATTTTTATGCTGAAAATTAGGTTTTTCCAATCATAATATACTAAATGTAAAATCCATAGATAATAATGTTTTCTAACTTTAATAGAACAATATTAGAATATAACTTTAGAAACAAGTTCAACACCCACAAATATATTAATGATAGTTACGTTGGGGGTGTTAGGGTCAAATTTGACCCACGTAGATTTTTTAGTAAAAGGAGCCTTTGTTCTTCAGAAAACTACTTTATTTTATTTATTAGTTTTCTGGAGTTTGGTCTGAAAAGCTCTGATGCAGTCTTTATGTCTTGGATC
Organism: Knipowitschia caucasica; assembly: GCA_964034765.1. Classification (NCBI taxonomy): domain Eukaryota; kingdom Metazoa; phylum Chordata; class Actinopteri; order Gobiiformes; family Gobiidae; genus Knipowitschia; species Knipowitschia caucasica. Next base: position 3,819,499 of record OZ035830.1, read on the forward strand.
TGTGACTTTGCAAATCGAGAAGGTTCAGGGGTCATTTTTATGATGTTTGCTGGTTTTGCTCTACCTTCATTTTCATACACGTTTGAGACCAAACCTTCCAATTCTTTGAAAAAAAGCCCTGTTCATTCAGTCACTTCTTCATCTGAATCTGATGTTTCTTCATCTTGATGTGGATCATCCACAGAATCATCCACAGAATCATCCTCAGACACATTGTCCTCTAAATTAGCCTGATCGTGTGGCATTGTGAATAGCGAGTGAATAGCACTACTGCTTCTCAGCAAGAAGGTTCTGGGTTCAAATCCTGGTCAGAACAGGTGCCTTTCTGAGTGGAGTTTGCATGTTCTCCTTGTGTATGCATTGGTTTCCTCCAGGTGCTCCGTTTTCCCCTAGCACTCAGAACATGGAGAATAGGTAAAATCCTCCAGTTCTGGTCCTGATCAAGCCGAGCATCAACATCTGGAGATGGGTCCAAAGACCCTGTATTACGCAGCAACCACTGCTCCTGACAGAGAACCTAGTAGTAGAACTTGCAGTATGGGTCAAATGCAGACGACAAATATTCCTACGGGACAATAATGTGCACATCCATCTCCTCCAAAGACTCTTCCTCTATGAGGATGTGATCAAGAACCTCACGGACCGTGTAACGTAAAGGTGCATTTTATTTATCTCCAAAGGGCAATTGCTCCTCTGCATTTGACCCATCCTGATGCTGCTAGGGCCTTTGTCAGGAGCAGTATAGTCACTGTAGTACTGCACCTAGGACCCAACTCCAGATGTTGGTCAGAACCAGAGCTGGAGGATTTGACCTATTGCGCATGCTTTTAGTGGTACGGGAAACTGGAGAACCCGGAGGAAACCTAAACAGGCACTGGGAGAAAAAACTACACCCAAAAAGGCCCTGTTCAGTCCGGGATTTGAACCTGGGATCTTCTTGATGAGACGTAAGGGGTTGTCGTATGTGTGCGCAAAAAAGTGTCTAGTCAGGTCAAGTATGAGTACAACATTTCATCTTTTTGTTCACAAAGTGTAAAATCTTATAATGTCAGTTTTCACTCACGTGGGTCACACATTGTACTGTGAAAAAAGATTTGTTCTCGTGGAGAAAGGCGTAGAATGTGGGGTGACACCTGTATTATACTCGAGTAAATGTTTGTTCCTGTGGAGGGGGTGAGGGTGGGGGGGTCACATACTTTGATGTGAGAAAAGATTTGTTCTCTTGGAGGAAGGAGGTGGGATCAGAAAATGTATACATTTTGCATAGTTTTACCTGTATTTATTGTAGTTTTACCTTGCCGGGTCCAAAATGACATGTTGTGGAGGATGTCATTAAGCCTCGTTCTCGTAAGATCAACCACATGGAAGTTATTACATATTATAAGCATGAAGCGGGTCGCTGGAGACCCCAACACAACATAAGGGTTAATGCATGAAGTAATGTATGAACCCAAAGAAGGAAGTATGCCACATTGCCAAATTTGGTCATTGAAGGCTGCTTTCCAAAAATTTTTACCTTTTTTTCATTTCATGATTGGGTTTCAATCTGAAGAGACCAAAGACACAATTAATACAATAAAATTATTTATTTGTTAGGCCCCGGCAGTGACACTTGCAGCAATGAGATCGATTGCAGCTGAAGATGATCTCAGATCCCCCGGGGTCAATCACTGGTGGTGGCTAGAGTATGGTGTGAATGGGGCGTAGGCGGAGCAGGAGCCGAAGTGGGAGCCTAGAGCGGGAGCCAGAGCGGGAGCCAGAGCGGGAGCCAGAAGCCAGAGGGGGTGCTGGGGAGGTGGTGGGTGTTTAAGAGCCTCAGGAAGCGTTGTTTGTCAGGAAGTGGCTGCCTTTTAAACTGCCCGCTTTGCTGTGAGAGGGTTTGCAGGAGGCTGGCCTGGCTGTGTGATTGGCTGAGGCTCGAGGCTGGCAGAGCTGTGTGATTGGCTGAGGCTCGAGGCTGGCAGGAACTCGGTCTTTCAGTCTGAACCTGCGCATTCAGCTTCATTTCAATCTGAAGAGACCAAAGACACAATTAATACAATAAAATTATTTATTTGTTTGGCGCGTTGACCCCGGCAGTGACACTTGCAGCAATGAGATCGATTGCAGCTGAAGATGATCTCAGATCCCCCAAAAGAGGAAGCCGCGCTGTGTGTGCCGGGGAATGCGCAGGCCTCCCCTGGGAAGCTGCCTATCTGGAGGCGTGGGGGCATTGCATGGAGGCAGCATTGCTTGGAGGCGGCATTGCATAGATTGCATAGATTGCATAGAGGCAGCATTGCATGGAGGTAGCATTGCATAGATTGCATAGAGGCAGCATTGCATGGAGGTAGCATTGCATAGATTGCATGGAGGCAGCATTGCATGGAGGCAGCATTGCATGGAGGCGGCATTGCATGGAGGCGGCATTGCATGGAGGCGGCATTGCATGGAGGCGGCATTGCATAGAGGCGGCATTGCATAGAGGCGGCATTGCCTGGAAGCAGAATTCACCTTGGAGAGACCCATGAGGAAAACGCATTAGACTTATTCGATTTTAGCATGTTTATTGATTGAGCATGTTTGGCGCCCTAGGCCCGGGCGGGATGCTGTTGAGCACGGCGCTTGCTCGCGTGCATGATCCCCCCGGGGCCTAGGCACTGGTGACGGCAGAGGCAGTAGGCAAGCACGCTTCATGAGAGAAGGAGGAGGTGGGGCGGCGGCGGCTTGCAGACTTCAGAAGACCCGGAAGTGTGCGTCTCCGGCTTTTAACTTGCTGTCCTGGTGGTTATTGGTTGACTGGGTGTGGGCGTTGCTGGTATTGATGAGTCGAGGAAGAGCAGTCTGTGGCCTGGCACAGCAGCCGGGTCTACCACGGTGAACTTTCGCGAAAGCTCCATTTCACCTTGGAGAGACCCATGAGGAAAACGCATTAGACTTATTCGATTTTAGCATGTTTATTGATTGAGCATGTTTGGCGCCCTAGGCCCGGGCGGGATGCTGTTGAGCACGGCGCTTGCTCGCGTGCATGATCCCCAAAAAGCGGGCCTGCGATTGGGATAGCCGGACGTACTGTGCGGGCCTGAGAGCATGAGCGAGCTGAGAACATGCGCGCACGCGCATGTTCAGCCAGCCGCTGTGGCAGGGGAATCTTTGAGCGAGCTGAGAACATGCGCGCACGCGCATGTTCAGCCAGCCGCCGTAGCAAGGGAATCTTTGAGCGAGCTGAGAACATGCGCGCACGCGCATGTTCAGCCAGCCGCTGTGGCAGGGGAATCTTTGAGCGAGCTGAGAACATGCGCGCACGCGCATGTTCAGCCAGCCGCCGTAGCAAGGGAATCTTTGAGCGAGCTGAGAACATGCGCGCACGCGCATGTTCAGCCAGCCGCCGTAGCAGGGGAATCTTTGAGCGAGCTGAGAACATGCGCGCACGCGCATGTTCAGCCAGCCGCCGTAGCAAGGGAATCTTTGAGCGAGCTGAGAACATGCGCGCACGCGCATGTTCAGCCAGCCGCCGTAGCAGGGGAATCTTTGAGCGAGCTGAGAACATGCGCGCACGCGCATGTTCAGCCAGCCGCCGTAGCAAGGGAATCTTTGAGCGAGCTGAGAACATGCGCGCACGCGCATGTTCAGCCAGCCGCCGTAGCAGGGGAATCTTTGAGCGAGCTGAGAACATGCGCGCATGCGCATGTTCAGCCAGCCGCCGTAGCAGGGGAATCTTTGAGCGAGCTGAGAACATGCGCGCACGCGCATGTTCAGCCAGCCGCTGTAGCAGAGGAATCTTTGAGCGAGCTGAGAATATGAGCGCACGCTCATATTCAGCCAGACGCTGAAGCAGAGGAATCTTTGAGCGTTTGAGGAAAGTGCGTGCCGCCACCAGAATCTTATTGCTTACTTGCTTTGCTGGGAGCTTACGAGGAAGCCGGTAGACGTTGTGCTGCCAAGATAGCGGTCGCATCTGGCCTGATGTAGGTGGAGAAGCCGAAGAGGACCAGCGCCCCAGCTGTTGCAGAGAAGAGTGGGGGAGCCCCAGCGAGGTTGCGCGCGTGGCAGCGCCTATCCTGAAGGAGTGGGCTGTATAGAGCTGGGGAGACAATTGCAGAGGAGCAGTAGGGATCTTAGCTGAGCTCTGAACCAGGTTGCTGTTATGGGAAGGTTGACTGGAGTGAGAATTAGAGGTCCGTTAAAATCTCCTTTTTGCCGCGGAGGAGAGTGTAACGCATCATGGACCTGTAGGGGCAGAGAGATGTGTCGAAGCGAGCTATAATTGTGTTGCAGGCGCCTCTGATCTTGAATGTTTGAGATGAAGGTTGAATGGTCGGGGGACATTATGTTGGTGAGAAGAGCGACCTTTGTTTAATGCTTCCACTACGTCGAGATGATCACGCATGACAGAGATCCTCTTTCTCTGCCACGTGTGATTCCGCAGCGCGCAGGCCACGACCACTGGGAATATCTCGTGTAGGGCAGAGGAAATGCTCCGGGGAAAAGTAGCGGGCCACGGCCGGCGAACCACTGGTCCTGGAAGAATCCCCCAAAAACCCACGGAAGGGGCAGCGTCCGTGTAGAAGCGGAGACCTGTAGGGGCAGAGACACACCGGAGAGGGCCATTGATGTTGCAGGCGCCCTTACGCTTGAAACCTTGGGTTGGAGAGTAGAAATCAGGATAGTAGGATGGTCGGGAAAGCCGTGTCTCGGACCGCATGAAGGTTGAGTGAGCAATGGTGAGACGCTTATGCAGAGAAGCCATAGAAGGCGAGCAGGAAGATGCTGCGAGGAGGCAGACATGTACTTGGAAGATGAGCCGGAGTTCAGCGCCGCTGCAGGATGGGCAGCATGATGGGGAGCCTGCGATCAGAAGAGTGAAGAATACAGGTATGGATGCCTTTGATTAGGAGTCCGATTGACGGCTCAGCGCAGCTACTCGGCCAGCTGCATCTGATAGCATCAGAAGATTAAGTAGAGAGATGAAGCATGACCGCCGAAGCGACCATGGGAGCATAGGTGCGAGTCCAGCGCAGCGCGGCATACTCAGCCGGGCTGCATCCATTAGAAGCAGGAAAGCTTCTGAGAGAGTGGGTTGCAGTAGCAGTAGCAGTAGCAGCAGCAGCAGTAACCTCAGATAATAACAGCAATAGTCCTGTATCAAGCCGCGGCAGCAGCAGTAGCAGCAGCAGCAGCAGCGTCCTTAGAAATAACAGTAATATTCTGTATCTAAGCCACAGCAGTAGAATGTTGTTGTAGCTGTGCAGTGTTTCAGTACTGTTCAGTGTTTCAGTAAAAGAGATGCAAGTGAAGAGAGATGGCAAAGTAAATGAAGCAGCAGAGCAGTAGTAGCAGCAGTAGCCGTATGAAGCAGCAGCAGTAGCAGTAGCAGTATGAAGCAGCAGCAGCAGCATTAGGAGGAGCAGCAGTAGCAGTATGAAGCAGCAGCAGCAGCAGCGGTTGCAGCATCCGTAGATAATAACAGCAATAATCCTGTATCAAGCCAAGCAGTAGAACATTGTTGAAGCTGTTTAGTGTTTCAGTAAAAGAGATGCGAAGCGAAGAGAGGTGTCAAAGTACATGAAGCAGCAGAAGCAGCATTAGCAGGAGCAGTAGCACCACAATGCGATTCATACGAACAGACGTGTCACGCCAGCGTGCGCCGCCCGTCTCCGTGAGCCAGGTTACATACGTGTCTGAAGAGCCAAGCCGTAGACAGGTGCCGCCCGGGAGCCCGCGGAGCGGCAGCGGCAGGAACAGCAGCAGCGGTACATGTAGTAGCAGGAGCAGCAGGAGCAGGCAGCAGGGACAGGCAGCAGCAGGAGCGGCAGCAGGAACAGGCAGCAGCGGGAACAGGCATCAGCGGGATCAGGCATCAGTGGGAACGGCAGCAGGGACCGCAGCAGCGGCGGTCAGAGAACCGTGCCCATGGTTGTTTAAGAGCATGCCAGGAGACTTGGGAAAGCAACGGGACAACGCGGCACCGCCAAACGGAGGCAGGGACACGCACGGCACCGCCAGACCGTCTGCGTGCGGCAGCAGACCACGAGGAACGAGTAGCACAGACCTGCAGAGGGGCCCCGCGGAGGGGCCCCGCGGATCAGCCCACAGAGGAGGAAAGCAGTGGAGACACGCGAACCACAGCAGGTGCAGGGACGCCGAGGAGGAGCAGACCACGAGCAGCCAGACTGAGGACAGCCGGGCCACGCGCACGAGCAACACGTGAGCAGAAGCGACCCCTCCAGAACCACGCAGCATTTGCGAACAGGTGCGTTAGCGACATGCACTTTGCAGGCTTCAGAAGCTTGCAGACTTCAGAAGACCCGGAAGTGTGCGTCTCCGGCTTTTAACTTGCTGTCCTGGTGGTTATTGGTTGACTGGGTGTGGGCGTTGCTGGTATTGATGAGTCGAGGAAGAGCAGTCTGTGGCCTGGCACAGCAGCCGGGTCTACCACGGTGAACTTTCGCGAAAGCTCCATTTGCATGAATAGGATACAGAGAATATGCGGGGGTGACAAATCTGCACGCTCTGTAATGATTATGCGTGTATGAAGCGTTGGCCCTTGGAGCGTGCGGAGGGTTTCTCGCGCACAGACCGCTTCGTGAGGGTGCGTGTATGACGTAGGCCGCAGGGGATCTGCGGGAACAGACACTCACTGAATGAGCGGCTATGTGATCATGCGTGCGTGATGGATGCGTGAAATGAAGAGTAAATGCGTGTAATCGCAGAGCTGATGCGGGCTCTGCGTGTTGAGAATGTGGAGCAGCAATGTAGAGAGCTTTCTCATACAAGATCTGCTATATTTGAGCATGCGTGTGTCAGCGTATGATACAGAGAATATGCGGGGGTGACGAGTCCGCACGCTCTGTAATGACTATGCGTGTAGAAGCGTGGGCCCTTGGGGCGTGCGGAGCTGCCTCTCGCGCACAGGCCTCTTCGTGAGGTGCGTATATAGCGTGAGCCGTAGGGGGTTATGCAGAGAAGCTTCTCTGCACAGAGCGCTGCGGTGAGCATGAATGTATGATGTAAGACGAGGTGATCATATGCATGTCCGGATTGAAGTGCAACAGATGTTGAGAATGCTTATGTGAGAGAAGAGCCTTAGCCACCACCAGAGTATTTGATAATTACCTCAGATTGAAGAGGGAGCGCTGAGCAGTCAGAATAGTGTCAGTGTTTAGTCTGATAGAGGCTGAGGCAGGACCAAGCCGAGGACCATTGACCCATTTGCTGTAGGGAAGGGTGAGGAAGGCCCAGCAGGCTGGCGTGCGGCGGCTATTCTAATCCAGCGGCCGGTATTGGAGAATCGGGAGATCACAGGAGACCGGCCGGATTTATTACATGGGCTTGGATGCATTACGCAAACATGAAGTAATTTGACAGAGAGAGAAATAGCAGCCCATCTGAATCTCCTCTCCGTGCATGGAGGAGAGTGCATTTCATCAGGTGTTTATCTGGACAGGGGAAAAATAACGCATAACGAAAGTGTGACGGCACCTTCCTTTTGGAATGTCGAATGCAGAGATTATAGTGATAGGGGTAATAAGTCCTTGGGGCCAGGGTGCAGCTAACCACTGGCCTTGATATGACCCCCAAAAACCCACGGACTGAGCCGCATCCGTGAAAAAGAATAAGTAAGTGGAAGAGGCGGTGCCATCATGAAAGACGCCGTTCCGGCAGGCAGCAGCTGAAGCTGAGGTCAGCGCAGCACCTGCGGACAGGAAAACAGGGTTGCAGAGCGCGCAGGAGCCTGGGGTTGAACAATGGCCTGAGGAATGACGTGCACTGTGAGGTTGAGGTGGCCCAGCCGGAAGAGCAGCACCTGTTTGGGACGTGACAGAGGACAGGACGGACCAAGAGACCTTGGTCCTCCTCCTCCTATCCTCTCTCTCTCCATGTACAAGCTGAGGGAGCATTTACGAAACCTTCGATGAGGGTCATCACGCATGCCGGGTGGCCAGTGTGACGGCCAGACGCTTGCCCGGCTTGAGATGGACGAGCCCCGCGTAGGAAGGGCATGCCCCGCGCGGGAATGACAGGGCCTATTGCTACGAGAATAATTCGCAAGGCGCGGCCGTGCAGCAAGAGCGCCCTGCAACATAAGGGAGAGATTAAACAAGAACCAACCAAATCTCCTTCTGGACAGGAGAGAGCTATCTTGGATGCAATTAGGAAACTCAGAACGACAGCAAAGAGCGGCCACGGAGCAGAATAAGTACGAACAGAGCGGCACCTGAGAACGAGCAGTAGAGCGAGCAACCGTTACGATGACTCAGAGCCATGAGAGTGCGGCAGAGAGCATTGTGACCGTTGTGGATGCTGCCCCCCGACTCCACGCGGAGAATCGGAGCGAGATCGCCCGTATGAGGCGCAGGGCGGATCTATTGCACGCGGTAGCAGTGAGGGAAGGCCAGAGCACGTGGAGGATCCGGAGCAAACCAGCCGGACGAGGGGAGAACATGCAAAACTCCGCACGGAGGTGGAACAAAGCATAAAACTACTTTTGATAATTGACACCAACCTGCTCAGGATAAGATGAAACACACTGCTAATGACCTGGGGCAACACGTCCCTTTGAGCAATATTTACTGTACGCGGAGGGGGCTCGAGCATTTCAATAAGAGGGCCACTTCAGTCCGCCAGACTAGTCCCGGGGGCCGACACGTAGGCGAAACCGCATTGGACTGGTCCGAACTTTAGAACGAACTATTAGAGCTGAAGTTGGCTGAATGACAACCTCCCGTCTTCTCGCTAGCTACAGAAGCACCATAGCGGAGATTCGAGCCCGACCGAGAACAACAACATCTCAGAACGGGTTACGACACGTCTATATTGGCTGCGCTGAAGTAGAATGGACGACACCGGATAAGTATTTACGAACCCAGATTACGACAGGTTAGCAGGCATAGGGCACCATGAAATGACAGGGAGGGCCACGATTGGCCCCTTGGCCTCAGTTGGAACAGGTTGTCTTTTAACGGAATAGCCCGACGACCAGCAAAGGTAACTCACATCATTCATTGCATAAGCATCTAATCATTATTACAATTAAACTACGGAAAGTTGACGAGAGCAGAGACAGCCGCAGCCCTGATGAGAACTGAGCGAAGCGAGCTTAAAACTATAAAACACATTATATATATATATATATATATATATATACACATATACGCACACACATATACTACGTACCTACATATGCATGCACATGTACGAGCCAAGTCCCTCCATGGCCTCGCACCAACATATAGTAGTGACATGTTAGTCCCATATGAACCAGCCCGGACTCTGAGGAGCACGGTGACTGGACTCCTGTTAGTGCCCGGAGTCAGAACTAACGTGGGTAGGCTGCATTTCGGATTCATACTGCTAAAAACTGGAACAATCTTCCTGAAGATGTGAGGCAGGCCTCCTCTCTGACAATGTTCAAGACAAGGTCAAAAACATATTATATATTTCCATCCTTCTTTTTAATGTTCTGTGAATATCTATGATTTTAACGCTTTCTTATTTTGTTCAGCACTTTGCATTGCCTTGTGTGTGAATTGTGCTATACAAATAAACTTGCCATGCTTTGCTATACAACGCGCATTCACATACGCCATTATGCGCGTGACAGGATCATGAAGCTAAACGCACTTTCTTCACCTTATGGGAGCATCCAAATCAGACAGGCGTCAAACTGCAGATTCCTCTTCACCCTGAGCGAGCAATATTACATTAGGCCTTTGTCTAGGGAGCAACCAAATCAGAGAGGCGCCAAGCTGAAGATTCCTATTCACCCTGAACGTGCAGTATGTCGTTAAGCCTCGGAGACCGATACATTAAGCCTTAATACAAACAATTCGGGCATTAGAAGGAGACTGATTAGGGGAGACTCCAAAATGTAATTTTGCATGCCACCAAGCACGCTGGAGTTTGAACTGTCTCACGGAGGAGACTTGAGCAGCAGTGACACGGAGCCTGGACGTGTTTAAGGAGCGGCGCCAATAAGCACTGACGAGCACATCAGAGCGGGTCAAAGCAGGAACAGACCCCAAACAAACAATGGCACGGGACAATCACGGGCCCGGGGCAAGCACGTACGACGCAACCACAATGCGATTCATACGAACAAACAGACCATGTCACGCCAGCGTGCGCCGTCTTCTCTGTGAGCCAGGTTACATACGTGTCTGAAAGAGCCGAGCCGTAGAGACAGGTGCAGCCTGGGAGCAGCAGCGGCAGGAACAGCAGCAGCGGCACATGTAGTAGTAGGAGCAGCAGAGCAGGCAGCAGGGACAGGCAGCGGTAGGAGCAGCAGGAACGGCAGCAGCAGGAGCGGCAGCGGAACAGGCAGCAGCAGGAACAGGCATCAGTAGGAGCGGCAGGAACAGGCAGCAGCGGGAACAGGCATCAGTAGGAGCGGCAGGAACGGGGAACAGGCATCAGGGAACAGGCGGCAGCAGGAACAGGCATTAGTAGGAGCAGCAGGGACCGGCAGCAGCGGCGGTCAGAGAACCATGCCCATGGTTGTTTAAGAGCCTCAGGAAGCGCTGTTTGTCAGGAAGTGGCTGCCTTTTAAACTGCCCGCTTTGCTCTGAGAGGGTTGGCAGGAGGCTGGCCTGAGGCTCGAGGCTGGCAGGCACTCGGTCTTTCAGTCTGAACCTGCGCATTCAGCTTCATTTCTACGAGGTCAAAGCTGGAGTACCCAACTTTGAAACCACATTAAAACAACTATGTAAGAAAATGTGAGTAACTATAGTTCCTGTGTGGGTGTACCACATATTTTGAGCTAATTTCACACCATAAGATCCGTTTTTTCAGACAGAAAGTGTAAAAGCCCAGAGAAGTACCAACTCTCAGTATGTAAAAGATCACAAGTTTTATAGTAAGATAAAGAGAGTGGTCGTGATCTGGCTTGTTCACAAAATCTATTTTTAATACAGACTCGTTCAGTTGCCAAAAAAATAAAAAAAAACTGACCACAGATTTCAGCCTTCTCCCAATCACAGAGACACCATTCCTGATCAGTCTGTCGGTTACTGTCTCTGACCACCGCCAACACACAACCCCAAAGAACACGACACAAACTTCTAAGACTAATCAAATATCTACAAAAATATTTGACTCTCACGGAACCAACAAAAACATTTTATTTTACAAACATTGACAATACAACACTAAAAAACAGTATTTGTGCCTTAACTCAAAAGTCAATTTTTCCCCAAACCAGTTCAAGAACAGGGCATAATACTTTTCATTACAGGAGTTGCAAAAATCTCCACAGTCCTTGCGCCTCAAGTCGTGGCCGTGGTCTCCACTCGTCTCTGAGTGACGGCTCTTCATTAAAAACTCTCATCCAAAGGGACCTCTCCAATCACTGCCTCCAGTCTGGGCCCAACGTCACTATTAAATAAAAAGATCTCACCAAACAAGAGCCATCGAGCTGGAGAGGATAAAAGAGCCATTCAAGGGAGAATCTTTCCATTGTGCAAACCGGCAAGACAATGAACTTGACTAAAAATGTATTCAGCTTAAAAAAAAAAATAAGTATTCAACATAATACCCAAATAAAGTGTGTTACATGGATTTTAAAATATACTTTATCGTCCCCAGAAAACAGGTCACATGCTCTCATCATATCTGACATTTTCTGAACAATAGATTAAAGTGGATTTATTCATTATTAGAATTAGATTACACATCAATCAAGCAGATTATCCAATCAGAGAGCAGAATGCTGGCCACTTGTGAAGAAAAAGAAAGAGACCAGAGAGAGACAAGAAAGAGAGAGAGAGAGAGACAAGAAAGAGAGACAGAGAGAGAGCAGAGAGACAAGCGATAGAGCGACCAGAGAGAGAGAAAGACAGTAGAGAGAGACCAGAAAGAGCGATAGAGAGAAAGAGATAGATCATAGAGAGTAATAGAGCAAAGAAAGAAAGAAAAAGACCAGAGAGAGTCAAGATAGATAGATCAGCGAGAGAAAGAGAGCATAGAGAGAGACCAGAGAAAGAGAAAGACATCACAGGTCTTTACAGTGGGCAGTTGGGTTCAGGCCACCTGTGATGTCACACACCGGTACAAAACACAACCAGACATTCCATTCTTTCGACGTGAATAATCTCAAGGCACAGCTGCTGATACTTTTACCCTTTCTTGATTCTTATGGGGGGGATTTAACAGCCTATTACCTCAGATACATTCGGTGGTTACGGTCTTCCTGCTCGAGGTGAACTTTACAGCTGCAACATCTGCGCGGTTTAAGGCTCTTGCAGCTAAACTCTGGAGAAAACTCACGCAATTATGCTATCGTTTAATGTGGCCTTTTATCGCACGAGGGCTTTATAATAACATCCTCCAAACGTAGCCTTTTCCTCCAAGCCCATTCAGCAGTGATTGGTTACAGTTTGAAGTGGCACTTGGCTAATAGCGGAAACATTAAATCATTTATATTTAGCCTCTGTTGGGTTCTATTCTCTTAACTTCTCAAGCAGCAATCACCAATCTAAAGTAGAATATGTGATAATGGGCTCTGAGATGTTTGTTCTTTTGAAACAGGCTTCCGTGGAACCAGTGTGCTCTCAGAACCACTCTCATGTAGAAAAAACACATTAGACATTAGTTAGATGTATTGTTACGATCTAGGGTCTGTGCTCCCCCTCTGTGTGTGTGTGGCTGGGGGAGTGGCCGGATTCTCCTGCACCTCATCACTCCAGAGAGAGAGACCAGACAGAGTCAAGAGAGAGACCAGAGAGAGTCAAGAGAGAGACCAGAGAGAGATAAGAGAAAGATCAAAGATAAAATAAACTAGATATAGAGCCCAAAGAAAGAGACCAGAGAGAGTCAAGAGACCAATGAGAAACTAAATATAGAAACCAAAGAGAGGGACCAGAGTCAAGAGAAAGAACGTAGAGAGCCCCAAGAAAGACCAGAGAGAGAGAGAAACAAGGACTGAGGCTGTAGATCCAGGACTGAAGCGGTAGATCCAGGACCGAGGCTGTGTTTAGTGCAGGACTGGTGAGGCTTCCAGGCGGGGAGGGAGTTGCACTCGTAGCCAACATATATATTTCTCTCCCGCTTGTTTGAAACAGAGCCAAGTTGGCAGTGGTCAGGCTCATGTGCACAGTGGTCAAACATGGCTCCCGCTGAGGATCCCTGCAGACCCGCAATCCTCGAGCTGGACCGGCGCCAACAGCAGAGATGGAGACGAGGCTGAGCGCTTGGCTGGCGAAGCACTGGTGTCAAAGCTCCTCTCTGCTTTCCAAAATACATCCCAGTCACAACTGTAACAGAGACACAGGCGTCCAGAGAAAGTCCCATGTCCACACTCATCCTTCAATCACCGAAAATCCCACACAGTACGTAATAGTAAGTTATTTCTTATGTTAAAGTGCAAATACAAAAGCTATTTATTCAAGTTTAAGTTTTCATAGTAAAACAGCCATGTCAAAATCCGTCCGACAAGACAATTTTTAGTGGCCGCTGAAATTAATTCTAATTAAAGCAGCTATACCCCTTTCTGCAAGGTTTGAATGTTTAGCACCGCCCCCCAACTTGCTCACAGGCTTCTCATTTCCCCAACGCTCTCCTCCCACGGAGCCATCTAGTTGTATTTGCGATCTGATGCCAGCATTAGCATGAGAGCAACTTAAGCTGTACAACAATCACTGATGAAATGGTACAAAAGAAACACACCTCTAACAAAATATTACAGCTAGTTTTGTGTCCGAATGTAGTCCGAGCATAGATAGTCCAAGCATAGATAGTCTGAGGCGGTCCCTCAGGTCTCTCCCATAGACAAGTCTCTCCAGAGGATAAGATGTAAGCTTGCTCTGTTCACCCGGGCTTGGTTTCTTCTTTGATAATTTTTTCGCTTTAGTTCCCTCTTCTCTTCCTCACTGTTGTGTTGTTCGGGCTGTTTTGCTCTGTCTGCAGTTACAGCCAGAGGAGTTATAGCCACTTATGCTAACATGCTACTGTGTTTAGCAGCGCTGTAGAGGCGAGAGGACGCAGCCTCCTTCTTTGATTGGAGGAGAGCGGGCGTCACGCTAAGTCTCTACTCAGCACTTTATACGGCCTGAATTCATACACAACTGAATCAATGATCTCAAGTTTTCAATTAAATTACGGATTATAGATACAACTTGTATGTACTAATAAGCATTTTCATGAACTCATTAGAAAATAAATCGGGTGTTGCATCTTTAACTTGAAGCACTGGATGGATATATCTAAGTGGAAGTACATACTGTAATTGTGAAATCAAACTATATATTATATTGTGAATGCGTTCTAAAGTGTAACATGTAACTAGACGTTTATTAGAAGGATCCGTCTTCAAATACCTCTTTTGTATCCGAACCTACAGGAAAATATTGTACAAAATCATGTCAAATAGTACTTTCGGCCTAAACCATCTCACTACTTTAATAAGACTGTTCAAAATGATATGTGCTGACTGTTCCCAAACATTTCATTTGACTTACAGTGTGGATTTTGTATGTTTCTCTGTGTGTGTGTGAATGGTCGGTGGGTGGTCGAAGGGGCTGATGGCACATGCTGGTGGCCTCGCTTCTGTCAGTGTGCCCCAGGGCAGCTGTGGATGCAGTATAAGTTTATTATCAACCTGTAGGGAGTGAATGAGACATGCCATGTGAAGGGTCTTTTAGAAGGATACATCTATTTTTTCTGTATGGGTGTATCTCCTGCAGGGCACCTGATTTTTTCCTATAGGGGTCAATAGTATCTCAGTATCCCTCTATCTCTCTCGCTGGTCTCTCTCTCTGGTCTCTCTCTGGTCTCTCTCTGGTCTCTCGCTGGTCTCTCTCTCTGGTCTCTCTCTGGTCTCTCTCTGGTCTCTCTCTTGCCTTTCTCTGCTCTCTCGCTCTCTGTTCAGATATGTTTGCGTCCACATGACTCTATTCTTTCTATGGTTTGTTTATGCATGAAAACAGTGAGGTACCTCAGAGTTAAAGCCAAAAACAAACAGCAGTTCTGATGGATGGCTGCGTTTCTGAGTTCTAAAGCAAAATGCAGCTATTTTGTACTTGGGCAGAGATTGGGCGACAGACAGATGCTTCAGCGACGTGAAGAGATGGTGAGTAAACTGTTGTTTATAGACAAACGTTTGATTAAACTTTCCAACACTGCTGCGAATCTCTCTGGTCGGAACGGTCTGTCTTAGCAACTGCCAGTGAGAGTTTGTGGAAGGAACTGTGAAACGAGGATCCATAAAGCAATAAAATATGTGCACTTTGGTGTTGTCTTTGAATCCTCTCCTTATTATAAAAAAACAGATTTAATACATAGTGTTTTTACAACTTTCTCTACATTTTCACATTTATACCCCAGTGTACGCAGACATGGGGTCGAGGTGGGTCTAGTGTCTTGCTCATTTACTCAATAGCAGCATGCCGTGATGAGAGTGATCTGCCTGCTTTTATAAATATGCAGTTTTTCACAAGTATACTGAATGATCTCTACCCGTGAGTTTTACAGTCAAAAAATTGGAGCTAAAAGTAAAGGTTTACAAAATGTTCGAAAGAGTAGTCACAAAACTATAAGCCGTCAAATTGATTGCTTCACTTAAATTCAATGTATTTGTGTTTGTCTAATTGGCCGATAACCGATCAGAGAATCAAACCATTCAAACCAGTGGGGGCAGGTCCCGGTGTTCTGTCGAGTTGGTCTGCCCGTCGAGATGATCTGGCTCAGCTGTTAATGCAAACCTGCCCATGCGCGTCTCACGGCAGCCGAAGTAATCCAAGATGGCGGACATGTTGTTTGCGAATTGCTTTAAAAGTTAAATACGAACTAATTAAGACACAAATGTCACTTTTAATGCAATTTGAGGCGAGATGTTGATGGTTCCACGTTGTGATATGTGTGTTTTAAGAGTAACAGTTTTGTGTAAAGTTTGTTTTGAGCAGTCCACTGCTCCTGTGAAACTACACTGCTGTTGTGTGATCGCAGTCCCTGAGTTGACTGCCGCATACGTCATTTTACTGACGTAGTAGTAGTAGTAAGTAGTAATCTTGGATTGCTTCGGCCACCGTGAGAAGCGCATGCGCAGGTTTGCATTACATCATTAACAGCTGAGCCAGATCATCTTGACGGGCAGACCAACTCGACAGAACACCGGCTCAAAAAGATCCATGGGCACGTGCGCTGATATGCTTGTTACCACTAAAAATATGTACAATAGGTCTGGCATGCGCCTCCTGTACTGGCGACCCGGCTCCAATCTCTGTGTGGAGTGAGAGACAAATGCCCAAATAAAAACAAAATTAACAATTGTAAACCGCTTTGAGACTCAGATTTGCAGTGAAAAGGCGGTATATAAATAAAGATTACTTACTACTACTACTAATCTTTATTTATATACCGCCTTTTCACTGCACATCGGAGTCTCAAAGCGGTTTACAATTGTGTTTTTTTTGGGAGGGGGGGTGCCAGTACAGGAGGCACATGCCAGAACTATTGGACATATTTTTAGTGTAGGCCCATGACGCGTCCTGTGACTGGTCTGTCGGGTTGATAATGGAAATAACAAAATTAAATTCAATGCATGTATCATACTGTATTCAATATGATTAACAATAGTGTGTTCAAACAAAATATTTAATTAGATCAAGTTTTTTCCCCATTCTGGCGGGTTTCTGCGCATGCGCAAGTCAGATTTAGGCACACTAGCGGTGTAGTTTTACAGGAGCAGTGGACTGCTTAAAACAAACTTTTAAGAGTAAAACTCTTACACTTAAAACACACATATCATCAACATCAACATCTCGCCTCAAATTGCATTAAAAGTGACATTTGTGTCTTAATTCGTTCGTATTTAACTTCAAAGCAATTCGCGGACTGCATGTCCGCCATCTTGGATTGCTTGGCTCAATGCTATGTTCCAGATGCTGTCAATGCTGAGGGGAGTATTGTTTTGGACCAGTCTAGTTTTGCCGCAGTGGACTTTGGAATGCACACGGTGAATGAATGGGGCTTGAGCAGCTAATGCATGTGGCCATTTTGAAAAGAGTTGGCAGGAGGGAAAAGTGATGGCAACAAAATTTCAATGACGGAGTTAGGCGTCACTATGTCCATTAATAATTACAGTCTATGGTTCAAACAGAGGAAATATTGGTCCATAAGGGGCAGATGACCAATGTCCATAATTGTCCTGGATCATCGCTGTTCTTGGACCCTCCTGCATCTGCAATGAACCACTCACAAAACCCAGTGTGAGAAATGAGAAACCTTGAAGGCCCACATTGAGACAAGTCCTCTCCACAAAGACAGACGGGCTGTAGACCCAGGACTCCGCTCTGGGACATCTAGTGTTAATGCAGTTTCATGTGTAATGTGTATTGTGTGCTCTCATCCATCTCTCCACAGACAGAGTTAGACAAATACTCTGGAGCAGCCATTTGTCCTTTGCCTCCGTCAGACCTTCATTACGGGCTCTTGCCTCATTGACCACTTTCAGGACGGCGGGGTATAGATTAGTCATGAAAACTCGGCGGTCGTTTGCGGATATCATTTGAGCCACATGAATGATTCATCGATGGTATTCAGCCAATGCCCACTGTCGCCCTGAATAATGCTCGCGGCTCGGAAAATGACTCGCGGAGACGTTGAAGTGTTTGCGCAGGGAGAGGAATGTCGGAAGATTGCCCCTTGTCAGCGCTGCTTTGTGGAGCAAGGACAGGATCGTGACAAGAGGTTTGAACACAAGGTTAAAGACACGGTTTACATCAAAAGCTTTAATACAACTATTTCCTCATCAGACAGACCTGAGGTTCTCTGGCTGTTAAGCAACAAATGACATGAAAAAAACAACTTAACACTTACCACGTGACAGTCTTTTCTCTTTTCAGATGTGACAAACTAAGCAGGGCAGGGCTTGGAGTGTGCTGTGAAGGGAGACCTCTGGGAACACCAGTGCCCAATTGCTGTTTTATCCTCATCAATCAATCAAGCTTTATATATAGAACCCTTTACAACGCTCAAGTGCTTCCAATAAAATCACATAAAATCCATTAAAAGGTTCCTGCACGCGAAAAATCAAACAGTTAAAAAGCATTAAAAAAGCATTGACAAAGCATTGAAAAAATGTCACCGCACTAATGAGTGTTAAATGTGTTAAAATCCAGTCTGAATAAATGAGTTGTGAGCATTGATTTAAAAAAGCCAAAATCAGTGAGGGCACGCTAATAAAGGAGCAGCTTGTTCTGGACCCGGACTGAGAAGGACCGATCACTCTAGTATTTGGACCTGGTCCTATAGGTACTTCCAGAGGGCCAGACACTTCGCCTACAATACTTAGAAAGAGTCTGGTTGTCAGTAGCCTGGCCTTATCCATCCGTACAATCCGTTCAAACATCATTTCACTGTATGTAACGTCTGGGCCTGGTCCCCGTCTTAGCGATTACAATCGGCTGAATTTCGACCGATCACTCAGAGAGCGCGGGAGGCATGTGTTAGTTGTGGGTGATGTCAAGAGTTTGCGTCGAACGGGCAGGTTGTAGTTTGGCAATGGCAAAAAATGCGATAGTAAAGTCATCCGGTCTGGTTCTATCAAGAAATTGAAGCCGGAGCAAGGGTAATGTTTAGCACAAAAATATGGCGCTACTCCCCACAGGCTCCGTTAGCGGCAAAGAAGATGGTTAGGCTAAATGCTAAATGCAAACAACAGACTCGGGCGCACTACATACGTCACGATAAACTCAGATCGAATCGTTTCAATCTGCAAAAGCAGTTAACCCCTCCCACCTTCTCACGGAGCTCAATGGAGCAAATCCAGACCTTATTATGAAATGTCATTTGTACTATGGTGTGGTAAGACCAGGCTAGGTTGTCATGGTTGTGTTGGTGTGTGCCCTCTCCCCTCCCCTCTGCGTTCCTGGAGCTGGGCGGAGTGTCTGCAGGCCTGGTCCTGCCCCTGGTTCAGCCCTCTTACACCTGCAGCCTATCATCCTCATCAGCCTCACCTCTACAGTTTAAAGCCTGGTTCACCCTTCACCAGGTGCCAGATCGTCAGTCAAACTTACACGGTATTACTTCTTGGCCTTTTGATGTATTAATAATAAGATATCCTCGTTGATGGTTTTGTATCGCTCCTGTTTTTGCCCTGCTTAAGCCTCCAGCGCTGCCACTATAGCTATACCTTTTAGCACTTTTTGTATCAAACCTTGTGATTATTGTCTGCACTTTTGACTCGCCAGTCATTATAACATGGTGTGTGTGTGAATGGTTGGTGATGGTGATACACACTGTATGGAGGTCATGGTTTTGTGTCTCTGCAGTTTCATAACATTTATTCACATTTTTATTGCATGTCTTGTGTTTGGACTGTTTGATTCTCCAATCTGTTTTTCGCAAACCATACAACTATCTAGAGTCCTGAGAGACGAATAAGGGGGCGACACAAAAATTAACTGAATTTAATATTCGTATCTCACTAATTTATACAGTCAAACATGTGAAAAGCTTGAACGTGTGTGTCACTACAGCCTTTTGACACATGTATTTGCCATTACCCACTGAAACGCCCACACAGCGAACAAAACAAATTCAATTTTTTCACATTGACATTGTTTAAGATACATTCTTGCAAATCTTTGCATACAGCTGAGTTTGTGAATGGGTCTTCAAATTCAACACAGCTGAAGTGTCTTGCCAATGGACTCCATGGATTTGCTGATGGAATATCCAACTGATCACCAGCACTTCTGGCATCTGACCATTTTCTGCAATCTCTGGTTTAGCAACACTCTCGACACAGCACTGCACTGTTGGCTGACGTCCCACAGAGCAGGCGGACTGCGTGTCAGAGGTCGAACAAGTGTATTTTCAATCCCCAGCGTGGGCTGCAGAGTTTCTCTGGGCTCAACTCCAGATCGAAGCAATTTGACAAAGAAAAATCAGAAATCAATAGTCATCCGAGAGTCTGGCCTCGGACCTACATCTCCTTAATCACTTGTTCTGAGTGGACGATAATGTTGGATTAACTGTGTGTGTGTTTGTGTGTGTGCGCGCACTGGAGAGTTGTGTTCACAAAACTAAACACACATTTATCTTCACTACCCACTGCAAGCCAGAAGACAGTTCTAAGGCGTCACTTTCTTAGCATCTGGATTGTGAATATCTCGCTTTTGTTTGTTCCGAGTTTGTTACTCAATGCCATAGGTTCTGTTGCGTGGGCTTTGGGCTTACAATGTATTTTACCTCTACACACACCGCACAAAATGATAAAATATGAGATAATAATTGCTTGAATGCAGTGGTTTTAATCTTAATAAAACTAAAATAAGATCTGTCAATGGGACAGTCACTGCATTGGTTTTACATATGACGTCCACTACCCAATTTCAGATCAGATTTGCAAAACCTCCAGTCCACCTTGATTCTTTGATTATGATTCTGCTTGAAATGTGAGCACTGCAAAAAGTGATGAGAAATAAGTCAAAATTGCTCAAATTTGGCAAATGGTATCTTCATTTGAGCACACTCTGACTGATTTGCCAATGGGACAAAGAACAATTACCTTGTTTTAAAAAGATACAAGAAATGTCTGTTTTGGAATGAGGAGAGAAAAGCATCAGTTCTGTAAATAAGACTAAATGGCTTTGTCCCATCAGAGAATATTGTTTTAACAGTGAGAATGTGTCAGGTTAAGGCAAAAAACAGTCAATTCAAGCATTTATTACCTCATATGTTATCATTTTGTGCAGTGTGTACAGTATATATATTGTAATTTCACTGATCTGGGCCCACATGGGCAGACTTGAGAACCTCTGGAAGCAAAAATCCTCCAGAGAGAGTCCAAAGCGGCGGCGAACATACTGTATGGCTCATTACGAATGCATTATCGGCAGGAGCTCTTCCAGGAGGCCACCACTCCGCTGTCATCAGGATAATGAAGAAAAGTATGGTTCTTTGGGACGTTAATGCGAATGTTATGGCAGTTAGATTCAAAGGAAAGCTCATGAGAAGCCGGAGGTGGATTCGGCGTCGGACACAACGACAGAAATCCTTAAGAGAAAGCAGAAAGCCATAAGAATGTACCGTGAGAATTGTTGCATACAGATGAGGCATTACCTGTTGAGTATCAGTGACTCTAATGCTGCCTTTATTCTTGCATGAGAGATTTTCATGCGATAGTTATGATTGCATTTACCCGAATAAGATGCAAAGTGGACGTAGCCGAGGCTGCTGGTCGCCGCTTATCAAATAGGATGTGAATTGGCTTCATTGATGTAACTCACTCGCAGTCGGTAAAGCAACTGCTAGAGCCACTTTAATTTGAACTGTACTTAATGTATCTTGGGTGAAAGAGACTGGATTTTCACTGTTTTAACAGGTTTGCACAATTCCTGTCTTTTGTCTAAGGACAGTGATGATGATCCTGGACACTCGACATTCAACAACATTTATGGACATTTATAAATGTTTAAGGACATTAGTCTCTGCTCATTATGGACCAAGGGCACTATGTATTTTTTAAGATTAAGATTAAGATTAAGAGGTCTTTATTCGCACAGAGTGGGGACATTTCAGTGTCGCATCACAATTTATAAAACTGTAGGAAAGAGGAGCACACGGCACAAGTTAAGTGAACTGTAGCTATACTATTTATTTATTTTTTTAATCCCTAACTCTATCATCAATAAATGTATAAAATTAAAGAAGTGCAAAAGTTTTACATAGTGTCCTTTTTGATGTGGTGTTTTTTGTTTTATTAATTACTAATATTTTTAATTATAGATTTAAACTTCTTCACTTCTTCTCAATTTACTTATGGATAATTACAGTATCTATGTATATATCTCGTCGGGATGGTGGAAACAGGGCTTTAGAGTGACAAAGAGAAACACGCACTCATATGGATGTATAGAGGCCGGGACAGAGCTGCTCAGTCCCAGCGTCGCCCCGGTGTCTCCAGGTCACTCTGGAGCCCCTTGTTTCTGGACGGACACCTCCTGTAGTGAAATATCCCCTCTCCCGGCTGCAGGCGGAGCCCAGCGGGTTGTGAAAGTGACTTTGCGTGGCGGTAATTGGTGGAGTGGTCGGCTGCATGGCGATGAGGCGGCGCTGGGAATGACTGAGGACCAAGGGAGATCGGAATGGCAGCACCGGTGGAAATGTGACGCCAGTGGAATACAGATGTAATGCACAAGCGTTAAGCTCGATCAGGCCTAAACTAGGTTGAAATCAAAGTTTTAACCAGATTTAAAACCAGGGATTGTTAGTCTAAAACAGGTCAAAACCTGATTGACTGGTACCTTAGGACCCTGTTACAGTCTTAAATCATCGGACCTTACCTGTCTAACTCTACCTCGGACTTCCTCATGTCTGCAATGAGCTATTTAAAAACATTTTGGATTGTGTCGGGCTGGATCTGACATTTATGTTTGCTTTTGTAGATGATGCCAGATTAATTCCGCAGATTTGTCAGCAGCAGTGGTTCAGCGCCTGGGGATCTACCTTTAGTTGTTGATGCTCTAGAGCTGGGGGATTTTACCATTTTCTGGTGGGGGAAACCGGAGCGCCTGGAGGCAACCCACCCAGACGGAGGGAGAAACTGTTCAATGTCTTATCACATTGTCTTTTTTCACTAAAGTTGCATTTTGTGTATGGCATGTGCTATACAAATACATTTTTACTTTCCCTCTTTTTCTAGTAAAAGTCTAGTTCCAGTGCTAAGTTTAGAGCCGTCACAAATATGCAGGTCTTCGTTCCAAACGGCTCCCGGCTTCAGGAGGGGAGGGGCTGATCTCAGGTGGTGCATCAGAAACTCGCCCCTGGCCAGACTAACTTTAGACTCTCATTACCATTTACAGAGACGTGGCTTGGACCTGATCCAGTTCGACATTTTTATTCATCATTTAAGTTTCTATTGATTTATCTTTTATCCAAACAATATAAGTAAACATAAAGTACATTGATTTGTGTAACCATAACACAAATTACAACACAATAAAGCGCAATCATTGTCACCAAAATCTGAAAAGTTAACACATTTATTTTTTTTTTATTCCACAGGGTTGACCTCAAAGTATTCTCCTCCAGCTAATACTTACTAGTGATGGTAACGCTAAGGGGAGGGGCATCTTCAATAATATGTCTCATGAAAAATACTTTATTCAAATGATATTGGAAGGTCATATTTAATTCTATAAATATGAAATACAAGAAGTTACAGAAATCACCTCTTTTCTAATCTAAAATCTGTCAATCTGCAAAAAAAAAAAGTACATCAATGGATTTTTGTTAATAGACATCAATCTCTCATCAACTTTCAAACATACCTGAACTTTTGGATTGACAAGTTCTTTGTTTTTCTATATTTAGCTCGGCGTGACCTTAAGTAAAACGGTGAGCGTCCTTCTGTGTCGTGTTTAAAGGGCAGTGTCTTCAATGAGAATCTCAGACATTTATCTTGTTGGAGCTTGTGCCGGTGGATCTTCCTGCCGTCATAGACTCACTGACAGCTGAGAGCGGTTTGTGTTGAGTTTAACTTACTGCTGTCAGACTGTACAGTGAACAATGACGACTGATGAACGCTGCTGACCTGACCTCGATTCTATGTATTTGTGTACAGCCCTAAATCACAGCAGCAGTCGTCTCGGAGGACTTTACAGCGCTGTGGATTTGCCAACGACAGATCAGAGAATCATACAGTTCAAAAACAGGAAATGTAATGAAAAACAATCACATAACGACCAATGTCTCAAAATGTTTATGCTGCATATGTCCTTGGACCCTTCTGCATCAACGAGGAACCACTTAAAACCTAAAAACAGTGGGAAAAAAATAGTTGATCCAGGACTCAGGCTGTAGAACAAGGATTGATGCAGGACTGACAGCCTCTGGGAGCGGTGTGCATCTGTGCAATAATGAAAAAATGTCAGCATGTGCAATATGGGGCCATTCGTAACAACTGATGGATTAAGCAGATTTTAACAGGTTGTGCCACAACAGGATTACTGTCACTTTTAACTGGACTGTATATCAGCCTTTTAACAGTTACCGCGGTAACCAGCCTGCCCACATACGCCACCATGGACACCGCCGCTCCCCCCGAGAACTCATACAGACAAATCTACAAATCACAACTTGCTTCAATTCTTCCATCCAAACCAGTAAACGCAATGACCCCCGAGGAACTTCAACGCAGTGTTACACAACTATCCACAGAACTCATACATAAAGAGAAACTTCTGGAACATTTCATGGACATCTCATTCAAGCAGTCACAGCAAATATCCCTCTCCGTACTTAGACATTCACAGCTCGCTACCACACTCCACGACACTGCTCTTTGGGATCCCATCACCTGTCCTCACCCCTCATCATGCTCTACCCCGGTCCTCACCTCACGTTCCCCGGTTGCGGCTGTTCCTCCTGTCCCTCCCGGTGCTCGTCCCTCCTCTACGGTCCCGGAGCCTGCTGCCCATACCCAGAGCGGCGCGGAGCAGAAGCCTGGAGACCACAGAACGTCCACAGTGTCCTCACGTCGCAGGTTGGTGGAGGAGGCTGTGCGCAGACGCTCGGGGAGCTTCCCACGCTCTAAAACAGCGCGGGGCTCCCCGGATGTCACGCAGGACCAACTGCGGGAAGCCCCGGGGGGATCTCTGTGCCCTAACGTGGCGCAGGATACCTCCGGGAGCGCTGTCCCTGCTGTGGGAGGGTCCGTGTGCTCTGACGCGGAGGGAATCCCCAGAGGCGCTGCACAGAGCAGGTCCTATGCTGAGGTGGCCGCGGGGGGATCTCTGCGCTACATCACGGCGCAGAGTCCTCCCGTGGACGCTGCCTCGCCCGCGGGGGGGTGTCTGCGCTCCATTACGGCGCGGACTCTTCCCGTGGACGCTGCCTCACTCGCGGGGGGGTCTCTGCGCTGTTGCACGGCGAGGAGTTCCCCCGCAGATGCCACCTCGCCTCCTGGTGGATCCCCCCGCCCGGTGCGCGGCCCTCCCACATTCGCCCACACTACCACCACCACCAACCCGGCCACAGTGGAGTCAGTTCGGTCTCCGGATCCTCCACCCTGCTCCACAGCCGCTCGTGGCGGCTCCGCTCCGGGCACCCCCCAAGGCTCTCCTGTCCCCTGCTCTCCACCAGGTCCCACCCCAGTCACACCCTCCCCTCCGCGGCCTCTGTTTGCACCAACCACGCTCCTGGTGGGGGATTCTATTATCAGACACTGCAAGTTTTTTAATGCCATCACACACTGTTTTTCTGGAGCCACAGTCCCCACCATCCTCATTAAACTACCCTCACTTATTCAGACAGCACCCTCCACAATAACCCGGATCATAATTCATGTCGGCACAAATGACGCTTCACTCCGCCAATCCGAGACCACAAAACGCCATTTTAAGGATCTTTTTAACCTTTTATCAAACTCAGGGAAAACTGTTTTTATCTCCGGTCCTCTGCCCACTATGAACCGCGGCAGGGAGCGTTTTAGCAGGATTTTATCACTCAACACCTGGCTCAATCAAACATCACTCCATCACAACTTTGGTTTTATAGACAATTTTAATCTGTTCTGGAACCGCTACCCCTTCTTCACACCCGACGGACTTCACATCAACCCACTTGGCAACCGGTACCTGATCTCCAACATCACCCACGCAGTCCAATCCCATCCTACATACCTCTGACAACCCACCCCCACATCCCACATCCCTCCTGCCCGTCTGTGCCCCAGCATCAACCCCTGCTCTCTTCCCCAGCACAAAATTACAGTTTTGTCCAGACCCCGCCCCTACAGACCGTCCATACCCAGGAAACCGTCCTTCACCAACCTCATCACTATTTCCCCCTGCCCCTCTCTCATCCTCTGCTCCCCCCACTTCGAACTATGGACTCCCCATCAACAATAACAACCCATCTACCATCAGGTTTGCCCTTTTAAATGTACGCTCCCTTTTAAATAAGACTTTTACTGTTAATGATTTGATTTTAGAACACGAGCTGGATGGTATGTTTTTAACTGAGACCTGGCTGGGTCCGGATGCTCCGGCTGTTCTTACAGAGGCCTCCCCCCCCAATTTTAACTTTGCTTTTAAAACAAGAGAAGGAAAGAGAGGTGGCGGCACAGCCTCAATATGCAGTAACACCCTGGCCACCAAACCTATTGTTTTTAACCAATACTCAAGTTTTGAGTATCACTCTCTTGTTTTTAGCAACCCCAAAATTTTAACAGTAATTATTTATAGGCCACCTAAAAAGTGCAGCCTTTTTATTATTGAATTCTCAGCGTTTTTATCACAGTTACACAATTCTTACAATATGATAATTTTAACCGGTTGATTTTAACATACACATTGACAATCCCTCTGACAATTTTACCCTAGATTTCTTAGATGTTCTTAATTACATGGATTTTACCCAACACGTCAGACAGCCAACACACAACAGGGGACGCACCCTTGACCTGGTCATTACCTATGGCCTGACTGCGGATGTGTCCTCTGTTGTCGACTTGGCTGTCTCGGACCACTACTGTGTGTTTTTTAACATCACTGGTTTTATACAGCGTGAGACCTCTGTGAGAACCGTGAGGAAGCGACATCTAACCCCTGAAGTGGCTGCAAATTTTATCGACATCCTAAACAACACTCCCCACTTGGTTTTACCTGCCCCCTGTGATTTTATAGCAAATGATTTTAACAGTAGACTTAGTTCTGCGTTGGATCAGGTGGCTCCTTTAAAAACAAAAATCATAAAAACAAAATCTGCACCCCCATGGAGAAATGAAGAAGTACGCAAAATGATCTTATGTATGAAAAGCGCTTTATAAATAAAATTTGATTGATTGACGTGTGTCTCCATGTGGATGTCTCCATGTGGATGTCTTCATGTGGATGTCTCCATGTGGATGTCTCCATGTGGATGTCTCCATGATGCTTCCGTCATCACTGTGTGGAGAGAATGAAACAATATCTGAACTCTGACCATTACAAAGCACTTTGGAGGACCTTGGTCTGTAAAAAATTCTATATTGATAAAGATGACTTACTTATTTGGAGGGGTTTGGAGGAGCCTGAAGACCATCACGGGCTTCAAAACACCCCCTGTCCAGCCTTTGGGGGGACCCCCAGTGGGTTAATGATCTAAAACAATTTTTCCTGCGGTTTGATCAGAGACCCACGCCTCCCCCAGCTCAGCCGCATGTCCTAGCCGCCTCAGCAGTGGACAATAGCCCAGTCGTTCACACCTCTGTCAGTGCTCCACGGCCCCCCCCCCTCAGACACAGAGGCCCTGTTTATACTGAGACGCTGCGCAGACGTTTCCAGGCTATTAACAGAAACGACCAAGCTCCTAATGCAAATTTCTCTGCGTTCACATGAGGTTGAAAAACGATGTAGTTCTAGCGCCCGGCCAGTAGTGGGCAGAGAAACTTTACAACACGACACACGACCCCGAGCCCCGTGCCCAGCCCCCCTCTCGGCAGTATACTCACTTCCTGTGCCAGACCCTCAGAACGCACCAACATCATTCTGCCTTTTAACAGCAGCTGTGAAAATGGGAACTGAACCTAGAGCTTCGCGTGGTCTCGTTTGGACGAACGAAGGAGTAGAATTATCCTCTGTCCCGCGCTGGAAGCCCACGTAGCTAGTTTGTGTGGGCGGCGCCATTATTGTTGATGTTTGTTCTCCGCTACTGCGCATGTCCAAATTTACGTGCGGGAGCAGCAGGGAGGCGGGGGTCAGAGCAGAGGGGGATTTCACACCTATTCCCCTCTCGCGGTTGTGAAAAAGCTCCCTGCTGTGCAGCGTATCTGAGTTGTCCCACTCTGCAGGCTGGATCTGAACACTTACGTTTTCACCCCCCTGGAACACAGTCTTCGTATGAACGGTTGGTAGCAACCGACATCCAACTATACCGTTTTACTGCCACATTGTCTCCGTGTAAACTCAGCCAGAGACTCACCCAGCCCCCCAGCCCTCCCCTTTCTTTCACACCTGCTCAAGTGAGAGGTGTGATGAAGAAAATCAAGACCAGGAAGGCGGCGGGACCAGACCATGTGAGCGCCATGCTCCTCAGCTCCTGTGCAGACGAACTGTGCGGAGTTTTGGGGCATGTCTTCAACATGAGCCTCCGCCTGAGGTCGGTACCACAGATCTGGAAGACCTCCTGTGTGGTACCAGTGCCCAAGAAACCACGGGCCAAAGACCTCAGCGATTTCAGGCCAGTGGCTCTAACATCCCACTGCATGAAGACACTGGAGAGACTGGTCGTGGGACATTTCCGCTCCACTATGAGCCCAGCGATGGACCCGCTGCAGTTCGCCTACAGGCCGGGCATCGGAGTAGAGGACGCCATCATCTCCCTCCTCCACCGCTCGCTCTCCCACCTTGAGAAACCCGGCACCGCTGTGAGGATTATGTTCTTCGACTTCTCCAGCGCCTTCAACACCATCCAGCCGAGGCTTCTCGGGGACAAGCTGGAGACAGCTGGAGTGGACTACGACCTGTCTGAGTGGATCCTGGACTACCTCACAGACAGACCCCAGTTTGTGAGAACCAGGGACTATGTGTCTGAGGTCCTGACCTGCAGTGTGGGGGCCCCCCAGGGGACAGTCCTCCTCGCACCGTTCCTCTTCACCCTCTACACTGGTCTTTTGGAATGCAGGGGCCACTCCTGAAGAAGTCCTGGGCTGTTCCCTGGACACAGTGCAGCAGGTGGGGGACAGGAGGGTCCTGAGCAAACTAACATCTATGCTGGACCATGACTGTCGCCCCCTGCAGGACACTCTCTCTGCTCTGGAGAGCAGCTTCAGTGACAGACTAATTCACCCTCGATGTGTGAAGGAGAGGTTTCGCAGGTCTTTCCTTCCTGCTGCTGTCAGACTGTACAACGAGAATGTGTAACAGGAACTGCTGAGTCTGCACAAGTGTTTCTGATAATTCACTAGTAACTTTGTCACTAGTCACTTTACCTGTTATCAGTACTACTACAGTACTACATATCTGATATTTACTGTTATCAGTACTACTGTATTATTTAATATCTGATAATTCTGCCTTTCACCGTCACTTTACCTGTTGATATCTTACTGTATTATTCATATCCATCTGATAATTCTCCCATTCAAGTCACTTTACCTGTTGATATTATTTCTGATGTTTATTCTGCTCATATTCATATCCTCATATTCTCCGCTGCTAATGTATAATATAGACATCTGTAAATACTCCGAACCAAGTGCAATTATAGCCCAGAGTTTCTTATTTTATTTTATTTTATTTTATCTTAAATTTATTGTCTATTATCTTAAATAATAGACTTTGATGTGTGCAATCTGAGTGCTCTTATTTCCTTTCTCTGCTGTAATGTGCAACGATGACACTGAAATTTCTCCACTGTGAGACTAATAAAGGTTTATCTTATCTTATCTTATTTACTGGTGGGCTGGTGCTCTGTGGATTGGGTGGCAGCGGATTGTCAACCCCCCGACCCAGAAATGGATTAAGGGGAAGAAGATGGATGGATGGACTTACTTTTTTTACTTACATATTTCCATTGTTACATCACGTAGTCACCGTTATTATTATTATGTGTTGATGTTGATGTATCTTGATGCTTATTCATCGAACTGAATTTCTCCATCTGTGTGAGATAATAAAAGGATTGATTGATTGATTGATTATGTTTTGAATCTTGTTGCTCTGCAGTCTGTATTGGCAGTGCCCCCTAGTGGTCATCCTGTGAGCTGCAAAATATCTCAATCATTCCTGCAGCGATATCGGGAGCGATGTTGTTTACACATTTAAAAACTAGTTTAATAAAATAATATGTTATACATTTTTCAAAACTTAAAAGATTATGCTTTTTCTGAACTCTGCAATGGTGCAACATTGAGGGCTTTTTATGGAGCACTTTCAGAGCTTGCTTGTACTGAGAGTTCCAACCTTTCATGGTGGACTGGTTAGCTTGGCCCCACACAACATGCAACATGAAACATGAGACGAGATCATTGAATGAAAGAACAACTTGGCTGCACTGAGTGAGAGTTTTGATCTTATTGGACGGCCTGAGCATCAACCCTGAGCCTCATGCTGTCCTTCTTTAGATTAATGTTTTATGTTTTATTTTAGAATTTCTGAACCCCTGTGTTATCTTCATGTTTCCTGATTGCCTTCCCCGTCCTCTTGTGTATCACCTGAGTGTCTTTGGTCTTGATTTTAAACCCTGTGTCGCCCTTCACTCCCGCTTCGGTCATTGTTATTCCACGTCTGTTTCAGTTTTTGTCCTCAGTCCATGTTTTTTGCTGGATTGTGATTTTGTATTACTTTATATAAAATCCATTATTTTGCAGTTCTGCATTTTTGGGCTTATTTCATTTTACCTACAGGACACAAGTTGCTAACATGTACAGTATCAGAAAGCAAATACTGTATTACTGTAAACCAGCACACAATATTACTTTGTTGTGACGCTTACCCCTTTCTCACCGAGGCACATTGTAATGTCCCTGAGCTTTTACATACTGTACTTTCTGAGGGAAAAAAGGCAGGTTTGATGTGAATAATCCTTCTCTTTCGTCTTTTCTCTACACGGTTTACAACAGTTCTCTTTTTGGAAACACAAAGGATCCACTCGCCTCCATTATTCTGAACATGTTCAACACTTTGGAAAAGAACAAATTCTTTAAACGCATTTAATAAAGTTTTATAACCACTGAATACGCTCTCATACAAATGTACTTCTAAATTGGATTCTGGGTATAACATTTTCTGAACTCTCTTAATGTCTTTTGTTATGTATTTTTGGTGATTTGTGCCGCACTTTCTTACAGGAAGTATGCAAAAGACAATTGATGGATTAGAATAATTCCTATTACTGCTCTCTGGTCTCTCTCTAGACTCTATCTCTGGTCTACCTCTGGTCTTTCTTGGTCTACCTCTGCTCTACCTCTGCTCTACCTCTGGTCTCTCTCTGGTCTCTCATGGTCTCCCTCTGGTCTCTTTCTGGTCTCCCTCCTGTATCTCTGGTCTCTAGCTGGTCTCCCTCCTGTATCTCTGGTCTCTAGCTGGTCTCCTTCCTGTATCTCTGGTCTCTATCTGGTCTCCCTCCTGTCTCTCTGGTCTCTATCTGGTCTCCCTCCTGTATCTCTGGTCTCTATCTGGTCTCCCTCCTGTCTCTCTGGTCTCTATCTGGTCTCCCTGCTGTATCTCTGGTCTCTATCTGGTCTCCCTCTGGTCTCCCTCCTGTCTCTCTGGTCTCTTTCTGGTCTCCCTCCAGTCTTTCTCTGGTCTCTTTCTTGTCTCTCTCTGTCTCTATCTGATATATCTTTCTGGTCTCTGATCTCCCTCTGAAAACTTAAATTTCCCCACTGTAATACAAATATATGGTCTTCTTAAACAATTGAGTGAATCACGCAGTATTCAGAAGTACCATGGCTGTTTTCGGTGCACATCTGCTTGTGTCCAAACGCTGCGACCTTGTGCTTTGTTCGACCCATTTAAACAGTTCTCTGATTCTCTCTCTCCTCCTGCGTAGCTGCGAGTGTCAGGGCAGGTTTAGCACAACAGTCTTTTGAAGCAGAAGCAAAATCGTCTCCAAACATTGTTGTTGTCATGAAGAAACCCTTGACTTCCAGTGAGAGCCCACACACACACAAATACACACACGCACACAGAACAAGCTGCTTGTCTCCTGCTTCGCTGTCTGTGAGAGCAGAGGTTCCCGGAGCACGGCGTCCCCTGGGGTTCGCAGGGCGGCGAGGCATGGATCCCCTTGTGAGCACCGAGCCCAGAGGGACAGACCTGCCCTCAACACACACTGGACGGGACAACCTCTCTCTGCCTTTCTCTGTCTCTCTCTCTGCCTTACTCTGTCTCTCTCTGCCTTTCTCTGTCTCTCTCTCTGCCTTTCTCTGTCTCTCTCTCTGCCTTACTCTGTCTCTCTCTGCCTTTCTCTGTCTCTCTCTCTGCCTTACTCTGTCTCTCTCTGCCTTTCTCTGTCTCTCTCTCTGCCTTACTCTGTCTCTCTCTGCCTTTCTCTGTCTCTCTCTCTGCCTTACTCTGTCTCTCTCTGCCTTACTCTGTCTCTCTCTGCCTTTCTCTGTCTCTCTCTCTGCCTTACTCTGTCTCTCTCTGCCTTACTCTGTCTCTCTCTGCCTTACTCTGTCTCTCTCTCTGCCTTACTCTGTCTCTCTCTCTGCCTTACTCTGCCTTTCTCTGCCCCTCCCTGCCTCTTTCCCTTTCTGTCTCTCTCTACGTTTCTTTGTCTCTTCTTGTGTCCCTCTCTTTCTCTCTGTCTCTCTCTCTCTCTGTCTATCTGCCTTACTCTGCCTTTCTCTCTGTCCCTCACTCTCTGCCTTTCTGTCTCTGTCTCTGTCTCTCACTCTCTCTCTCTGCCTTTCTCTCTCTCTCTCTCTCTCTGTCTCTCTCTGACTCTCTCTCTCTCTGCCTCTCTCTTTCTGTCTCTCACTCTCTCTCTCTGCCTCTCTCTGCCTATCTCTGTCTCACTCTCTCTCCCTGCTGCTCTCTGCCTCTCTCTGTCTCTCTATCTCTGTCTCTCACTCTCTCTCTCTCTCTCTGCCTCTCTCTCTCTGTCTCTCACTCTCTCTCTCTGCCTATCTCTGTCTTTCTCACTCTCTCTCCCTGCTGCTCTCTGTCTCTCACTCTCTCTCTCTCTCTGCCTCTCTCTCTCTCTCTCTCTGCCTTTCTCTGCCTCTCTCTCTCTCTCTGCCTCTCTCTGCCTCTCTCTCTCTCTGCCTTTCTCTGCCTCTCTCTGTCTCTCTCTCTCTGCCTCTCTCTCTCTCTCTGCCTCTCTCTCTCTCTCTCTGCCTCTCTCTCTCTCTGCCTCTCTCTCTCTCTTTCTCTCTGCCTCTCTCTCTCTCTGCCTCTCTCTCTCTCTTTCTCTCTGCCTCTCTCTCTCTGCCTCTCTCTCTCTCTTTCTCTCTGCCTCTCTCTCTCTCTGCCTCTCTCTCTCTCTCTGCCTCTCTCTCTCTGTCTCTCACTCTCTCTCTCTCTGCCTATCTCTGTCTCTCTCTCTCTCTCTCTCCCTGCTGCTCTCTGCCTCTCTCTCACTCTCTCTCTCTCTCTCTCTCTCTCTCTCTCTCTCTGCCTCTCTCTCTCTGTCTCTCACTCTCTCTCTCTGCCTATCTCTGTCTCTCTCTCTCTCACTCTCTCTCCCTGCTGCTCTCTGCCTCTCTCTCACTCTCTCTCTCTGTCTCTCACTCTCTCTCTCTCTCTCTGCCTCTCTCTCTCTCTGCCTTTCTCTGCCTCTGTCTCTCTCTGCCTCTCTCTCTCTCTCTCTGCCTCTCTCTCTCTCTCTCTCTGCCTGTCTCTGCCTCTCTCTCTCTGCCCTCTCTCTCTCTCTCTCTCTCTCTGCCTCTCTCTGGCTCTCTCTGCCTCTCTCTCTCTCTCTCTCTCTGCCTCTCTCTCTCTCTGCCTCTCTCTGCCTCTCTCTCTCTCTCTCTCTGCCTCTCTCTGCCTCTCTCTCTCTCTGCCTCTCTCCGGTGAATAACAATAGCAAGCTGTTTGGTTGTGTGTCCAGTTGTTGTAGCTGTACACACATTTTTGATCAGTTTGTATTCTTACCCCGAAGCTTCCTCTGTGTCCTTTGACCCAACGCAGCATGGTTCACACATTGTTTTCTTGGAATCTGAGACATGAATCGATACTGTATGTTTATTTCAGTGCAACACAAATCAATCCAACAAAAAAATACATTTGCACTATAGTCTATAAGATTCAAACCTTCAGTTGTTGTAGCAAAACATAAATCTGCTTTAACCTGAATTTAAACATTGTCAAAGTAGAAGCCTGTCTCACATTTTGAACTGTATAAAAATTAAATGCTCTTCCTGGTTCTAGTCAGGCTGAAGCGAGAATGGTGTGATAATAAAACCTTCACTAACCCCTTCACTCCGTCAACACAGACAAGTAAGTAAGTAAGTAAGTAATGTTTATTTATATAGCGCCTTTCACAGACCAGAGTCACAAAGCGGTTTACAATGGTTATTATTTGGGCACTTGTCCTCTCACTCCACACAGAGATGGGAGCGGGGTCGCCGAACAGGAGGCGCATGCCAGACCTATTGTACATATTTTTAGTGGTAGGGGAAACCGGAGTACCCGGAGGAAACCTACGCAGACACGGGGAGAACATGCAAACTCCACTCAGAAAGGCCCTGGTCCGACCGGGATTCGGATTTGACCGGGAGATGGCAGACAAGAGTGGAAAAGAGACACATACACAATTTGGCACAAAAAACAGACACAAGAATAGACATAATCCTCGATATTTTTCCATTTTCAGTGAGATTTTTGTCGAGTACAGACTGAATATTATACGCTACTGTCATCTGAAGAACACACGAGGACCTGAATCACTCCCTGTTCCTTTTTCGAGCTGAAATATCCCATCAAACCTTTCCCGTAGAAAACGTCTGGATTGGATTCAAGTTTCTCATATCATTGTAATCCAAACCTGAACCCTGCGTTCTGCGACACTGATGTTGAGGCAGTGATGAGCCTTCTCTCCCCGCACAGACGTCACTGACACATAAGCTCTCTGTTAAGACTGTCTTTGATTCCACTGCTGAGACTCACAAATCAACCACTTTCTCTGACTATTTGATAAAGTCTTGCAAAAGTGTTGGTGCCCACACAGTGACCTTTTGATTTTCTTTTCTTCCTTTTCGTCTTTTTTGCTTCTCCATCACTGCGTCCTTGTGCCTCTGCTTTTGCTCGTCCTGTTTGATCTTGTCCTCCTCCTCTAACCATTGCTCAAACATTTATTTTGTGCAAAAATGTGAAAATGGCATCAAAGTATTCTGCTGCCATTCAACAGACGGCACTCAGATGTGTTTAGTTTAGTTACGCCTTAAAGGAGACCTATCCTACTTGCTTAACGTATTGGAAAATAAATGTACAAATGCATTAGTATTCTAAGTTACAGATGTTATACTTACTTCTTTTGTAACTGGTGATGCAACACTGAAATGTTCTCACTGTGGGACGAACAAAGAAACACTTAAATCATTGACTGCCTTTGACGTAGTTGTCGGACACCATGATCAAATTTTGACTGGGGATTGCAGAAGAACAAAACAAGCTAGAAACCAACTTATTTTTTCTGATGAAAGTAGACAGTCCAATCTTTTAGAATATGTTACCATATTTTACATAGTCATAGCAAACAATATTCTGTAGGTCTTGGAAATCACTGAACTCATCAAAAACCGCTAGCAGTCAATGAGTTAATCTTCAATATAATTTTTTTCTGGCCAAGTCTGGGTTTGACCTGGTTGGCAGTTGTCCAATTCTAGTTCTGGACTTGTTTTTCATAATGTTGCTTTAAGATTTGAACCAAAATACGGTGTCGTTGCTGCAATCCCAACATGTGGATAATCTTATAAATGTCATGCTGACCTGTTTTCTGGGGACACATGTAAAAGATGTAGATGTTATTTAAAATTATATTACATACTCTCCCTTTGGCACGTGTGATTTAAACAAAGTATAAACATAATAATTGACAAGTTAGCATTAGAATTCCAACTCACCATGGCAAAAATACACAGTAGACATTCTCCATATGTGTTTTTGAGCCTCACACATGAAGCCACCAAGAGGCTCAAGTAGATTTATCTCACTACACACACTTTCATTGTTCAAAAAGACGAAAAAACTCGCCTGCAAAACTTGCCTTCTAATCTCGATCAAGTTGCTGGGGCTTCTCAGAGCAGCTGACGAGGCCGGTCCCACAGCAGATGGTCCCGAACCTCCAGGGGGACCACTGGAGCCCGATCTGCACCGGCTCTCCAATCAACACACTTCACACCAGCCGCTAATTATACCAATCAAAAAGCTGCCTCTGCCGTTTCCCAGGGACACCGAGTCCACCGGGAGGCCACTTCAAACAATGTTCAGAAGCTCCAAGTGCCTGCACCGCCGAGAGTCTAGAGACGAGATTTCTGCACAGGCGAGTCCCAGCGAGACACAGATTTTAACATACTTTAATCAAACAATAAAGCATGAATAATAATGAGGATGGGGGTGCTTACACAAAAAAAAAAATTGGGATTCCTGTTGAGTACTTGAAGTAGAACATTGTTTAAGTAATGTTATGATTTTGTTAAACGAGTTGAGCCCCGAGATTCCCCCGGATGAGCTGGAGGAGGTGTGTGGAGAGGGAGGTCTGGGCGTCTCTAGGCAATGGATGAAGCGGAAGAAAATGGATGGAGTTAAGCAGGTTCGGAGTTAGCTTCTTGCGACTTGTGTAGTTGTAGTTTACAATATACTGTAGATATAAAACATATATTTTAACACCTTATGTTCAATTGTACAGCATAATTTTTACTTTTTCCAGCGGATCCCTGTATCAATGTGGGCCTCCCCAAGTTTTTAACAGTTTTCCCATTGATTTTCTTTGTGTCTGTCCTTTCTGATGCACGAGGGTCTGAGGACAGTACAATACAATACAATTTTACAATACAATTTATTCTTGTATAGCCCTAGGTCACAACAGAAGTCATCTCAGAGGACTTAACAAAACCATTGAAATCACCAACACAGGTCAGAGAATCAACAGTTAAAACACATGAAGAATACAGTATAAAGCACACACAGAAGAAAATGTCCATACATGTTGTAGAATGCTAAAGTGTCCTGATCATCACCAATCCTTTCTGTTGGACACTAACTGTCCAACAAGACCCTCCTGCATCGACAAGGAAAAACTCTTAAAAAACCCAGTGGGAAAAAGTGAGAAACCTTGGAGGAGAACTAGGGAAACCCACAGGGAGGGAGACCCATATGAGAAAGGGATCCGCTCCTCCGGACGGACAGACTAATGATCCAGGACCTAAGCTAGCTACAGAATGTGGACCAGTGGACGCTGAACGTGGACAGGTCCGGTGCAGGACTGAAGCACTCCCAGGCGGGTCGGGCGGGGCAGTCCGCAGGTGTAGATGGAAGAGGCCAGGCTCAGAGATCCCGTCATCGTACCATGAAACAGACAATGGGACAACGGGTGATGACCGGGACATTTAAGGACATGTATTAACATTGATGTTCAGTGATCATCCTGTCCCCATGGACTAATGGCTCCAATGTGGTTGTTATTGTTGTATCTTGTTTCCCGTGTTTGAACTGCTTGATTTTTGGATCTGTTGTTGGCGAATCAACAGCTTTGTGAAGTCCTCTGATACGACTGTTGCAGTGAAACATCAGCAAGGACTGAGGCTGTAGATCCAGGACTGAGGCTGTAGATCCAGGACTGAGGCTGTAGAACCAGGACTGAGGCTGTAGATCCAGGAATGAGGCTGTAGATCCAGGACTGAGGCTGTAGACCCAGGACTGAGGCTGTAGATCCAGGACTGAGGCTGTAGATCCAGGACTGAGGCTGTAGATCCAGGACTGAGGCTGTAGATCCAGGACTGAGGCTGTAGATCCAGGACTGAGGCTGTAGACCCAGGACTGAGGATGTAGATCCAGGACTGAGGCTGTAGATCCAGGACTGAGGCTGTAGACCCAGGACTGAGGCTGTGGATCCAGGACTGAGGCTGTAGATCCAGGACTGAGGCTGTAGATCCAGGACTGAGGCTGTAGATCCAGGACTGAGGCTGTAGATCCAGGACTGAGGCTGTAGATCCAGGACTGAGGATGTAGATCCAGGACTGAGGCTGTAGATCCAGGACTGAGGCTGTAGATCCAGGACTCTGGCTGTGTGGTGCAGGACTGAAGCAGCTCCCAGGTTGGGGATGAAGGTGTAGCCCACGAGTCCGGTGGTCCAGTCAGTGGTCCAGTCCTCATGCCTTAACACAGACAATGGGACAGCAGGTGAAAAGCAATGAACAGACTACAGCTCAAGTCATAATTATGAGAATTAAAGGAGGAGAGGAGAGGATCGTTCTCATTTATCCATACTTCTCCAGCCAAGTGATTTGAATTGTCAGTCTATTTTAAGTCAATGGCTGCCAATAAAATGTGCAAAAGTGAAACATTCTATACAAAATACTACATAAGACTCTTTAAAGAACCACAACGAGGTCAAATAACTTTAATAACTTGCACGAGGAGGTTCAGTCACATTTCATTATAAGTTTGAATACTTTGAATAAAGTAAATTTCTTTGAACATTTCCCATCATTACTTTTTTCATTAGTTTCTCTGATATTAATCTATAAACACAAAACCGCAGCAGCAGCAGTGGTGGCAGCAGCAGTAATTAATACTCTAATGTTTGTTTATTTGGCCCGGGCGCCCCATGAGTCGGCCTCTTAAGCAAACATTATTAAAGCAGAGTAAAGCGCAGTATATATGAATATGAGGAGTCTTTAAGAAGCAGCCAGATGTGATGTGTCAGCAGCACGTGGCTTTTTTACAGCTTCAAATAAATATACACACACTGGCCACGGCTTAATTATTTAGAGATCCCTCCAGGCATGTTCACAGACTATAAAAACACAAAGCTATCAATCTCTGGGTTTTATTACAGGAGTCTGTACAGCAGCACAGTCCGAGGAGATGGCACTTATTGGGTGAAGGGCTTGTGTTCGATTCAGCAACTAATATATCATTTTCTGTTGTTTATTACATTGTGTTTAGCAAAGAATGTGAAGGATACAATCTCTTTAGCGGCGTGTCGTATATGCAGTTGCGTGGGTTTGCAGCAAAACAACAAATGAGCGAGTGGATTTGTATCGGTGGAATGAAACGACTTAATAGATAATACCATATTGAAGGACACATAGGAGGGCTCCTCCTATGTGTCCTTCAATATGTCCTCTGCACTGGGAGCTGGGGTCTGCTGTGGCTTCGGGGGTCAGACTCTTGGATCCGGTGGGGGTCTGGGGCCTCCTCTCTCCTCTGGGTCCAATGCGGTCTGAGTCCTGGGCCTGGTGGGGTCTGGGGCCCATCTCTCCTCTGGGTCCAATGCGGTCTGAGTCCTGGGCCTGGTGGGGTCTGGAGCCCCTCTCTCCTCTGGGTCCTGTGTCGTTCCTGTGGCTGCAGCCGGCTCTCTGCTCCTGGTGCAGATGGCTCCTTGGATGGCGCTTCTTCAGCCGGTTACATCTGCTCCCAGCCCCATTTCTTTTTATTGTTGTACCTGATGTGACTTTATTTGTGTGTGTGTGTGTGTGTGTGTGTGTGTGTGTGTGTGTGTGTGTGTGTGTGTGTGTGTGTGTGTGTGTGTGTGTGTGTGTGTGTGTGTGTGTGTGTGTGTGTGTATACGCATGTGGTTGTATATATAATTATAAATGTGGTTTTGGGGGGGTCTGTGGGGAGGAGGGTTTAGGGCTGGGCATGTTGGATTGTTTTTAACTAAACTGTAAATCACTTTGTGTTACATTTCTTGTATGAAAAGCGCTTTATAAATAACATTTGATTGATTGATAGCATGAATTGTGTCTTTGTGTTTCTAGCTCACCAGGCTACATCCATACACGTGTACATTAGGAGTGGACTGACCAAGTGCTGATGTCGCTATAGTGTTAGCCTGAATGTGGACGAGGCAGATTTGAACGTAAGCTAGCTGGAGAAAATTTTGTTTTATGGGTATTTCTTCTGTTGTGTTAGCTTTGTGTCGTAACAGAGGCAGATGTGTTGCTTCCACAAATAATGGCGTTATACGGCTCATAACTGGATTTAGAAAGACAATATCACAATATAAACACTGGGATTGTAGAGAGCACTAAACCACAGATGTCTGAGCCCAAAATGGTGAGTGTGATACAAACCGTTACTGAGCTGGAGGAGTTTACTTTTACTTGTGAGTCAATAGGAGCCAGAGCAAATCTTCCATATTGCGCTACCGACATCTCTCTTTTCAAATTGCGCTCCGACAAATATTCAAGATCATTTCTGTTTTTTGACAGAAAAACATTTGCAAATTAGTTTTGGTGAAATTGAGATACATTTACAACTGGTTGCAGACGAAGCAGAAACATCACTGGTGGTACGTCCTTTGGGAACTGTCTGTTAATTTTGTCGTTGGAGAAGTTAAGTTTTTTATTGTCCAAAGAAGCTGAAAGTGTCTTATTTGCGTCTGAATGTATGCACCAATTATCAATTCAACCCAACGATGTATACTGCAGTTATGACAAAGTATTTTTACCTGTTTTTATTTAACATTTTCAAAGACATCAGCTTTATTTTGGTCTTTGGGATTGCCACGTCTGATCCACTCGTCCAGACTGACCGTGTCTCGGTGCCAAATCCCTGGGCTAATGTGAGACCCGTACCACTCCCCAAACCATCTGCTCCTGAATTGCGCATGTACCATTCAAAGTCCTGGGACACTTTATTAACCCCTCCTCCTCCTGCTGCTGCTGCTACTGCTACTGCTACTGCTGCTGCTGCTGCTGCTGCTGATCAGAAATTGGTGAAGTAGCATTTCACATTCTTACTGCTTAAAAGTGGACCCACCCTCATCAAAAATCACTTCTACGTTGAGAAAGACTTCATTATCAGTGAAGGAGACAACATTTTTGGAACCTAAACATGAAATTAAATGACCACTTCAATTAGTACTTTTTATTACCATATCTGTCTTTCAGAAGAAGCTCTAGAGGAAAATGCCTGGAGATCTCCCAGTGCATACAGGATTGGTCAGGGGTTCGAGAATCAAAGTGGGAGAACCACAGCTGCTTTTGAAATCAGAACACATGTAACTTCCCTCTTCTCCTTGAGATCAGTGCACATTGCAAAGCATCTGCTCTGGGACCAAACCGCAACATTCAAGCCATAATTTGGTGACACTGGCTTCTTCCACCTTCCATTAACCACTTGTTATCTTCACTTTTGTCCTCTCCTGTCCCCTTGTCTCCTTGCCTCCTTTCCTCCTCGTCTCCTTGCACCTCTCGCTCCCTCTGCCTCAAGCAGTCCATCTCCCGCCCCAAAGGTACCGTTCACACAATTATGATAAAATGGAGCGTGACAGTCTGGACATCTGCTAAAGAGCGAACTCCGCAGAGGTCTGGCGGTCGGAGCGTGCAGAGGGAGCGAAGGAGGAGGCTTCCGGAAGGGCATCGTGTACCGAGGCCATAGCTGGGCAGGGACTAAAAGCACAGCTGGGTTATTCCACACGATCTCTGTATGCATTGTTAAGATTGTAAGGTTAAAAGTTTAACCCATTTTATTTCTCTGCGACAATGATGCAACAAAAGATGACCCCAATCTTTCCATATAATTAGAAGTCTGGAGGAGCTGGATTCTGTCCATTGGGAGCGATTATAGACCTTCCTCCGCAGCCCTTTTCCTGGTGTATTTGTTAAATTACAGCAGCGACTTAACTCAATTCAATGTAAATGTGTACAGCCCAAAATCACAACATTAGTTATCTCGGAGGACTTTACAAATAAGATAATTCGCCAACACAGATCAGAGAATCGAACAGGAAATGCAATAATTTACTGATAAAAAAAAAACAGAGAGCCATTGGTCCGTAAGGGACAAAGACCAAAGTCCATAAATGTTGTTGAATGAAGTCCTGGATCATCACCACTGTCCTTAGACCCTCCTGCATCGGCAAGTAACAAAAAAACCCAGTGGGAGAAACGTGAGAAACCTTGGGGAGGCCCACATTGAGGGAGGGATCCGATCACATGGACGGACGGGTTAGTGATCCAGGACTGAGGCTGTAGAACTTAAAGGAGTATGGAGACCACACAAGAACTGGTGTGAGTTACAAAGACCAGGACTAGGGATTATTTTGAGGTTTAATAATGCATAGGTTTGATACATTACATTTTTCCTGCCGGGGAGGCCACCTGCAGCAGCTCATGGCCAGCTCTACCACCGGAAATCCATAACTTTGTAACCAGGAGAAGAGACTGTGCTCCATCTCTATACAGTCTATGGTCTGGAATCTCTTTGAAGGAAATGAACCACTGCCCTCTGTACGTGCCGCTAATACTGAGTGGGTTTAAATGGACGAGATATTTACAGTGATAAATATGTAATGAAGTCTTGGCCCCCGGACCGTGCTTATACAATACAAATGAATTGAACAGAAAGAGAATAAAGTCTGAAATCGAGCTCATTTGATAACCACCTAATGTTCTCCACTCAGTTGGATCTTTAATAAAGCTGAACAAATGCACAAATGCCTTCAGACACGTTTTGATTAAGGATCAGGATCTCGGCAGAAACATGGTTTCCATCGTTTTCTTGTGGTAGACTCGGATAATAAACATCACACAGAGAGATGTGATTGAAGGAAGGCGTTGTACAAGTTGTCAAGAATAATAGTAACTAGAAACTTGCAATGGCTGAAGCCATTGCGATTGACTGCGGAACAGATCTAATGTGGAAATCTGCTAAAAAAAATCCTTGAAATCCTTTAAAAAGCCTTGAAACTGTTAAAATACTTGATAGATATTTGAAACTCCTGAAGTCCTTGAAATTGTTGAAACCTTTAAACTCCTGAAATCCTTGAAACTGTTGAAACATTGAAACTCCTGAAATCCTTGAAACTTTTTTAAACCTGGAAACTGTTGAAAGTGTGGAAACTCCTGAAATCCTTGAACCTCCTGATATCCTTGAAACTGGTTAAATTCTTAAACAGCTGAAATCCTTGAAACTACTGAATGTATTGAAAGTGTCCTTGAAACTGAAAAATCCCCTCACCGCTGAAACAATTTGGTTCCTGTAACTAAGGAAACCTGGTCTGTGGTCATTATCTGGTGGTGGTCTGAGTCTTCGTTTGGGTCTTGGTCTGGTGGTATAATGCAACCTATTAGGTTGCATTATACATGAAAAAACCCTATTAAGTTGCATTATACTGGTTTACATGAAAAAAACCCTATTAAGTTGCATTATACTGGTTAACATGAAAAAAACCCTATTAAGTTGCATTATACTGGTTTACATGGAAAAATCCCTATTAAGTTGCATAATACTGGTTTACATGGAAAAATCCCTATTAAGTTGCATTATACTGGTTTACATGGAAAAATCCCTATTAAGTTGCATTATACTGGTTTACATGGAAAAATCCCTATTAAGTTGCATTATACTGGTTTACATGGAAAAATCCCTATTAAGTTGCATTATACTGGTTTACATGGAAAAATCCCTATTAGGTTGCATTATACTGGTTTACATGTACAAATCCCTATTAAGTTGCTTTATACTGGTTTACATGTAAAAACCCCTATTAGGTTACATTATAGTGGTTTACATGTAAAAATCCTTATTAAGTTGCATTATACTGGTTTACATGTAAAAACCCCTATTAAGTTCCATTATACTGGTTTACATGTAAAAACCCCTATTAAGTTCCATTATACTGGTTTACATGTAAAAACCCTATTAAGTTGCATTATACTGGTTTACATGAAAAAAACCCTATTAAGTTGCATTATACTGGTTTACATGGAAAAATCCCTATTAAGTTGCATAATACTGGTTTACATGGAAAAATCCCCATTAAGTTGCATTATACTGGTTTACATGGAAAAATCCCTATTAAGTTGCATTATACTGGTTTACATGGAAAAATCCCTATTAAGTTGCATAATACTGGTTTACATGGAAAAATCCCCATTAAGTTGCATTATACTGGTTTACATGGAAAAATCCCCATTAAGTTGCATTATACTGGTTTACATGGAAAAATCCCTATTAAGTTGCATTGTACTGGTTTACATGGAAAAAACCCTATTAAGTTGCATTATACTGGTTTACATGGAAAAAACCCTATTAAGTTGCATTATACTGGTTTACATGTAAAAACCCCTATTAAGTTGCATTATACTGGTTTACATGGAAAAATCCCCATTAAGTTGCATTATACTGGTTTACATGAAAAAAAACCCTATTAAGTTGCATTATACTGGTTTACATGAAAAAACCCTATTAAGTTGCATTATACTGGTTTACATGGAAAAATCCCTATTAAGTTGCATTATACTGGTTTACATGGAAAAATCCCTATTAGGTTGCATAATTACACTGAAGTCCTTGAAACTGCTGAAGTCCTTGAAACTGCTGAAGTCCTTGAAACTGCTGAAGTCCTTGAAACTGTTGAAGTCCTTGAAACTCTTGAAATCTTGAAACTGCTGAAATCC
Source organism: Knipowitschia caucasica (assembly GCA_964034765.1). Lineage (NCBI taxonomy): Eukaryota > Metazoa > Chordata > Actinopteri > Gobiiformes > Gobiidae > Knipowitschia > Knipowitschia caucasica. The sequence continues at coordinate 3,863,480 of OZ035830.1, forward strand.
TTGAAACTGTTGAATCCTTGAAACTGTTGAATCATTGAAACTGTAGAAATGTCTGAAAGAGCTGAAGTCCTATTAAAATGCATGGGCCTATTAAAATGCATTGCAGAATTCTCAATGCAGATTTTTGTCCGATTGCGGAAAAACCGGAAATCGCTGAAGTCCCAAAAGTAATAGCAACTAGAAACTTGCAATGGCTGAAGCCATTGCGATTGACTGCGGAACAGATCTAATGTGGAAATCTGCTAAAAAAAATCCTTGAAATCCTTTAAAAGGCCTTGAAACTGTTAAAATACTTGATAGATATTTGAAACTCCTGAAGTCCTTGAAATTGTTGAAACCTTTAAACTCCTGAAATCCTTGAAACTGTTGAAACATTGAAACTCCTGAAATCCTTGAAACTTTTTTTAAACCTGGAAACTGTTGAAAGTGTGGAAACTCCTGAAATCCTTGAACCTCCTGATATCCTTGAAACTGGTTAAATTCTTAAACAGTTGAAATCCTTGAAACTACTGAATGTATTGAAAGTGTCCTTGAAACTGAAAAATCCCCTCACCGCTGAAACAATTTGGTTCCTGTAACTAAGGAAACCTGGTCTGTGGTCATTATCTGGTGGTGGTCTGAGTCTTCGTTTGGGTCTTGGTCTGGTGGTATAATGCAACCTATTAGGTTGCATTATACTGGTTTACATGGAAAAATCCCTATTAGGTTGCATTATACTGGTTTACATGGAAAAATCCCTATTAGGTTGCATTATACTGGTTTACATGGAAAAATCCCTATTAAGTTGCATTATACTGGTTTACATGGAAAAATCTCTATTAAGTTGCATTATACTGGTTTACATGGAAAAATCCCTATTAGGTTGCATTATACTGGTTTACATGTACAAATCCCTATTAAGTTGCTTTATACTGGTTTACATGTAAAAACCCCTATTAGGTTACATTATAGTGGTTTACATGTAAAAATCCTTATTAAGTTGCATTATACTGGTTTACATGTAAAAACCCCTATTAAGTTCCATTATACTGGTTTACATGTAAAAACCCCTATTAAGTTCCATTATACTGGTTTACATGTAAAAACCCTATTAAGTTGCATTATACTGGTTTACATGGAAAAATCCCTATTAAGTTGCATAATACTGGTTTACATGGAAAAATCCCCATTAAGTTGCATTATACTGGTTTACATGAAAAAAACCCTATTAAGTTGCATTATACTGGTTTACAAGGAAAAATCCCTATTAAGTTGCATTATACTGGTTTACATGGAAAAATCCCTATTAAGTTGCATAATACTGGTTTACATGGAAAAATCCCCATTAAGTTGCATTATACTGGTTTACATGTAAAAAACCCTATTAAGTTGCATTATACTGGTTTACATGGAAAAATCCCTATTAAGTTGCATTGTACTGGTTTACATGGAAAAAACCCTATTAAGTTGCATTATACTGGTTTACATGGAAAAAACCCTATTAAGTTGCATTATACTGGTTTACATGGAAAAAACCCTATTAAGTTGCATTATACTGGTTTACATGTAAAAACCCCTATTAATGCAACTTATGGGGATGGTTTTTCCTGTTTTGTAAACCAGTATAATGCAACTTAATAGGGATTTTTCCATGTAAACCAGTATAATGCAACTTAATAGGGATTTTTCCATGTAAACCAGTATAATGCAACTTAATAGGGTTTTTTTCATGTAAACCAGTATAATGCAACTTAATGGGGATTTTTCCATGTAAACCAGTATTATGCAACTTAATAGGGATTTTTCCATGTAAACCAGTATAATGCAACTTAATAGGGTTTTTTTCATGTAAACCAGTATAATGCAACTTAATAGGGTTTTTACATGTAAACCAGTATAATGGAACTTAATAGGGGTTTTTACATGTAAACCAGTATAATGGAACTTAATAGGGGTTTTTACATGTAAACCAGTATAATGCAACTTAATAAGGATTTTTACATGTAAACCACTATAATGTAACCTAATAGGGGTTTTTACATGTAAACCAGTATAAAGCAACTTAATAGGGATTTGTACATGTAAACCAGTATAATGCAACTAATAGGGATTTTTCCATGTAAACCAGTATAATGCAACTTAATAGGGATTTTTCCATGTAAACCAGTATAATGCAACTTAATAGGGATTTTTCCATGTAAACCAGTATAATGCAACTTAATAGGGTTTTTTCATGTAAACCAGTATAATGCAACTTAATAGGGTTTTTTTTCATGTAAACCAGTATAATGCAACTTAATGGGGATTTTTCCATGTAAACCAGTATAATGCAACTTAATAGGGGTTTTTTACATGTAAACCAGTATAATGCAACTTAATAGGGTTTTTTCCATGTAAACCAGTATAATGCAACTTAATAGGGTTTTTTCCATGTAAACCAGTACAATGCAACTTAATAGGGATTTTTCCATGTAAACCAGTATAATGCAACTTAATAGGGTTTTTTACATGTAAACCAGTATAATGCAACTTAATGGGGATTTTTCCATGTAAACCAGTATTATGCAACTTAATAGGGATTTTTCCATGTAAACCAGTATAATGCAACTTAATAGGGATTTTTCCATGTAAACCAGTATAATGCAACTTAATAGGGTTTTTTTCATGTAAACCAGTATAATGCAACTTATTGGGGATTTTTCCATGTAAACCAGTATAATGCAACTTAATAGGGATTTTTCCATGTAAACCAGTATAATGCAACTTAATGGGGTTTTTTTCATGTAAACCAGTATAATGCAACTTAATAGGGTTTTTACATGTAAACCAGTATAATGGAACTTAATGGGGGTTTTTACATGTAAACCAGTATAATGGAACTTAATAGGGGTTTTTACATGTAAACCAGTATAATGCAACTTAATAAGGATTTTTACATGTAAACCACTATAATGTAACCTAATAGGGGTTTTTACATGTAAACCAGTATAAAGCAACTTAATAGGGATTTGTACATGTAAACCAGTATAATGCAACCTAATAGGGATTTTTCCATGTAAACCAGTATAATGCAACTTAATAGATATTTTTCCATGTAAACCAGTATAATGCAACTTAATAGGGATTTTTCCATGTAAACCAGTATAATGCAACCTAATAGGGATTTTTCCATGTAAACCAGTATAATGCAACCTAATAGGGATTTTTCCATGTAAACCAGTATAATGCAACTTAATAGGGATTTCAACAGTTTAAAGGATATCAGGAGCTTCAAATACTTCAGGAGTTTCAAAGATGTTTAAAGTATTTTAACAGTTTCAAGGATTTCAAGGATTTTTCAGCTAAATTCCACATTAGATCTGTTCCGCAGTCAATCGCAATGGCTTCAGCCATTGCAACGGTTTCTAGTGTCCAAATAATATGTATGTTATTACCATGTATAAATATGTCAAAGCTGCAAATGACATTAATTCCTGTTTAACTTAAAAATTTAAAACTTGAAATAAAAGAGCCGCGAAACAGCCATAAAAGCTGAACCATAATATAGCGAGGGGACTAGCCTTCTGCTGTGACTCTGAGGAGCACAGGGACTGGCCTCCTGTTGGGACTCTGAGGAGCACAGGTACTGACCTCCTGCTGGGACTCTGAGGAGCACAGGGATTGACCTCCTGCTGGGACTCTGAGGAGCACAGGGACTGACCTCCTGCTGGGACTCTGAGGAGCACAGGGACTGACCTCCTGCTGGGACTCTGAGGAGCACAGGGACTGGCCTCCTGCTGGGAATCTGAGGAGCACAGGGACTGGCCTCCTGCTGGAACTCTGAGGAGCACAGGGACTGGCCTCCTGCTGGGACTCTGAGGAGCACAGGGACTGGCCTCCTGCTGGGACTCTGAGGAGCACAGGGACTGGCCTCCTGCTGGGACTCTGAGGAGCACAGGGACTGGCCTCCTGCTGGGACTCTGAGGAGCACAGGGACTGGCCTCCTGCTGGTCCCAGAGTCAACACTAAACATGAGGAGGCAGCATTTTCAATTCACGCACCAATAAATCTTGAATAATCTTCCTGAAAATGTAAGACGGTCCTCTTCTCTGACAATGTTTGAATCCAGGTTAAAAACAGTTCTGTTTCGCTGCAGACAACTGTATCTTCACTCTTTGTAATGTACTGTGATTATTTATGATTTCAATGCCTTGTCTGACTGTCTCCATCTTGTTTCTTGAAGCACTTTGAGTTGCCTTAAACTATGCAATACAAATAAACCCGCCTTGCCTTACAACTGTATATGGGCGGCCTCTCAGCAAGAAGGTCCTGGGTTCGAATCCCGGTCGGACCAGGGCCTTTCTGAGTGGAGTTTGCATGTTCTCCCCGTGTCTGCGTTGGTTTCCTCCGGGTACTCCGGTTTCCCCTACCACTAAAAAATATGTCCAATAGCTCTAGCATGCGCCTCCTGTACTGGCGACCCCGCTCCCATCTCTGTGTGGAGTGAGAGACAAATGCCCGAAAATTAACAATTGTAAACCGCTTTGAGACTCAGATCTGCAGTGAAAAGGCGGTATATAAATGATTACTTACTTACTACTACTACTATATTCACACAGTTCTGATTAGCAGACTGTTCTCGCCTCCATCTTAACATTAAGCTTGTTGACCAGACCAGGCCTCCGCCCGCTCACAGATCTGGAAGCTGCACATTCATCAAACAGCTTTTCTCATTAACTATTAAAGGCTGGATCCCACTCGTGCAGATCTTTAACCCAGATTGTTGAGCCCATTGTGGGAAAGCGCAGCAGTGACACGGACAAGATGTGAAATGGGGAAACTTGGGAAGGCAACGAGGACCGGGACAAGGACTGGGACGAGGACCTGATCTACTGCATCACCATAGAAACGAGCAGGTACAAAGTAGTATGTATTTTATATGTTTATTATCATTACACACAAATACATATCACGTCTCAGCAATATTTAAATGTGTGGAAGCTCATTGTTCATCCAATTCTGTGTATGTGTGTACAGCCCTAAATCACAACTGCAGTCATCTTGGAGGTCTTTACAAAGTTGTCGATTCACCAACAAAAGATCAGAGAATGATATAGTTCGAACACAGGAAATGCAATCATAACAATCACATAGAAGCCATTGGTCTATAGTCCATACATCTTCAACAACAACAAAAAATCAAAAAATAGCAGAATTACAACACAAGCTCTAGATCCACGGCAATTTCTATACAGCAACTTGACATCCCACAAATCTCTATTTTTTTGTACATAATGTTCAGATTTATGCAGCTAAAATCTGGAACAGTCTTCCTGAAAACGTGAGAATGGCTTCCACTCTGACAAAGTAGATTGAAGCCTTCATCTTTTATGGTAAGCAGGGATTTTATCTTTACTCTTTTAAATGCAATGTAATTATTTATGATTAAAATGCCTTGAATATTTCTATATCTTGTATGACCTGCGCTACACAATTAAACTTCCCATTAGTGGAATTACTTCTGGGTCAGGGGGGTGGCAGTCAGAAATGCCACCCAAGTCTCATAGCACCAGCCCTGAGCACCAGCCCTGGTGGTGGTGAGTCCACAGGAGGACGGCTGCTCTCTGAGTGTGAGCATTGATCTTTCAGTGGGGTTAATTGTCTTGCCCAAGAACACAACAATAGCAGTCATCAGTGGGAGTTGATGGAGAAGGTGCAGAGGTGGGAATTGAACCCACCACCTTCTGGCCTTAAGGCCAATGCTCTACCAACTGAGCTACTGTCGCCCCATACACATACATACATACACAAAATACATACACACATTAAATGTATTTTTTTATTTTTGTTTCTGATAAATGAATTACTCCATTTTATTATTGCACATCTTGAAAACAAGTTGTTGCATAACAAACTGTATAAAAACAATACCTAAAGGAGATCCATGACAAAAGTTGGATTACTTTGGGGATTTAACCCAGTACCTCATGTATGCTAAGAATGTATTGCATTATTGCACATGTTGAAAAAAAGTTGTTTCATTAGCAATTGTGATAAAGCGATACCTAAAAGGGATGTAGCTCAGTGGTAGGGCGCATGCTTTACATGTATGAGGTCCTGGCTTCAATCCCCAGAATCTCCAAAAAGTTTTTAATTTAATGAATCATTCCATGTTTTTATTACACATCTTGCAAACAAGTTGTTGGAAAACCAACTGTGATTATATCCTACCGAAGGGTTGAGTGCAACCAGTTTATTTGGCTACTCTAGAGATTGTCCTTATTTTTCATCAGCTTGAGCAGTGAATGGAGCCTAAACCTCTCTCCCCACTTTACATTTCATATATATATAAATGTTTTTAGGCAAACGTAGAGTAAATATTTGGACCACTATGTTATTGAACCGCACAGGTTCGAATCCTGTCAGCCACGTCAGTGAACCTGATTAAACTTGGCATGATGAGTTGTTGGCAAGTACTTATTTGCTGGCTTCCTGAGCCCTGGTCACTTGGGTAATTTAATGAATTACGCCATGTTATTATTGCACATCTTGAAAACAACTGGAAGAAGGTTGGAACCAAAGGGGATGTAGTTCAGTTGTGCATGCTTTTATTTGTGAGGTCTTGGGTTCAATCCCCATTATCTCCAAGGTGGTTTTAATCAAATACATTATTCCATGTTATTATTGCATAACCTGGATTTGTATGCGGTAAATATTTGGCCTTTGGTCCTTTAGGAGTGGGGAGACCTGAACTCCACTCGAGCGATCTCAGCAGACAATAGGTGTGTGACATGCTAATGAGTTAGGGTCGTTAGCTGCAGCAGGGTTGTTAGACCTGCTCCCTACCACAACAAACAGTTTGTTAATGAGTTAGCATCAGGATTAGGGTGTGGCTAACCACACCCATAGGTTTTTCTGAGATTTCATTCCATTGAAGAAGTCCTTTAGATGAAGGACAAAACAGTTGATGGGTGAGAAACCTTCCTTTGATTTGGCCACTATTTATGGAGTTGGTGAAAGTCAATCAGTTGCTGTGGCCGAGAGATTAAGGAGATGGACTTGAAATTCATTGGGGTTTCCCCGCACAGGTTCGAATCCTGTCAGCAACGTGTGTGTGCATACGTTTTGAACCGGGCGTGATGTATAGTTGGTTAGTAGTTATTTGCTCGTGCCCTGGAAACTTGGAGAAGGGATGAAGCTCAATGGTTCACTACATACTTAGTGATGCATGAGGTACTCAGTTAAATTTCCAAAGTCATCCAACATTTGTCTTGGATCACATGTTTTTTCAATGTTGTTGGTTAATATTTGGTTAGTTCACCAACCTTGATTAACTAGAGAAGCCTGCAAAAGGAGATTCAGCTCCTTGCTTCAATCTCCAGCCTCTCCAAGGTGTTTTTAGTCAATTCAAAGTTTACGTTTTTTTGTTGGAAAACCAACTGTGATGTTATTGTTTATTTGGCTACTCTACAGATAATTTGAAATATTGAATGTTTTCATTGCATATCTTGAAAGTTGTTGCACAAGTTGTTGCATAACCAACTGTATAAAAGTTATGCATAAAGGGGATGTATCTCAGTTGTAGAGAACACACTTTTATTTATGAGGTCCTGGGTTCAATCCCCAGCATCTCCAAGGTGGTTTTAATGTTATTATCCTGTCACTTTGTGTGTATATGTGTGTGTTTGACCTGTATAAATGAGAGATATGAATGTGAATACTTTAGTTTTTAGGGTATTTTGGCCAAAGGTAAACTGTATGTCCATCCATATAAACTGTGCATCCATGTAAACTGTAAACTGTGCATCCATGTAAACTGTGCATCCATGTAAACTGTGCATCCATGTATGTTTGTCATTTTAATGTAATATCATGACATCTGCCCAGGGACTACTGGGGGAAATTAGCTCTTGAGCTATAACTTGTTTCTCTGTTTCAAGTTTCGGTTTGCCTTTTGCAGTAAAACCACATTGGAAAAGCTGTGCAAGACTACCCCTGCGTGGGTGTGTGCACCAGAAGATGGTACACACCAGAGATCTTGCTTGTTTATTGGACACTGTCCCTGACACTTTACATAAATAAATTAAACTAAACTAAATTAAACCGTAAATAGTCTTTGCGTGTCCAAAAAGGCTTGTATATAAGTAAGTTTTTAGTTTTTATTCTATATTCCTATCTCTTTGCATTGGTGTGTAGACATTTATCAACATTCATGGGCATTGGTCAACTCCCTATGGACCAATACCTAGGGGTTCTTTATTTTTTGTGTCTTAACTGTTGATGCTCTGATCTGTGTTGGCGATGTCAACGGTTTTGTTAAGTCCTCTGCGATAACTCCTGTGGTAATTTTGTCCTATACAAGAATACATTAAATTGAATTGAACAAACAAGTTTTTCAGTGGTTTGTGAGTACGGTCCCTGGGCTTGTACTCCCATCTCTTCGTACATACTGTAATACAGCAGAAAAATCCATCTGAATCCGTGTCTGTTCTTCTTTTGTGGCTGAAGGTCACGGCTGTGTCCTCTCCACATTGTTCCCTCTCGCTCCGAGGCCCTGGGTGCAGATGGCCGTTCACGCACCAACAACGCCCTCGTCCACTGTGACATTTCTCTCGGAGCCAAATGCCACTTCCTCCTGGACGTGCACTACATTTGGCCCCGGCACGCGCTGCTACGCTATCTCCGCTTTTGACTTTGTTCTTTAAGACGGGAGGATTTATCATAAGCCACTGACACCCGCGAGTGGAATTTTGCCTTCGTCTGCGAGAGATGGCTGCGTTTCAAAGGGAAATGTTCCGTCTGGAGATGGAGAAACTCGGGTGAGAGTTACAAACGGAACAAAGACGGAGAACAATGCACAGAATTGTTTCAACAGACGAGCAGATGGACAATTCCCAACACTGCCATTATTATAATAACAGATTTGTTTTCTTCAATTGAGTGTTTTTCACTTGTTTGAAAGGCCGCATGTGAAAAATCGTTTTAAGATTACTAGGAGACACTAGTATTTTACGTCTCTTTCTTGGTTTGTTTGTCATTTTAGAGAAACATTGATAAAAATGTACTGAGTAGGTTGTAGTAAATGCATCTTTACCGAGTGACGTCTGCCAAAAAACTCCTAAAAAGAAGAAGAAAGAAAAATCTCAACGTTGGCCCTTTGGGATTTAGTCAGATTGTTTGGTTAAATAATCATGGCTTAATGACAGTGGGACAAATAAGCATTCTCACCGACACATATACATATTTTTGTATAAGGCTATACGAAACCACCGCTGACTCCTAAACTGTTTTTACAATCTGCTTTGAATAAGACGTTCAACATCTAAAGCGAGTTATAGGAACTTGCAGTACTATATTTGTGGATGTATATACAGTATTTAAACCCTGTGCACCTCTTCTCTTGCTTTCAGTCCATTGTGTTTTCGTCCATGTTTCTTTCTGGTCCTGGATGTTGTTATATTTCAATGACAAAGGTCTGCCACTGCTGTCAACAGTGAGGAAACCCTGATTCTATTCGCCTCTTCCCTCGAGGTGTTGTCTGTGAGCAGTGGCCTTCACTTCCTCGTCTTCCCTTGAGTATCTCATTCAAGCGAAGCTCTGGTGATGGATGTTGTAGGTTCCCAATGAGTAACAACCAATGCATCTTCTGATTGTGACTTCGACTATCTACTGACCGGCTCTTGCGAGCAGTTCTGGGTTGCAACTTTTCTTAGGGCACCAAATTCTAAGGTAATGCATCCTTGAGATCACAAAGGTTCTTGACGTTAAGTTGTATCAGGTCCCAAGTTTCACAGCGGTGCAGTAGGATGGACTTCACGTTGGATTCAAGGATCCATCATTTGGTTTTGATGGACCTCCAAACTGGTCTTAACTTGGCAAACACATCCTTGGTCTTCCCTAGGTGTTCCTGCACATCCTTGTTTGCCCAGTTGTTGTGGAAATGTTCTCAATGATCCATTGAAACAGAGCGGTATTTTGTTTGGTTTTATTCAAGTAAAAAGCACATGATAAAAACAGGCATTGCGAAATAAAAAAAAAACGTCTGCAGGCTGCTCTTCTGATCCTGCATCAGTCTCTGGAGCACAATGGGATCCATACACGCAACAAGAAGAAACACACGTCATACCTTCACAACTGATCACATCAAAATAAGTAACTCAAGGAAGGAAGGGAAGATGGAAGGGGAGAGATACGGGGGATGTTCTTGTCATCCACATGATAAGAGAAACAGTCACATCAAAAGAGACGGTCAATCACTCTCTTTATCGCAAAACATCTCATATTAACAAACATGCCATAAAACAGAGCCCTCTAAACCATTTATTAACCATTGCAATTCCTTCACTGCGCTAAATCCATGCTTTAGTGATAATTGACAATGTCCATACTTGCTGATGCCACTTCTGATATAAATTACTTCCTTCTTCAGCTCTGTTCCACTGCAGCATTCAGGTCTGGCTTTCCCAACGGTTTTGACTTCTATCAATGTGAGGCTTCTTCTCAGACAATTTTCTGCTTAGCTGTGCATACAACTGAAAGATTTCATGTCCACTCTTATGTTTTCTATCTTGTTTTGCACTTGGAGTTGTCTTATGTATGGAATATGCAATACAAATGAGCTTGTCTTGCCTCTTTGGTTTTGGGTGCATTTATTTTCAGTCCTATTCGGTTTGAGTTCTTGTTTCATCATTTAGCAAAAAAATCTGACTTAGACAGCAACAAAGACAAGTTTCTGACGTGGTCTAAAGCAAGCAGGCATTTCACTCTCCTCTATCTTATCAATTGTTTATTTTTCACTTCCAAAAGTCAATGTACAAGTTCTCCAGCCATCTCCAGTTTGCTTTGAGTTGTAAATATCAAGTCCCGATGGTGTGATTGTGCATACAAACCTGATGCGATGTATTGAGTCCATTTCACTTTGTGCCGAGAAGTGGACAAACAAATAAACCCAGGTAGAAGCCGTGCATTCATACAGAAAACCAAAGGCTGCGTGCTCTTCTGCATTATTTATCTCTGGTTGAAGTTTATATACTCCATATTTTTCTATTCCACTCAGGCACCTCTCTGCTCCCGCTTGAAACAGTGGGGGTTTTCATTGATATGGTAATCTCTTTCATTGTTAATTGATGACTTTTTAACATTTTTGTGCATTGTGGAAAAATGTTACACAAAGGGAAGACTATTTGCCTTTCTACTCCTTTTTTTTAATTTCAACTTTGAAAAATAAACAATTTTGAAAGACACTTTTTTGGGGGGGAATGTTGGGTTATAAACTAGGCTTTGGAAGAGAAACAAGTTTGTTGACTGATACTGTAAGCCCAGTTTAATTCATAGCCAGAGGGATTGCTGACATCACCCATAGAGTTTGCCTTTTCCCGGGAGATGCGATTAGAGATCAGGCTGGGGAATATGGTGCTTAGTTTGTGGATGGCAACCACCTAGCAACCATAAAGCCAATCAGAAGCGGCACTAGTCGCACCACTCGCACTACTCTCAAGCAGAAGCAGAAATCAGGGGCAGGAGGGCCAGTTACAGAACAGTAGGAATGAGGAGCACACAGCACAAGATACAGTATGTGAACAATAACTCTATACTAAAATAAAATAAATTATCTTCTTTTGGCATGATAAAGAAGCAAGAATAAAATCTCTAAAGTTAGTCAGATAAAGAAGCCAGGAGAAAAAGTGTTTTTAGGTGAACAAGTTGAAGTTGAAGTACTAAGAAAAATTAAATATAAAATCTACAACTTTAGCATTATAAAGAAGAAAGTATAAGTTCAGCATTTTCTAGTGCAAGAAATTCATCTCAAAACGTTATTTTTCTTGAACGACTATATCTTTTCTCTGCACAGACAACATAGCAACATACTGTCGGTGGTTTGGTGAATGAGCTGGCTTCTGTCCTGAGTCATCCTTCTGGCTTCATGTAGCGAGGTGTTAAGAAGTTTCCCAACACCTTCTCCCACTCCCACTGTAATAAGTCCATTATGTCAGCCTCGGCTCAGGAGGATCCCACTCACACCGAGACCTCAGCCTCGGCTCAGGAGGATCCCACTCACACCGAGACCTCAGCCTCGGCTCAGGAGGATCCCATTCACACCGAGACCTCAGCCTCGGCTCAGGAGGATCCCACTCACACCGAGACCTCAGCCTCGGCTCAGGAGGATCCCACTCACACCGAGACCTCAGCCTCGGCTCAGGAGGATCCCATTCACACCGAGACCTCAGCCTCGGCTCAGGAGGATCCCACTCACACCGAGACCTCAGCCTCGGCTCAGGAGGATCCCACTCACACCGAGACCTCAGCCTCGGCTCAGGAGGATCCCACTCACACTCAGACCTCAGCCTAAACTCTGGATAATCCCATTCACATTCAGACCTTAGCTGCGGCTCAGGAGGATCTCGCTCACACCGAGACCTCAGCCTTGGGTCAGGAGGATCCCACTCTCACAAAGATCTCAGCCTCAGCTCAGAAGGATCCCACTCACATCCAGACCTCGGCTCAGGAGGATCCCACTCACACGCAGACCTCAGCCTAAACTCTGGATAATCCCATTCACATTCAGACCTTAGCCGCGGCTCAGGAGGATCTCGCTCACACCAAGACCTCACAGCGAACCTGTCTTTTCCATTTCCCATTTCTTTTTTTGATTATTGTCTTGTTTACACCAAAGTGACAGGTCCACAAGGGGTTAGGTCGATTCGAAGCTCATATCCTGTGTTTTCTTGTTCAGTGAAGGAAAAGTGCTTTTCTTATTGACTATTTAAAGACAGGGTACTTGTTTTCACAGTGAAAGGAGCGTATATAGACTGTTTTATACATCAATCACTGCTTGTCCTGGTTTTTGTTCCTAGTCAAACCAATCCAATTTTGTGAAATTTCCCCAAAATATGAGTTTTCCACCTGGATTTTTAGCCTTCATTCATATTAAACCAAGGTAAAACCAAAAAAGGTACATATTCTGAGTTATGCACCAATACAGTTCCAAAACTAAAAGCTGTCAAATTGAGTGCTCTGGGAGTTCCAATTTGTGCTCAAACTAAAAGTAATACAAATGAAATGAAAATGCAACTTTTATCAATCGCAAACACACACATTATTATTACAGATATATTTTCAGTCTCCCAGAAACTTTAATGTAATATTGCTGAGCATTGACTGCCCACAAACCTTGATTTATTTATTTCAATATGTCTAAAACAGCCTTTTAGTACAGACATTTGGGCAGCCTGAACATAAAAAAAAGATACAACAACATACTGTAGGAATAAACTTTGGGGCACAAAATAACCTGAGAATTACGGTATATATTCCAAAAAAGGATCAAATGTTATCATATTGTAGAGAGTAAAGATTCAAGTCAAAATTATCCTTCAAAGCAAGAAGGTCCAAGGTTTGAGTCTTCTTCTTATAATTATTTATATAGCGTATTATACAGACCAAGGTACAGACCCAAAGCGCTTTACAATGTTCAAAGTTCAGATATTGTTCTAATCATTCCACACACAGTGATGACAGAAGCGAGTCGCTGAACACACTGGACCATCAGCCTCCAATCAACACCATCCATTCACTCTCATACCTATTGTGCAGGTTTTTAGTGGTAGACAAAATGGGAGCACCCGGAGGAAACCTGCGCAGACAAGGGAGAATATGCCACAACAATTCCACTCAGACAGACCCTGTTCTGACTGGGATTTTAACCCAGGACCTTCTTGCTGAGAAGCAAGAGTGCTATCCACTCAGCCACCGTGCGGCCAACCTCCTGGTGCCGCCCACCACCTGTCTGTGTTGGGTTTGCACGTACTTCCGGTTGTCTGTGTAGGTTTTCTCCAGGTGCTCCGGTTTCCCAAACATATAAAAAAGGTCTAGCACACATGTGTCAAAGTCAAGGCCCGCGGGCCAAATCCGGGCCGCGAATGAATTTTACATGACCCGTTGCCTGCCATTGACGCACTTTTACGTCAATTGCGTTTTCCGCTATTTTCATGTTCCCAAATTTGTTTTTTTGGCCCTCTGATGTATTTGACTTTGACATGCCTGGCAGCATATGCGCCTCTTGTGTGATGAACCTCTCTGTGTGGAGTGAGGGACAAGTGACCTAAACAATTGTAAAGCGCTTTGAGACTCTAGTCTGTGAATTTCGCTATATAATTAACGATTACTTACTAACCTTTGCATCCATGTCAAATGAACACAAAAAAAGTAACTCACTCCTACTCTCTCAGAACAGTTTCTATCGACAGTTTTCACACCTCTGTATGTCCGGCCTCTGTCTTTAGATAAGCTTTTTCAGATAGAAAAGTGAAAAAAGAGAAGACCAGCCCAAAACCTCATATATAGTGGTTTGACAAAGTTTGGCTACCCCTACCAATGTTCAGGATTTTCCTTTATGCATATTTGGTTGTTTGGATAAGAAATGTCAATTAAATATATCATAAAGGAGACAAACACAGTGATACCAACTTTATTTCATTTCACAAATATCACTGGCTTGTGATATTTAACTGACATTTCTAATTCAAACAAGCGACTATTTATGAAGAAAAATTATAGCAATTGTTAGGGGCGCCCAAACTTTTTCATTCCACTGTAGTGACTCACTGACTCTGTGGATCTGTTTATGACAGATATAGAAATAGATAGATACAGTATATACAGAAGGTATAAGGAAGAGAGAGAGAGAGGTAGGTAGATAGAGAGAGAGGTAGGTAGGTAGAAAGAGAGAGAGAGAGAGAGGTAGATAGGTAGAGACAGAGAGGTATATAGGTAGAGAGAGAGGGGGTAGATAGGTAGAGAGCGGTAGGTAGAGAGAGGTAGGTAGGTAGAAAGAGAGAGAGAGAGAGAGAGGTAGGTAGAGAGAGATAGGTAGGTAGGTCGAAAGAGAGAGAGAGGTAGATAGGTAGAGAGAGAGAGAGTAGGTAGGTAGGTAGGTAGAGAGAGAGAGAGAGAGAGAGGTAGGTAAGTAGGTAGGCAGCTAGGTGAGAGAGAGGTAGGTAGGTAGAAAGAGAGAGAGAGAGGTAGATAGGTAGAGACAGAAAGGTAGGTAGGTAGAGAGAGAGAGAGGTAGGTAGGTAGGTAGAGAGAGAGAGGTAGGTAGAGAGAGAGAGGTAGGTAGGTAGGTAGGTAGAGAGAGAGAGAGAGGTAGGTAGGTAGAGAGGTATATAGGTAGAGAGAGAGAGGTAGGTAGAGAGAGGTAGGTAGAGAGAGAGGTATATAGGTAGAGAGAGAGAGGTAGGTAGAGAGAGGTAGGTAGAGAGAGAGGTATATAGGTAGAGAGAGAGGTAGGTAGGTAGAGAGAGAGAGAGGTAGGTAGGTAGAGAGAGAGGTAGGTAGAGAGAGAGGTATATAGGTAGAGAGAGAGAGGTAGGTAGAGAGAGGTAGGTAGAGAGAGAGGTATATAGGTAGAGAGAGAGAGGTAGGTAGAGAGAGAGGTATATAGGTAGAGAGAGAGAGGTAGGTAGGTAGGTAGGTAGAGAGAGAGAGAGGTAGGTAGGTAGAGAGAGAGGTAGGTAGAGAGAGAGGTATATAGGTAGAGAGAGAGAGGTAGGTAGAAAGAGGTAGGGAGATACATAAAGATGAAGTACTCATATACTTAGTGACATAATCTTCACTGATAGTATCTGTTGAAGCGTGAACCTTGTGGCTAGTGGATAGTTGCAGGCGGCACATTTCTGATCACATTCCACTGAACGTATGTGTTGTGCGTCTGTGAGAGAAGGAGGTGTGACGAGAGACACCCGGCAAATACTAAACAAGAGGCAACCACACATTTATGTACCGGGATATTGGAGAAGCTGTTTCTGTAGTATTTAATGAGATGAAAAACAGTAGGTGGAAATTAGTTGCACGAACTGGTTGCATAAATACATACAAATAGAAAAATACCAGCCAACAATAAAGATTTGAAAACAACACAATATTGGACACCGTAATAACAGTTCCAATCCAACACTAGCTTTCACATTTTTACATATTTTAGAGTGAAAGAGTTATAGAGTGAAAAACTCCGGATTGTAGGCATGGACTAATTTCCATCCACTCATTCACCCTGAACTATTGCACATGTTTTTAGTGGCAGGGGAAACGTACGCAGACATGGGGAGAACATGCAAACTCCACTCATAAAGGCCCTGTTCCAGCCAGGATTCAAACCCAGAACCTTTTTGCTGAGAGGCAAGAGTGCTATCCGCTCAGCCACCATGCCGCTTACAGTGTTACCCACTCAGCCAAGGCAAGGCAAGTTTATTTGTACAGCACAGTTTAAACACAAAATCATAAATATTACATCAATATGCAATAACAAGTGGATTCCAAGCCTGTCATTTTGTGAAAAGTCAAGGTAAATGAAAAGAGAATGTCAACAATTATAATAGAATATTAACAAACAAGACTTTGGTACAACAGTATAGCTTCAAATGTACCGTTTACAGAGAAATGGCAGGTATAAAATAAATAAATAAATACAAACTTGGAGATTCTTAAACATTTTTTGTCTCCAGTTGGTTAGACTACTGTAACCACTGCTCACAGGTCTCTCCAAACAAGCTCTAAAACAACTGCAGCTCGAGTCCTGACTAGAACCAGGAAGTACCAAGACTAAACATGAAGAGGCAGCATCTTAGATTCATGCAGAAAATATCTGGAACGGTCTTCCTTAAAATGTGAGACAGGCTTCGACCCTGAAAAGGTTCAAATCCAGATTAAAAAACAGTTTTGTTTAGCTGTGCACCAACGGATGGATTCTATCGTCACTCTTTTGAATGTACTGCGATTATTTCTGTTATTTATAGTTTTAATGCCTTTGTGTGATTGTTTCTATCTGATTTTGTTAAGCACTTTGAGTTGCTTTGTGTAGGAACTGTGCGATATAAATACACTTGCCTTGCCTTAATATCCCCCCTTGAGTATGTGAAATATGAAATGTGAGATTTTCCCCTGTCCACAGCTGGCGAGGGACTAGACGGGGCACAGCAGGTTGGGAACCACTGTCATAATGAGTTTTCCGGTACTTGAGCTGGTATTTGTCAGGTGAAACAAAGTGCTAATGATGTCATGCTTTTGGCCAATCACACGTTGCTGTTCACGTAGTTTGGAAGTAGGAAAAGAGTGAAAAATGGACAGTTGAATTCACTCAGCGAATGTAAAGGCCACGACAAACAGACAAGTTAATTAAAGCGGTCACACTATGAATGACGCGCTAATAAGGCCCGGCCATTAGCGCCGTTAGCTCGTCCCCATGTACGTCATTAAAGAGAGCTCTAAATGTGCAATTCCAGACCTCTATTATTCAAAAAGAACATCCCCCATGACGCTCCAGACATGCACATGACTGGTTGCACATTATTGACCCCTTGAATGTGATGTACCGGCCACTCTCCATGACGGACGGCGGGAGTCTAAATGCTTGCCTTTTAAAACTTGACCAAAAGAACCTGTGTCTTCGAATTACAGCCAAAATGATTTTATTTTGCAGTGTGGTTGGTTGTACTAACAGGACATAAGCCAAATGTGTCTTTTTATCTGATACCTGCTCGTCATGAAGACAGAAGACGATGGCGGCAATCAACCAAAAGGTCTGGGAGCCGTCCAAGTACTGCCAAGTACTTTTTACAAGATAAGTCAATCCAAATATTGTATTTAATTTTATTCAATTATTTTATTTGGAGGAAAATGACACAACAAACGCTTGTCCTTACTACTGTGCTGTTTGTGCGCTGTAAGATTAACATTTCCTCACTGTGGCACGGATAAAGGATCTCTTATCTTAGATAACGTCAGTTGCGTTTTTCACTCTTTTCCTCTCTGTCAATATGTATCATGTTTGGCGCTAGACAGAAAAGTGGACTATTGCTAATGCGCTAATGCTACCAGGACAATGTACATTTAAAACCTGCTGCTGTGTAAGGGGATTCAATGATAATGACATAATGGTAAAGATCACGTGGGGTGAATTCGGGCCAAATTGGACATTTCATTATATTGATAACATTGACTGAGGGGAGAAGGTCAGTGAGCCCTGTCAAGATGTCCTACATCCACCGATAACGTAATTGAACATGTGCTTGAAGCAGCCACTTCGCGATTTAGGAGAGGAGTCTCAGTTTTTAAGAGTTGTCGTCCCTTTTGCTCTCGCCGCAATGGCTGCAATGCTAGTTTCTACTATTTCCTCTGTAAGCTCATGCACAATCACGTGACTGGATGATGTCGATGCATCTGGTCAATAGAGAGAGATCAGAGAGAGAGAGACCAGAGAAAGAGCAGAGAGAGAGCAAAGACAGAGAGCAGAGAGAAAGAGCAGAGAGAGAGAGAGATCAGAGAGAAAGAGCAGAGAGAGAGCAAAGACAGAGAGCAGAGAGAAAGAGCAGAGAGAGAGAGAGATCAGAGAGAGAGACCAGAGTGAAAGAGCAGAGAGAGAGAGAGATCAGAGAGAGAGACCAGAGAGAAAGAGCAGAGAGAGAGAGAGATCAGAGAGAGAGACCAGAGTGAAAGAGCAGAGAGAGAGAGAGATCAGAGAGAGAGACCAGAGAGAAAGAGCAGTGAGAGAGAGAGATCAGAGAGAGAGACCAGAGTGAAAGAGCAGAGAGAGAGAGAGATCAGAGAGAGAGACCAGAGAGAAAGAGCAGAAAGAGAGAGAGATCAGAGAGAGAGACCAGAGTGAAAACCAGCGAGAGACCACAAAGAGACCAGAGTGAGAGAACACAAAGAAACCAGAGAGCAACCAGAGAGAGAGAGACCAGGGAGAGACCTCAAAGTGACCGGAGAGAGATAAACTAGAGTGAGAGACCAGAGAGGGACCACAACAACAGAGAGAGAGACACCAGAGAGAGCCCACACAGACACCAGAGAGAGAGACCATAGAGAGACCAGAGAGACCAAAGAGAGAGACCAGGGAGAGATATTAGAGAGAGCGATTAGTCGTTCTAAGATCATCTATATGAAAACAGTTGCCAGTTTTCCATACTGTATGAGAAAATATATGTTGTACAGGCTCGAAAGAATCTAAATCGAAAATATGTATCTTCAATTCCATGATTATTTGTAGCGCGCCCTTATTGTCAACTGGCACAGGTGATGAGTATGTGCTGTTGGCGTGTGTGTGTTGAAGTGTGTGTGTTGGAGTGTGCGTGTTGGTGTGTGTGTTTCTGGCGTGTGTGTGTTGGCGTGTGTGTGTTGGCATCTGCGTGTCGGCGTCTGCGTGTCGGCGTCTGCGTGTTGGCGTCTGCGTGTCGGCGTCTGCGTGTCGGCGTCTGCGTGTCGGCGTCTGCGTGTCGGCGTCTGCGTGTCGGCGTCTGCGTGTCGGCGTCTGCGTGTCGGAGTGTGTGTGTTGGAGTGTGCGTGTCGGCATCTACGTGTTGGCGTGTGCGTGTTGGCGTCTGCGTGTTGGCGTGTGTGTGTTGGCGTGTGTGTTTTTGGCATGTGTGTGTTGGCATGTATGTGTTGGCGTGTATCTGTTGGTAAATGTATTGGCGTGTGCGTGTTGCCGTGTGTGTGTTGGTGTGTGCGTGTTGGCGTTGGCGTGTGCGTGTTGGCATGTGCATGTTGGCTAGTGTGTGTTGGCGTGTGCGTGTCGGCGTGTGAGTTTTGGTGTGTGCGTGTTGGCATGTGCGTGCTGGCGTGTGTTTGTTGGCGTGCGCGTTTTGGCGTGTGTATGTTGGCGAGTGTGTGTTGGTGTGTGTGTGTTGGCGTAAGTCTGTTTAATGTTGGATCCAATTATACTTAAATCTAGGCTCAAAACTAATTTATTCCGACTTGCTTATAACACTTTTAACACAACTTTTTTTAATGCCTCCAGGCCTTTCTGTGTGAAGTTTGCATGTTCTCCTGGTGTCTCCGTAGGTTTCCTCCAGGTGCTACAGTACGGTTTCCCTTACCACTAAAAACATTGTGAGTGCAACAGTGGCACGACAAATGCAAATTAGCCAATTGCTGACTGACAGTTCTCTTGCAACCAAATAAACAATAAAATAAAATAAATAGATACATGTTAATTGTAGCGCAACTCAGTACTTTAATTATAAAATACAATCTCTATCTTTAGATTAACAGAGAAGCATGTATAATTAACTTGATTAAAAATGTAAATCGTTTGACAACCCTACTTCATTTATAAAATTCCCCCACTTGTTCTGTCAGAAAACTTTAGAAAATAAAAGTTTAAGGCTTAGGAGGTTCTTTTAATGAGACAAAAAGTTTAAGTTTCAAAGAACCTCCTGAGCCTTGAACATAAGAATAAATATTTAAGTAAAAGTTTGTTTAGTAACACTACATCTATTTCACACAATGGCTTCCCTCGTATCTCTCCACACAGGTCTCTCACTCAGCTGCAGAATCGGACCCAAACCCTCGGGGCTCACACACGACATACATCTCTTTTACACGTCCGTCATGTGCCGCGGCTGCTTCCTCCTGAATAATTCCACTCCATCTGCGCCGAACATAAAAACACATTACGCCTCCATTAAAGACCCGCGCGGCCCCCGTCACACGGCCGACGCTGGCGTACGATTTACACAGCGCCACGGATCTTCTGCTAACAATGCGTTAATAGAGGGCTCCGCGGGCATCGGATTTATGTGCAAGTCGTTGTCATGGCGAGAAGTTATCAGCTGTTGTTTTTGTCAGTGTTGTCTGAGAGTGAGGACATATTTGAATGAATGGAAATGGATGAAATTACCTTGGGGCTGCAGATCCAGGACTGAGACTGTAGATCCAGGACTGAGGCTGTAAATCCAGGACTGAGGGTGTAGATCCAGGACTGAGGCTGTAGACCCAGGACTGAGCCTGTAGATCCAGGGCTGAGGCTCTAGATCCAGGACTGAGGCTCTAGATCCAGGACTGAGGCTATAGATCCAGGATTAGGGTTATAGAACGAGGACTGAGGACGTTCCCAGGCAGGAACGGGGTGTGGCCCACGAGTCCGGGCCAGGGGAGACCAGTCCACAGGTACAGATGAAACAGCCCGAAATTACGGGTCACATCATCACGCCATGAAACAGACAATGGGACAGAGGGTGAATAGCAAAACGACAGCTGCAGTCCTAATAATGACAGTGGGAGAGGACTCCATTCTAATCTGATTTTCTCTGTGATTTCTACTGTTGTGAATGGCATTTCAACACTGACATGTCCCCACAGTGGGCAGAATAATCAATCCATCAACTTCTATTCGTTCTTTCCTTTTCAGACACAAGCTTATATCACATACCAGACACATCACAAAGATTAAAAACACACAGGGCATCAAAAAAAACATTAAGATCACATGGAAAAATGTAATGATAACAAACATTGAAATCACACAGATAATGACAAATACAAAAACATTCAAGTAAGATTCACTTTTTTAGCCATTTGCAGTAAAACCACATTGGAATACATGTGCAAAAGTCCCCATTGTGCACCAGACAAATACTCATATTTGTAATCTCATAAATAAAACAAGGTTAAAAGCAAGGAGTAAAACGAACCAAAAAACTGCAGGCAACAAGTAACCACAGTGCATTTGAAAGACCATAGATAAATAAAACCTCTCCCTCTCGTGTCGTAGTCTCCCTCCTCGGGTCGTGTGAGCTGCATGGCATGTGGCAGCGTCTCGCCGTGAGAGCGTTTGTTTATGCAGACGCAGAGACAGACAGAACATCAGGTGCTCTCACAGATGACCGCTGGCACATCTCCTGTTTATTGTGTCGCCCACTTCATGAAGGCCTCGTAAACTGCTGTCTTATTACATCTCTTATGGAAAGACAATCCCAGATATTGCTCATAATGGGCAATTGGTCGTGCTGCTTGGCATCTCTTCTCCGGCTCTGCGCTTATGTAACAGCGCTCCAGACAGCGGTAACTGGATTTAACAGGGAATAAAGAGCCTTGTGAAATCGTACTTGTACAGCCACATAATGGCACCACCTGTTTCAACGGGAATCATGAAAAATACATTGAATTTAATAGAAAAGAGGGACCCTCCTGTGATTAATTAAATTCATCTTATTTTTACCAACAGCAGTCGTCTTGGAGGACTTGAAAGAGTTGTTGATTTCCCAAGAACAGATGAGAAAATCAAAGAAAATCAGTAACAGGCATAAATAACAAACACATAGGAGCCAGTGGTCCAGAAATGTTAGCATAATGTCCTTAACTCGCCAGGCGTTTTTACGATTTCCCTGATTTTCAAGACCCACTGAATATTGTGTGCTAGGAGTATGTTAAATATAAAACCAGATTCTGAAATACTGGACTGTCTACTTTTATCAGCAAAAATAAGTTTTTTTCTAGTTTGTTTCGTTATCCTGTAATCCCCAGTCGAATAGAGGGAAGTTTGACATAACTCAGACAAAAAGCTGAGAAGCAGCTCTCGAGTCCGGGCCACGGGAGATTAGTCCACCTGTGCAGATGAAAGAGGCCGGGCTTCATTGGTCCCATCATCACGCCATGAAACAGACACCAGGACAGCGGGTGAATAGCAACAAACAGACTACAGATGAAGTCATAATGGTGAAAAGAATTGACAACCTGCCCACTGCGTTTAATTACCTTCGTGAGATCATTTTTTTTTTTCCTCCTGTGGACTCACCACCTGCAGAGGGTCAGTGAGGGGCTGGTGCTATGAGACTTGGGTGGCATCTCTGACTGCCACCCCCCTGACCCAGAAATGGATTAAAGGGTAGAAAATGGATGGAAATGGATGGAGATAATTTTATACTTTGACTCAATCCCAAATTTGCTGTTTGTGCACCATGTTTCTGCTATCGTGGGATTGAGAACGTGACGAGGCTTTCTTCCCTTATGATACTTTATACATCAGTAATAAAAATAAAAATAAAACTATTGTAAAGCGCTTTGTGTGACCTTGGTCTATGAAATGTGCTAAATTAATAAAGAATATCCCTGTACTAGTATGGCAACCCTTTCAACTTGCTCCAAGCAGTGTTGCATAATGCGAATGCTCTTACGTCTCTAATCAATCTTCACGTTTTGATCTGGCGCCCGAGCTGTCAGCCGCACACCTGCCCACAAGCGTCTGCCGTGACTTCAGAACTGACGCATCAAACACATGGAACGTGTGATTGCCATGGCGCAGATGCTAATTTTGACGAAAGACACGTTTATTGGATAAACGCCAATTAAGTGTTCTTTATCTGTTAGAGCATGTTCCGTTTTAAGGTTTTCCAATAAAAGCAGGAAAAATGTGAGTACAGCAAGATTACTTAATATATCAAAAGATTCATGATATGTTTGATGATATCTTTGAGCCTGGCTAACACCTGGGAAGATAATATTTGGTTGAGCAACCAGCCAATGATTTTCTCATAGGAGAGGCGTGGTTTAAGGTTGACACGAGGTCAATTTTACACGATGACGTTTGTTGCATGATATGGAAGAACAACCAGCACACCGTCACACTCAAGGCCCGACGTCCAGGAAACAGAGAATATAAAAATCAAAACTGTATAACTTCAATTTAATTGTTAAAAGTGATTTCAAGGTATATAGGAGGATTTTCTACTTTTGGGTGGAATACTATTGGCCCTCCCAATTGTTAATCATTCTGGTGATACGTGCTCGTCCGAAAAGACCAGAGAGCTTTGTTCGAAAAGTGGAGAGGGCGGTTGTTTTCTAAAATTTTGGAAAATCCTCCTATTTACCTTTGTCTGAAGAACTTCTCCAGATGTTGGCGTTACTCTTTTGTCTTGTGAGTGGAAACTGTGGACAGCTCAAATTAAACCAAATAAACAAATATCAACAAATAGATGATTACGAGAGCACGTCCACAGCAGAGTTACAGTTCTGATACCAACACATGACATTCACTCCTCACTTTTAAACCCACTACATGTTGTCTTATCTTATTACAACACTTTTACATCCTGAGAGCTGATAGGCTAAGAGCAGGTGGATCAATCCTTTTCACTTCTCTGCCTGAAAACGCTGATCTTAGATGTGACAGAGGCCAAACATACAAGTGTGAAAAAAATATTGATAAAAGCAAACAGATCTGAGAGAGATGAACTCACCCTAAATATTGTATTACAGCTTTAACTGCATACAAAAGTCTGAAGAATTTCAATACTTTTACTTTTCACCAGAATTGTGTTTTTATACTTTTTAATGATATCACTACTTCTCCTCCACATTGGATCTAACCCCTTTTTCACCTCTGCTTTCGGTCATCGCCCAAAGCTCATGACCACAGCAGTAAATTGAAAGCGTTGCCGATCGAACCTTCAATCCTTCTCCATCCATCGGACCCCATGATACTTAACTTTCGCACTTTTTTCACGTGATAATAAACATGTTACAGAAGGAATCATGAAGCAGTCTGCTTCATGAAGTAGTGACCAAAATAAACTTAATTCGATCTCAAAACACTTCCTTGTCACTTTGTGTGAAGTGAACATTTTAAAATCATGTATCATCCTTATCCCCAAACGCACTTCCATTTTGCAGAACACGATGTAATAACACTGGAAATGGCAGCTCTAAAAGCTTATCTTTAAAAAAAAAAACATGTTATTTCTCTGCTGGACAGGAAACAAGCAATGTACCAGCAGTCTCCTCAAAGGCAGACAAATACTCCAAATGTCCAAATGGAGGGAGAGAATGTGCATGAAGGAGGAAAACATAAAAACTATTATATTTTAATGTGAAATGCATTGGTTTAGACCTTGTTGAAATTACAATGACACAATTTTAGAATGTGAAATCATATCTTCAGTAGAAAATATATGGTGAACCTCGTTTTTTAGGTATATCATGCATTCTCCTTGTAACTCCCTATGTTACCACCAGAGGTAGGAGTTTAATTTTCTGTCCAAATTAGAAACATTTCTAACTGCAACCACTGCTCTGCGATTGTAACAAAAATCTATTCACCTGGGACACTGCAAATGGTGAGTAACAAACCTTTCAGTGTAAGTCATTAGGAGCCAGAGCGAGTTGGAGCAAAACTTTGTCCATGAGCACTTCCCTACTGGTCTTCATTGAGGTAGCGTGTTAGCATTGTCCATCAACAGTCTACCATGTCCCAGCAACCTACCCAACACAAAACAGTATCCAAGGAAATTCCTAGAGTAGAGTAGAGTAGAGTAGAGCAGAGTCGGGCAGAGTACAATAAAGTAGAGTCGTGCAGAGGATAGTAGAGTAGAGTGCAGTAGAGTATTGTGTAGTAGAGTGCATTAGAGAAGAGTATAGTACAGCAGAGACAGACAAAGTAGAGTGCAGTACAGCAGAATGCAGTAGCGTGCCGTAGAGTAGGGCAGAGTATGTAGAGTTGTGCGGAGTATAGTAGAGTAGAGTGAAGTAGAGTAAGGTAGAGTAGAGCAGGGCAGAGTACAGTAGAGTTGGGAAGAGTAGAGTACAGTACAGCAGAATGCAGTAGAGAAGAGTGTAGTAGAGTATAGTAGAGTAGAGAACAGTAGAGTAGAGTAGAATGTTGTGGAGTAAAGTACAGTAGAATTCAGTAGAATACAGTAGTAGAGTAGAGTAGAGTAGAGAAAGGATGGTGGAAACAGGGCACATGATCCAAACACAGCTCCGGGTCTGTGACAAATGAGGGAACAATATCGTAACAGGGTTTGGCATCATACGTCTCCTTTAACGCTGACACATTATGGTCAGAATTTAATAGTTTCCGCTTCTCAATTACTCACGCAAAGTTGTTTTTAGATCAATTATTCTGAACTTGTCACTAATGGATCATACTCCACTTCACCTTTTGTCTTTCAGAAGTTGGAATTCGCACAAAGCCGTCCATTTGTGTTATGAACTAAATGATTTATTTTCCAGTTCATTTGTCGAATTAATCAAATAAAGGACTTCATTTGCGTTTTAATTGTTTATAAAACGACTTGAACCTGCCCCATTGGGATTATAAATAGGTTCCTTGATTAAATCTAATTAACCGTTGCAGCAAATTAGACTAGTGCAAATGATTGGTGGCTGTTTGGGGAGAAAAACTGTTTTGGGTCTAAAATTGTTGCAGAAAGAAAACGATTTGTTGTACACATCAATCGTTTGCAATCGCGTCAAGAATTGTCTATGCACAGTCATTATTTATGTTGATGCCTGTGTATCTAAAAACACATCTAGATTAAACTTTAGTACACACACAAGGTCCAGATTTAAAAAAGATTTCACACAAAAAATTGTACCAGTGACGCCATAATTATCTTATATACTAGAATCCTGACCATCCATTGTTCATTGAGATTGAAAGGCGTTTTATCCTGGTTGAAAGTGGTTCATAAAACAATAGAGAAACAAACACAAGGCATTAAAATCACAGATAATCACAGTACATTAAAAAGGAGTGAAGATAAAATCCTTCAATTGTTGCAGCAAAACCGAACTGTTTTTAACCTGAATTTGAACATTGTCAGAGAAGAAGCCTGTCTCACATTTTCAGGAAGACTATTGCAGATTTTAGCTGCGTAAATCTGAAATGCTGCCTCCTCCATGTTTAGTCTTGACTCTGGGACCATCAGGAGGCCAGTCCCTGTGCTCCTCAGAATCCCAGCAGGAGACCAGTCCCTGTGCTCTTTAGAGTCTGAGTTGGTTCTCATGGGTTGGTTCTTAAAAGCACGCAAAATATATGTAGTTTATTTAATTTATTTAGTTACAGCATAATTAATACCTAGCTATAGCATAAAACTCTGTGATTGTGCGCGCTCTGTGATCCTGGTGTTTATATTGTGATATTGTCTTGAGCCCGAACAACTGACCAATCAGGAGCCTTCTGGCGCAAAGTACAGCTTCAGCAGCGAAATGCACAACTGGGGACAGATCGGTGCTACTCCTGATGGTGCTTCGTAACTTGGCCATTTCAACCAAAAATTTGTACGTACTTTTGGCTCCACAATCCAGCTCAAAAAGCCTGTTCAAGCTAGCTTTAGCCGAGCTCTTCTGAATTAAGGCTAACACTTTGGGTGACGTACAGTAACTTCACTCCTGATGTACGGATCGTAACTCCCATGGATTACAATGAGGCGACTGATTTGGCGTTGGCCCCATTTTTATGCAGAATGGAGCATCTTTCTATTAATTGGATTTTTAATTAATACCAATCTCCTTCATGGAATCATCCCTATCAACACCCAGAGGAGAGCTGGCAGCGGTTTCCCTGTGTAAATACAGAAAACGACTTAATTTACAGTCACACAATTACCTCATTTCTGTGTGGGTCTTGACTGTGTTTCAGTTCACGCGGACACCTCATTTCTCCGTATTTTTATCACTGTTAATTCGCTTACGTTCAAAGAATCCGTGTGGCTGCCGTTGACAATTTAAATTTGGTCGTATGAGATAAGAAGAGGACAGTTGGAAGGACAAATATTCAAAGGAGACTGCAAGTTTACGGTCTGAAAAGCAAAACGGAGCATGATGTAGTTTCACCTTATGAAACCAATACTAAAATCCTTTTCATTCAATAGTGAAGTTCTCATGGATACAGTTTTGATCCAACTCGCTCTGGCTCCTATGAACAACATTGAAAACACTTTTTGGTTAAATAATACAAGCCTGGACAAAGCTAAAAACTTGTATTTTATCAAAATACATTAAAAAACACATGTACACGTCCCAGACTGATTCTTTTATCTGTAATGCAGCACAAAGTAGAATAAATATTGTCCAGGTATTTTAAGCGTTTATAGAACCACTGACTTCTGTGGCTCAGAAAATAGACGTTTGTTTCTCTCCATGGCCTTGCGCTAAAAGTCTATCTGTGAAATGTTAGACCCCGCTCCCATCTCTGTGTGGAGTGAGAGGACAAGTGCCCACAAATAACAATTGTAAACCGCTTTGTGACTCTGGTCTGTGAAAGGCGGTATATAAATAAAAGATTACATATGAACCAACTCAGGCCTCCTGTTGAGACTCTGAGGAGCACAGGGACAGGCCTCCTGTTGAGACTCTGAGGAGCACAGGGACTGCCCTCCAGCTGGTCCCAGTGTCAGGACTAAACATGGGGAGGCAGTGTTTCAGTTTCATGCAGCTAAAATCCTGGAACAGTCTTCCTGAAAATGTGGGACAGGCTTCTTCTCTGACAATGTTCAAATCCAGGTTGAAAACAGGTCTGTTTAGCTGCAACAACTGAAGGATTTCATCTTCACTCCTTTTTATACACTGTGATTATTCAAGATTTTAATCCTGTGTTTGAGTTTGTCTGGGTAAAAACTGTGCTGTAAAACTACTGTAACCTTGCCTTCCCTATTGGAATGGGCAGACTGAGTCAGCTGAGTCCTAATCAGTGGACAACGGAGCGGTGTGGGAGTCTGCTCTTTGGTTAAATGTCAGCACCTCTGCGCCTGTCGCCTCCACACGGCTCACACTGTCACCAAACTAATGGAGAGTAAACTCCGGTTAACGTTTGACCGACGACTTTGCATCTTTGCCACTTTCTTATCGCCGCCTGTGGTCAGTTCCGGATCAGAGACGTGTGGATCTCTGCTTCGACGCGTGTGAGGAGTAGAGGATTTGCAGATGGCATCATAACCTTTGGGATTTGGCACCGTGTCAATGGTGAGAAATAGAAGACTTGAAAGTCGCTACAGTTGAAGAACATTGGACAACTGTGCTCTCTTTATGAAGATTGGGATGAAACACAGTTGACCTGATTCTCTTCGTCTCCTCGAAAGAAGTCGAGGAATCAAAAACGTTGTAAAGTCCTCTGAGACTCTTGCTTCAGTGGCAAGAGCTCTGGTGTGTGACGTCTTCTCTGTCTGATGCACACTGGGGTAGTCTTGCACAGTTTTTCCAATGTGGTTTTACTGCAATTGGAAAATAAATTCTAGTATCTTGTAGTAAATATAATAAAAACTTATAACAATAATATTTACTTCATAATTTCTCGTATTTGTAATGTGAAATAATATCTTCAGTAGAATATCTTCCCTATGCCAGTGGTTCCCAAAGTGGGGGTCGCAAGATGATTTCCACACCAACAAAAAAAAAAGATTTATTTTTTTTGAGCAGATATAAAGCCCTTAAATATTTATTTAGCATTTGATTTGATTCAAAAGGACTACTTGTTAAATTGCGTTTAGAGACTATAATATATTTTAATAACGTTAGTAATTTTGTCCCAGTCATTGCAGCGTCAATCAAAATCATCACGTAACACAGCTCACATCATGCGCAGCGACAAAGCGTGTCCTGCTGTTGTTTGCTAAAACTAAAGGTGTTTGGAGGCTACAAATAAATAATACCTGCTTTAAAATGAAACGTGGTTAATATCCACAACAGAAAAACCCGGAGGGGGAGAAAAGTCACTTGTATCAGGGGTCAGGCTGATGGTGCGAAGAGAGGGAGAGAGGGCAGAGGAGGGAGAGAGGGCAGCGGAGGGAGAGAGGGCAGCGGAGGGAGGGAGGGAGGGCAGAGGAGGGAGGGAGGTCAGCGGTAGAACAGCGCGTTAAAGAGGCCCGGCTTTTCGGAGTCAAAGGTAAAGAGGTCCGCACATTAAAAGCGGGTGGCCGGTTTATGCCTTTACTGACAGTAACTTTGGAAAGAGAAACCGCGGGGATGGACCGCATAAAGTAACAGCAGAAAGCGGCCGCCCGCTTTTAATGTGCGGACCTCTTTACCGCTGACTCCGGAAAGCCGGCCCACTTTACCGCGGTAGGAGAACAGTGAGGGCGAGCCGCAAGAAATGCGCTCCACTTCTGCTGAGGAGGGAGTCCACCAAGCCCATCACTGTGTCACTACATGAGTAAAAATATACAAGCCTCCGTTTTTGGGCTGGACAGTGCAGCTCAGTAGTGGCGAGAGTCTCTAGAAAGCGTTACTCCGTATCAAGGAAATACATGCTCATTTCATGTGACGGAAGGGCTGTTGGGGGGGGGGGTCGCGGGTTAGCAGGGCATTTATGATGGGGGTCGCGGGCTAAAAACTTTGGGAACCCCTGCCCTATGCCACGACCATAGGGCCTATTTTCATTCCAAATTTTAAAATAAAGAACACAGGATCACAGTAGGCAAGTGTCCTAAAATGATTAGTGTGACACAATTACAATTACAATACAATACAATTCATTCTTGTACAGCCCTAAATCACAACAGAAGTCATCTCAGAGGACTAAACAAAACCATTGAAATCACCAACACAGATCAGAGAATCAACAGTTAAGACACATAAAGAATATCAAACACATGCTAAAAAAATGTCCATACATGTCGTAGAATGTGAAAGTGTCCTGGATCATCACCACATCCTTTTTGTTGGACACTAACCGTCCAACAAACCCAACAAAACTCATACGAAAACTTAGGGAGACCTACAAGTTGAGAAAGGGATCCGCTCCTCCGGACGGACGGGCTGTAGATCCAGGACCTAAGCTACAGAACATGGACCAGCGGCCACTGAACGTGGACAGGTCCGGTACAGGACTGAAACACTCCCAGGCGGGTCGGGCGGGGCAGTCCGCAGGTGTAGATGGAGGAGGCCAGGTCCAGAGGTCCCGTCATTGTACATCAACTGGTTACTGAGCTAGAGGAGTCTACTTTTCCATGTAAGTCAATGGGAGCTAGAAAGAGTTGCAGCAAAACTTTGTCCATGTGCACTTTCCTTTTAAGAGAACCTTTCATTGTATTGGATTTAAAGTGATAGTCTGTAACTCTAAATTAATTACAGATTTTAGGAAATGTGTTAAATTGACCTCCTGGCCTTAAATGTTGATATAAAATAAGTCATTTTATTAATTCTAATATTACGGCCCAGTCCCGCCTTCCCTGCTCTCAGCTATAGTTCAGAATCCACGATGCCGTCGAGGTTAACCAATCGAGTCATGCCAAGGGCTGTCAATCATCAGCGCTGATGCTCGCAGCTGCGCGCATGCGCAGTTGTTGGTTTTTGCGGAGCCTCTATTAGGCTCTGGAACTACATGAAAACTGAACAAAGAATTCTGAACATCCGCGCTGAGGTGCTTATGTATATACTGAACCTATATCCATAATCAGATCCTCTGCAGATATGTCCTATAATGTGCAATTCATGATAATAGCACTTTCTGGTTTGCCGCGATCGCTTTTTTGTGTGCATAAAAACATATTTTTTTTCATTAAAACGTTCACAAATAATTCTGAAAACCTCCGTGCATGTGTATTAATAATGTATATGTATAATATGTTCTCTGATTAACATTTCAAAGTGTTACGGAAACGTAGGTGTAGACCAATCAGAAAGGAAGGGGGAGGAAGCTTGCGTCGTTTTTTTCAAATCAAGTACCTCTCTGTCTCTCTTTCTGACAAACTCCAGACAATCACTTTAATTGTGCTACCAGGTTAGAAATGCCCATTTATATGCAATTCAATGTATTTGTGAATAGCCCTAAATCACAACAGCAGTTATCTCGGAGGACTTTACAAAACCATCAAATTCGCCAACACAGATAAGAGAATCAAACAGTTCCAACACAAGAAACGCAATTATAAAAAAAAACACATTGAGACGTTTGTCCAAGGAGCAGAGACCAATGTCCATAATGTTATTTAAAAGTCTACAAATGTCGTTGAATGTCGAGTGTCCCAAATCATCACCACATACAGTATATACTTTTTATCAGTTTTTTAGGACCGCTTATACAAATCTGAATTGCATAATGAAGGAGATTTGAGTAAAACAAAAAACATATCTGAAAGCGTATATTGTAAATAGTGTATGTGTGCGTTCCGTCGGCGTGTTTGTGATCACAGTGCGTTTGGCGTGGGCCCTCAGATGTCCGGAACAGTCACACACACTGGACACAGATGGCGGCGGTGGGCCTTTAGTCACACAATCACAGGAACTCGCTCACACAACAACCAGGGGAACTGAGAGACAGAGACTGGGATCATGGACAAAGTCTTCTGCAAACGCCACAGCCATTTCCAATTTTGTGCAAGCCTTTATTCTTTGATGCAACATAATTTGAATATTCCCCCCTCTCTCTCCACGAATAAATCATGAAGTCATTTTGAAGTTTATTCTGTTTTCAGAATGAAGCATACCCATAAAAGTTATCTGACATATTTGTTTACAGTCCTGAATCTACAGTCTGTCTGTGGGAGTAGATCCCTGTCTCAATATGGGCCTCCCCAAGGTTTCCCACATTTTTTCCCAACTGGGTGTTTTGGTTGTTCTTTGAGGTGCAAGTGATAATCAAAGATATTTAAGGACATTTATTGGACAGTGGTGATGGACCAATGGCTCCTATGTGCTTGAACTAATTTGATCCATTGTTGGCAAATCTTTGTAATGTCCTCTGAGATGACTGCTGTTGTGATTTAAGGCATAATAAATGGAATTAAATCTTCTTTGTTTCCTTTTGTGTGTGATTCTGCCAGTGGCTCTAACACCAGTCAAGCTAAAGTGAAATAAACAATTTACTTCTACAATGAAAATATATCCGCAGTCACACGCTGACAGTTAATTTGACCACTCATCCGTCTCAATCTATACAAATGAAAATACCATCTGCATGTAAATGTCAGGGCAAAGTATGACTGACGATAGTGTAATTATCAGATGTCGCCTGAGCAGCGGACCCTCTACTTTCTGACACGTGTGAAACAGCCTGAGAGCTGGAGGACGTATCTTTTCAGACCTGATACAATATGTAGTATCTCTATTCATTTTAAAACTAATTTACTGTTTTTAATGACTCCATGCTTAAAGGGGACCTATTCTCACTGTTTTTTGTATATTGCGGTCTTTTTTTGGTGTTAAATAAGACTTATTTTGACAGATAGTTTCATCCTTAGCGGCTTCTTTCAATAAGTGTAGGAGAATTACTAGTTGGAGAATTGTGCTAACCAATGCTAGCTTGAATTGAGTAGAATAACCTTATGTCTGCTTTCACAGATATGTGCTTGATTCTACGGATTCTTTAATTAGGCCTAGATTAAATGAAAGAGTATTACTTTGAGGCCACCAGCCAAAAAGGCGTATAAGATCTAATTAAAATTGAGTTGTTTCAGTCAATAATCTGTAGACATGTGAGTTCTTACACCGTTCAGGGAATTATGTGATAAAAAAACGTAGCAGCGACTCAAAGATTGTGGTTTATTGACTCACACGGCAAAGCTTAAACACAGGACAATGTAAACGTGATATGGAGATTGTTACAATAGCCCGTAGGTTTGGGTCATGATTTCAGTAGTGAGTGTAACACCAAATTACACACAACAAACAACACAAACACAGCCAGCTTCTTACTATGCGTTGACTTGAGTGGGATCGCGGCGAAGGAGCGCGTGGCCTTTGTTGCAGAGGAGTGTTGTGTCCGAATGTCCAGCGCAGAAAGGGGAAAATCCTTAGTTGAAGAGGAGCGTTGCGTCCGAATGTCCAGCGCAGAAAGGGAAAGTTCTTTGTCCTGAGACGCTCGATTCAGGACGCGGTACTTGCGTCTGGATCTGGGCTAGCTTGGAGCTTTGGAGATGGGAAGAGAGAGCGCCGCACTGAGTCACACCTAAGGCCAGCTTAAGTGTGTGGGGTCAAAGAGATGTCACGGCCCCTCCCTGCCTGACAGCGGCGTTTCCCTCTCAGGCAGGGTGGATCCAGTGATTAGGGCACCTGTGCATAAATGTGTGTGTGTCACTAACACTCCGTCTCTGCTCTGCTCCCTCAAAGTACTGGATCTTTTGTTCTTTGTTTTGTTAAGATTAGCTTTGTTTTCACACTCAGACATATGCACACATACACTGGTTTTCATTCACTGACTTGCACACATTCCACTGCTCACATACTCACACCTAATTCTTGTTGATTATTCTCTTTTGTTTGTTGTTTTCATTATTTACAATAAATATTTAAATGACCCTACCTGTCTGTCCCTCATTTTGCCACAAGCATAGAGCCAGCTTGTGACAGAGAGCAGGAAAGATGGCCAAAAGAAAAGAGAGCGTTCCTGGCTTAGGGCTACTTTTTTAGTGACTCTCTCTTGGGGCGTGGCCTGCGTGCAACTTTGTGAGTCCTCTGAACTTCCAGTCTAGTGGTTGAGTTAAGCTGGGGAAGCATAATATTACGGACAGTACAGATAATACAGACATCAGATGTTTCCTGACAGGCATATTTAGTCACAGACAAATGATATGGCCGCATAGAATGTTTTTTCACTGTCTTTATAAATGTCTCGCGTTTGGCTCTATGTTTGCCGTGTATATCCGCTGCTCAAAGGTTTGGTGGGGGCACTGTCTCTTGATCTTCATTAAGACAATGCGCAGGGTCCTTTTATGAGGCTCTCCCCAGCAGGTTGGGACACCCTGATCCCTGTTTGGTCGGGGGAAAGCAGACGGTTCATTGTTTTAATCAACTTTAGAACAGAGGCGCGCTGGGATGGCACCTCTGGGGCGTGGGTTTGACTTGTCTTTTTGATTAGATTGCGTCTCGATGGGTAACGACCTTTGATCTTCACCATCTGACACAGTGTACATGTAGCTTCTGTGTTTTCCAATTTAGAACAAAGGTGTGGATTGGGATGGCGCCTGTGGGGGGTGGGGGTGGGTAGAGGGCCTAAAGGGTCCCCTACACACACAAAATGAAATTAGCGGAAAAATTGTCTTGACGGGAAGTGACGTATTCAAAGGGGTCTTTGGGTTGAGTTGCTATGCTATTTAGATGCCATAACCTTGCAGTACATACGTTTTAAAAATATATTTTTTATTCAGTGATGGAAAATACAAGGCAAGTGTTTTGAGCCCTCGCGTACTTGTTGTGACGGTAATTCTGATTTTGAGGACTCGGACGTCAGTTCAGATGAGGAGAAAATTTAAGAAAAAGTCTGGAGGTGGCTTGACCAAATAGATGCTCTGCATAACTCTGCCTTGTCCCAGCTCCAAAGATGTTGAGTTTGAAAGAAATGGTGACTGTCTTCAATCAAATACAAAAATATCTGGTCTTATACTAAATATGTGTCTGTGTGGTTCTAAAGTCTAAAACGGCTGCTGTGGTGTTGATGTTATGTGTCATAACTATATATTTAATTATACATAGTTAGAGAGTGAATCATGGATTCGTGGTTCGATAAGATAAGATATTCTTTATTTATCTCACAGAGGAGAAATTTACATGTCACATTTGGCATGGATAGAAACACTCAAGATTGTGCAAAAGAGTGAGGAAATGCGCAAAAATGTTAAATACAGGATATATTATGTACTATAAAAAAAAAGTTGCAGTTTAAAAGTGGCAATAAGAAATAGTGTCAATATTAGTGCAGGTTTTTCAGTCTTATACAGTGACTTAAAGTGACTTATTGTACAGTCTGACAGCGGTGGGTGCCTCAGTCTTCCACTGAAGGAGCTCCTCAGCTCCTCTACAGTCCTGTGCAGTGGGAGGTGTTGTTCATGATGGAGGTGGCTTTGACTAGCACCCTCCTGTCCCTCACCTCCTCCACAGAGTCCAGGGAGCAGCCCAGAGTGGAGCTGGCCCTCCTGACCAGCTTGTTCAATCTGCTTCTGTCCTGCTCTGTGCTGCCCGGGGCCCAACACACGGCAGCGTAGTAAATGGCAGAGGCTACCACAAAGTCAGAAAAGAAGGAAGAGGCGACTTTGGCCCTTCTTGTGCAGGGCGTTAGTGTTATGGGACCAGTCCAGTTTATTGTTAATGTGAACACCCAGGTACTTGAAGCGGTCCACCAGCATACAAGACAGTTGTTGTATTATCTGCTGAATACTGGGTTGAAACTTGTGAAGCTGTTTTTGGATAGAAATCATTTTGGGTGGAATCATTGAGCTCATGGTGTCCTGTGATAATATCATACCTAAAGGGGATGCGGTAGAGAGCACATGCTTTGTATCTCCAAAGTATCTCTATTGAAATGAAATGTTCCATCTTGAATGAATGTTTTTTTTTGGTTGATTGGTGCATTTTCAATCAATACAATTTACAAGAAATAATGTTAACAACAACAACAAAATGAATTTCAACCAAAAAAGGAATAGGCTGAAGCAATGCTTCAGCCACGTAACTGCTACTGAATCAGCTCATCACAAAATTAAATACATTTTAAGATAAATTTTAATCAACATTTTTGTTACTTACAAACTGAAAATCCCATTTTCAGTTCAGCTAACGAAATGCACAGTTTGAATTGATAATTTAGTCCATTCCAAAGCTTAACACCCTGAACTGAAACACATCTGGACTTCACATTGGTGCTTTCTTTAACCATTTCAAATATAAATAAACCTCTGAGGCTGAAACAACTTTCTCTTAATTTAAAGAAACTCTTAATAGAATTAGAAATGTTATAGTTTAACCCTATGAACGATTTCTATCACTTTGATATTGATAAAGTCCATTAATTTTAAAGTTGTATATTTAATAAATAAATTACTAGTTGGTTCATAATAACCAACCTTATCAACAATCCTATAGCCTTTTTGGCAATATAAATAAAGAATCTATACATGTTTTTCCAGCATTCCCCCATATCTCTGCACAATATGACAGATTAGACAGAACTAAAGAACTATAGATAAAAAATAATCCCTATTTAGTCAATAAGTTCCTTGGTTTAGATAAAATTGCAATTAACCTTAATACTTTATGTTTGACATATTCAATATGCTGTTTCCAACAAAGTTAATTATCTATGATTACTCCAAGAAATATAATTTAAAAAATCTTTCAATTTTAACTCAATTTAGATGTAATTTCACACTATCAATGTTTCTGTTCCCTGCAAATATCATAGATTTAGTTTTATTTTCATTCAAAGACAGCTTGTTATAATCAAAACAATTTTTGATCAAGACAAATTCAGTTTCTACTATTTGCAATATTTCATTCAGTTTTATCCAACTGCAAACAAAGTTGGTATCATCCGCAAACATGATAAATTTAAACATAGATGATACTGTAAAAAAATAATTTACATATAGTGTAAATAATGTTGGTCCCAGGACCAAGCCCTGGGGTACTCCACTCATTACTTTTTCTAACTGTGAATCCACAACATCATTTTGTACATATTGAAATCTGTTATTTAGGTAGCTTTGTAACCATTGATTGTTTTTTCCACAGAGACCATACTATTCTCAACATATGTATCAATCAATCAATCAAAGTTTATTTGTAGAGCGCCTTTCATACACAGGGCAGCACAAAGCGCTTCACAGTCCACATTTCTTTGGCTATTTTTCAGAGTTCCGTAAATTGTAGATAAAAAAAGATAGAAAACTGAGTAGTTTTTTATCTTTGAAGCAATGATTTTGGCAGTGGTGGGATTTGAACCAATGCGTCATTGGAGACTGGAGCCTAAATCCAGCGCCTTAGACCTCTCGGCCACACTACCTTTTGGAGCTGTAAATGAATGCAGGTAAACCTTGATAAAATATTACGGCCACTATGCTATTGAGCCTGATCGTTTCTCTTCAGATTATCAGAGTCAGTTGCTGTGGCCGAGAGGTTAAGGCGATGGACTCGAAATCCATTGGGGTTTCCCCACACAGGTTCGAATCCTGTCAGCAACGAGATTTAACTTGTCTCAATGTGGTCTTGAACAAGTACTTCTTTGCTTGATTCCTGAGCTCTGGTAACTCGGAGAACGGATGGAACTCAATGACACACTACATTCATAGCAGGTATGAGGTACTGGGTTAAATCCCCAAAGTCCTCCCTACTCATGGATTTGACGTTTGTTCAATGTTATTGGAAATCTTGAAAAGAGGTTGTTGCATAAGCAACTGTAAGAAGTTGACCAGAAACGGGGATGTAGCTCAGTGGTAGAGCGCATGCTTATCATGTATGAGGTCCTGTGTTCAATCGCCAGCATCTCCATGGGCTTCTTAAAGTAATGAATTATTCCATGTTATTGCAAATCTTGAACACAAGTTCTTGCATTATAAACTGTAATAAATAACTGTGCCAAACGGGGATGTAGGTCAGTGGTAGAGTGTATGCTTTGCATGTATGAGGTCCTGGGTTCAATCCCCAGGATCTCCAAAGTAACTTTGCTGGAATGAATGTTCCATCATGAATTAATGTTTTTTTAGTTGATTAGTGCATTTTAAATCAATACAATTTACAAGAAATAATGTTAACAACAAAATGAATTTCAATCAAAAAGGAATAGGCTGAAGCAATTCTTATCAATGCCCATCCGTTAAGCCACGTAACTGATACTGAATCAGCTCATCCCAAAATTAAATACATTTTCAGATAACATTTTTTATCAAAATTGTTGTTACTTACAAACTGAAAATCCCATTTTATACAATTTCAAATATTCACTTATAGTTTTGTGCTTAATCATTATTCTAAATTCAGCTAACGAAATGCACAGTTTGAATTGATAATTTAGTCCATTCCAAAGCTTAACACCCTGAACTGAAACACATCTGGACTTCACATTGGTGCTTTCTTTAACCATTTCAAATATAAATGAACCTCTGAGGTTGTAACAACTTTCTCTTAATTTAAAGAAACTCTTAATAGAATTAGAAATGTTATAGTTTTTAACCCTATAAACGATTTCTATCACTTTGACATTGATAACGTCCATTAACTACATGACCTGTACAGCCATTTACATCAAACACTACAGTAAAGTTACACATAACTGTAATTAGTGAAGTAACTGAGTACAATATGTATGTACTGTATGTATGCATGTGGTCATGTATGTATGCACAGTATGTGTGCATGTGTGTATATGTGTGTATGTGTGAGTATCTATGTCTTGCACATATTTACTGCATATGCTCTATGCAATTCTACAGTCACTTACAGTATTTACGTAGAACAAACATACAGAATATCATTATGGTAGAACTTTGACAGATACTGTATAAACAATAAAACACACAACTCCTCTTGAGAAGCTGAAATTCACCAGAGAACAATTGTTCAATTTCGGAAAGATTTACAGGAAAATAAAATAAAACAATGTATGAAATTAGTTTGACAGATTTTGGTTTTGAACTGATGACCAAAGCGATGAAATTAAGACTATTGTCCAAAAGCATTTGTAAAGTGTTCATAGGAATAAGAAACTGATACAGTAATGTGCACAAAAGACTCAACGTTGTGGAGGTTAAACTAATAGTTATGAGAACTTTAAGTCTGATGTGAGAAATGCACCAAAGCAACTGGAGTAAAACTGGAACTAATCAGATCCTTCCCTGAGATGGCAAAGTAAAGCAACTTCAGCGCAGCCTGTGATAATTGCCTTATTTACATAACAAAGTTGGCACAGGTGATATAGTTTGTTAGCTAGAATCCTTGGAGTCATTTGGCACCGTGATGGGCTTTTTAGGTAGAAAAAGGTGTTATATAAAGTCTCCGTGAACACATACTGCTGTTATATAAAGTATCCGTAAACACATACTGCTGTTATATAAAGTCTCCTCCGTCAACACATACTGCTGTTATATAAAGTTTCTGGAAGGTCTCTGGACAAATCAAAGTCCGCCCGCCACTTCCGTCACTTTCGGCGGGCACCACCGCTGGCCAGGACTTCTGGTCTGTGTGTGTGAGATGGCAACAGAGGAGGTCTCTGGGAATTCAAGTTTTAAAAGGAAACGTGTGTGACTGTGAGGCGCTTGCTTTTGTTTTCTGTATGAACTGAAGTCCGCATCCTCCGAGGCTGCAGCATTCTAACCCGGGGCAGCTGCCACCACTCTCGACAGAGGTTCCCACCTGCAGGGCTGTGAGCCGCTATTAATAATAAGGTGAATGGCGCCGCGGTAATGTGGTCATATCCACCACAGTCTACACTCAAAAAAATGAATAGCGACTATTGTTGGTTTTACTTAATAACATTAAGTAGAATTTACTTAAAAAAAATAATTTCTTCACTTTTTTCAACACCATTGAGTAAATATAATGAAGTACTTTCAATTAAAATGATAACTCAAGACGGCTGGTTAGAGAAAACTTAATTGTTTTAAGTACAACATTAGGTTTGTCTTTCAGGGCTTGTGGCAACTGCTAGCTCAAATGCACTTTGTATTAATTTTATTTTTTACATGTTTTTAAATTTATTTTAAAATGTTTTAACAAACAATAAAACACACAAACATACATTAAGAAACAAACATAAACAACGATGTCTTATACTGTCCAATGAACTGTTCCTCACTATTTGTCTTTTTTAAATTATTATCATTCATAATAAATGTTATTATACAATCTGACAAACATGTAGTACTTGACAAAGACAGAAAAGTTCTCGTGTTTCTAACTTCTGTGGGACATGATTTCACAAATAAGGTAATTAAATATTGTACTGTTATCAAACAAATCTTTTCACATTCACATTATAAGTTTGATTACTATAAAATGGATGTTTGAATGTGCTGTAAAGTATATCAAATAACTTTGAGTTTTTCAAAGATTCTTGAAAAGGTTGCGTATTTATTATGAACTAAATTCAAATTATTGGAATTACTAAAGTCTACTGGCCCGGAATTACATGACAGCGTTTAATAAAGTGTACCAAGTTTGGTCCCGATTTGTTGCCGTAGCTGACTTCCGCTATACGTCACGCGCAATACTGTAACACGCATGCGCACCATGGGATTCCACAACGTGGACTGGGGCCGTCTGGAGGACTCGTTTTCTAGCCATCATAAGGTACTTTTATTTACTTTGCATTGATATTTTTCATGACATTTCGCTGCTAACTAATCAAACTGTCAAAGATGTATGTATTTATTAGGCTCTCAGCGAACCTTACTGGTAATCTGCCGACGTACCGCCATTTTGTTCGTTACTATATTTTACATAGTAAGCCCTTTCATCAGTCAGAAGACATTTTACATGAGTTTTATAGAAAATATAGGGCTGCTGCATGTCCGTGGCACTGGCACCGGTGTTCGAACGCGCCTGGAGCAGAGAGACACCGTGTTTGTGCTCGGGTCGGGTTCAAACACTGCCCCATGTGCTCTGGGCGGGTTCAAACACAATGGTACCGCTCGCGGTTCTGCTCGCAGTGGTCAGGAATGTGGACGTGGATGTGTAGATGTCGATGAGAGAGCGCTGCCACGCGTTATCGCCATCTTGAGCGGGAAGTTCGTCAACCCGTTTATAATCTATTTCTAATTTGTACTTATTCAGTCTAAATGGCGTTGCGTTTCAGTAAATATGTCGTCAGAATGATATTATAGTGTTTCTCCATTACAGGAAAAAAACAATTCGGTTCAAATCAAACTTTTTTTCCCATGGGAAGAGCTATAAAATGTATAAATTGAGGCCTAAACAGAACAGTGTCAGTTCATAGTTACCTTATGTAAATTAGTGATATAGTATAGTGTAATATCGGGCTTTGTATCACCCGTAATAAAGAAGAGGTGTATATAGTCTAACGGTCTTTTTTCCCTGCAGATCTTTTGATGTGGCAGTGTAAATTGCTGGAAAGAACTTTTACTTAAGCATTACAGGTTAGTCCATGTCTCCAGACAACGATATCCATGTGCTTATGCAGATTGCCCTTGTACTTTCAAAACCTTGAATACTTTCTACAGCCACACAAGCAGTACATCCACAAAAAATCTGCACAATAATGTGGCAACATTTAGTCCATTTGTGTCCATTCAATGGCCTAGCTTCAGATACAGTATTTTTCACATGTCAACACTCGTCTGAAGAGTAATAAGACAGTGCATTGCATGTTTAAAGGTTGTTCTTACAAAACAAATGTGATAAAAGCTTTTTTTATATTATAGATGCAGAATTCAGACGAATCACAACATCCTTGACGTCAAAGTTTATGTCCCAGTTCGATGAGTACGCCAGTACACTAATCTACAAGAAGAAAGGAGGAAAACTTGGAGAAATCATGGAAGGATTTGCAGAGGTTTGTAATTTTGAAGGACAGCTAAACACCAAATCAACTTTCTTTTATCTTATAAACTGCATAAATATTTTTGTTATAGTGCTCTCTACATATCCTGGTCAATTGTTTGACATTTTAGTGCAAATTAGATAAAATCTCACAGTTAAGCCTGAAACCGTCAGTGTGGCGCCTGCTCTACACTAAATCTGGCCCCTACATTGACTCTGGAGTGCAGTGTGACGTCACTTTGTGCAGCGTGACAGGCGCAAAACGACGGACGTCGCGCTACTTTCTTGCATGCTTTCCGGTGGAAAGTGGAAGTGTCACACATTCCCCGTAGCGAGTTGGGAGTATTCTGGCGACATCTATTAGTTTATAATGAGAATTATTATCAATTATTTTCATTCTGTGGCTTAGGTTCAGCTGTGTAGCTCGACAATTATCTTACGTAAACAA
Organism: Knipowitschia caucasica; assembly: GCA_964034765.1. NCBI lineage: Eukaryota > Metazoa > Chordata > Actinopteri > Gobiiformes > Gobiidae > Knipowitschia > Knipowitschia caucasica. Next base: position 3,905,643 of record OZ035830.1, read on the forward strand.
GGGTGGAAGGAGAATATTTGGTGTGTAAACTATTGCTTTGAGCAGCAATGACGACTGTGTTTTTATTATTTTGTTTGGGCTGTGATTGACAGCTCGCTTGTCAAAGCCCCCCTTGGTCCTCCAGGCAACGCCCTTTTTAAGAGAATTTTCAAATTTCCATGTGGGTGGAGTAAGGTTGGGCACAAGTGTTACGTCTTCCTTTTAAAATTGATCACGTGGAGCCAACTTTTAAATATTTGGCCAATAAGGGTTCCAGGCTCTGTCTCAGAAAATGCTATGTCTAAAATAGAGGGATGTATAAATTTAAGTTGTAATTATTCTTTTAGTTGGTTTCTTATTTTATCATGCATTACATTGTCATAAAATATATTTAATATGCATAAACTATTTTCCCCTGTTCAGGGAGACTCCATTGACACCAGGAGATGTGGTACCCTGAAGGCCTTTGCTGTGTTTCTAAATAAAGACCCAACCAACCTCTTAAAATAATATGTGGTAAGTTCATACTGAATATATGCAAGTGTCTTTTCATTTAGCTTTTTCTCACGATATTTGCTTTTTCTTTAAAAAGACACACACACACAAAAACCTGGGGCCGTATCCTTAAAGTGATAGTCTGTAACTCTAAATAATCCATAATCCACTGTAACTCTCCATAATCATTTATATACTTGTGATCATGGATAAATGATTATGGATATAGGTTTAGTATATCCATAAGTACCTCAGCGCGGATGTACAGAATTCTTTGTTCATTTTTTGTGTAGTTCCAGAGCCTAATAGAGGCATGATTCGGAGGTTCCGCAAAAACAACTGCGCATGCGCGCAGCTAGGAGCATCAGCGCGATGATTGACAGCCCTTGGCATGACTCGATTGGTTAACGTGGACGGTATCGTGGATTCTGAACTATAGCTAAGAGCAGGGAAGGCGGGACTCGCCCGTAATATTAGAATTTTAAAAAATGACATTTTTTATCAACATTTAAGGCCAGTAGGTGAATTTAACACAATTCTTAAAATGTGTAATTCATTTAGAGTTACATACTATCACTTTAAGGAACATTGATAAGCTTAAAGTTGAAAAATGAATATGTTTAACTTATTGGAAATGGACTTTATAACATCATGATTTTATTTTTGGGTCTTTGTTTAGAATGTGGATTCCTGCGATGCCCAGGAGCAAATGTTAAAGACTTTGATTGGCATTTATGCCAACTTGTCCGATGACAACACTCCAGAGGATGTGGGAGTCATCATTGAGGGATGACCGTGCTGCAGGATCTTCCTGATGTTGCCTCAGCTTACCCTTTGCTTTTTGGCCTGACGTTTGTGCTCAACTTGATCTACCCACCGGATCTCAAGTACATGTTTGAATTTTTCCAAAAGGTGTTGATGGAGCTTGATAACCAAAAAATGTCCAACAAAATTCAAGTTTTGAAAAATAAGCTTCTGGCTAGATCAGCTGTCCGAGGGTGATTTTAGGGTTAAACATGCAACCTTAAAAGATAGCACCACACTACTGCATTCCTACTGTTAAAATATGTCACACTAGTGTTTGCACTAGAGCTGGACATTGAGTTTTCTACCTCCAGTTTTAAAAAGTTCTTAATGTCAAGTTTTAGATATCCCAGGACTTATTTAATAATGCCTTTTGCACTTTGTTTAATATACATACACATTTAAAAAATGTCTTATTTTTGGCCATTAATTAATGTATAATTTTAACTTTGTCATTTCATGTCCATCTTAACTAGAAAATGTATGGTGAAACAAAGAAAAAAAACACTCTTGTCGAGTTGCCCCACTTATTGAGTTGAGCTGCCTCAGCTGTTTATGATGTAATGCAAACCTGCACATGCGCGTTTCACGGCAGCCGAAGCAAATATGGCGGACATACAGTCTGCAAATTGTATAAAAAGTTTAAATACGAATGAATTAAAACACGAATGACACTTAATGCAATTTGAGGCGAGATGTTGATGATTCCATGTTATGTCCATTTTAATAGTCAAAGTTTCGTGTAAACCACACTGCTGCTGTGTGTTAGCAGTGCCTTTCCTGTCGAGTTGAGCTGCCGCATACGTCATTTTACTGACATTGGCTGATGACACGTCCTATGGCTAACTCGACAGCTAATAGCTTCCAACTTAGTTTGGTTATTATTTCCATTATCAACCCAACAGACCAGTCAAGACGTCGACTGGTCTGTTAGCTGTCGAGTTAACCACAGGACCAGTCATTGGCCTACGTCAGTAAAATGACAAATGTGGCAGCTCAACTTGACAGGAAAGTTACTGCTCTTACACAGCAGCAGTATTGTTTCACAGGAGCAGTTGACTGCTTAAACCAAACTTTACACAAAACTTTGACTCTTAAAACCCACATACAACATGGAACCATCAACATCTTGCCTCAAATTGCATGAAAAGTGACATGCGTGTCCTACTTCGTTCATATTGAAACTTTTTACACAATTCAGGGACTGTATGTCCGCCATCTTTGATTGCTTCGGCTGCCGTGAAAAGTGCATGCGCAAGTTTGCATTACATCATAAACAGCTGAGGCAGCTCATCTCGACAAGCGGCGCAACTCGACCGGCCACCAAGGGGCAGTGTAGTGGAATGTCTTTTTTCAATTTAGTTTTTTGCCAGCTACAAACCCAGCCATGTGATTTGTAAAGAACATAATTTCACTTGAGAAATGGACGAAACTAATAATTGTGTTTTAAAAGGCATAAAACTGCTGAGTGACACACTCAGCAGTTATCTGCCTTTTATTTGACTATTGTGATTTCTAAATGGCATCATTTATTCATTATTTCATTATATTGTACATACATCAAAGAAAAGTAAACTGGGTAAAGTAAAACGAATACAAAGGACTTATAGGAACTGAGATGGGAGTTTTGAAATGACACGTGGCCTCGTTTTGCAGCTGATGATCTTCAAATTTTATTTTAAAAACTCATTGTACTCCTCCCTATATGGTTGATTTATTTTGCATTCTATAGCGTGAAATGAGGTCTTTTTCTTTTTAATGGCCAAAAATAATGTATATTTAAATGTCTGGTTTAGCGGCTCTTTGCGAAGCTATTATTGGGCAGCTGTTTCAGAAGCTTAACTTTACCAAAACTTCTGGTATTGTGCAAAGTTTTAGAAACTTGAATCCAAATGCGTTTGCATTAAAGGTCTGCACAAGAGTTTATTGTAATTGAAAATGTATTGCATTTTTTACGTCTGTTTATTGATATGTTTGTTAAAAGTGAACGTCTGTTTCCCAATTGTTAGATATTACAACAGCTTCCTTGGAAAAAAGACAATTAAAATCCTCACAATTGGTTCAGCTGTTCTAAAAAATATGCATGCATTTAACAGATTAAATGCAACTGAAAATTGCATCACCTTTTATACAAATGTTTTATACAAGTAATGTATTCATGTTCCAAAACTGCTAAATAAATGCAGATTGTGGTTTAAAACATGTTGTTTTTTCGTTTCTTGGAAACCTGTACATTGTGTAAGGATTACTTAACAATTTTGCATCAAGCGGTTGCATGTAACTGTCTTGAGTCAATATTAAGGGGTTTTATTCATAATATTTAGTTAAAGAACTAGTGTTGTTTCTATGTAATTACATTAAGTAGAGGTTACTTAATATCTTTGAGTTCAGTGTAGGAAGATAATGTCTTAACATTTATTCAAGCATGTTGAGTAAATTCTATAAGATATTTTATATAGGTATTACAAAATGTAGTTGAGTATCTGGCACTTAATACATTTGGGTAGTAACTATGCAATGCAACTAGACTATATATATTTAATCAATCTAAATAAATTCTATTAAAGGATGTTAAGTACATAATATTTAAGCAGTCTTATTAACAATTACTCAATGTGGTTGCATGCAACCGCTTGACGCAAAGCTTTTGAGTAAATTGGACGATTTATTTTTTTGAGTGTATACACCCCACAGGACTATTCTCTGCATGCTGTGTGCGTGTCTTTGCATGACCTGTGCATGCAATAAATACACAGCTGAAGCTGAAATAAGGAGCCTCAGGAAGTGTCCGTGTCTCCTCCTGAAATGCAACTAAACTCGCCAAATAAAAGCTGGGGTACGTACCCTTTCATTAACAGCTCATGGTGGCAATCCCCAAAAGTAAAAGTTTGTGAGCAAAGCAAACAGATTTAAGTACATTTGGTATGAGTGACAATGTCTCATTACATTTGATAATCTCACTTAACTTCAATTGGACTGGATTTGAAATAGAATGTTAAAAATGTGATTAATCTTGAGTTAACTCACCCTTACTTTCCGATTAATCAATTAAAACATTTTAATCGTTTGACAGCCTATACTATAAACCTATACTATAAGTGCAATATAATACTGTTGTGTGTCTTTGTGTGTTGCCACTGGCTCATGGTGCAGGCTCAGTGATGGTATTAGCGATAGTCCACCTTTTTGTGGCTTTTTTGGGTTGCTCTGCTGCTCTGACCCTCCACATGGTCTCTGTCAGCTCTAGAGACACATTTACTGCCCAAACTGCCTCCAAGTGAAGCCTGTCCCTGGCTGTATTCCTCCATGCCTGCATACATACTTTGGCACAGAATGTGGACAGTAATGAATGGACCACAGCTGATGAGGACAAATAAAGTAGGAGAGATGGGAGATTTCCAAACCATAAAACACAATGTGTCCCTTTAGATATGACTGGAACTATTTTCTCCTATAATTTGCCTCAATGTACTCAGAATAGAAGAAAGACTAATTTGAGTCAATGATAAAACTCGAGCGCTCGCCTCAAAGATTAGTGTGAGCAAACAAACCCGGAGCCTTGGAACAAATCGAACAACAGTACTTTAGAGGGAAATGTCAGTAAATCAGGTGGAAGCTGGTTTTAGGAGCTTGTAATCCCCAAATGTGTTTATCTTTGTGATAAACAATTGAGAGATATACGGCTGTAGCAAACGTGATTATTCCACAGTGCAGAGATATAGGCAGCTGCTCTGAGGGGAATGTATATGGACCACTGATCTATCATTTATTCATGCTTGTATTCAGAGATCTGAAAAGAGTCAACAAAACATACTTTGTTCAACCTTTCTTCTGTAGATAAGTTAAAGCTAGTTAGTCAGATACTTTATTGATCCCCGTAGGAGAAATTCAGGTGTCCAGTTGCAGCAAAAACACACCCATCCATACAAACATAACAAATACATTGATCCATCTAAAAAGCTAACAATAGTAAAAGTAATAATAAGAAACAACACCTCAGGTCACAGCAGCAGAGCCGGGTGGAGCCGGACAGACCACCGCAGCAGATGCGGTGCAGCCTCTGGGCGGAGCAGGACAGGTCACAGCAGCTGAGATGGTCTAGCCTTTGGGTGGAGCAGGAAGGGTCACAGCAGCAGAGATGGTCCAGCCTAATGGGGCTTTCAGACCGCCAACGCTGAAACGCAGAAGCCCCGCTCACCAGACGCGCATTCTCTAGTTTTCAGACGCAGAGGACTTCACATCAGAACGTCCTGACGCGAGCCGGAAGTACCGGGAGTAGCCAGCCGGCTCTAATGCTAACAGAGCTATGCTAGCGGCGTCTTGTGTACAGATCTTCTCCAATATGCAGCTTTGCAGCGTGTCTTTGCTCACAGACATTCCACGGGCTTTATACAACAGTAGTATGTGTTCACGGAGGTGCGCCATACGTTTTTTCATATTATTAAACGGAATTTCCGCATCGGCAAACACACTCGAAGCCGTTGCACAAGGTCACGGGAGCATGACAACACATATTTTCACAAGCACAGAGTCCCCCATTGTCAACCCTGGTTTGAGTTTTGGTGAAGTCTGGTGTGGGTCCTGTTTTGGCTGTTTACGAGTAATTTCAGTCTGCTCGCTCAGTCCGCTAATGTCCCCGTGACCACTTTGCTGCTCTCTGATTGGTTGTCGCACGAACGTCCCAAGGAAAGGATGAGCAGAATCCATCTCCTGTGGGCGTTGATTTTTCGCTCCTGCTCCTCCCTTTTTACTTTCCCGCCAAGTCCGTGCGTCATTATTGAACAGTCCGTGCGTGCCGAGAGGTCCGTGCGTTGTGACGGTCGAACGCGCACCACCATAGACGTTGCATTGAAACCTGACGCAACGCATGATCCAGTCTGAAAGCACCATAAAGGTGGAGCAGGACAGGTCAAAGCAGCAGAAATGGTTTAGCCGCCAGGTGGAGCAGGATTGGTCAAAGCAGCACAGCAGATGTGGAGCACCTTGGTTCGGACCATTTTCTCTGCTCTGGTCCAAAGTAAAATGCTTAATGCTTTGTATGCATTTTTCAAAAAGCCCTCCTCCAGTGGATTCTCACCTGATCCAACTTGAAGCTGGAAGCAAAGCTGGGAAACCTTAGATATTATTTTTCAGAATTATCTTTGTACCTCCTGTAAATGCAGAACTGTGCCCATGTAAATAGTTCATATGATGCCTTTGAGCCATTTTACATGTTTAAACATTGTTCTATCATCAAAAAAAGTCCTGGGTTTGTTTGTATTTTAGATCAACCCATGCTAATTCAACTGTACTCCACGAAACAGTGACATGCTTTCAGAACGTCATCCAAGGAGCCGTCTGCACCAGGAGCAGAGATTCACAGTCACAGGACCGAGAGGAGAGGGGAGGGTCCAGACGTCCACCAGGTCCAGGACCCAGAGCAGAATGTTGGTGAATTGACAACTTGAGACTATTGTTATGATTTAGGGCTATACATTCTACTGCTGCTGTTTTTGACAGTAACGTACGTCAGTTTCATTCGTAGTGTGAGGTTGTGAGACTCACTTGCTAACATGTATTTAACAAATGGGTGAGACTTGGGTGAGAAAACAGTATTGTTTAGATCAATCCATGACAGTCATAGTAGGAAGCCCCAGTCAGTCCATCGCAGGTGACGACTGGCGATGGAGCCGGGTGCACAGCGCTGAGTGTGAGGCGCAGATGGAGCACTTCCTGCAGAGCGTCGGAATCAGCAGGAAACACAAGCGTTAGTGATCTGCCCACTGCTTTCAAACTAATGATTCATCAGGGACCGCACACCGCCCACTCACACAATACAATGTGTCCTCGAATAGTGAAACAGTCATTATAACGTTCATTCTGCAGGAGTGCTTCCCCTAGAGGTGGAGGGCGGTAATAAGGGATCCCAGAAGAGACTGAATATGCACTGTGTGATTTATGTGGTCAAAGATTAATTTTATATTTTGTTTTACTGCCCATTGTATCATGATTAAAGAACTAATTTGCATGGGATCATACAAAAGAAAAATCCTGATTTGTTTTGGCTGTCTCTCTCTGGTCTAGCTCTGTTCTTTCTTTCCAGTCTCTCTCTTTCTGTTCTTTCCCTGGTCTCCCTCTCTGGTGTCTCTCTCTGTTTCTGGTTCCTCCCAATAGTTGTAAATGTCCTGAAGGCAGGCCATTGCACAGAATAGAGAGAGAGAGATCAGAGAGCCAGACCAGAGAGAAAGACCGGAGAGAGAGAGACCAGAAAGTGGGGGTTTATGTCTTTGTATTGTTTTCTATATCTGTCTTATGTGTACTTTCCGATGTAGCAGCCTGTGAGCTCAAGACATTCGTTTTGGACATAATACATGATTTTTTAATCTTGAATCTAGAAAAAGACATAGATAGAACATGCAAAAACAACATTGATCCAACGCCGTTCTTACTGAGAAGCGAGAGTGCTAGTTACCACTGCCAGCAATTATGAGCTTGTTCAGACAAATAAACATCATTTTGACTGCTGCGTTCTGGAAGAGCGCTGTAGAAAGTTCAGGAGAGTTTGCCTCATAAATTATTGAGTAGTACTGACAACTTTTTTTTCCCTTAAAAAAAGAGTTCAGTGGACTTTATTACGCTTTCTATTTAATGACGAATGCCAAAAACGGGATACAAAGGAACTGTTTGGGAAGCTTTGTCGGACATCGTGGAAGTACTGGCACCCGAAATGTATTTAAGACGGCAAGTACCACTAATATGATTTGTGTCTGTTGCAGAATTACTCACCGAGTTCGCAGCTGAACGTGGCTGGGACCACAAAAGTCCTCAATGCATAATTTCCCATTCAAAATAACACAATGATTTTCCATAACAGTCACGACTACCCGCTGCAAGGTTGTAATTATGTTGACTAATACATGATATTTTACGGGCGGATGGTGGGAACCTCACATTTGGCTGTAAAAAGCAGGGACTGAATACTCCATCAGGCCTATTTGTAATGAAACAATGGTGCCAAAATCACGGCGTTCGTTTCCACCTCAGAAATATGGATGACGCACGGAACAATACAAACGCAATCATTCGGATTTGCAGAGCGAGGGAATTATATCATTGTGATGCAAAATGTGCCCTGATCATATGAAGTCAGCAGGCAAACACAAAGGGCTATTAGAGGTCTTTTAGTTTGTGGATGTGATTAGGGAAAGGATTGTTGTATGTGATTTAAAAAAAAAAAGAGTATTGTTAAAGTTTTCTGATCACCTGTTCGTGGCATAGAGCTGGATGCTTCTATAGAGCGATAAACAAATACAAGCCTGGAGATCTCACCTTCCAAGTTTGTCTCCTCTTTAAAAATGAGGCATGGTGTAATAAGGTGCTGATTGCTAACTTGCACAATAGTCTTTGCCCTGTTGATTTGCTGCTTCTGTTGACCCTACTGAAAAAGCCTTTCAAGGAAAGAAAAGCCAGACAAAATCAAACCTTAAAATCAGCCTCAGGAGATTCAAACTGTGGCAGAATCAGTATCGACCTCAGAACACGAGAAGAACTGCTGACAGCGGCTGCGTGTGGAGAATCGGCTGACTCTGGGGAATGTTCAGAACATGATTATTTGTATAGAACATTTACAACAAGCGACATAGCCCTAAGCGCTTCATACAGAGAAATACAGAATTATAACAAGTGCAAGTAGGTGAGTTGTAAATATGAACATATAAAAGTACTGTTGGCAGACAGTTCCTTAACTTGGAGGCAGCTACAGTACAGAGAATGCTCGGTCATTGTTTTTGTTGAGTCTAGCTCAATTCAGTTTTATTTACTCCTGCATAGCCCTTAATCACAACAGCAGATTTAGAGAGGACGTTAAAAAGTTGTCGATTCACCTACACATCACCTGAACGAAATCAACAGATCCCATAAATCCACAGATCCCATAAACCCCATAAGAACCACAGAATCTATGAAGCTATTATTGTTTCAATAATATTTGTGTGTGCGTAAAAAGATTTGTGCGTGCGTAACCAGATTTGTGCGTGCGTAACCAGATTTGTGCGTGCGTAATCAGATTTGTGTGTGCGTAACCAGATTTGTGCGTGCGTAACCAGATTTGTGTGTGTGTAAAAGAAATATTTGTGCGTGTGTAAATAGATTTGTATGTACGTATCAAGATTTGTGTGTGCGTAAAAAGGTTTGTGTGTGCGTAGAAAGATTTGTGTGTGTGTAAAGAAAAAAAAAGTAAGTTTTACACACAAGTTTTTTTTTTACACACGAATCTTTTGACGCAGTCCTGTCTTCGCAGATTCGCAAGTGTAACTTGGACTGTGTGCGTGCGTAAACAGATTTGTGTGTGTGTAATTTGACATTTGTATCTGTAACAGAACAATCTGTGTGTAAATAACCGCGTTGTACAAAGAGAAGAACGGGAAAAAGCCTAAGTGCTACGCACAGGCTCTGTTTTACACACGAATCTCTTTTTGACACACCTCTGCCGCCAAGCGTGTGTCAAAAAGATTTGTAAGTGTAATGTGGTTGTTCTAGCAGTACACCAGCAGATGGTGCTGTTGTAGCTGGTTATTACCTACACGCAAGCAAACCAACAAGTGTAGATAGAGAAAACCGAAGGATTTAAGAAGAAGAAAAGTTCAGGATGACAAGGAACACTAAAATTCCCACAAAATCCGACCTTTATGAAAGCTGTAGGTTATCTCTCAGCTGTTTTAGTTTACTTTGAGTTCTATGGGGAAAATTTCTGTGTAGCCAACGTGAATTTAGTCTGCAGTACGTGAGAATCCCTCAGCTCCAAGCTAGTAACACCCTAACAAGTTATTACAATACGTCCATGTATCATACAGTGGTGTGAATGACAGGATTTTGAAAATAGGAAAAAAATATCATAAACAGCTGCGGTAGTGTGTCTTGTCAAGGCAGTAGGTTTTGGTTTGCTTGCGTGTAGGTAATAACCAGCTACAACAGCACCATCTGCTGGTGTACTGCTAGAACAACCACATTACACTTACAAATCTTTTTGACACACGCTTGGCGGCAGAGGTGTGTCAAAAAGGAGGTGTGTTCTTCTCTTTGTACAACGCGGTTATTTACACACAGATTGTTCTGCTACAGTTACAAATGTCAAATTACACACACACAAATCTGTTTACGCACGCACACAGTCCAAGTTACACTTGCGAATCTGCGAAGGCAGGACTGCGTCAAAAGATTCGTGTGTAAAAAAAAAACTTGTGTGTAAAACGTACTTTTTTTTTCTTTACACACACACAAATCTTTCTACGCACACACAAATCTTTTTACGCACACACAAATCTTGATACGTACATACAAATCTATTTACACACGCACAAATATTTCTTTTACACACACACAAATCTGGTTACGCACGCACAAATCTGGTTACGCACACACAAATCTGGGTACGCACACACAAATCTGGTTACGCACGCACAAATCTTTTTACGCACACACAAATATTATTGAAACAATAATAGCTCCATAAGAATCGTACCTGAGAGACCTGCTCCACCCATACGCCCCGTCTCGTTCTCTCGATTCTTCATCTTCATCAGGTTACTCTGAGACTTTGTAACTAGGACTAATGAAGCTTCAGAGTAAATTCAGTCTGGAAGACAAAAAGAGACAGCCTCTTCAGTGGAGTGTCATGCCATGTCTTCGGCTCAGCTTCCTTTCGTCACCAGGGTCTAGGCCAGGTGTCTCCAACCTTTTTCACCCAAAGAGCTACTGTCCCGGGACAATGAAGGCAGAGAATTGGTCCTTTAAGTGGCCCTCGGAAAAAAATGGGGCCACATATTTGTGTTGACGAGCCTGATATAAGGAACTAGTGACAAAGTAAGTGCATTTAGAATAGTAAATAATGATAATGAAGAATACAATCTGAAATGTTAAGCATTTTATTTGATTTGTTCATTTCTACATATTTTGGCAATCTGCCCAGAAGGGGGTTGCGAGCTACTGGTGGCTCCCGAGCTACAGTTTGGAGACACCTGGTCTAGGCCCTGTGGTGTTCACAAGCTCGTGAGATTAAATTAATCTCCCACCTCATGGAAAATTCTATATATTGTTCTTTTGGAATGCATTGAAGGGAGGACTACTAATCATTTGTAATCCCATCTGCTGTTTTATTCAACATGTATGACATTTATTACAACATCTAGCCCTCTGCCAATCCAACTTTCTAAACAAACTTTCTCCAAAAATCTGGAACACAGCATGAGCCACATCCAGTCTTGTCAAAAAGTTCAGAGCTGGACCGGTCCACTCAAGAATTCTCAGACTATGGAGATGCTCAAAAATGCATTGTACCGAGAAGATACATGCAAGCTCTTGTATAGTGGCGTCCAGATGTCCCCGTCCATATTTGATCTCCTTATTTTGACTTTAATGTGGTGTCCGTTCAATTATTCAGGGCGTCTCATTAATGGGACGGGAGGGTGCGGTGCAGGACTGTGATCTGTCAGCTTTGTGAGCGTTGGAGGCTGCAGAGCTATTGTTTTGTCCTTTGATGATGTCCGCCGCTCAGATCTGTGCCAGCGACCTCATTATTTTAGCATTTTTAGAGGCCAGGATTCAGGCTGTGTGAACTGTATCTCATCTGCTTTTTGTCGCAGCAGAGATAAACGAAAAATATCATGCAAAAGTGACTGTTTTGAGCTGTTTTGAGGTGTGTGAAAGGGCGGCATGGACACCCAGATAAATGACCTGCCTTGATGTTTTAAATTGATCTTCCTGAAAGCCCTGGCACGTCTGCTGTTTTACTGAAATGGTGTAAACTCATAACAACACATGTTTAAACCTAACGTCACCCATTCTGTCTGGGTAACAGGAAGAGAAGGATTAGAGCAAACTCAAACAGCCTCTGTGGACAAAAGTCTTGAATGTCAACTACATAGCAACTAAAGATCAAAATACATTACATACACATCTAATCAAGGATAATTCACAAATGAAAGATACATCTAAGAGCGTGTTTTGGTTTGGTTCACTTTAGTTGGACCAAACATCACTATATAAACTTAATTCAGCGACTAGAGGACACTTGTTCACTTGTTTGGTGGGGTTCACTGGTACTGTTGTTTAAAAAGGTTGGACCAGGGCTAGATAATAGATGGATAGAAAAATAGATAGATATTTTATGGATCCCCCATGGAGAAATTGAGATATCCATCAGCAGAAATATATCCATCCATACAATTTTTCCATTGAAAAAATCCTTAATTTTGAATGAAGCACTTGGAACTTAAAGGCTTATTTGGGAGAGCAATAAGTGAGTACTGATATTAATTTGTTATCCTACCTCCTGTTTTTTTCTTCAACACATTCTCTGATGTCAACTATATAGCCATCAATCAATTAAATTAAAATCAATTCAAATCTAATCAAGAGCGGATAGCACACACTGGTTGCCTCACTTCTGTCAGTGTGCACAAGGGCAGCTGTGGCTTCAGTTGTAGTTTATCACCACCGTGTTTGGAATAAAAATATAATGAATAATGAAAGAATAATGCGTCTTTGAGTGCCCTGACAAGCACTGTATAAAACTGATACATTATTACTATTATTTTTGTGCAATGTCATAAAATATAAAAGCGCCTCACCATAGACGACCACACAGCTCTGCAGCCACCGGGTCTTCAAATCTCGATGAAGTCTTTCACATCTTTCACAGCAGCAGAATCTCCTTGCAGCAGATAACTGTCAATGAAATGGTCCAGCAGCAGACTGAGAACCAGCGGCCAATTAACTGAACACCAGGTCCACTGCACCATGAAACGCACTGTGACCGTTGATGGCATGTGGTGCTGCTGGTCTGGAAACTCTCTGCACATGAGTTCCATCTGAGCCCCACATGATCCTTGGTCACCATCCATTTGAGAGAGAGGTTTTATTATGTGTTGTCAGGTCAATTATGGTCCGTGGAGGCTCAACGTTCTCATTCAATTCAATTCAATGCATTTTTGTACAGCCCTAAATCCCAACATTTGTCATCTTGGAAGACTTCAATTCAATATATTTTTGATTATAATAGTAATATTATAGAACTTATAGACTTCACAAAACCGTTGATTCACCAACACAGATCAGAGAATAAAACAGTTAAAACACAAGAGGGCGGGTGTCCATAAATGTTGTTGAATGTTGAGTGTCCTCGATCATCCTTGACTATTTTGACCCTTCTGCATCGGCAAGACACAACTCTAAAAACCCAGTGGGAGAAAATGAAAATGAGAAACCTCGGGAAGGCCCACATTGAGGGAGATATCCGCTCCCACGGTTGGACAGGCTGTAGATCCAAATGCAAAGATAACAAACACATAGGGGTCTGCAGGAACTATGACCACTGTCCTTCCAAATCTCAGATCATTTATCTCCTTGGACAATCCTACATGCAATGAAAAAGTCTATTTCAGCCGCTGCACCCCGGTAATGTCCAAGATTCACATTTCAACTCTGCCCACTCACTGGCTCCGTCCTTTTCCTCTATCGCTTTATTATCATCAAAACAAAAAGGCAACAGTGAGAAAAGTATGCACACTGCTGTACTAAATAACAACACATTTTGTCACAAAGTTTTTCAGAAAACAAACATTTATATTCAACCAATAAAACAGTTAATTAGCTGTGAAGATGAGAAGGAAAAGGGATATAGCAGCGTCAACACATGTCAAAACACTAGACTGGCACACTTCACTGCCCTCTCTTCCTTTCCCAGTGTTATCCATTCATCTGAGGGACATTTATACAGAAGATTTTATCATCATGGTCTGGAATTTTTGTTGTTCCAATTTTTTTTGACCTGTTTTTTTTTAATATACATTTGTTTTCTTGATTTTTCTTGTTTCAGTTCTGGTCTTGTTGATAGTTTTCCCCACCCTGATGTGTTGTACCTGTGTCTCCCTGTGTGTATTTAGACCCTGTGTCTCTGTGTGTATTTGGACCCTGTGTCTCTGTGTGTATTTAGACCCTGTGTCTCTGTGTGTATTTAGACCCTGTGTCTCTGTGTGTATTTAGACCCTGTGTATCTGCGTGTATTTAAAGCCTGTGTCTCTGTGTGTATTTAGACCCTGTGTATCTGCGTGTATTTAAAGCCTGTGTATTTAGACCCTATGTCTCTGTGTGTATTTAGACCCTGTGTATCTGTGTGTATTTAGACCCTGTGTCTCTGTGTGTATTTAGACCCTGTATCTCTGTGTATATTTAGACCCTGTATCTCTGTGTGTATTTAAAGCCTGTGTATTTAGACCCTGTGTCTCTGTGTGTATTTAGACCCTGTGTCTCTGTGTGTATTTAGACCCTGTATCTCTGTGTATATTTAGACCAGGGGTGCTCACACTTTTTCAGCATGCGAGCTACTTATAAAAGGATCAAGTCAAAATGATCTACCTACTACAAAAATGCAAATCATATATTTATTTAAAAAAATATTCTTTATATCTACAATGTATGTTTATGTACATGCAAAACCGCATGAGCCAATATAGCACAACACAACACAATTACCTATGTACATTTTTTGTCATTACCCGAGTTTACTCTGATGACTTGCACTGAATTGAATCGGCCAGGGATGCATAGTCCGGAAAATTGGTGGTAACTCGCTGACAAGTTTGTCGTGGTTTAGCTTTCCTGCACTGAGCGTGGTTGTTTGCGCATGTGCAGTCACCTAAGTGTCAGTAAAACATTACTGAGTAAAACACAGATGTCATTTGACTGTGGTGCCATGTCCATGTGCCATGCCTGTTTTTTTAAAATCCAAATATTTTCCCTCCTCAGTTTATAAAATAATTTGCATCCACACATCTGCGTTATCAATCACATTCGTAACATTCCAAACATGTGCGTCTCTTACGTCCTGTCCTGCGTTGGGGAAAAACACAGAAGTGGGCCGAGCTTTGATGCAGACGCCGGTAACGGCACTTTTACAGTCATAGAAGACACTCGGGGTAAAGACGTATGTTTACAAGCACTGACCCCGGATCCTCAGCCCTGGTTTAGTCCTGGTTTAGTCCTGGTTTAGTCCTGGTTTAGTCCTGGTTTGGTTGTTTTCGAGCGTGAGTCCCCGCGATCACTTTCCTGCCCTCTGATGTGGAGGATGTTCGCTGCTGCGAGCATCTCACAGCAAACAGTTTTTAAGGTAGTATGATCCATGCTTCAGTGATCAGAGGCATTTAGGGGGGTACTGTGGCGTGCGAGAACGCAAAACTCCGGTTATCTCTGTCTACACACAAATGCATTAACGGAGTTTTCAAAAGTTTTTTGTATATATTAGTTTAGAATGTGTAATTTTTTATTTATTTAATGCGATCTACCAATACTACCTTTGCGATCGACTGGTAGATCGCGATCGACGTATTGAGCACCCCTGATTTAGACCCTGTATCTCTGTGTATATTTAGACCCTGTATCTCTGTGTGTATTTAAAGCCTGTGTATTTAGACCCTGTGTCTCTGTGTGTATTTAGACCCTGTGCTCCGGTCTCTCTTGTTCACGGCCCATTGTCTTTCCCACAATGTCTAGTCCATGGTTTCGGTTTAAACTTTTGGATTTATTTTCCTTGTTGCATTTAATGAATGGTTTATTTGGTACTTTAGAGTCCTTCCTTGATTTATTGTGTGACAGATGAAGACATATTCTCCTGGTTTTCAGTCTTCTAAACCAGGCGTCTCTAATCTTTTTCCCCCAGAGTACTTCTCCTTTAAGTCAATACTGTAGAATGGTGTAGAATGGAACTGGATTCATGGGTATTTAACTGTAAACCATTGAATATGTGGGTATTTTAATTTACCTTGAGTAACATCTTAAATGCACAAAATGAAAGATGTACAACAGGTGTAGGTAAAGCAAACATGAAATATTCAAGGATTATTTTAGATTTTAAAATCCTTTGGGGAGCGACTTGAAAGGGGGCGAGACACCACTGTTCTCGACTTTTAGGCTAGAATCAAAATCGGAACAAGATGAATGATGATTTTGTACAGTGTGTAAGTGGCTCCACACATGAGCGCGGACACACGCTTGATCTCGTCCTAGCCCATGGGCTCTCTCCATCTAATGTCAGAGTGTCAGATGCGTTCTTTTCTGACGACTTACCTGTGTTGTTTGAGATTCCCCTCTCCTGCGGAATAACTAAAAAATATGTTCCTGTGCGTGTTGGTCGTTCGATTAACCCTATAACTAGTGCGCATTTTTCTGCCGTCTTTAATGTGAGCTCTTTTATTCATGATTTTGCGGCTACAGAAGAATCATGCATCCACTTTACTAATGCATGCAAAGCCGCGCTGGACATTGTTGCTCCAATTAAAAATAAGCCCTCTAGACGTAAATCTGAGCCTTGGCTGAATGAAGTGACGCGCGCTGCCCGACGTGAGAGCAGAAAAGCTGAGAGACAGTGGATGAAAGACAAATTTAAAGTATCTTTTCAGATAATGCAAACTAGTTGGCGCTCTTACCAAAACACTGTTAGAGCAGCTAAAACAAGTAATTTTTCTGATATTATTGTTTCTAATGCTCACAATCCAAGAGTTCTTTGTGAAACTGTTAAAAAATCTCTTGATTCCCCACAACAGCCCTGTCCTGAAAACGCTCCAAAATTGTGTGAGAATTTTTAAAGTTTTTTCATTGACAAGGTTGCTTTGACAAGGGCTTTGATTTCCCGTCCTAATTATGATCCTGGCACTCCTACAACTTGCTCTGTTGTTTTTGACCAATTTGAACCAGTTGCTTTGCCATTACTAGTAAAAGTAATGGATCAAAATAAACTTACAGGCTCTCCTAATGATGTGATCCCCCCTAGTCTTTTTAAAGAACTGTTTCCTCTATTGGAACCTTATGTTCTGTCCATTCTTAATGGAAGTCTGGCCAGTGGAGTTGTTCCCTCTTCCTTTAAACATGCGATAGTGCAGCCCTTGCTAAAGAAGTCAAACTTAGATATTTATGAGCTAAGCAACTATCGACCCATTTCTAAGCTTCCTCTGATGTCAAAAATGCTTGAGAAAATTGTGTCTATGCAACTCACAGATTTTTTAAACAGTAATGGTATTTTGGAGACCTTTCAGTCAGGTTTTAAAGCCGGCCACAGCACAGAGACAGCCCTTTTAAAGGTTTTTAATGATATTTTTCTGGCTACAGACGCTGGGCACGCTGTTGCTCTTCTTCTGTTAGATCTGACTGCAGCATTTGATACGGTGGACCACCACATACTGTTGTCCTGCTTGGAAAATTATGTTGGGATCAGAGGTGTAGCCCTGTCCTGGCTCAGGTCTTATTTGACTGACAGGAGCGTTTCCGTCCGGGTTGGTGATGCTGAGTCCTCCATGGCTTCACTTACATGCGGGGTTCCCCAAGGGTCAGTGCTTGGACCTCTACTCTTTTCATTGTATTTGTTGCCTCTTGGGAAGATTCTTCAAAAACATAAATTGTCTTTCCATTTTTATGCGGATGACTGTCAATTGTACATGCCACTGACTCAGTCCAAGTAATTGATTGTATGTTTGGATGAGGTAAAAACATGGATGGCTATTAATTTTTTGCATTTTAATAACAAGAAGACAGAGGTCATCATTTTCTCATCCACGGACACTGCAGCAGCTGTTCCTGCTGAGCTTGCCCCCCTGGCCCAGGCTTGGAGTAAAATGGACTCCTCTTTAAAACTGGATGCTCAAATCAGTGCTGTTGTGAAGACCAGCTTTTTTCAACTGAGGCGACTTGCCAAAGTCAAATCGTTTTTATCTCGTCATAACTTTGAAATTTTAATCCATGCTTTTATTTTCTCTTGTTTAGATTACTACAATGCCCTCTATACCAGACTCAGTAAAACCTCACTTTCACGCCTTCAATTAATCCAAAATGCTGCTGCCAGACTCTTAACTGGAACGCGCAAATGTGAGCACATCACCCCTATTCTTTGTTCTCTTCACTGGCCCCTGTGCACCTTCGTATTGATTTTAAGATTCTGTTATTTGTGTTCAAATGTTTGCGTGGTTTGGCCCCTCAGTATCTGACTGATCTGCTTGTGCCCCACACTCCGTCACGGGACCAGGCTCTCTTAGTGGTCCCTAAGACCAGAAAGAAGTCGAGAGGGGATCGGGCTTTTGCAGCAGCAGCCCCCAGACTGTGGAATGGTCTGCCTCTGCATAGTAGACTGGCACTTAGGAAGTGCCACTCACTTCCTAAAAACAGGAAGTGAGTGGCAGACTCACTTCCTGTTTTTAAGTCGCTTCTTAAGACTCATCTTTTTACTTTGGCTTTTAACTCAGTGGGTTGACTTTCTGTGCAATTTGAATTCTTGTATATGTTTCTATATTATATTGTGTTTTTACTTGTGTTCAACACTTTGGTCAACTGTGTTGTTTTTAAAGTGCTCTATAAATAAAGTTATTATTATTATTATTATTATTAAAATAGTGTGGCGAATGGAGAGGGCCCCAAGAGACAGTGAGGGATGGGTCAAACGCAGCGAAGCGTCTTTCTAAAGGACTATGAAGTGATATCGTTGCTATTTGATTTAAACAGGGAAGTTCCACTGGGATTTTTACGAACCCAAAAGGGACTCATTGTTTTCAGCGGTGAGGGAAGCCGGTGAGCCAGAGGAAACCTTCCCAGTTTCCCTTTTTAATGAGTAATTACCATATAATTAGCATAATTACACATTGAGCAGCCATGCTATTTCTGTGCCGTAAATAGTCACAGGTTACATCACCGTTTTACAAAGGGTGAAAGTTGCAATGTCTGAGTGACCTCTTTAGTAGGTTTAGGTTCAAAACTCACCAATGTTTATTTGGTCAAGTAGGAAGTATTGAGAAGTAAGTATAGGATATATTCTGTAGTGATAGAAATTCTAAAGTGAACTACAGAACGTAAAATTCTTTGAAAACACTCAAAATAGAACTATGTAAAGAAATCCATCTTGTTGCTGGCTCTCAAAACAGTCTGATACATTGAACATGCATAAACTGTACTTCACAAAGAAAGGAACAGAGCCTTACATTCAAGCCACTTCATGTATTTATACTCATCCAACGGCTGTTGTGTGGGCAACAGACACAGTGGCTGAGTGGTTAGCACTCTAGCTTCTTAGTAAGAAGAAGAAGATCCTGAGATTCAATCCCATTGGAACATTGTCTGCATAGGTTTAGTGTAACATGTGTACCTCTAATGTTACAATATCTATTTTGAACCTGCAAAAAATAAATGTTCCCACATACCAATAGAGCAGATAAGTAACAAGTACATGGTTTTTAAAAAGGGTTGGATGAACGACACACAACAACACACAGGCTCAAACAATATCTAACCTCACTCCCAATACTAGTGCTTACGGCCTTACTCTCTTTTCTTTCAGTAATTTCAATCCAGTTCAAGGCTGTATTTAGCTCACCTGATAAATCATTCCTGATTCCTAAGAGATATGTATTGATTTAATTGCAGTCCTACACTTCTGTTTGAACTTCTGTTTTTGTCATAACTTCCTGATAGTAGCGTGGATGGATGTAAAAACAACACCAGGTCTGTGACTGATGAGGAGCAATGTTGTAGATAAGTGTCGCTGTTAAATCCATCCCCGTTTCTCAACACGAACGGCTACATAAAAAGGCGTGCGTCATGTTTGGTCTCTCCTCTGGCCTGGAGCGGAGTGGGCCAGGCGGCGGCAGCATATGTGGCCCAGCGGGAGGTCCCTATCCCGGCCTCCAGAGACCTGCGTCCTGCCAAGACCCCAGTCCCCGTCCCCCCACGCTTACAGCCCACAATCATTACAGACGCCATCGATTACACATCCACAGGAGACAGAAATCAATACGGAACCAGTCCACAGTCAGGGAGACTTTACAGGACTCATAAAAAGCAGGTTTGGACTGTTTTGACCCAGTTTATAATGTTGTACTTTTGTCTGCTATATAGGCATTTAGGAGGATTTTCCCAAATTGTAGGAAAGAAGTGCAAACTAAAATATGTGCGAGCGACGTGCACAAGCCCAGTTCTTCTCGTACACACTCTGTTTACAAGTCACTATGGACATCGCTCACAGAAGATTTACACATTTCAAATATATATTTTTTCTTATTTATTAGATTTTTATCATGGATTTGTGATGGTAAGGCGAGTTATAGTGGTTCTATCTGAGGTCACAAGGGTCTTTGCAAGTAAAAGGTTTGAGAACCACTGATGTAGTCCATGCATTAGCTAAATGAAAATGTTAAAAGCCGAAAGTACTTTGTATACGTTGTCTTTCTCAATCATGTATACGAGGGCTGTGTTGTTGAAGGAGGGTGAGCAAGAGGAGGAGGGTGCTGTTCCTGAAGCTCAGATTGACAGGAACAAGAAAACTGTCAGATGGCCACGTAATCCGAGCGCCACGAGAGCAGATCTAGAAATAAGGGACAGAATGAATCCACATGGACTGGATGACTTTCCTTTTAATCCAGAAAGTGTTTAGAATTTATGTCAAAATAGTTGATTAGAAAGTGTTGCGAATGTGTCATGTACGACCAGACCAGACAGGTGGAGAAGGAAATACAGTACATAAGTGTTCTTTATTTATTTAGTGCTTTTCACAGACCGAGGTCACAGCAGCGCTTTGCATTGTTACTGTTATTCCAAATCTTTTTTATTCTTCCATTCTCTCCCCACACTGATGACAGAAGCAAGACTTCAAACACACTGGCACATTGAAGCGTCCGACCATAACCATCCATTCACTCTCCTCCGACATTCAGACCTATTGTACACGTTTTAGTGTTAGGGGAAACCAGAGCACCTGGAGAAACCCGCCACAGACACGGGGAGAACATGGAAACTCCACACAGAAAGACCTGGAGGTGGAGTCGAACCCAGGACCAAGTGTTCCACAGGTTAGCACAAGGGCTAACCTGAAAGTATTTTTCCCCCAGGATTTGATTGTGATTCAACTCATTCTGTCAAATCTTTAAACCAACTTTTTTGGGACAAAAAATTTACAAAAGAGGACCACCCCTTTTTCGCAATTTAATGCATAATTTAGTTTTTTTGAAGAAAGTATAAAGCGGCCCCGGAAAACAAATATTTCATTTTTCTTTTTAAGTTTAGAGTTATGTCATAATCAATATTCACTTTTTTATTTTGTGTCTGGTGCTCCTCTCCGCTACTGTTCTATGACTGGTGATGCAACGCTGACATTTCCCCACTGTGGGACAAATACAGGATCTCTTCATCTTAAAATAAGACAAATACTTTATATTTGTGGGGCCACCTAACAGGGCAGCCTGTGATGGGAGACCTCTGGGAACACCTGGTGCCATAGTGAAGTATAGCTGCGGCTGTAAATTGCAAAACTGTTGTTGTGTCCTTAGGCAAGACACTTCCCCCACATAAGAATGAGTCTGGTGTGTGTGTGAATGGTTGGTGGTGGATCAATGGCACATGCTAGTGTCCTCACTTCTGTCAGTGTGCCCCAGGGCAGCTGTGGCTACATTAATAGTCTATCACCAGTGTGTTTGGACTGAATGAATATTGACATTTAAAGCGTCTTTGAGTGTCCAAAAATGCGCTATATGTAAAACTGATGCATTATTATTATTACACAGCAACTAAAGATCAAAATAGAAAAAGCGCTTCATGAAACTAATGCCTTATTCTTATTATTATTATTGTTAGTTTATTTCTGGTCCGTAGCCACAGTCTGGTCCAAGCTCTTTCTAAACATCCGCCTTTTACCAACAGCACTTGAGGTTTGACGTTCATTGAACATCTTCTTCTCTCAGTTTCTCCAAATGTCTCCACAACAACAACAAAATCACAAAGTTCTCGGCGGGGAGATTGTCGCTTATTGAAACACTAATTGCACATCGCGTCAAAGATCAATGCGCGGCGAGAGATATCATTGTCATCTTCCAAATACCGCACTTGTTCAGCAGGCGTCAAAACGGATATATTTCAGATTTTTTTTTCATACGCAGTCAAGTCAGGCTCTTTCGTCTTCCAGCTTTTGATAAAGACTCACTTCACTTCCCTTTTTAATAAGCTCATCTCCCTCAGGACGCAGGGAAAAAACTGCTGCGCTCAAACTGACAACATCTAAAAAAGTGGGATCTGTCAAAACTTCCGCTACCGCTGCACTTTCCGGGGGGATGATTATCTCCGGGATCCTGCTCATAATTCATAATAATGCGTGGTATTGTGCGCCTGGTCGGTATGGGTTTATGGAGTGCTGTTGATAGGATCGAGTTTATCTGGAGTCGACAAAGAGATGGAGCGAATGTCAAAACAAGATGGCTGCTGGTGATTTATGATCTGTTTGTAGTCTTTCAGAAGTTTAAGTAAGAGGAACACAGGGATAGTTTGACATCGCAAAAACCAAAGTCAAATTGAAGTATGTCTGCACCAGCGTCGTGAACCAGTCAGTCCGCAAGCTTTCAAAACTTAGGCCAAGAAGAGCTGTTACCTTCTGGCCAATGACCATACTTAAAATAGCTAAAATTGTATCTCTATCAAATCAATTTAATTGATATCGGCCAAAGTCACAACAACAGTCACCTCAAGGGGTGTCACAGAACTGGGGACTAGTTCTAAGATCGAGGGAATCCAGAGTTTCTAGTCCTATCATGAAACAGAGAGGATGGGTGAACAGCATCACAGAGACTACATTATGTTGTGTCCTGAAGCAAGACAGTTAACCCACATCGCCTAACGTGAGTCTGGTTCGGGGACGTATCTCGATTTCAGGATCACGAGTTGGGTTTGATTCAATAAATTTAATATGCTGAAAATGAAATACATGTTTGCTTGTTTATCATATAAACAATGATGATGATGATTTGTTTATATTGAGATATTGTCTTAGTAAATACAAAAATTAGCCATATAAAGATTGATCAATCAAATCAAGAAACTCCAGCTTGCCTTAGCAACACATCTGCCCCTGTTACGAAGCAGAACAATTGCCCATATAATGAAAATGGCCCCAGCTAGCTTATGTTCAAATCCGCTACTTCAGCATAAAGGCTAGCACAATGCCGACATCAGCACTCAGTCAATCCACTCTTAATAGTTTATGATACCAGTGCAATTCTCACATTGGTCAGACGAGGTGGCTTGGGTAACAATTGTTTTAGTTAGCTTTAAATGAATGAAAAGGAAATCCCTGAGTCTTGCCCGTGGTCTTCCCTATGGACACGGTTGGATTGTGGACCATCGGCTTGTGCATGTACTGTGGAAGCATGCATTCTGCTGGAGTCGTGTATTTCTCCCTTCGCAGACGACTCTTCTTTACCCTGGCATTAGAGACGCCCTGGGAGCCCGCGGCATGCTGGGATTGATTTCGATACACACACAGACACACTCACACACACACACAACGGAGTATTGACGTCGGGCTAATGCAGATGAATAATCAGGAGTGTTTTGGAGACGTATCGAACGCCCAGATCAATCTCTCATTCCTTGTGCTGCTGGGACGCCGCTGTTTCATATTCACCCAATAACATTACACGACTGCATCAACTTCTGAAATCTAATCATCTCCACTTGCCCCAAAGTACTGCGCCGAAAATATCCATTCAGCAAATTGACAATTCAGACTCCAGCTATTTTTGTCTCTTTCTGTAATGATCTACTGTATCTCCAAACTGCTACATTGCTTACTGTAAGTCACGGGTGTCAGAGTGGTTCCAGAAAGGGCCGGTGTGGCGTGGATGCAGGTTTCAGCTCCAACCAGACTCAACCTGATGACTTGAGGAAGTGGGAGGAGTCCGGTGTGCTCCTGCTTGGTTGGAACTAAACCACAGTCCTGTCAAATCCAGAGAGAGATCCAGAACTGCAGCAGATCCAGTCTGGTGAGAATACTCCTGCAGAGATTGAGACAAAACCACGATGCTATGAGAACGAGGTCTGCGATAAAAGTGATAAAACCCAATGTCCTTGATCTTTAATGGAAATGAGAAATAGTGAATATCTGATCAATAATTTCAGTGTCATGGTCTGGGTTTTATTTTTGTTCTTGGTATTTTGACATCAGTTTTCTGTGGTTGGTTCTAGTTGTACTTCCTGTCCTGTTCCCATGTCTTGATTGTCGGCCCCGCCCTGATGTGTTCCACTATATGTACCTGTGCTGTTGTCCTCTTGTTGCTGGTTCTGTTTTAAATTTTGAAGTGCTTTTTTTTTACCTTGGACTTTTGTTTTTTCATCAATAAATCCTTTTTATTTTTGTATACCTGCATTTTGAGTCCTCCATTATCTCAGATTGTGACAGTTAGAAGGTTAAACGGTAAATGTAAGTGTATGTGATTTGTCAACTGTATCAGAAAAGGTAATAGGGTGTCAATGCAATTCAGTAACGTAGGATGTGGTGTAAAATAAGAGAAAAGATAAGTTAGACTTTATTGATCTCACACATGTACATGTCACATCTGGCATGGATAGAATCGCTCAAGATCAGAATCAGAATCAGAATCAGAATCAGAATCATTTTTATTGCCACGTGAGTAACAAAGTTATCACTTGGAAATTGTTTTGGCAGAGAGCGTGCCACTTCGCCATTTGCGGCGCTGTGTGCAGCAAGAAACAGCAGAGAGCAATAACATACAGTTCACAGACAATTGGATAGACACATTGTGCTTTTTATAAACCACGGATTTTTTTCTCGGGAAGAGCACCTCTTCGGCCGGCCCAATGTAGCTGTCAGAGGGGGGCGGGATCAGGGAGGGGGTGAGTAGGAAAACAATAAGGAATGGAGGGGAGGGAGGGAGCAAGATGGATAGGTAGAGGGAGGCGGGGGTGGGGGATCCTTGCTGAAGACTGAAATAGTGTGAGTTGTTGTAGATTGTGGGACCTTGTTTATGGCCTTGGCTGAGGAATGTGAGATAAGAGTGGAGAGAAGCCACAGGAGGAGAAAAACACATCGCCTGCAATGTCGCAGTCAAAAGCAGGCAGATATTCTATTAATTCCAATTAAACCGAATTCCGGTGCCCTCAGACCTCCGTACACAGGGGCAAATCCAAGCCGGGTCAGAGAGATCAAGCCTGACAAACAATGTCATTCAATCTCAATTCCAAAGTCTTATGTCCATCAAGTGAACGAGCTGCGAGGTCTTTGATCAACTGTTCCACCAAAACCACTCTTCTTTGTCCAGACACGGCACTCTCAACCACGACACGGCTAAGCTCCTTGTACATCCCATCAATTTTATCGGCCAGCAGGTCGTGAATCTTGCGAACTGCCATGCCTCCGAATTTGTGGTAGAAGAGGATCGCTCCAAACCCAAACAGGAGGATTCCCACCACCAAAATGCCAAAGATATATACGTCTTCCGAATCTTCAATGGACAGGGTCGACAGACAGAGGGGCTGCCACTTGTTCCAGCTGTCAAGCGTATACCCCGCTGGTGAAGTCCCGTCCGGACACACGGGCTCTCCAGACCCACGCTTACGTGTTGAAAAGATAGAATCAATTGCGTTGAGGGACCAATTAATCATTTCCATTCTGTTAAAGTTGTCTGTGGCAAAGCTCCAGGAAAAAAGACAAAAACAGGAGATAGCAAGCCGTTCAGAAGCAGGAGCGGACTAAGACACGTCTTTGCTCGACGGAGGAGGAAGGAGGAAGATTGTGCAAAAGAAAGAAATGTGCAAACATGTTAAATGCGGGATATATTATGTACAATAAAAAGTGGCAATCAAGAAACAGTGTCAATAGTAGTGCAGAACAGTTAGAACCCTAATGATTGGTTCCTGAAGTCATAGAATTATCAATGGTTTTGATCTTGCAACAAGCTATCCAAGTGTTTCTGTATGAAGTATTAACCATTTATCTGTTCATTTGTATAAGTAATATTGAGGTTTCTTGTTCATCGGAGCAGAAAAAGAGTGAGTTTTCCTTGTCACTTTGTCATTTGGTCCGATGAACGGTTGAGAAATCTCCCACTAAGTCTGCACAGTATTGTTTTTGCTCGGCCAGAATACTGTCACTCGTGTCATTTCGCGCCCTTCTTCCTCCATGTTGTGTTTTTTTTTGCTCACACAAACTAGAAAACGGCCAAGCAGTGCCTTGGGGGGGATAGGCCGAGGTGTCAGTGTTTGAATGTGTGTGAGTGAATGGGTGGTATGGTGCCTTGATGTAAAGTGTTTTGAAAGGGGGGGAAGTGCTATATAAATGTGACAATTTAGCACCAGCACCTGTCACGCGACATCAGCAGACTTAGTTCAGCTCTGGGCTTCATTATCGTCAACTCAGCTTCATGCTCTTAGGTTCAGTCCTTTGTTTTTCACACTGCACTCACACTAAACCCATGAACTACAAACTCAAACAACAAAGCATTTTTTTTGAATAATTACAGAACAATAAAGAGTGTGGATCAGCTAAACACAACTGTTCTCACCTGGATTTGAACATTCTCAGAACAAAACGCATGGCTCACATTTTTAAGAAGACCAGATTTGGAATGCTGCCTCCCCATGTTTAGTCCTGACTCTGGGAACCAGCAGAGGCCAGTCCCTGTGATCCTCAGAGTTGGTTCATGTGGCACAAACATGTCACAGATGTACATTGGTGCGAGGTCATGGAGAGACTTGAACCCTCTGTGGCGCCCCCTGCATGTGAAACCCAGATCTTGTCAAACATCTGTCCCAGGGCAGCTGTGGCTACAGTAATCGTTTATCACCACCTTGTATGAGATTATTGAATGCTGTGAAGTGTTATTGCGTGTCAGAAAAAGAACAGTGTAAAACCGATGCATTATTATTATTATTATTAATGAATTCATGATGAACTCATGATTTTGGGGCTGGTGCTATGAGACTTGGGTGGCATCTCTGATTGCCACCCCCCTGACCCAGAAATGGATTAAAGGGTAGAAAATGGATGGATGGATGGATGGATGAATTCATCCTAATTTACTACCAGTAGATCGCCACCCCCCTCCTAAGCAGCTCCCCGAAGGATTCAGGAATTTAACTCATGATTTCGACATTATTATTTCACTATAAATGTTTTCCTTAAGTGCACTATTGCAGATATATATATAATAATGGTATGTTTTGAATACAAATATTTTATGTAATTTGCCTTAGTTATTGCATCAACTACATTTTTAATAAGACTCTACTAGGGAGAACCGCTCTGCCATTTCTGTTTTGTAAAAAAAGCTCTCTGATCAAAAAGGCCGAAGACCGCTGCCTCAAGATACGCTATTTTTTACCTGCTGTGACCCTGAATCAGTCAATACAAATTGGGGGCTCGTCCCAACTAACTTTTTATGGTGAGCGTTTAAAGACGACTTATGAATTTCAGTTCTCAGAGGAGTTTACAGCCAGACTAAACAAATGAAACCTTATAGCTGCACTGGTCTAACACAGAGAAACCCTTCCATTCTGACCACTATGGCCTTCTGTGCCCACGCTGCACTTGCAACAGCACATATCCATAAATAGCAGGTCAGAGGAAGGTGTGAGCCGTTAAGTGATCATCTCTGTCAGAAATGTGTCGGGAGCCGGTGTTAGCGCAGAAGCTACATGTGCCACAACAGTCGCCTCGAGCTCCTCCGCTGAGGCCTGACACCTGACACCCTCATTCTCCTCACCCCACAGCCTCCTCTCTCACCTCTCCAACAGCCCGAAAACATACTGTCGGATTCTAATCCAACTGGCCCAGTTAACCCTCTGGCTACAGCTGCAAAAGGAAATCAATGGGATCTCAACGCTGGCTACTGTAACACATACCAGCGATGGATCAGCGAGCAAGGATCGTTTTCTCATTGGATTTCAGAGTGGTGTCAATGTTTCTTAGGCAAAGCAAACAAATAAATATGGTTCGATATTCAGACAGTGATTCGATCGATAGTGCCAGTCAGCAGGAAAAGAGTGCTTCCATCTACAGGCTTTGTCCAAAATGTCAAAAGTTTTCTTCTGCCTGTTAGTAAAAGTAACTGTTGTGTTATACTAGCGGTTATTTGATGTTGTCGGAGAACACAAGGAGGACATGAGAAGCATGCTGTTTTATTTAGAACCCCAGCCTTCTCTGGCTATTCTTTTGTCTTTCTCTCTGGTCTTTCTGGTCCCTCTGGTCTCTCTGGTCTGTCTCTATCTCTCTAGTCTCTCTCTGGTCTCTCTGGTCTCTCTGGTCTCTATTTCTGGTCTCGCTCTCTCTAGTCTTTCTCCAGTCTCTCTCTAGTCTCTCTCTCCAGTCTTTCTCTGGTCTATCTAGTTTCTCTCTAGTCTCTCTGGTCTCTCTCTGGTATTATACCAGAGAGAGTCTTCTTTGGTCTCTCTCTCTGGTCTTTCTCCGGCCTCTCTCTGGTCCCTCTCTCGTCTTTCTCAAGTCAATCTGGTCTCTCTGGTTTCTCTCTGGTCTCTCTCTGGACTCTCTCTGGTCTCTCTCTGGTATCTCTCTGGTCTCTCTCTGGTCTCTCTCTGGTCTCTCTCTGGTCTCTCTCTGGTCTCTCTCTGGTCTCTCTCTGGTCTCTCTCTGGTCTCTCTCTGGTCTCTCTCTGATCTCTCTCTGGTCTTTAGTACGATGACACATTTCCCACATTTTACCCCCTCATTAGCCATCACCAAATGGACAGCTATTCTTACTTGTGTTGTGCTGTTCACTGCTGCCCCTGAAGGAGTAAACATTATATTACTGTAGTTTAACTGAAATTGCAAAATAAACATAGCGCACCATAAATTCCAGGATTTTCTTCCAATGCAAATGTATTGATAGTTTTGCCCTAAATGGAACACAGCTGTGATATCTGCCTCTTTGACTGACCCAGCTGCAGTTCTTGATATGAAAGTGCTGGTGTGCGGCACATACAGGCACGTGGCACTTCACATGTGGCTTTGGCAGTACTTTCTTTTCATCATGGACCAGCAGCGGCTCAAACATACTGTACGTTGAAAACTGCCCTTGGTCAAAATATCTTCTTTGAGCATCTTAAAGTAGAAATATCGCACATTATTTATGTCTATTAAAAGTGATACTGAGGCTGTTTACTTTGTCATTTCATGTTTTAGAATATTATTGAATTTCTTAAGTAGAAAATATATGGTTAAACATGTATGAAGAACATGTATGAAGAATAACAGAAGCAAATAACAACTCCATCTGAAAAAAAACTGGATTGATCAATAATTTCACCTGGAGACAATTCCACAAGTACTGTATGAGCAATACTTTTGTTTTAAAGACAGAAGTGTGATAGTGGTGCAATGACATCATTCTATCGCAGCACTGAGACAGGAGCTTTTAGACAGAGGGAAGACGTACAAACTGTTGATTTAGAATAATATACAGTATATCTCCTTTAAGATCTCTAACAAAAACAGAATTGTCCAAATAAAACCTAAACCTGCAGCTAACATCAAACAATTGTGTTGAATGAGGATTTACACCTGGAGTGAGACACGAGTGGATAATGAATGTAATTTACGAATCAAAGCGCTTTGAATTTGCTTGCTATTTTTAAAGGGTCTTTGTCGTTCATTCTGCAGAGAATCCAGGAGAATAAGAACCAGCTCTGTCTCGCCAATCAGACCACATCCTGTCTTCATCCTGTGTTATCTTCTGTGGTCCTCGTTTTTCTCTTTTCAAAAATGGTCTAAAAAATATCAGAGGTAAAAATACTGTACACGTGAAAACTACTATGCAACCAAATCGTTTTAACACTAAGACTCTGAGAGCTGTCATTTTGACTGCTTCAGTTCAAATCAATAGAATTCTTAGACATTTCCTCAGAAATGTTTAGTTTTTCAAAAAAAAGTATGTATTTTATATACATATATAATATATATATATTTATTATACGGCTCCTCACAGCAGCAGAAGAACGCTCCATTTATTTGAATGTAATTTCAAAACGTTCAACTGATCATTATTTCTTAATAACCGACCTCTCAAAACAATTTTGACCGCTGCCCTTTGGCAACGCACTCTCTGCTAGCCTAACTAACCTAGCTGTTACTAGCCTCACTGCTACTCACATAGCCACGGGAAAACCTTTGGGAAGCATTTTCTTTTCTGTCATTAAATAAACCTTTCGGCATTCCTAAGAGTGGACTGAAGTTTATTTTGTGTGTTCTGTTGGTATAAAGCGTTTTCCATTTTTTTGTCCTATTCTTCTAAATAAATGACCAATTTAATCTAAGCCCGAAACAAAGACGAATCATATAACAGATTATTGCCCAATCTTTTACTGCAGAGGGAGAAAGAGAAGTTCTGATTCCCATCTTACTGGACATCAAAGAAGCAGTGATTGTAATCTGCGAGTCCTCAAAAGTTAAACATTTACATCTTTCATCTCCTCGTCTGTGGAACTTCATCCTCATGCTCTCTACTACTCCAGGTAATTTCCCTCCAAACTTTGATGAATATTTTGTTCTATTGCCGGGTGTAATTAATGCAAGTACAGGCAAAACACATTTCAAGTTTGAAATTGATTTACTTGTTTATTGCGGAACTTGTAGTGTCTGGCAAAAAAACAAAAAACAAAAACAACACAGATCTAAAATGGAGCAGGAAACAAGACAGGCCAGAAATGGGAAATGGGCTCAGTAAATCAGAGAGGGAGGGTGCATTAGGCTAAGTAAATTCAGCATGGCTTCAGCGCATACACACACACACACACACACACACACACACACACACACACACACACACACACACACACACACACACACACACACACACACACACACACACACACACACACACACACACACACATAGTAGAATTAGATTTGGAGGCAAACAAAAGGAACACAGCTTTGAAATATGGCTGTGTGAGGAATCTGCATGAGAAGGGATGGAAAGTATAAAACAAGGGCTTTCTAGTTAGTTTTTTTTTATATAATTGGCTTAATTTGCATTATTTTAAGGTCTGACTCACGACAGATGACAATGACAATTGAAAGCCTCTGCCAACAACCCAACGGACACAGACTGACACAGACAGACACAGACGGACAAACACAGGCGGACAGACACAGACAGACACAGACTGACACAGGCGGACACAGACGGACACAGACAGACACAGATGGACACAGGCAGACACAGACGGACACAGGCAGACACAGACGGACAAACACAGGCGGACAGACACAGACAGACACAGACTGACACAGACGGACACAGACAGACACAGATGGACACAGGCAGACACAGACGGACACAGGCAGACACAGACGGACACAGGCAGACAGAGACAGACAAGACACAGACTGACACAGGCGGACACAGACAGACACACACAGACACAGACGGACACAGACGGACACAGACAGACACAGACGGACAGACACAGACAGACACAGACGGACACAGACGGACACAGACAGACACAGATGGACACAGGCAGACACACACAGACGGACACAGGCAGACACAGACGGACACAGGCAGACAGAGACAGACAAGACACAGACTGACACAGGCGGACACACACAGACACAGACGGACACAGGCGGACAGACACAGGCGGACAGACACAGACGGACAGACACAGACAGACACAGACGGACACAGACAGACACAGATGGACACAGGCAGACACAGACGGACACAGGCAGACACACACAGACGGACACAGGCAGACACAGACGGACACAGGCAGACACAGACAGACAAGACACAGACTGACACAGGCGGACACAGACAGACAAAGACGGACACAGGCGGACAGACACAGGCGGACAGACACAGACGGACAGACACAGACGGACACAGGCAGACACAGACAGACAAGGCACAAACAGACACAGACAGACACAGACGGACACAGACAGACACAGACGGACACAGGCAGACACAGACAGACAAGACACAGACAAGACACACACAGATACAGACAGACACAGACAGACACAGACAGACACAGACGGACACAGGCGAACAGAGACAGACACAGGCAGACACAGACCTACAAGACACAAACAGACACAGACGGACACAGGCGGACACAGACAGACACAGGCAGACAGAGACAGACAAGACACAGACTGACACAGGCGGACACACACAGACACAGACGGACACAGGCGGACAGACACAGGCGGACAGACACAGACGGACAGACACAGACAGACACAGACGGACACAGACAGACACAGATGGACACAGGCAGACACAGACGGACACAGGCAGACACACACAGACGGACACAGGCAGACACAGACGGACACAGGCAGACACAGACAGAGAAGACACAGACTGACACAGGCGGACACAGACAGACAAAGACGGACACAGGCGGACAGACACAGGCGGACAGACACAGGCGGACAGACACAGACGGACAGACACAGACGGACACAGGCAGACACAGACAGACAAGGCACAAACAGACACAGACAGACACAGACGGACACAGACAGACACAGACGGACACAGGCAGACACAGACAGACAAGACACAGACAAGACACACACAGATACAGACAGACACAGACAGACACAGACAGACACAGACGGACACAGGCGAACAGAGACAGACACAGGCAGACACAGACCTACAAGACACAAACAGACACAGACGGACACAGGCGGACACAGACAGACACAGACAGTCACAGACCGACACAGGCGGACACAGACAGACACGGACAGACAAGACACAAACAGACACAGACAATACACAAACAGACACAGACAGACACAGACAGACGGACACAGGCAGACACAGACAGACATAGAGAGACACAGAGGGACACAGACAGACACATAGAGACACAGATGGACACAGGCAGATACAGACAGACAAAGACAAGACACAGACAGACAGAGATGGTCACAGACAGACAGAGATGGACACAGACAGACACAGGCAGACACAGACGAGACACAGAGAGACAAAGACAAACAAAAAAAGAGACAAGATACAGACAAGACAGCCACGGTCAGACCAGACAGACACAGACAAAAATACACAGACAGACCCACACAGACACAGTCAAGTAAGTAAGTAAGTAAGTAATCTTTATTTATATACCGCCTTTCACAGACCAGAGTCACAAAACAGTTTACAATTGTTATTATTTTTTATTTTTTGTCAAGACACGTTTAGCCCTGACTTCCTCAGGAGGCGGGTTCATTGTCAGGTTGTTCTGACTCACCAGCCCATGTAACTCAGAGCTTGAAGTGATTCAGGGTTTGGGGATGAAAAATCCATGTTTTTCGTCACTTAAGTTCTGGGCTAAATGATATTCTGTGGAACATCGAGGACGAATAACTCTAAACACAATGCAGAAAATCAATCCATCTGGACACAGTGTACATCCGCACACAAACACTCAATAGTTAATATTCTGGTGACGAGCCCCGAGTGCAATACAGAGCTGTCGATATTGCACCGTCGGCCACAGTCATTAAGCAAAGCGACGACCCGAGAGACAAACCGACTTAACAACATGCTATCGACCCGAGTGTGGGATCCTCCGGGTTTCAAAAGTCAGTCAGATTGTCAAGAGAGAGAGCCCATTCTCCCTCCGCTTTGAAGACTGGCTTAACTTTTCTCTTCCAGCAAATCTTACTGGTCAAAGTTATGCCAAGGGAAAGGACTATTTCTTTCTCCACTTTCTGAGTGGAGTTTGCATGTTCTCCCCGTGTCTACGTAGGTTTCCTTCGGGTACTCCGGTTTCCCCTACCACTAAAATCATGCACAATAGGTATGAATGTAAATGAGTGAGTGAATGGATGGTGCTGATTAGGGGCTGATGGTCCAGTGTGTTCGGCGACTCGCTTCCGTCATCACCGTGTGTGGAATGATTGGAACAATATCTGAACTCTGAACATTGTAAAGCGCTTTGGGTGACTTTGGTCTGTAAAATGTGTTATATAAATAAACCTTACTTACTTACTATTTTGCATACACTGCAAAAAGTGATGAAATGAAAGAAAGCATTTTGACTTCCTTTACACCAGATGTCTCCCTTGGAATGGGAAAAAACATGCTCTCTCTCTTTCTCTCTGTGGTCTCTCTCTGGTCTCTCTCTGGTCTCTCTCTCGTCACTCACTCTGGTCTCTCTCTGGTCTCTCTCTGGTCTCTGTCTGGTCTGTCTCTGGTCTCTGTCTCTGGTCTCTCCCTGTTCTCTCTAGACTGGAGGAGATACTCCAGGTGCAGCTGATTTTGGCCCAGACAAATTGGAGGTGCTATAGTACAAGCTTCATGTGCCTCACCAGAAGGTTTTGATTAACTTTGGTTCCATAAACACAGAGAAATGTTTCACCCAATCATGAAGAACTGTGTTTATTTTCTACGCAAAAATACATATTAACTGACGTCCCGCAGAACACAGAGGATTTCCTCCTGCGTTCACATGTTAAATACTGAAGTACTTTTACTGCATGTTTGTACTGCACACAGCAGCAGGATACCAGTTCTGAAATCATTGATATTATATTAATATTATATACATTATCAATCAATCAATCAAAGTTTATTTGTAGAGCGCCTTTCATACACATGGCAACACAAAGCGCTTCACAGTCCACATCACAAATCATCACATAAAACAAACACCAGAATCACAATTAAAACATTAAAATCACACAAAAGATTAAAACACAATTAAAACATTAAAATCACACAAAAGAATAAAACCATTAAAACTTTCAAAATTACACAAGAAATTTAAATAAATAAATAAATGACAGCAGTGCATTAAAAATGGAGATAAAATCCTTCAGTTGTATGCACAGGCAAACAGAACAGTCTTTAACCTGGATTTGAACATTGACAGAGTAGACGCCTCCCTCACATTTTCAGGGAGATTGTTCCAGATCTTAGCTGCATGGATCTGAAACGCAGCCTCCCCATGTTTGGTTCTCACTCTGGGCACCAGCAGTAGGCCAGTCCCTGTGCTCCTCAGAGTCCGGGCTGGTTCATATGACACCAACATGTCACTAATGTATTCTGGTGCAAGGCCATGGAGAGACTTGTACACAAGCAGAGCCGTTTTAAAATCTATTCTTTGAGCCACAGGAAGCCAGTGCAGAGACCTGAGGACCGGACTAATATGGTCATACTTCCTGGTTCCTGTCAGGACTCTAGCTGCTGCATTTTGGATGTACTGCAGCTGCTTACAGGTCTGTTTGGACAGACCTGTAAGCAGGCCATTGCAGTAGTCTAGCCTGCTGGAGACAAATGCATGGACAAGAATCTCCAAGTCTGCCCTGGACACTATATTTCTAACTTTGGCAATGTTCTTCAGATGGTAAAAAGCTGTTGATGTTATTGATTTTATGTGGCTATTGAAATTTAGGTCTGAGTCCAGTATTACCCCCAAATTTCTGACCTTGTCTGAAGGAAGTAGAGAGAGAGACTGAAGTTGACAAATGACGCCCTCTCTTTGTTTCTGGGGACCAAAGACAATGATTTCGGTTTTGTCTGTATTTAGCTGGAGGAAATTATTTTGCATCCAGTCACTGATCTGTTGGATACAGTGAAGGAGCAAATCCAGTGGTCCATGTTCTCCTGCAGTCAGTGAGACATAGATCTGAGTGTCGTCAGCGTAATTGTGGTAGGACACTTTGTTTCTTTGTATTAACTGACCTAACGGCAGCATGTAGAGATTAAATAGGAGAGGTCCCAGGATCGACCCCTGTGGTACACCACAGGTCAGGGCCACATCATCTGAGACGCAGTCTCCAATCTCCACAGAGTACTTCCTATCCTCCAGGTAAGACCTAAACCAGTCTAGGGCTGTGCCAGTGACACCAGCCCAGTCCTCCAGTCTCTGCATGAGGATCTCATGGTCGACAGTGTCGAACGCGGCACTAAGATCTAACATGACCAAAACTGTGACTTTACCTGCATCAGTGTGAAGTCGAATGTCGTTTGTTACCTTCACTAGAGCGGTCTCAGTGCTGTGGTGGGGTCTAAACCCAGACTGGAACATATCAAAAGAATTATTCATTGTTAAAAATTCAGTAAGTTGTTGGGAGGCCACTTTTTCAAGAATTTTTCCAATAAACGGCAGATTCGATATGGGGCGATAATTTTGAAGTCCCGCAGGATCCAGACTGCTCTTTTTTAGGAGAGGTCTTATGACTGCTGTTTTTAGGGCCATAGGAAATGTTCCTGACGACAGAGACATGTTTACTATTTGTGTCAGTGAAGGTAACAAACTGCTCAGGACGGACTTCAGAAATTTAGAGGGCAATATATCCAGGCTACATGTGGAGGAGCTCAGACTCATGATTATCTTTTTGACAGTTTCAGTATCCACAGGTGCAAAGTGAGTTAGCTCAGAAAGCTTCTCTGGCTGTTGCATTGTTATACGTGCTGTGGAGGTGATAGAACTCATTACACCTAGATTTAGAGGAAAATTCTAGGGGCAACTTACGTTTTTGATTCCTTGTCTCGTAGAACCGGTTAAATTCACCCAACTCATCTTTAAAGATTTCATAATCGCCCTGGAAATTGGACTTTCGACCACTTCCGTTCGGCCTCCGGCACTCTTGCTTCTGTGCCCTAACCGAGTCTGCCTTAGTCCATGGGGCCTTTTTCTTACTGGTACTATTTTAACCGTCACAGGAGCAATGGCGTCCAGAACAGTCAGAACACTGGTCGGTGACAGAGTTATAACAATTCATCAACAGTAGGAGCATGGAGTTTTCTCAAAATTTAGCATTTCCCATGACAGTTCACTTGTGTTTTCATGTATGTGTCTTCTTCTAACAGTTGTAAATTCAGCTGGTGGTTTGCTAGCAAAACACATGTCAAAAAATACACAGAAATGATCTGGACAAAGCAACATCAACTACATTAACATTTGATACATTAACCCCCTTTGTAATTAGCAGGTCAAGAGTGTGCCCCCTGCTGTGGGTGGGGCCACTCAAGTGCTGAATGAAACCAAAGGTCTCAAATACAGAAGCCAGCTCCTTTGCATTTCTGTCATCAACATTATCCAACATGTACATTAAAATCACCTGTAATAACTAAACTATTCAAAATCTGTGCACACGAATGAAAGTAGTTCAGTAAAATGGTCAATAAAATCGCAACATGACTGTGGTGGCCTGTACAGGACAATGAAAAGAGTAGAAGATTGCTTTTGTTCCATTTTAAAAGAAATTATACTCAAACGATGACAAAAATTTCCAAGGGGCATTCTATGGGAGACAAAGTGCTCTCTAAAAACTGCAGCTATGCCTCCCCCCCTTTTGTTTTCTCGTATTTCGGATTCGAATTTAAAATTGGGTGGTGTTGCTTCTATTAGAACTGCATTTCCTGTATTTTGGTCCAGCCATGTTTCAGCCATAAGCATAAAATCAAGATCATAAGAAGTGATAAAATTATTAATTAAAAATGATTTGTTACATAGAGATCTGACATTAAGCATAGCAAGTTTTAAAAATAACGTCAGAGTCGATTAATGTGGTTGATTGATTTCTACAGGGAACAGAAATTAGATTTGCAGGGTTGGACCGTCTAACTGCTGTCCTGTTTTGATTTCGTTTTTTAGAATTTAAAAACATTTTTGAGCTGGTGCGAGGAACACACACAGTCTCAATTGGCCTAAAATGTGAAAACCCTTGTTGTTCTTTAGCTCCCAGAGTCAGAAGGGTGTCTAGCACAGTTCAGTGTTTGGACTGGTAATGCACTGCCAGACGGACAGGGAGCAGTGTTTGCACCGTTGTACTCACCCGGTGCTGGTGAGCAGGAGGCGGGGGAGTGCGGTGGGGTCCGAGGGGGGCTCAGATGTAAACAGTCACGCCCCCCTCGGGGAACGCTGAACAACATAACGTATGTAATATTAGTAAAAATAGTATTTTGTGTGCAACAAATAATAGTGTTTTGTTTGAACTGTATGTTAATATGCAAGTTATATAATTGCATTGTCAAGGAGTACAGATGGAAAGTAGCGTGATGTGAAATCTGGTGCAGCCGTCTTTTTAATGCAACGGCACATCGTCCTTAATGAATTAAACATAAAATTAAACATGTGAAAAACAGCGTCTTTTTATATTTCCCCCTTTCCCCCCACCCCCCCCCCCCCCCCCCCCCCCCCCCCCCACCCCCCCCCCCCACCCCCCCCCCCCCAGGTGACGTTGCATATGACAATACAACCAACAGGTGGCATCTTGTGAAGCAGGGTACATTGGCGAGTTTCTGCCCCGCGCACATCGACAACTGTTTTAAACAGGCACTCTTGTAGAGGGCCAGTCTCTGGAATACCGCAGACATTAAAACGTACTGCATATAAACGTTAAACTTTAGCCATCACGTGGTGATCTTCCAAAAAGAGAGAATATCGTTATGGAAAGAGGAAACTATTGGTAATATAACGCTGAACGTTATTTGACTCAAACAGCTCCGCTGGTGGTCTCCTACCACTCAGAAAAAGCAGACGCTTTTCTCTGGCATCTCTAACATTTAATAATAAATACATTAAATATAACAATTCATAATGAAGATGCCTTTCAAATAATTCAGGCAAGCTGTAATTCTTTATTTCAACTGCCAAACTTCTCTCGCTGCTCCTTCCTCTCTCCGTTAATATTTAATTTTAAAGAGCATTAAATATTGTTTATTGAACTCTTGAATATTCTTGTCCTTCTTTTCTGTATCAAATTCTGAGTCACGTCCTTTTTTGACAAAAGTTAATAGATATATTATAAAACATGAACATGGACAAAGTTAAAGCTGTGGCACCTAACTATTTTCCTCAATCATAATCCATGCAGTTCATGTCCAACAGAAAGAGTCTAGTCAAAGTAAAAGTTGCGAACATACCAGAAGACAAAATTCTTTCCTCATCTTCTTAGAAAATAACGACTCAGGGCTCTTTCTTACACATAATATAGCATGTTGTGGTCGGATTGGAAACAAAAGAAAAGGTTTAGTTATATTATGGGGGGAAAGGTGAATAAAACAATGGCGTCCCCCCCAGCCCCTTCCGTCTGAATGCTGTTTTCAAACTCATTATGCTATGACATAATATCTCTATCAAAATTACAGTTGACAAACGTATTTTTACTGCGCTACTTCTAATACTACTGTATAGTTGCATGTTGATGCCTTTTTCTCCAGTGGCGCAGCTGCATAATGAATTCATTGAATGAATAAGACCTTATTTCCAGGAAAATAGCATTATATACATTTCCCAGAGTTGTGGGCTCTATCGATGTATTGATATTCAGCTAAAAGCAACTGTCTCAAGCTTGAACAAATGCAATTGCAGTTTAAATGTCACTAAAGCCGTGGCTAAGGGGAGAAAATAAAATGGAGCACCTATTCAACCACGCTTACATAATTCTTTAAGACAAATCTAAATGCCACAATGCATATAAGAGCCACAAAGGAAGCTAGACATTAACTAAGTGGAGTGGCCATAATGTGTTAACTCCTTTTGCAGATTGAAACGATTGTGTCCGAGTTTACCGTGACATATGTAATGCGCCCGAGTGAGTTGTTGGCTAGGCTAAATGCTAAATGCTATCTCCTTTGCCGCTAACGGAGCCCACGGGGAGTA
Organism: Knipowitschia caucasica; assembly: GCA_964034765.1. Taxonomy (NCBI): domain Eukaryota; kingdom Metazoa; phylum Chordata; class Actinopteri; order Gobiiformes; family Gobiidae; genus Knipowitschia; species Knipowitschia caucasica. Next base: position 3,945,349 of record OZ035830.1, read on the forward strand.
GCGCCATAATTTTTGCCAGATTATGATTTGCTAAACATTCCTCTTGCTCTTGCTTCAATTTCTTGATAGAACCAGACCGGATTACTTTACTATCGCATTTTTCCCCATTGCTAAACTACAACCTGCCCGTTCGATACAAACTCTTTACGTCACCGCCTCCAACGCTCCCTGATTGGTCGGATGGAATTCAACCGATTGTAATCCCAAACACAGGGACCAGACTTTGTGGATAATTTTGTCTCCAAAATTTTACGAAAGGTGGAATGCACATTTGTTGTCAAAATACATTGATTTACCAGAGTGTTTCCATAATCATCATGAGTCAACAGTGGATTAAAACACTGCCATGTTGTGTCCAGTTAAAACAGTTGTCTTGGGTCTGTTAGTTTTGCTCCATCACCTGTTGGTTAAGTGTTACACCAAAGCATAAAAAATATTGAAGGATTAAATTAAATTAAATTCAAAACAAAATCCAGAGAAAATTACCAATCACCAAAGTTACAATACAGGCCTGGATAAGTAATGTCTGTAAATTACTATATTTTGTCTGACATTTCAAATAAAGTCTCTCCGCTTCACGCAGCCCAAAGGATCCTCGTAGTTTGTGCTGATGGTCCTTAACTATATCAGCTCCATACACACGGTAGGGCTTTGACTTCAAAGTTCGATATTCAAATACAACTCGAATATTAAGAAAACATATATATTCGAACAAATATTAGACATACCTTAATATTCAAATCTGTAATGGGCATTATCTTTTTTTTAAATCATTATGAGACAAAGCTGGGAACTTGATCTCAATGAAAAAGTGGAAGACCAGACATGGAATAAGGTACTGGACCATGCAAAAGAAATCACCAAATCCAATAAATCATGTGAAGTACAGTAAAAAATTGTTAACAAACTGCTTGTAATTCCGGTAACTCGGAGTAAATACAATCAGAAATGCAGTAAATTCGGTCTTAAAGGTAAAATTGAAGTGGGAACTTATTTTTACCTGATCTGGTCATGTCCAACCATCGTCTCATTCTGGTCTTCAGTTATTCAGGAAATTGGGAAGTACCTTGGTATAAAAGTGTTATTAGACCCTAAATTCTGTATTTTGGACATATACTGCACAAGCATCCAACCCGAAAAACAAAAATGCTTTCTATTATGTTGTATGCTGCCCGCCTCTCGATTCTGCATGTTTGGATACAGGAGCATCCGCCCTCCCTTAATCTGTGGCGTGAAAAGCTCCTGTCAATTTTGCCTTATGAAAGACTATATAATGTTCTGGAAGGAACCCCAGACTCCTTTATTGAAGATTGGACACCACTAAGAGACTTTTTTGGAAAAGAATGGCAGATAATATGTATGAATATGAACTGAAACCTTATTGTCTATTTTTCTTTTTAATTGATGCCATGATGCTAGTGTAAAGAACTGAATATAGTTAGCTGCAGACCTTCAGTACAGATCAATCAATCAATCAATCAAAGTTTATTTGTAGAGCGCCTTTCATGCACAGGGCAACACAAAGCGCTTCACAGTCCACATCACAAATCATCACATAAAACAAACACCAGAATCACAATTAAAACATTAAAATCACACAAAAGATTAAAACACAATAAAAACAATAAAATCACACAAAAGAATAAAACCATTAACACTTTCAAAGTTACACAAGAAATTTAAAAAAATAAATAAATAAATGACAGCAGTGCATTACAAATGGAGATAAAATCCTTCAGTTGTATGCACAGGCAAACAGAACAGTCTTTAACCTGGATTTGAACATTGACAGAGTAGACGCAGAGTAGACGTAGAGTATACAGATATATAAATCAATCAATCAATCAATCAAAGTTTATTTGTAGAGCGCCTTTCATACACATGGCAACACAAAGCGCTTCACAGTCCACATCACAAATCATCACATAAAACAAACACCAGAATCACAATTAAAACATTAAAATCACACAAAAGATTAAAACACAATTAAAACATTAAAATCACACAAAAGAATAAAACCATTAAAACTTTCAAAATTACACAAGAAATTTAAATAAATAAATAAATGACAGCAGTGCATTAAAAATGGAGATAAAATCCTTCAGTTGTATGCACAGGCAAACAGAACAGTCTTTAACCTGGATTTGAACATTGACAGAGTAGACGCCTCCCTCACATTTTCAGGGAGATTGTTCCAGATCTTAGCTGCATGGATCTGAAACGCAGCCTCCCCATGTTTGGTTCTCACTCTGGGCACCAGCAGTAGGCCAGTCCCTGTGCTCCTCAGAGTCCGGGCTGGTTCATATGACACCAACATGTCACTAATGTATTCTGGTGCAAGGCCATGGAGAGACTTGTACACAAGCAGAGCCGTTTTAAAATCTATTCTTTGAGCCACAGGAAGCCAGTGCAGAGACCTGAGGACCGGACTAATATGGTCATACTTCCTGGTTCCTGTCAGGACTCTAGCTGCTGCATTTTGGATGTACTGCAGCTGCTTACAGGTCTGTTTGGACAGACCTGTAAGCAGGCCATTGCAGTAGTCTAGCCTGCTGGAGACAAATGCATGGACAAGAATCTCCAAGTCTGCCCTGGACACTATATTTCTAACTTTGGCAATGTTCTTCAGATGGTAAAAAGCTGTTGATGTTATTGATTTTATGTGGCTATTGAAATTTAGGTCTGAGTCCAGTATTACCCCCAAATTTCTGACCTTGTCTGAAGGAAGTAGAGAGAGAGACTGAAGTTGACAAATGACGCCCTCTCTTTGTTTCTGGGGACCAAAGACAATGATTTCGGTTTTGTCTGTATTTAGCTGGAGGAAATTATTTTGCATCCAGTCACTGATCTGTTGGATACAGTGAAGGAGCAAATCCAGTGGTCCATGTTCTCCTGCAGTCAGTGAGACATAGATCTGAGTGTCGTCAGCGTAATTGTGGTAGGACACTTTGTTTCTTTGTATTAACTGACCTAACGGCAGCATGTAGAGATTAAATAGGAGAGGTCCCAGGATCGACCCCTGTGGTACACCACAGGTCAGGGCCACATCATCTGAGACGCAGTCTCCAATCTCCACAGAGTACTTCCTATCCTCCAGGTAAGACCTAAACCAGTCTAGGGCTGTGCCAGTGACACCAGCCCAGTCCTCCAGTCTCTGCATGAGGATCTCATGGTCGACAGTGTCGAACGCGGCACTAAGATCTAACATGACCAAAACTGTGACTTTACCTGCATCAGTGTGAAGTCGAATGTCGTTTGTTACCTTCACTAGAGCGGTCTCAGTGCTGTGGTGGGGTCTAAACCCAGACTGGAACATATCAAAAGAATTATTCATTGTTAAAAATTCAGTAAGTTGTTGGGAGGCCACTTTTTCAAGAATTTTTCCAATAAACGGCAGATTCGATATGGGGCGATAATTTTGAAGTCCCGCAGGATCCAGACTGCTCTTTTTTAGGAGAGGTCTTATGACTGCTGTTTTTAGGGCCATAGGAAATGTTCCTGACGACAGAGACATGTTTACTATTTGTGTCAGTGAAGGTAACAAACTGCTCAGGACGGACTTCAGAAATTTAGAGGGCAATATATCCAGGCTACATGTGGAGGAGCTCAGACTCATGATTATCTTTTTGACAGTTTCAGTATCCACAGGTGCAAAGTGAGTTAGCTCAGAAAGCTTCTCTGGCTGTTGCATTGTTATACGTGCTGTGGAGGTGATAGTGTTTTTGATTCCTTGTACTTTGTCATCGAAAAACTGTGCGAACTCATTACACCTAGATTTAGAGGAAAATTCTAGGGGCAACTTTACAGGGGGGTTCGTTAATCTACCAACTGTTGAAAACATAACACGAAAATTGTTACTGCAACCTCCAATAATGTCAGAAAAATACATTTCTCTTGTTCTACGTAGAACCCGGTTAAATTCACCCAACTCATCTTTAAAGATTTCATAATCGCCCTGGAAATTGGACTTTCGCCACTTCCGTTCGGCCCTCCGGCACTCTTGCTTCTGTGCCCTAACCGAGTCTGCCTTAGTCCATGGGGCCTTTTTCTTACTGGTAACTATTTTAACCGTCACAGGAGCAATGGCGTCCAGAACAGTCAGAACACTGGTGGTGACAGAGTTATACAATTCATCAACAGTAGAGCATGGAGTTTTCTCAAAATTTAGCATTCCCATGAACAGTTCACTTGTGTTTTCATGTATGTGTCTTCTTCTAACAGTTGTAAATTCAGCTGGTGGTTTGCTAGCAAAACACATGTCAAAAAATACACAGAAATGATCTGACAAAGCAACATCAACTACATTAACATTTGATACATTAACCCCCTTTGTAATTAGCAGGTCAAGAGTGTGCCCCCTGCTGTGGGTGGGGCCACTCACGTGCTGAATGAAACCAAAGGTCTCAAATACAGAAGCCAGCTCCTTTGCATTTCTGTCATCAACATTATCAACATGTACATTAAAATCACCTGTAATAACTAAACTATCAAAATCTGTGCACACGAATGAAAAGTAGTTCAGTAAAATGGTCAATAAAATCGCAACATGACTGTGGTGGCCTGTACAGGACAATGAAAAGAGTAGAAGATTGCTTTTGTTCCATTTTAAAAGAAATATACTCAAACGATGAAAAATTTCCAAGGGGCATTCTATGGGAGACAAAGTGCTCTCTAAAAACTGCAGCTATGCCTCCCCCCCTTTTGTTTTCTCGTATTTCGGATTCGAATTTAAAATTGGGTGGTGTTGCTTCTATTAGAACTGCATTTCCTGTATTTTGGTCCAGCCATGTTTCAGCCATAAGCATAAAATCAAGATCATAAGAAGTGATAAATTTATTAATTAAAAATGATTTGTTACATAGAGATCTGACATTAAGCATAGCAAGTTTAAAAATAACGTCAGAGTCGATTAATGTGGTTGATTGATTTCTACAGGGAACAGAAATTAGATTTGCAGGGTTGGACCGTCTAACTGCTGTCCTGTTTTGATTTCGTTTTTTAGAATTTAAAAACATTTTTGAGCTGGTGCGAGGAACACACACAGTCTCAATTGGCCTAAAATGTGAAAACCCTTGTTGTTCTTTAGCTCCCAGAGTCAGAAGGGAGTCAGCACAGTTCAGTGTTTGGACTGGTAATGCACTGCCAGACGGACAGGGAGCAGTGTTTGCACCGTTGTACTCACCCGGTGCTGGTGAGCAGGAGGCGGGGGAGTGCGGTGGGGTCCGAGGGGGCTCAGATGTAAACAGTCAGGCCCCCCCGGGGAGCACTGAACAACATAACGTATGTAATCCATCAACAGGCTGCTACCGTATCTGTTTGGGTGTAATCCGTCTGGACGATAGGCTTCGTTACGTTTCCAGAAAAGGGCAAAGTTATTCACAAAGACAAAGTTAAAAGAGCTGCATGTAGCCTGGATCCACATATGCAGCGCCACAACACGACTGTAGAGGCAGTCACCTCTGTTTACAGTCTGGATTGGACCAGAAATAAAAACAGATAGTCCGGAGGATTGAAGGAGGTGGAACAGATCCATAAAATGTTTCTTAGTGACTTCTGACTGCTGAAGTTTCATGTCGTTAATTCCCACATGCACGACTACCTTGGAAACGGTATCAGGCAGGGACTGAAGCAGAGGAGGGAGACGTATGAGCAGGTCTGGTACAGTAGCTCCGGGAATACAGCGAGTGACCGCGTTGAAGAAGCGGACGTGTCTCACGATGGAATCTCCAATAATCAGAGTGGTCGGGGCGAAGAGTGGCCTCGGAGAAGGAGCTCGGTGGACGGAACCAGCGGGTTCACCCGAAGCAGGACCCGAGCCTGAGCGCCGCTGAACACATGGAGAGGAGGAGCGGGGGTGCTGACTCTCAGCTACAGGCGACCCACGCTGTGTGCTCGGGGACGCTGGAGCGGTGAGAGGGGCTGGCTCTGGACGCTGCTGCTGACCCGGTGGAGGTGAGCGGTGGTGATGATGGCTCGCTACCCCAGTCTGAGGCTGCTGCACTGGGGTCAACATGGCTGGTGGACCGCTCTTTCGCCTGAGGACTGCTTCCTTTAGGAGCGTTTTCCTCGTAGTGGACTTGGATCCTCGAGCAGTAGAGTTTGCTGCAGTGTCCAGAGGTTCTGCTGAGGGGGCCGGGATGTCGGTGGAGAGGGCTGCATAGCGGTTTGCCAGACTCAGGACATGGGCCACGGCGCAGGATGGCTCCTCGGAATCCGCGGGCTCGTTATTCGTAAGCGGGCGCTTAGGTGTAGAACAGGAGGGTCCGGAGCTGACGGATCTCTCCCACACGACAGTGTCACAATATGCAGCGCTCAGTGACATAAGCCGTGAATGCTGCCCACCAGCGACTTCAAAAAGTTTGGATACTAGAGATTGTTTCTCATTCAACTCTGCGGTGAGACGAAGGACTTCTTTTCGTAGATCTGCAATGGTGGCACGGTCGCTCTCACGGAGCTCCAAGGTGAGGCGACTAATATTGTGCATGTTTGAGCCAATTTCATTGTCACTTTCCATGTCCTCGTTAGCTTGTGTTAGCCTCTGTGCTACTAGTGGGTTTCAGTCGGGACTAAGTGCTATTTGCTGAAACCACTGAATTAAAAAGATAAAACACTCAGATATATTAAAAAACTGAACAATAAAAACGCGCTAAAAAGTTGTTAAAAGTTTACTAAAAAGGTGCACAGAGCAGCCCTGCAGTACTGCTTACTTTGACACACCTGCGTTGATTCATGATGAATCAACGCAGGTGATTCTTGATTATGGTGTTATATTATTCCTAGACCTGTGATGTGAAGATTACCGGAACGGAAAAAACCAGAGCCGGGAACAGGAACTCAGAACAGGTTTTACTTGAAACATGATTTGAATTCCTGTTCTTATGTGACTGGAGCAGGTTCTGTTGGACCTTTGTGCTGAAGAGTTGTATTATATTGTCACACAATATATTACAACTTTTCAACTCTGTCTATCTGATATGTGTTAATACTTTTAATCTTTTTTTCAGAATCACTTCAGGTCCCTCTCTCTTGGTCTCTCTCTCTGTTCCCTCTATTAAGTCTCTCTGGTCTCTCTATCAGGTCTCTATCAGGTCTCTCTCTCTGGTCTATCTCTTACTCTCTAAGGTTTCTCTATCAGGTGTCTCAGGTCTCTCTCAGGTCTCTCTCTGGTCTCTCTATCAGGTTTCTAAGGTCTCTCTCCTGTCTGTCTATCAGGTCTCTCTCCGGTCTCTCTATCAGGTCTCTCTGGTCCCTCTATTAAGTCTCTCTGGTCTCTTGATCAGGTCTTTATCAGGTCTCTCTCCGGTCTCTCTATCAGGTCTCTCTGGTCCCTCTATTAAGTCTCTCTGGTCTCTTGATCAGGTCTTTATCAGGTCTCTCTCCAGTCTCTCTATCAAGTCTCTCTGGTCCCTCTATTAAGTCTCTCTGGTCTCTCGATCAGGTCTTTATCAGGTCTCCCTCTGGTCCCTCTCTCAGATCTCTCTCTAGTCTCTCCATCAGGTCTCTCTGGTCTCTCTATCAGGTCTCTCAGGTCTCTCTCCGGTCGCTCTATCAGGTCTCTCAAGTCTCTCTCCGGTCTCTCTATCAGGTCTCGCTCTAGTCTCTCTATCAGGTCTCTCAGGTCTCTCTCTGGTCTCTCTATCAGGTCTCTCAGGTCTCTCTCCGGTCTCTCTATCAGGTCTCTCAGGTCTCTCTCCGGTCTCTCTCTGGTCTCTCTATCAGGTCTCTCTACGGTCTCTCTATCAGGTCTCTCAGGTCTCTCTCCGGTCTCTCTATCAGGTCTCTCAGGTCTCTCTCTAGTCTCTCTATCAGATCTCTCTGGTCTCTCTATCAGGTCTCTCAGGTCTCTCTATCAGGTCTCTCTCTAGTCTCTCTATCAGGTCTCTCAGGTCTCTCTCTGGCCTCTCTCTCAGGTCTCTCTCTGGTCTCTCTCTCAGGTCTCTCTCTGGTCTCTCTATCAGGTCTCTCTCTGGTCTCGCTCTCAGGTCTCTCTCTAGTCTCTCTATCAGGTCTCTCCAGTCTCTCTCTGGTCTCTCTATCAGGTCTCTCAGGTCTCTCTCTGGCCTCTCTCTCAGGTCTCTCTCTGGCCTCTCTCTCAGGTCTCTCTCTAGTCTCTCTATCAGGTCCCTCCAGTCTCTCTCTGGTCTCTCTCTCCGCTCTTTAAAACTAGAGGTGCTAAAGTAAAAGCTGCATGTGCCTCACCAGGAGGATTTGACAAGAACTCAATACTTGTTTTACTTGTACTTGAATAGTTAGTAATGTGACTGAGCAGGTTCTGTGACTGAGCAGGTTCTGTGGCTTGGGACATTTGTGTTGGAGAGATATAAAAGAGGTGTCTGAAGTGACAGAAAACAGATCCAGAGACGCAGGACCTGGGCGCAACGGTAAGAACACAATACAATACAACTTTCTATGTTGGTTTACTGATGTGTGTTCAAACTTTTCTTCTTTTTTTTTTTCTCAGAATCACATATCTCCAAAGGTAATTTAAAATGATTCAATATGCAGGGGTGCACATAAGTGGTACGCAGGTACGCATGCGCGACAAATATCAGAAATGCGTACTATCATTGCGTACTTCACATAGACCATAGACCAGTCCTTCTCATAGTGGGGCGCTCCTCCCTAGGGTGGCGTGGTGCAATGCCAATGTGTGACGGAGACGAATATATAATATGATTTATAAGCCTTTTCTTCCTGCTACTGTCAGACTGTACAAGGAAGAACGAGGCCTAACAAACACTACTGACCTGACCTCACATTTCGTGCAATAATTTGAATAATGTCAGAATGTGCGCAATACAAAACCACATGTGTCACTTTACTGAGTCACTGTGTCCCAGAGCCTCATGCTGCTAATGTACAGATGTAAAAATACTGCTGCTAATGTACAGATGTAAAAATACTGCTGCTAATGTACAGATGTAAACATACTGCTGCTAATGTACAGATGTAAAAATACTGCTGCTAATGTACAGATGTAAACATACTGCTGCTAATGTACAGATGTAAAAATACTGCTGCTAATGTACAGATGTAAACATACTGCTGCTAATGTACAGATGTAAACATACTGCTGCTAATGTACAGATGTAAACATACTGCTGCTAATGTACAGATGTAAACATACTGCTGCTAATGTACAGATGTAAACATACTGCTGCTAATGTACAGATGTAAATATACTGCTGCTTATGTACAGATGTAAACATACTGCTGCTAATGTACAGATGTAAACATACTGCTGCTAATGTACAGATGTAAACATACTGCTGCTTATGTACAGATGTAAACATACTGCTGCTAATGTACAGATGTAAACATACTGCTGCTAATGTACAGATGTAAATATACTGCTGCTTATGTACAGATGTAAACATACTGCTGCTAATGTACAGATGTAAACATACTGCTGCTAATGTACAGATGTAAACATACTGCTGCTAATGTACAGATGTAAATATACTGCTGCTAATGTACAGATGTAAACATAAAACTATATATTTCTGCCCGAGAATATAGAGTGTATTATCATTATTTCTTATTCCAAAGTCAGAGATTGTATACTTCATTCTTGCTCCTTCTGTAGCTGTCAGAGTGGTTACCACTCTTGATTTTCAGCAAGAAGGTACTGGGTTCGAATTCCAGTCAGAAGGGGGTCTTCTGAGGGATTTTGCATGTTCTCTCTGTGTCTGCATAGGTTTCCTCCAGCTGCTCTGGTTTCCCCTACCACTTAAACATGCACAATAGGTAAAGGTCCTGACCAAGCTGAGTATCAACACCTGGAGAGGGTTCCCAGGCGCCGTGTGGACCTTAATCTGTGCTATGCTATAGTTATAGTTATCTTGTGCTCTGTGTAACTGGTGATGCAACACTAAAATTCCCACACTGTGGGACAAACAAAGGGCCTCTTAATCTCAGGTAGGACCACTAACGAAACATGTATTTTTATCCACACAGATGAAGTTCCTTGTTTGCCTTGTGATGCTGATCTGTAATGCATTGGCCATTTCAGGTACCATCCAAACTATCATAGTGAATTTCAAATGAGTGTATTGAAAACTACAGCTATCCGGTTTCTCATTCTTTTCAGATTTGTCGGGGAAAATGCTTGTTTTTCGTGTAGAAACCGACACTGATCACATCAAGATTACGCCTTCTCAAAGTAGCCTTCATGCTCTGACCGTCTGCCACCGGTAAGTGCTGCTTTACATTAAGCAAAAACGTAGAAGTACCATGAAATTAAAACCCCCCAAAAATCTCATGGTACACTCCAGTAAAGTTGAGCCAGTCTCACAGCAACAACCAAGCATTTTTGTTTTCCATTTACAGATCCTTCACGGACCTCACTCGATCTCATGCTCTGTTCTCTCTGGCCACACCATCTCATGACAACGCCTTTCTCACCTTTTGGCATGAAGACAAGCAGAGTATTTCCCCTTTATGTCTCCAGTGAGAGGCCCTATACCAACGTCGACTATGCTCCAAACAAGTGGCACTCCATTTGCACAACCTGGGACTGGAGCTCTGGTCTGTTACAGTTGTGGTTGAACGGGCAGCCACTGACCAAGAAATACATCAACGGAAATGCCATCATTGTTTTGGGACAGGTAAAGTGATTCACAATTTTAAAGGACACATCGTTTTAGTATTTTTGAGGTGTTTCTCCAGTCTGATAATATTGATCACAACACATGCTTTCAATCAACTGTGCCAATGTCAGATATTTGGTATTCAATGTATGTACCACTAGATGTAAGTGTTTTGCCCATCCTGTCCATTTCTATTTCCAATACAATTCCATCTAAACAATACACAGTAGTGCGTTTGCTTCCCTGCAAGAATATCCTGGGTGTGACGCCCTGGCGGCATAGGGACCTTTCAAATAATGGGCACAAATATTCTTATTACAACAATCATATTAACTTACTTATTGCCCATTGGCATGTAGGGCAGCAACAAAGTCTCACAATCCCTAGGTCATTAGCCTCTATCTGGATCAGGCCTCATGTCAATGTTTGGTTCTGACATCTTGGGGCTGTTTTTTTGTGATGTCCTTTAACGTCTCTTCTAAGGGCAAGCCGCAAAATAGTTTCATCATCTCCCAATTATGACTGTAACCTGTTGTGAGTCTAGTCCTGGTCTTGTCTTGGCCGGGACAGTGGTGATTATCCAGAAACTCGACCTTTATCAACATTTATGTACATTGGTAACCGTGCCCCTTATTCACCAATTGATTTATGTGTTTGTTTAATCATTGCTTTGTTATGTTTGAACTGTTGGGCTCTCTGTTGTGCTTTGGCAAATTTTTCTCAAGTCCACCAAGATGACTACGGTTGTGATTTAGGGCTATACAAGAATACATGGTATTGTCTAGGTCTGGGTCTGGTCTTAGTAGACATGCATCCATAATATCTGTTTGTTTTTTGTTGTGCCCAGGAGCAGGACTCTCACGGTGGAGGATTCGACATCAAACAGTCTTTTCAGGGGATGTTGACCGACGTTCACATGTGGAACTACGTCCTCTCCACCTGTGAGATCCAAAGCTACATGAAGGACCAGTTCTACACTCCGGGGAACGTAGTCACCTGGAAAGCTCTGGATTTTGCCATCACCGGGAATGTGCAGATCGAAGACAAGCAAACCAGCTGCAACAATTAGGAATCCATATGTTTTCCAAAATTATTATTTTCTGAGATTACAAAACACCATATATTTCGCATGTCTGCTTCTTCTATACGCTGGCTGCTTCCATGAGACAAATATTCGGCAAAAGTTGATATGTACTGATCAAGAAGATGTGAGATTTTGTTACAGCATTTGCTTCATGTAGATTAATGCAGATTGTGTGTATTTCCTTTGGAGTTCTAGGTATGTGTGTGTTTTGAATTGAAGACTAATTAAAACATTTAAAAACTTATAGGCCTAATGAAAGTGTTTTTATAATATTGTGGGTTAAAAGTTTGTGATAGTTAAGTGTACATCTGTCCTCAGTACTTTCTAAGAAGTAACTTGTATGGGTCTGGGTCTGGTTGGGTCTTGGTTGGGTCTGGGTCTGTTCTTGGTCTGAGTCTGGTCTCAACCTGGGTCTGATCTTGTTTTTGGTCTGGTCTCGGTTTGGTCTTGGTCTGGGTTTAATCTGGCCTATGTTTGGTCTGGTTTTTGCCTGGGTATGGTCTGTTTTTGTTCTGGTCTGACCTTGATCTTTGTTTGTCTGGTTTTGCACTAGGTCCGGTCTTTGTCTGGTCTATGTCTATGTCTGGCCTTGATTTGAATCTGGTCTTGATCTGGGTCCAGTCTTGGTTTGGTCTGGGCCAGGGTCTGGTCTTGGTTTAGCAAACACAATGATGTCTTCAGCTCTCGGTCAGACTACTCCTACTCTTTGGTCAAAAGACTAAAATACTAAATTCTTCCTAAAATGACTTATTTTGTTAAATTACATCACTGTAAAGTTCTATGTTGAAGAAACTACTTTTAAAGCTGCATTCTAGTACATTTTGAGTGGACTGCTTTTCCTCATGTTGGACAATCGGACAGACCTACAGAATAGCTTGACCCCTATACTGTTTATAGTCTGCATATTCAGACAGAGACAGTGATAATGTTTTGTGTAAAGTTCATCTCAGAGGACTTTAAATGGAAATATGTATGATTTTCATGTCGAGTAATCATAAAATGGCCCTAACCTGTCAAAAGGCATTAATGAAACATGCTCTTTTCCAATACTTCTTTAACTGAAAAGAGTAGTTCAGGCGAGATATTTGAAATTAAAGATTCCAGTGTTTCCCACAGATTTGAAAGCAATGTGTGGGTGTGGGGGGGGGGGGGGGGGGGTTCACTTTGGAAGTGCATTATAAATAAAATGTATTATTATTATTATGTAGGGAATATGTGTACCCATCTAATTAGCATATTATGGCGTCATATGGCGTTGGAAACTGTGTATTTTAGAATTTTCATAAAATGTTTGTATTGTTTTAACTGATAGACTATAAATCACTTAGACATGAACACACAAAGAAAACTCATACTACTGTATAACATGCTAAATGTTCAGGGAAATAGTAACAAATGCAAATCATGACTTCTGTGAGCAGTCTGCCCAGGTGCGCGCCTGAGTGTCACCGCGACTCTCCTGCTGCTGTGTCTCCCCTGCTCTCTCTCTTCTCCCCCGCTCTCTCTCTTCTCCCCCGCTCTCTCTCTCGTCTCCCCCGCTCTCTCTCTTCTCCCCCGCTCTCTCTCTCGTCTCCCCCGCTCTCTCTCTTCTCCCCCGCTCTCTCTCTCGTCTACCCCGCTCTCTCTCGTCTCCCCCGCTCTCTCTCTTCTCCCCCGCTCTCTCTCTCGTCTACCCAGCTCTCTCTCGTCTCCCCGCTCTCTCTCTCTCGTCTCCCCCCTCTCTCTCTCTCGTCTCCCCCGCTCTCTCTCTTCTCCCCCGCTCTCTCTCTTCTCCCCCGCTCTCTCTCTCGTCTACCCCACTCTCTCTCGTCTCCCCCGCTCTCTCTCTCGTCTCCCCCGCTCTCTCTCTTCTCCCCCGCTCTCTCTCGTCTACCCCGCTCTCTCTCGTCTCCCCCGCTCTCTCTCTCGTCTCCCCCGCTCTCTCTCTCGTCTCCCCCGCTCTCTCTCTTCTCCCCCGCTCTCTCTCTCTTCTCCCCCGGTCTCTCTCTCGTCTACCCCGCTCTCTCTCGTCTCCCCCGCTCTCTCTCGTCTCCCCCGCTCTCTCTCGTCTCCCCCGCTCTCTCTCTCGTCTACCCCGCTCTCTCTCTTCTCCCCCGCTCTCTCTCTCGTCTCCCCCGCTCTCTCTCTCTCGTCTCCCCCGCTCTCTCTCTTCTCCCCCGCTCTCTCTCTCGTCTACCCCGCTCTCTCTCTTCTCCCCCGCTCTCTCTCTCGTCTACCCCGCTCTCTCTCGTCTCCCCCGCTCTCTCTCTCGTCCCCCCCCGCTCTCTCTCTCGTCTCCCCCGCTCTCTCTCTCGTCTACCCCGCTCTCTCTCTTCTCCCCCGCTCTCTCTCTCGTCTCCCCCGCTCTCTCTCTTCTCCCCCGCTCTCTCTCTCGTCTACCCCGCTCTCTCTCTTCTCCCCCGCTCTCTCTCTCGTCTACCCCGCTCTCTCTCGTCTCCCCCGCCTCTCTCTCTCGTCTACCCCGCTCTCTCTCGTCTCCCCCGCTCTCTCTCTCGTCTCCCCCGCTCTCTCTCTTCTCCCCCGCTCTCTTTCTCGTCTACCCCGCTCTCTCTCTTCTCCCCCGCTCTCTCTCTCGTCTACCCCGCTCTCTCTCTCGTCTCCCCCGCTCTCTCTCGTCTCCCCCGCTCTCTCTCTCGTCTCCCCCGCTCTCTCTCTCGTCTACCCCCCTCTCTCTCTCGTCTCCCCCGCTCTCTCTCTCGTCTCCCCCGCTCTCTCTCTTCTCCCCCGCTCTCTTTCTCGTCTCCCCCGCTCTCTCTCTCGTCTCCCCCGCTCTCTCTCTTCTCCCCCGCTCTCTCTCTCGTCTACCCCGCTCTCTCTCGTCTCCCCCCGCTCTCTTTCTCGTTATGGTTTCCACACTGGTTCAACGCGGTCTTGCGCGAATATTTTGAATGGGAGTATGACCTTTTTTGGGGCCAGGGAGGTAGTCAGCCAACAAGTGGCAGGGAGTATGAGTGAATTTTGACAGTCTGTTTGACATATAGATTGACACACTCGGCCGTTTTAAACAGTACCGCAGCTTGTCGATTTAAGTTGACTGTGGCGCCTAGAGGGTAAATAACAAAACGCAATGTGTGCCGGTCGGTTTCAAATCTGTGGCGGTGCGCCACAGATTAGCCTACGTGTGGGAAACACTGGATTTCTTTTACAGCCCCTAAATATCATATTCATGTCGATGTCCTGTCCTCAACCGTTTCACCAATCAGAAATTCTGTGATCCGGGTTGCCAGAACTCACCGTGTCAAGCTTATCTTACTAGTAAAGTACCATGTGGCCGCAGAGCTCAAACTGTGTCAATATTATTCTCAAATCATTAATGCCAAAACAAGGAATAAAACCAGAATTTCTGTCTTTGTGAAAAAGGTGTTGGTTATAGATTTGTTGTTGACAAAACTCTTGTCTATTCAGATATTATTTTCACAGCTGGATTCGTCTTTATATCTGGCAACCTGAGTCAGGAAGAGTGAAAGAGGTTGCAGTGCCATTTTTGGACAGATGTTTACATACTGCTCCTTTAACAAAACCGCTGAATTCGCCAACATCAGATCAACAGTTTAACACAAGAAATGCAACAATATAAAACACGTAGAACTGCTGGTCCAATCATTTTGATAAATATGCATAAATGTTGTTGAATGTTGAGGTGAGTGTCCTGGATCAACCTAACTCACTGGGCTCTTTCTTAAAACTTGCAAAAAACACATTTTCATTCAATGTTATTCCAAACCAATATACATGTATAAAACACAAATGAGTTTCACAGAATCTTACAAACGTGATTGCTAAGACCCCTGCGGAATAAGACTCCAGACTCCATTACCGCGAGATGCTATCAGATCAGAAAATGATTGAGCGAGAGATAAATACATCCCTGAGAGAACCAACCTTATAATATTAACTAAGATAAACGCCGCTATTAACTCGTGCCAGTTAAAGCTGCAAACGAATGCTCTCTTAAAACTAAACGGCGCGGTCTTTGCTCGTTCCATCTGCTGCGAGTGATGCGTGAATCTGAATCTGAGGGGGAGATTTTTGTGGTCTCGGGGACAGATCTGGCATCACGCCTCGGATAATGTTCACTGATGACGGTGATAAGAATTCCCTAGAATCCTGCCTTCAAAGCTCTGGCATGATCGCGGACTGACGCCGGAATTTGCAACGGCGGGAGAAGGCGGCCTTTGATGAGGCGCGGCTAAGCGGAGACGAAGTGAAGCCAAGTGGGGATAGTGTGGATGTGGGGTCAGGGTGAGAGGGAGCTGCCCCTTATGGACCAATGCACTTTTTTTTCATTGCATTTCCTGTGTTTAAACTGTTTGATTCTCTGCCCAAGTAATCTTAATTTATATCAGGAATTTCACAGACCGAGGTCACTCAAAGAGCATCGGCAAAGAAGGACAAAAAAGACAATGGGAAAAAATCAAGAAACCTCAGGAAGACCAAAAAGGGGAGAGACGTATCCACTCACACTGACAGACAGGCTGTGGTGCCAGTGTAGTGGTTTTTAATTCAAATAACTTTCACCAAAAGCCGAAAGTAAAGTTAAGAGAGTGCTTTTTATTCATTTAGTTTCAGCATGAGGAAAACCGTCAGTCAGCATGGAGTCCGTGCACAAGACTGAAAATCCTGTCCTGGTTCCTGTGTTTTAATTCTCTTGGTCCGAGTTGGCAGTGGCCGGATAACTAAAAGCAAACCAGATGTTTCCTAATGACTTGTTCCCAAATATGTTTTCCTCATACCTTCTGGGTCAACTTGACATCTAGTGTGTGGCTCTTCCTAACACAGTGCAGAGAACATTCCACTGCACTTAAGAAATCATAATAATAGTCAAACATTCTACCACATATTTCCCCCCCTTTCATGGCTCCCAGCCATGAATTAAGTTCCTTCACTAACTTTTATCGAAGCAGTCACATGAGTTACACAATGTTGTCAATCAGTTATCACCGTGCACATTACAGAGTAATTTTAAACACTTGACACACAATACATGATGCATAACAATGTCACTCTTGAATGTAGGCGGTGGCAGAACTTGGCTCACACTTGCACTGTACATTATTTTGATTAAACATAAAACACTCAACATGTCCAATGTAGGCAGTGTTGGGCACGTTACTTTGAAAAAGTAATTAGTTATAGTTACTAGTTACTTCTCCCAAAAAGTAACTGAGTTACTAATGGAGTTACTCCACTATAAAAGTAACTAGTTACCAGTAAAAGTAACTATTGCGTTACTTTTTCGTTCTGTTCTGGAACATAATGTGCACTCGACGAGCGCAGTTTTACCTTTAACCTCAGTGAGTCTGAAATATTGCCAATATTTCCATCTAGAAAAGGCTGTTTTGCTGCTGAAGTCCTGTTCACTCTTCATCTCTCTCTGTGCTGTAAGCACTAAACACAAACACCAGCCACTGTGAATGTGGAAACACCGGTGAAGCACTGACTTCAGCCCAATCAGATGAACATATATATCATATAAATCAAGTGGACAATTTGTTTGGCTACAGCAAAATATGTTTCATGGCCGCATTGTTTGTTCATACAAAACGCAAAACTATGAGTTATGGGTCTTACCTTATAAATGACCTGCACAGACCACTTCAGTTCAGACCAGTTTTGTGTTTAAGTCCAGATAATAGTTTGAGCGTAGATATGTAATCCTCCATTTGGAAATGAGTTTTAAAAAGTAAAACAAAACGCGTGTGTCCTCCGTAAACTACTCTGTTTTGCTGCAGCCGGGTGCATCCAATTTCTAAAATCAACTGTCTTACACTTCACCTCTCTTTCTTATCATTCCTATAGTAATTGAAAAATTACCGTAAGTGCATTTTACATTATCTTAAAATGTGTTATATGTATGTTAGCCAAACTTGTTGCAGCCCTTAGCAGATAAACCAGGAAGAGAAAGGAGGTTTCAGATGGAATTGTATGCAGCCGACTTCTGCGCTCACATGCGCTCCTCTGAGGCTGACCTCACGGTGATACAAGCTGTGGTTGAGCGCGACTAAGACCCATATTTGTTTCAAAAACACAATTTATGACCATCCTCTCAACTGTAGACATGCAGATTGTAAAGGAAATATGTTTTACATCAGCCAATAATTGCTGAGAGGTTTTCTCATCCTCCCTTCTCTCATGACAACACGCGCACGAGTCCTATCACGAAGTAAAAAGAGAAGTTAATTGTGCGTCTTGAGTAACGCGCAGTAACGGGATGTCGGAAATGATAACGGCGTTATAGTTACAGTCAAAGTAATTAGTTAGATTACTCGTTACTGAAAAAAGTAACGGCGTTAGTAACGCCGTTACTAGTAACGCCGTTATTCCCATCACTGAATGTAGGTTCATCAGTCGTCAAAAGTCTTTCTGTCACAGTCCTGTGAAACCCTGTCTGTCCAGTTTAGATCAGTCCTAATCACATCATTAATTTCTGTAGGTTTTTAAATTCACCCTATAACTGATTATCTATTGGGTTGTCTCTCTCTACGTCAGTCATCAGTAGGTCAGGATCTTGGTTTTGGCCATCCAGGACTATCAGGTCTGTCCAGTCAGGTCAGTGTCTGCCTGATCATTCTAAATGGGTTTGTCAACTAGGTGAGCTACGTCATGGTTGGCAGGCTCTTTCTGTGGCCGCTGGGCTCTGGCATCAGTTTCGTCAGTCAGTTCTGGTGAGTCCATCAGTCTCCTTTGGATGGGCAGCTCATTTTTTCCAGTCCAGTCATTTAGTTCTGAGGGCTTGAACAGTCTCTCCTGAATCAATGAATCTCAAGAAGCAATTTCAGTCCCACGTTCTGTGTGTACAGTACAGTTATGTCCTGTTTAGTCTAGGCCACCAGTGTGTCTTGGTCCTTTGCATCATTTTTTGTTGTCTTTGTACCCCGGAGGTTTCAGTTTCACTTCCATTTTCCAAATTTTGGTCCACAGTCCATAAAGTCTCTGTCACAGTCTCATCTTTATCCTCACGTTGACCTAATCATCTTCGTCCTCCCGAGTGTCCAAACAATTCCAAAAAATGTATAGTTTTCACTTATATATATTTAACGTGGTCATGTTTTCAGTCCAGTTCATGTGGGGCATTTGGTCCGGCTCACTTCTTCTTTGTATGTTTTACTAGGGTCTGTGTGTGACCAATTGTCTTCTTGTGGCCATTTCTCCATTGCTCTTTTATGTCTCTTGGCCAGTCATTACCAACACCAGGAGAAACCTCGTTCCTCCCTTCCAAGGATTTGTCTCCTTGGCACGTGGGCGATCCCTTCGGCTGCAACGCCACTGACGGCGCTTTCACGACCTCGTAAGGACCTTCCCTCCTCGGAGTATGCTACTTCCGTCAGGAGGTTTTCACATAGACCAGGTCCCCCGGCTTTACTGCAGGTGGCACCCCCTTCTTCCTCGTCTGGCCCTGCACAGAGTTAATACGAGCAAAAACACTTCCGTGGACATTAGTCAATTGTTTCACATATGATTACATATCATTTGTTACCACATCAATCAAAGGATCCATAGCAACTTTGTACACCGGTAATGGCATTGACCAGCCAGTGAGCGCTTCATGCCATGTTAGGTTTTAGTTTCTGTTGGCGCTTCCTGCTAGGCGCCATCAGGGCAAGCGTCAGTGCATCTATCAGATTCAAACCGGTGTTCATGCAATTTTTTTGTAGTTTGTTATTAGTACCATTCACTCTTTCAACCACTCCTTGACTCTGAGGATGATAGACACTTAATAGCCTTAGTTTGAACTTCTGCAGCATACATTTTAAGTTTATTCTATACAAATAAATTCATATTTTTCCCGGAGTCAGACACACAATAATGAGGCTTCTACTCAAACTGAAGTGGGATTGAGTCAGCGGAATTTTTCACTTTACACACGCAAATGCTCATGTCAGGGTAATCTACAATAAACAATACTCGTTCAATCTTTGTGCCGTTAACACAAACTTTCCTTTCTCAAGTAAATTCACCAATTTGTGATGTGTCATAATTTTTTTTTTTTTTGACTGTTCTTGGCTTGCCTTTGTGATGTAGCTTCATGGTGGGTCGTTGAGACTAATCGGGACCCCTCGCTTATCAGTCTCCCCAAATACTCAACTTGGTCTTGACTATAATGCAATTTCCCCAAGGACGCCTTATGTCCTTTTTTCTACGAGCATGGTCAGCAGTCATAGAATATTTATGACACGTTTCCAGATCAGGTGCACACAAAATAATATCATCGACATAGCTAATTATGGTGCTGGACACTTTGCCTGACAGTTCAGCCAAATCGTCTCTCAAGATTTAGTTGAAAATATTGGGACTTAGTTTCAGGCCTTGTGGTACACAGCGGTAAGCGAATGATTTCTATATGTGAAAGCAAATAAATGCTGGCTTGGGGGACTAAATGGCACACTAAAAAATGCAGAGCTCAAATCAATCACTGTGAACCACCTTGCATCAGACGGTACATTTGTTAACAGTGTATGAGGGTTTGGGACCTCAGAATGACAATCCTCAACCACTTCATACGCAAACCGTGTGCTAATCTGTATTTACTTCTGTCTACTTTTAATACTGATAATATTGATGAGTTACTGTATGGGTTTAGCTCTTCCACCAGGACCCCAGCCTCCACAGGCCTCGAATTGTTTTTTTTTTTTACAATGCCAGCCTCAGCCTCTGGTTTTTAGGGGGTACGGTCTCCAAGGGTTTCTGCACCCTGGTTTAAGCTTAACTTCTACTGGCTGTGCTGTCTTAATGAGCCCTACGTCATGTTTCGACCACACTTCAGGTGGTACAACAGATAACATCTCTTCCTCTAACTCTGAGTGATGCTTACAGTTTTCCAAGTGGCACGGGAGTCTGGTGACGTGTGGCTGAGCCCAACCCGATGCAGCGATGTCTATTTTAATAAAAACCTTGTCTTTGCCCAAATGCTTAGCTTCATAGTCTGGATTTACTAACAATGTACCATGTGGTAGGCTATTTTTCACCTTAACCTCTTTTTCTAAATCTGCACTGTTCTCAACAACCATTGCTGCTCCCTATTTCCCTATTATGAATGAATATGCTTTAATCTGGACTCTATCTGGCTGTTTTCTGAGCCACTCCTCTGGACAAGCTTTACAATGCCTTTCTTTGGTGTTCTGCCAGAAAATGTTTTTTGCATCTCGTAGTATGGACCCTGATGCAGTGGTTGTTGGCAGTTAACCATATGTCCGGTTTGTCCATAGTTATTACATCATGGGGGGGTTTCCTCTCCATCTTCTGCCTCGGCTTCTTTCAGGGTAGTAGCCTCTCCCTCTGTTTCCAACTTGCAGAAAAATCATTTGGAGAGCTGGGGCCGGTGTTGGAGGCACAGGTTGAGGGGTTGGTGGTTGAACATTAGCAGACATTACGGCATGTATTTTCTTCTTCCCAGCTGACAGTTGTGTCTGCGTTAATTTCCTCACGACCTCCTCATCTTCCTGCTTTTGTCAGGCCTGCTTTTGGCACATTTTGGCAACTGCATCAACAACATGGTCGGTGAACTGTCATGTTGTACGGACCAACTGCTTCATTCAGTCTGATTTGCGCCATCTATGGAAGCTCTTCGACTATTCCCTTCCTCAGGGCTGTCCGATGGAAGATGTCATCCTCTGATTTTGCGTTTGTTTGCTTGATCCACTCTTTTTATGTGTTATGTACGTACGCCTGGGGACATTCGTCTTCTTTGAGGGGTGTCGTAACGATGCTGTCAGACTTGATTCTGACCAGAAACTTTTCCCTTAGGGCAGTCCATAGCTGTTGAAAATGTCCCCATCATTGGCTTGGGTTCCGGCATACTGCTCCAGTTTTGCAGTGCATAAAACTTCTTCCATCTCATTCTTTCCGAGAGTCTTCCCCCAAATTGCCTTTATGTCTCCCATAGCGATAATGTTGGCGATGGTCTCTTCTTCGAAGGCCAAAATCCATTTACTTGCATCATCATGTAGCAGGGCAGGCGCTGTATCAGTCCTTCTAAGTCCATAGCAGCCCAGGGCATATACTGGAGATCCCGGTCTTTTTAGCAGCTGATATTCTGATCCCTCCAATATAGTTTAAGTGACAGCATGACCTCTTGACCGTTGTGGAATGAGGTGCAAGATCTTCTCAGGTACAATATGTGCAGCGTTGTTGTCCTCTTCAGTCGGGATGTGAGCATTGGACAGAGATCATGTCAGTGTGCTTTGTTTCTTCAAGATGTTTTTCCAGGGCAGTATCAGTTTCACGTCTTTCGGTCTCGCCCCTCTCTCTATTTCTATAACACTAATGTCCAGTAATGAGGGCTGTTTTGGAAAAACTTTTAAATTATTTCCTCTTTCTCACTAACTTCCTCCTCTTCTATATCACCATCTATCCCTTCTGACCTTAAGAACTATGTTTTTTTCCTCTCCTAAGGAATTCCTTATCACACTGAGGTACACGTGTCTTTACTTCATTGAGAACTGGGTACAATGTCTGATTTCGCCTGATTATTCAAAAAGTTTTAACAACATAACTTTTGTTTTATTTTTCCTTTGCTTTGTATAGGAGTGCGTTCACAGTAAAGTGTCAATCAAAGTATCTGGACCTTTAAAAGGTTGTAACTCAAAAACTAAAATTACTAACACAGATCGGAAAAAAGCTTATAAATACAGACAGAAATCAAAAGTAAAGATTGACAGATTTATTTTTGGCAACATTTTAAAACCAAATCGGCCTCTGATTTGATCATTCCACTGTGACGCCAGTTACATAGAAAATAAAATGTCTGAAATGTTTGAAAAAGTGGCAGATGAAATCCCACAAGATTTACATGATTAACACAATATATGTAAATCACTTGATTTAAAAAGGAATCATAAAAAATGCAAAAAATGTTTTAGATTACTCTTGATAAATGTGTAACGGACATGATGCTTTCCGTTCATTTCTTTCTGAAAAAGAATTAAACTTAATTGGTCTACAACATGAACATATCACATTGTTTCTACTCTTTGCAAAAAAAATCTCTATCAAATGTGAACATCTGAACATACTCAACAAAACCTCTGCAAAGCTCACTTAGTTACATAAAATAAACAGGGCAGCTATAGGAAACTTATCTAATGTATGAAACAGTTATGTTTGTGCAACTTCTAAAGAACAGATGAGTCATTTTGATACATGAAAAACATAAAATATCATCTAATTATTAAAATCTATTTTTCCCTTTTATCACACTTTTGTACCCTAAGCTGATGTCTTAAGTAAAATCTCCATTTTGTTTGACTTTTACATCTCAAATGTGCCTTCTGCCAAGGTGCCTCATGATGTGTTGTAATTTTGTGCCATTATTCACAGCAATTTTTAATTCCTCTGCCAAGAGAGGAAACTTTTTCTCTTAAAATTCTACTGCCGTACAATTTGGAATTTCTAAGTAAGTAAGTTAGTAAGTAATCTTTATTTATATACCGCCTTTCACAGACCAGGGTCACAAGTGGTCTGCAATTGTTTTTGTTTTTTTGTTTTGGCATTTGCCTCTCACTCCACACAGAGATGGGAGTGGGGTCTACTTGCTGCTGTGCGTCTTCACCACCACGCCCAATCTTCCAGTGTCTCATTGTTTACTTAGATTGCTTTCAATAATCAAATTCTGTTCAAACAATGCTTGACAAATATAAGCACAAGCCAGAATGTTGGTGCAAGTTGAGAATTTAGCAATGAGAGAAACGTTTAATAGCAGTTTAGCAATAATTAGTAATGTTTGGGAGAAAACCAGCCTTATCTCAACCAATCAGTTAGCTGTATTTTAGAGACAAAATGTTTCACAGCACAATAATGACCGCTTGTCGTAGTTCAAAAATGCTATTTAAACAAGACTCTGTTTGTTTGGACAACAGAATGTATTTTCAAAACTGTATAAAATTAGGTCATAAAGATTCTAAAGCCTCAACCACATCTCAAAGAGCGTCCCAGCTCTTCAAATTCTGTCTTAAATGCTTCTAAACCACAATTTTTTTCCGTACTCCCAAAGTTACGTCTCCTTGCTTTACTCAGAGCACAGGAGAACTGGGAGCGCAGAGGGTGGGGGCCGTCTATGTGTGTGTGTGTCTGTGTGGGGCAGATGGACAGAGCCAAATGGAGTTGCAGAGTCAGGGAGAGATACAGAGGAACAGTTTCTGTAAGTTCATTTCAATAACAGCTTAAGGAATTTTTCAGTTATTCAAAGTTAATTTCAATCAAGTTCAAGCCAACCTTTTGACTTCAACATTAACGACACAAAGATTTAATCTGCTTGTACAATAATGTATATAATGGCTAAAAAAACTAGATCATAAGATCAACACGCAGGAATATAATTTGATACGCATACACGATAACAAGACAGGACAAAGACAAAACAGCCGGCTTTTTAACAATATATAAAGCGCTTTGTGTGGGATGGCCATTCTCACTTCTCATTTCTCATATCTCATAACTCATAACTCATAACCCCGGAGCACCGTAATAACAGATAGCTGTCCCCCCTTTTCCCCAGGTGATCAGCCCAGGGGTTAGAAAGACCCTGTTATTGATTTAGGACGACCTTTCTGGATTCACAGATCGCTCAACCAACGTATATTTTTGGGTCAAAAAGCTCTATTTTTCCTCACAAACACAGGGCTCGTGCCTTTTTATACTCGGTCCAACTGTCGCAATCTCCGAGCTGACAGTTCCCACAAGGAAGCCGAGGGACACGATCTCGCAGTCTCTAAATCTCAAGACTCAGAGCATTTCCCGAATTACGTGTTAAAAACACTACGTGCATTTGCCAATAGACTGATCTCTCTAACCCTCAAAGTCAAAACATTTCCCGATTTACATGTTCAAAAACACTACGTAGTTCCAATGGACTGTCATAACTCACTTTTTGTTTTTATTTCCTTTTTCTATAACAACATTAACCACATACATTCAAGACATTCATATTAAAAATAAATAAATAAATAAATTGTATTGTATGTATTAGTACATATTATACAGTTTTACATGTGACTGTTCTCATCTTCCTCACACACAGGTCTTTTTTTGAAGAGCCAAAAAAGGTCTTACCAACCCCAACTTAGCAACCTCCAGGCACAAAAAACACCCAAAATATAAGCAAAATTGCTTACCTTATTTTGTGGCCACTTTTTGGGAGTTAAATGCGCCACAGGAAACCAGTTGGTGCCGTGCCATTCTTTCTTCATTTGGCTTCCTTCAACCTGTTTGTCGTGACGCCAATTTGTAGTGGTTTTTAATTCAAATAACTTTCACCAAAAGCCGAAAGTAAAGTTAAGAGAGTGCTTTTTATTCATTTAGTTTCAGCATGAGGAAAACCGTCAGTCAGCATGGAGTCCGTGCACAAGACTGAAAATCCTGCCCTGGTTCCTGTGTTTTAATACTCTTGGTCCGAGTTGGCAGTGGCCGGATAACTAAAAGCAAACCAGATATTTCCTAATGACTTGTTCCCAAATATGTTTTCCTCATACCTTCTGGGTCAACTTGACATCTAGTGTTTGGCTCTTCCTAACACAGTGCAGAGAACATTCCACTGCACTTAAGAAATCATAATAATAGTCAAACATTCTACCACACCAGGACTGAGGCTGTAGATCCAGGTCCGAGGCTGTAGATCCAGGACTGAGGCTGTAGATCCAGGACTGATGCTGTAGATCCAGGACTGAAGCTGTAGATCCAGGTCTGAGGCTGTAGATCCAGGTCTGTGAGGAAAGTGCAGCCTGCAAACCTAACTGCAATGTCTTCACATGTTTTTAAGATCATTTTAGACATTAATCGGATGGGACAATATCTCTAAAATATTAAAACATATCCAATTTTAAACTCTACTACATCACTCAAAATACATTCTCACTATACTCCCACAAGGTTTCTCTGGTTTTATGTTTGTCCTCTACTGTGAATTTCTCCTCTGTGAGATAAATAAAGCAATCTTATCTTATCTTATCTGTCTTTCACATCTTTTCAGTTATCGCAGTCCTGCACCGCCTTGGTCCTCGTTCTGCAGCCTGAGTCCTGGATCTATGACCTCTCTGTCAGTTTACCACTGAAAATTGTTTTATTAGAGTTGTTCCTTGCAGATGCAGGAGGGTCTAAGGTGATGATCCAGGACATTTGACATTCAACAACATTTATGTACATCGGTCTCCTTATGGACCAATGGCTCTATGTTTTTTTTGATTCTCTGATCTATTGTCAGCGAAATTATGGTTTTGTAAAGTCCTCAAAGACATATCTACTCTTGTGATTCAGGGCTATACAGGTTTCTTGCGTCTTCAAACATAGACTTTTATACTTGGCTTATGTACTGCTGTTATTATGTCAAGTGAATTAAATTAATACTCAGTTGATCTCCTTCTTTCATCCAATTAAAATCTTACAAGTGTCGCAGTGAAGCAAACTCCGGGACCATTGACCTTTGAGGTTCTGGCATATATTGAACTTTTTCCAACTGGGAATTTTTCTGGAATCGCTTGCTGTCATTTGTATCTTTCCCC
Organism: Knipowitschia caucasica; assembly: GCA_964034765.1. Classification (NCBI taxonomy): domain Eukaryota; kingdom Metazoa; phylum Chordata; class Actinopteri; order Gobiiformes; family Gobiidae; genus Knipowitschia; species Knipowitschia caucasica. The sequence goes on from OZ035830.1 coordinate 3,971,514, forward strand.
TGCCCTTTGTCCTGATCTTGGGGTGATGGTTCTGCTGAGACAAAGGGGAGAGGGAAGTGCAGCGAAGACGCCCATGTCACCGGATACAAAGAGGGCCATTTGCCGCGGCTGCAATTAAAGCCTTGACGACTGTAATTTTGCCCCGGAGTGAAACGGTCACATGTGGACACCTGTCAGTGAGCCGTCAGCACAATTACATAGTGCACCGACCCCCGCGACACTTGCAGACAGCAGGGAATCACAAGGGACAAAGGAGAGTGCAACTGGAGACAAGAGAGGGTCTGTGTGAATGTGTGTGATTGCAACGGGTTTGATTGATCAAAGCTGGAGAAGAAAACTTTATTTCTGTTTCTCAAAAAGTGTGTCTGTCCCGACAGATGGTGTCAACATTTGAGATTAAATCAGACCAGAACATTGTGTCATGTTAGTCTGGCTCTAGCCTGGCCATAGCCATTCGTACACTCCGCTCAATCATCATTTCACTGAATGTAGCGTCTGGGTCTGGTCCCTGTGTTAGCCAATACAATCGGTCGGTGCCGGTGACGTCAAGAGTTTACGCCGAACGTGCAGGTTGTAGTTTGGCAATGGCGAAGAATGCGATAGTAAAGTAATCCGGTCTGGTTCCATCAAGAAATTAAAGCCGGAGCAAGAGGAATGTTTAGCAAATGTAATCGCTGGTCAAGATTGTGGGGCTAATCCCCATGGACTCCGGCAAAGAAGATGGTTAGGCTAAATACTAAATGCTAACAACAGACTCGGGCGCACTACATACGTCACGGTAAACTCAGATCCAATCGTTTCAATCTGCAAAAGGAGTTAACCCCTCCCACCTGTTCACGGAGCTCAATGGAGCAAATCCAGACCTTAGGATGAAATGTAATTTGTACTAAGATGTGGTACAACCAGGATAGTCTTGCTCTAGTTCTACTTTAGTTCCTCTTTAGTCCTGCTTTAGACCTGATATAGTCCTGCTCTAGTCCTGCTTTAGTCCTGCTTTAATTCTACTTTAGTCCTGCTTTAACCCTGCTTAAGACCTGCTTTAGTCCTGCTTTAACCCTGCTTAAGACCTGCTTTAGTCCTGCTCTAATCCTGAATTCGATCTGCTTTAGTCCTGCTCTAATCCTGTATTAGACCTGCTTTAGTCCTGCTCTAATCCTGCATTCGACCTGCTTTAGTCCTGCTCTAATCCTGTATTAGACCTGCTTTAGTCCTGCTCTAATCTTGCATTAGACCTGCTTTGGTCCTGCTCTAATCCTGCATTCGACCTGCTTTAGTCCTGCTCTAATCCTGCATTAGACCTGCTTTAGTCCTGCTCTAATCCTGTATAAAACCTGCTTTAGTCCAGCTCTAATCCTGTATTAGACCTGCTTTGGTCCTGCTCTAGTCCTTCTTTAGTTGTACTGTTGTATCTCTTTAGTCCTGTCTTAGACCTGCTTTAAACCTGCCCTAGTCCTACATTTGACCTGCTTTAGTCCTGCTCTAATCCTGCATTCGACCTGCTTTGGTCCTGCTCTAATCCTGCATTAGACCTGCTTTGGTCCTGCTCTAATCCTGCATTAGACCTGCTTTAGTCCTGCTCTAATCCTGTATTAGACCTGCTTTAGTCCAGCTCTAGTCCTGCTGTAGTCCCTCCTTAGAACTGCAATAGTCCGGCTTTAGACCTGCTCTAGTCCTATTTTAGACCTGCTTTAGTCCCAGCCACCACTAGAGCTGGATAGATTTCATTACGTAGTACCGTATTCTTGTGAATGCCTTTGTTAAAACAATTGCACTTCTGTGAAACTACCCCATGACAGCAGCTACGGGTCAGCTCGCATGAGATATTAAGCAAAAAAACATCAGCCCCTGTAACATGCTAGCATCATAGTCTTCTCTCTGAGGTGGCTGTACATGTTTTAACAGGCATATTATTGATGAAAGAAAAGCTATCTTTATCTTACAGTGAGTCTTGCTTTGTGCACAGTCCTGGTTCAGCTCCGTCTGTGTGGACACGTCGTGGGCAGATGACAAAGTGACAGCTCTGACAGATGCAGCTGCTGTCTATAGCTTTCAATCACGTGTCTTTTGTTTGTCAGCTTTCATTAGTGCGCACGGTTTAACACAAAACAATACTCTGTCAAACGCTGCGACAAACCTCAGAATCATGGGAAAAGTGGATCAAGGTCAAAACAGAACCAGCGCTGACGGTGACGAGGTGTAGGAAGCATCACGTGATCTTTGTGAGAGTCAAAACTGTGAGTGTAGCAGAATACTTAAAAGCAGCGGTGGGTAATATTGTGGAAGGCCGGACCCCTTATATGCGTTACCCAAGATTAGTATGCATAGAATTAATATTAGTATATATTCAGAAATATTTAAAGCAGAGAAGGAGAGAGAAGCATGGAGCCCCAAAATGCAGTGTTTTCTGTTAAAAGCATCGGTAGCCACAGTTTTATTTCTACATTTTTTCTTTCTGAACAAATTATTATTTTTGTTATATTTTATTTTTATTTAACCTCAATCTAACCAGGAAAATCCCACTGAGATCAAGAACCTCTTTTTTAAAGGAGTCCTGGCCAAGAGGCAACAAAGTTACACATGAACACAACAGACACACACATTAAGTAAAACAACTACAGGTAATTGAGGCCGTCCTTTTTTTTCTTGGTTTTGCTTTGGTTTGTTATAAAAAGTGTATTAACACATTTTCTAATAAGGGAAAGATTGTGTCAGGTGTTGCAAACGAGCTCTTTGACTATTACTGGTTACTACTTTTCAGCACCAAGGACAGCTCCATACAAAGCCTTATAGCTGAAGAGGATGGAAACTTCTCCAGCAAAGTGTCTCCATATGCAGCCCGACTGATTTTGACTTAAGGTTGTAGTTCTAAATCCTACCTACTAAGCCATGTGATGAATGAAAGAACTGTTTTAAGCCTGGCCCTGAATGTAGAGATTAAATATATTGCAGAAACAGGGACACATCTTCCTCCTTTTCCAGTCAAGGTCAGGTCCAGTCCCTGAGTCTAGGCCCTGGGTCGGTCTCAGAGGCAGCTTTGAGCTCCTCGCTGCAGCTTATCCGCGGAGCAGCATCACCGGGAGATTCAACTAAAGACTCCGCGATCACATGTGCAGTTCGAGTCCACGATTTAATTGGTATTCCCACATGAGAGAAAACTTCTATGAGATGGTAATGTACAAGGGATGCAGAGAAATTTAAATCAAAAGGTTGGGAATTCTCCTCGCAGAGCTCTGCATAAGATTATCTATGGAGTTCTGCAAATGGAAAGTTTAAATACAAAAAGCCTACGATGTATCTTTTTAGCACAACAATAGACCTTAGACACACACATGCAGCTTGGTTTTCCACAGACCTGACTCAAACGCATCCTCCTGCTTGTGTCCATGCAAAATTCTCAAATGTCCATGGCATTGTCTAGTTTTAGGGAAACTATTTTGGATTTGAATCTGATATGTTTTTTTTTTTCTCTCTCTCTGTTCTCTCTCTGATCTTCCCATAGTCCATAGTCCTGCTCCTGTCCCTCAGTGTCCTCTGCAGCTGTATTTTACAGTTTATGCTCTGCTTTTGACAGCTGCAGCAGCACTCAAGTGAGTTCAGGTGGTTAGTAAAGTGTGAGGGTTTTTACGGCCTTAAAAAACACACTGCTACTTTGCCAATTTCCCTTATTGCAGATTACTTTTAGACATAACCCCGCGATAAACCAGGGACCTCTGCATGTGTCACTGTCACACAAGCCGCACACGTCGACAGATACTTCACCTAAAGATTTATTAATTATAATTTGGACAGCATATGCCAATCACCGTGTCAGCTCACATAGGAGACATTGACAGAGCCACAATCTGCATCTGACGGATTCTGCTAATGATGAAATCTGAGCCAGGACTTTGAGGATAACATTACAATAACATATAAAGATAGTTAACAATAGGCAGCCTTCAAAGCTTGTTCTCCACTATTTCACACACTACACTCGTCCTAGTCACTAACTGTCACCGGTTTCAGGCTGAAAAGATTAGTTCACATTTCTGGTTTCTCCGAGAATCACTTAATTTGTAGATTCAAAGTCACCACAGATCTGCAACACAATTGTGCTAAATTATCTCAGGTCTACTTCACCTTGAGGGAAGGATGGAGCCATAGATGGAGCGGGCTGACCAAGGTTGACATCACCATAGCTTTAGCCTTAATGTTGCCAAGCGCCCATTAGCTAGTCGCTGCTAAATCCAAATTTGGCAACAGAAGGCTCCTGGTTGAGAGAATGTCCAAATACAAACAGGATAAAAAATATCATTTTTTAGTCCACTTCCATCATGGGTTCCTTGGTCCACCCCCTGAAAGTGCAGTTTGAACTTCTACCCTCAGAAAGGTGCTATAGGCCCCTGACTGCAGGACAAAAAGGCTGGGAACTACATTTCATCATCATCTGGGAAGCACCTTAAAGGCACATAGCACCTCATACAATCTATTGCACTTCACAGCACATTTTCACTGAAACTAGCTTTGTAACATCCTCTCTTGCTCTTGTCTTCATGATATTACTGAGTCTGTTTTAGATGATTGCTTGATGTAAGAACCAATTTACCCTTGTGGCACAATAAAGATAACTTTTAACTTTGATTTTTAAGCTTAAAATGGTGACTGTGACACGAACTAAAGCTAACAGAGACTGGAGAAAGTATGCATGTACAAGCTTTCATTCGTGCAGCAACCCCCCTCCTCCCCATCACCACATGACAAATACAGCATGCGATACATTCAGTCAGTCATAAGGTCTGCATATGAGTCTTCTGTGGTAATGTATGTAGTGCCAGATTATTTGCCAACCAATCAATACAATTATATTAACCCTCTTTTGTCTGTTTGAGTTTCTCAAAGTTGAAATAAATATATCGTTAATTAGAAAGCACTTTATTCAAAACAGCTGCACAGTCTTTGCACGTAATTATATATAAAAAAAAAGTTATACAGAGGTCACAAAGCAGAGAACACAGAATAGAACTGGGAAATTCAATCAATCATGTTTTGTCTCAGCACCTGCAGTTTAGAATCTGTGATGAAGGACGATCACTCTGAGAGAAAGTAAAGTTTTGGAGAAAATAAAGCCGACTATTCCACAGGTGGATGAAGCGGTTTTGGCCCAAGGACGTACAACAAATGCAATCTATGAGCTCCACTAGAGCCAGGCGTTTAGAGGCTGCAGCAGCGGAGCCTGACCTCGGCCTATGGATCCGTCTGAGAGTCCTGGGGCTCATGGGTCACTTTTGATACACTGTAGATCCACACACTTCTGCAGTAAACGCTCTGGGAGGCAGCGGGGAAGCAGCCCTGAGGTCAGATCAGTGCTGCCAATTGATTCAAATATTAAATCTGATTCCTTACATTCAATCTATTGTGTTGCATAAGAAAGAAATTTGCATATGAAAAGTAACCGTCATTTTTTTAATGAAAATAACTTTTACTTTTGAAATGTGAGGAGTTCTGCCTTTAACTAAAATTCAAATGTTCCCTTTCTTTCACGGTTGCTTTCTTTATATGTGCATTGTGACCCTAATATATATTCTCTGTTTATCTGCTTTCAAAACTAAATGTAGAAGATCTAAGGCACTGGATCTAGGCTCCAGTCTCCAGTCTCTTTACCACTGCCAAAATCTTTGCTTCACAGATAAATCACTACTAACGCTGGTGTAAATTTAGGAAAATCTAAGTAGCCAAAGAAACAACATGTGCTCTAACACTGAGCTACAACCCATTAAGATGTGTATTTTTTACAGTTGGTTATCCAAAAAAATGTGCAATAATAACATGGACTAATTAAAAACACATAGAGATGCAGGGGATTGAACCCAGGGACCTCATACAAGCAAAGCATGCACTCTCTCATTGAGCTACATGCCCCTTATACCAAGGTTTTAAAGTAATTCAAGCTTAGTGAACTAAAGATTAACCGACAACATTTAAAAAATAATCTGAACCATGACAAATGTTGGATGAATCTGCAGATTTAACCCAGTACCTCATGCAGTGTGTCTCTGAGTTCCATCCCTTTTCCAAGCTACCAGAGCTCAGGAACCATGCAAACAAGAACACAAGAACACAATGGATGTCAAGTCCATCGCCATAACCTCTCGGCCACAGCAACTGGATGTCTCTTTTCCAAGATGTGCAATAATAACATGGAATAATCAATTTGATGAACCCTGTCTTTCTCGGTTGATTTCTTTCCATGTGCAGGGCAGGGCCTGGTTAGTACTGTGATGGGAGACCCCTGGGAACACCAGGGGCCACAGTGGGGCGGCTGTAGATTGCCAAACTGTCACTGTGTCACTTCACATTAGAATGAGTCTGGTTTGTGTGTGAATGGTTGGTGGTGGTGGGAGGGTCAATGGCACAGACTGGTTGCCTTGCTTTAGTCAGTGTGTCCCAGGGCAGCTGTGGCTACAGTAGTCGTTTAAAACCACTGTGTATTGAGTGAGTGTCCAGAAAAGTTCTAAATAAAACCGATGCATCATTATAATTATTTTTATATCATTTCAAACCCTATTTAGAAGGTCCTGTTCCTGGACTGGATCTGATTCAGTTTGCTTTTCCACCAGAGAAGAGTGTTTTATGGGGCTCATACAGTGTGTCTGGATTTGAAAAGAAAATATCACATTATTTAGCCAAAGATGAAAGAGATTGCAAAACCACAGATTTTTTCATCCGAAAATGGTGAGTGTGACACAGTTACTGAGGGAGATTTTACTTTTCAATGTAAGTCAACAGGAGCCAGAGCGAGGAGTAAAACTTTGTCCACGAGCACTTCCTTATTGTCCTATATACAGTCTATGCTCAACGTCAAAAGTATTTTCCAAACGAAGGTTGGAAAAAACGTGGCCCTTCCTCTTTTCTCTGCCAAAATTAAAGAAGTCAAAATACACACATTTACAGAGTTGTTTCTATACAGAATATTGTAAATATTGTATGTTGTCTATTTATTTCTACCTTTTATGAGTGTGATTTAAAGATGTCATAAAACTATACTAGTAATAACAGTGATTGCAGGACCTATACCCCTGACAAATATGCAAGCCGACCCTAAATCCTGGCAGTGCGCATTGAGGACTGAAACATAACTGGATTTTCCTTTCATTTGTTGTAGTATTGTTCCTAAATTCATCCAAGTGGCGTCTTCAGTGGAGAATAATGCTTCGTGCCTGTGTGTGTGTGACAAGAGGCTGATGGATCTGCAGACTGATCGCTGCCTGTAGCTGTAGCACCGCTGGGACGTGGCGGATGCTTTTGTCTTCAGAGAGTGAGAACCAGCGGGAGACAGCATCACAAAGCAATATTCACGGGATTTCAGTTTCACGGCCGACACAAGTATATATACATATGTAAATAATCGGCACGCAGGGTTTGCTCTGCGGAGAGTAGCACTGCGAAAGACGTGGGACTCAGCTTTAGTTTGTTTGGTTTTTCTTTGCAAATGTGCATGTGTGTGTGTGTGTGTGTGTGTGTGTGTGTGTGTGTGTGTGTGTGTGTGTGTGTGTGTGTGTGTGTGTGTGTGTGTGTGTGTGTCTGTGTGTAAATGTGTAAATGTGAGTGTGTGTGTGTTGTCCCAATGGTGAACTCAGACAAACAATACCAATGTCTGTCTCTGAATTTAGGGGTCAAGCCATTCTGTAGGTCTGTCCGATTGTTCAACACAAGGAAAAGTAGTCCACTTAAAATGGACTAGAATACAGCTTTAAAAGTAGATTACTCGCATTGTAATTTAAAGTAATTCATTTAAAGCAAAGTCATTTTAGGAAGATTTAAGTCTTTCACCATAGACAATACATTTCGAGTGGACTGATAGAGAACAGAAGATGCTATTGTTTTTGTTTTAAATCAAAACCAGACCCAGGCCCAGACCTAGACTAGATCAAACCAAAAAAAGACCATTCCCAGGCCAAGACATGATCATACCCAGACGAAGACTAGGCCCAAAACTAGACCATAGCTAGGCCAAGTCCAGACAAGATATATTGGAAAGTGCTGAGGACAGATGTACACTAACTATCACAAACTTTAACCCAAAATTATGAACGAAACACTTGAAAATTAACACTCAGCCGTAAAGACGTGTGTGTTAGGATTGTATTTTCAAATCTCAGGCAAAAAGCTGACCATCGAATCGGTACCAAACTTCAAAATGACAGCCATTTTAAAGAGTCCGTATTAGTCCATAAACATTTGAGTTTCAGCTCTTGTTCAGCATTTATTGTGCTTTGACCATTTTTCACTGCAGTCAGCACCAGTGTGGGGCAAGTTACTAAGAACAAGTAAATAGGCATGTATTTTTTTTTTTTTTTTTTAAGTGAAATCTTTTATTTAATCTTCCAGACACACACACACCCAGAACTCCAAAGAAAATACACACATCCTGAACAAGCTTATCACAATCAAAAGTCAAAGAAACATTGACTTCAGGCTGTTCACAGCATGTTTCAGTGACAATCTCCAACAATGCATCAACCTCTTCCCTATTCATAACATTACCCAAATTTGAACAAGAGTAGAAGCCCCTTTCACACTGGCATCAAAATATTCTATCATTCTTATCTTGTAATAGGTAACATCACTGTTCAAAGTGTGATGGAGGGCTGCTGAAAAATCTTTCCTTGTAACTAATAAATGTCTAACATCTGATTTAGGTCCTCTGGTTTAGTGCTAAATTCTCTGTAATTCCTCGGCCGATCCTCATGAAACAAAAACTGTACCAAAGTTTGACATCTTCTGGGTCAGTACATATAAGCTGTCGTTTAACTATTTTTCAAAAAGGTGTCTAGAAGTGATGACAATATTCAAAAACAGTGTGAAGCCAGTGTGAAGAACTTAAGAAGCAGATATGAGAATAATATGGTTGAATCTAATATTATAAAAATATGGATTCCTAATTGTTACAGCAGGTTTGCTTGTCTTCGATCTGCACATTCCTGATGATTTTGAAGTCCAGAGTTTTCCAGTTGACCACGTTCCCTGGACGGTAGAGCTGGTTATTCAGAGTCCTGCTCCTGGGCACAACAAATAAAGAACAGATATTATGGATGCATGTCTATAAGACTAAGACCAGACCCAGACCAAACCAAGACTGGACCAAGACCAAGGTCAGACCAACCCCAGAACCTACCCAGGTGAAGACCACACCCAGACTCAGACCAAGAACCGGACCCGGACCAGGTCCATGGCCATGGCCCGGCTAAGACCAGAACAAACCTAGGTCAACCCAAGACCCTACCCAATCCAAGACCAGACAGATCCAAAACAAGAACAGGCTCAGACCAAGAACAGGCCCTTTAAGAACTGACCAAAACTGGACCATACCTAGGCCCAGACCAGTCCCAGACAGAGACTGGACCCAGACCAAGATCAAACACAAATCAAGTCCAGATCCAGACCAAAACCAGATGCAGACCAAACCAAGACCAAGGTCAGACCTATATCAAAACCAGACCACATCCAGGCCAAGACAAGAGCAAGACTAGACTCACAACAAGTCACAGTCATAATAATGAGGAGACAATGAAACTGGTTTGCGGCATGTCCTTAAAAAAGACACTGAGGACATCACAAAAAACAGCCCCTAGATCCACCTGGAGGCTCATGGTGGGAGCCGAGATGATGGAACCAAATCTGACATGGGGCATGATCCAGACACAGGCTAATAACGAACAAGGATGGAGAGACGTTGTTGCTGCTCTACATACCGAGGGGCAATAAGTAAGTTAACATGATTGTTGTAAAAAGGATATTGGTGCCCATTTTGTTTCTTAACCCTTGTATTATGTTAAGGGTCAATTTGACCCATTTCAGTTTTTGTGTTGATCAAAGTACTGGTTATCCTTTATTTTTCTTGCTGAAATTTGGTGACTTTTCCTCATCTAGGGTCATGAACTGGTGTGTAAAATCTGGACACTTTGATGTGTAGTGGAATGTCTGTGCAGAGTTTGTATACAAAGATGATGTTGCGGGTCATTTTGACCCAGACGCTTTAATGTGGGTAAATAGTTGTTCAGATCCAAAAAAACATGTCTCTTTGACATTGTATTTTGATTGCCTCCAAGACCCAGAGCCAGGTGTGTGAAGAGAGGGAACTTTCTCACACTTGTCCTTGTCACTGTTCTCATGTCATCTCTTTTGCCTAGCGTACATTGGACTGGCAACTGATTATATCCGTTGCCTTTGAGTTGCTGCCCCGCACACATCGACAATGTGGCGAAAACGGGCAACTCTTAGTAGCAGGCCAGTCTCGGGAATAACAGCGCGTACATCGACAGCAACACCTACAGTGTGTTTTCTGACATAAACTGTAGAGGCCGCGCAATACACACATGTTGTTGGAGCGCGCACATCGGGTGATATCTCCGGATCTGAGTAAAACTAGTTGCCGAAAAGTAGAACACGGGCAACTGACTGAATCCGGAGATCGACTGTTCACAGATTTTTAACTGGGATAATGATGTAGAGGAAGAGATTTCAAAAACAGAGGATTTTTCAGAGACAGAGGACAATGTTATTGCTGATCCAGATTGTCAATTTTCCTACGATAAGGAGGATTCAGAGGACGAATATTTGGTCAAAGAAGAGGAAGGGAGGAAGAAAGGAAGGTAGGAAGGAAAGAAGGGAGACAAGAAGGAAGGAAGAGAAAATAAGGGAATATAGAAGGATGAACAGAGAGAAGGAAAACAGGATGAGAAAAAGGAAGGAGAAAGCATGGCAGGAGGAAAGAAGGAGGGAAGAATTGTCATTTTGACCCGAGAGGAGGACAAGAAGATTAGACTAAATAATTCTTAAATATAGTGTTGGAATTAAAAATGTGTTGTATGTCACTTTTCTAAATATTTATATAACCTAAAATAAAGTTGTTATTGGTTTAACCTGTTTTCTTGACTGTTTTGAGTGCATTTACACAGTACGGGTCAAAATGACCCGCAACATAATCAATGTCATTTTTTTCCAACATAATACAAGGGTTAAACACTTAAACATAGACCCAAGATATTCTTGCCGGAAAGCAAAAGCACTACTCTGTATGGAAGATGGAACCGTATTGGAAATAGAAATGGACAGGATGGGCAAAACACTTACATCTAGTGGTACATGGAGCAAAGAGTTTTTGGGTTTGAATACCAAATATCTGACATTGGCACATTTGATTGAAGGCATGGGGTTGTAATAAATATTATCCGACTGGAGAAACAAAGAAAAAATACTTTACCTGTCCCAAAACAACGATCAAATTTCCATTGATGGGAGATTGGTTGATGTATTTCTTGGTCAGTGGCTGCCCGTTCAACCACAACTGTAACAAACCAGAGCTCGAGTTCCAGGTCGTGCAAATGGAGTGCCACTTGTTTGGAGCATAGTCGACGTTGGTATAGGGCCTGCCACCAGAGACATGAGGTTTAATACTCTTCGTATTAAGGTGATAAAGGCGTTGGCATTAGATGGTGTGGCCATTGAGAACATAGTATGGGATCGAGTGAGGTCCGTGAAGGATCTGTAAATGGAAAACAAGGCAAGGTGAATATATATTTATTTGGTTGCATTACTTGGCACTGTGGCAGTTCTATGGCTATTACTGTATGTCACCATAACATAGCACCGGGAGATGTTTTGGGTAAGTTTTTGCGGAATGTAAAGACGTTTGTAGCTACAGCACTGACCGGTGGCAGACGGTCAGAGCATGAAGGCTACTTTGAGAAGGCGTAATCTTGACGTGATCAGTGTCAGTTTCTACAGGAAAAACGAACATTTTCCCCGACAAATCTGAAAAGAATGAGAAATCGGATAGCTGTAGTTTTCAAAACACTCATTTGAAATTCACTATGATAGTTTGGATGGTACCTGAAATGGCCAATGCATTACAGATCAGCATCACAAGGCAAACAAGGAACTTCATCTGTGTGGATAAAAATACATGGTTTGTTAGTGGTCCTACCTGAGATTAATATATATACTGTATATATTAATCTTCTCGACGCCGACACCTGATGTCGCATGACCAATGCAAGGATCACCGCAAGACCGCAAAAAACTCTTGTGGTCTTGCGGTTGTTTGAATCTGCACTTGTACAGAGTCATCGCGTCTGCACCTTGCTGCATTCATCCTGCACTAAATAGATTCGCCTCAGTTATTTAAACAAAAACTGTGACTTTATTCACAGCCTCACAGTTGAAATGAGTTATGAAACTGAGTATACGGAACTGTCATATGAACATTTAATGAGCTCAAACAGCTTGGTTCACCGTTGATTTTGTTCTGAGGAGGAGGAAGAAGCCAACAGGACCTTATAATGGGACCACTTTGGTGTCGCCGTCATGTGGTTGGGGTGTGGGATTCCAACATTCTCTTCAAAACTAAGCTTGGAGGAGTGCTCGAGTAAACTGTGGCTGCTTAAACAACCGCGGGTCCAGCGTAAAAGCCAACGCACACAATGACGCCCGAGTACACGCAGGCCTTTACAGTAGACACATGTGGTTCTATATTGCATATTATTCAAATGATTGCACGGATGCACAACATGTGAAGTCAGGTCGGCAGTGTTTAATAGTCTTTGTTGTACAGTCTGACAGCAGAAGAAAGAAAAAAACCTGCTTTATAAATCATATCAAATTACCTTTGGAGATTTGTGATTCTGAAAAAAATAAAGAAGAGGAAAAGTATAAACACACATCAGAAAAACAACGGAAAAAGTTGCATTGTATTGTGTTCTTACCGTGCGCCCAGGTCCTGCGTCTCTGGATCTGTTTTCTGTCACTTCAGACACCTCTTTTATATCTCTCCAACATAAAAGTCCCTAGACACAGAACCTGCTCAGTCACAGAACCTGCTCAGCCACAGAACCTGCTCAGTCACATTACTAACTTTTTACAGTATTACAGGAAACAAAAGTAATTGAGTTCCCGTCACCGGCTCAGTTTTTTTTCCTTTACTGGAATCTTCACAGGTGCAGTAATGACAGTATAATAAGAACTGATACCCTGCTGCTGTGTGCAGTACAAACGTGCAGTAAAAGTTATTCAGTATTCAACATGTGAACGCAGGAGGAGATCCTCTGTGTGCCGCGGGACGTCAGTGAATATTTATTTGTGTGTAGAAAATAAACACAGTTCTTTACAATTGTGCGAAACAATGTGGACATTTCACTGTGTTTATGGAACCAAAGTTAATTCAAACCTTCTGGTGAGGCACATGAAGCTTGTACTATAGCACCTACATTTTGTTTGGCCCAAAATTAGCTGCACCTGGAGTATCTCCTGCTCTAGACAACTGGTTGTCTACGGCCCAGAGAGAGAGACCAGAGAGAGAGGCCAGAGAGGGACCCGAAAAAGACCAGAGAGAGAGGCCAGAGAGAGGCCGGAGAGAAACCTGACTGAGACCAGAGAAAGACCAAAGAAAGAGAACAGAGGGACAAAGGAGAGTGACCAGAGAGAGAGACCAACAAGAGAAAAACAGATAGACCAAAGATGTACAACAAATATATTGTGCTTGCAATACGGGGCAGCACCAACGAGTTTGAAAGCCAATCCAAACACTCTGAAAGCTACATACTGTACATATAATATATTTTTTTACTTTTTTAGCTGAAAGGCGAGTGATCTGTTTCGACAGGAGCCATTGTCGCTCAGACGGCTTTACTTAGCATATTGAATCCACACATTAGCGGTGCGAGTGTTGACACATTTTGAACGCGCTGCGACGCTCTGATGCTAATTACTGCTAAATGTTTCCACACGGCTCACATGGTGCAGCAGGCGGGCTGACGCTGTTTACACACATTAGCATTCACAGCGGCCCTTTCTCTTCCATCCAGACGTCAAAAACTGCAAACACACAATCATTTATGGATGTTGAGACACGAGACCTGTGTGTGAGCTTTCGATCCATTGTGCAGTCTGCGAGAGTAGAGTGTTTAGCTAGCTCCTGCACCAGGAAGAGTGGTCATCAGGAGCTAAACTAGTGTCGGTGTGTCTTTAGAGCTGTCATCAGGATTTACACATGTGTTGGTCTGTTTTTAAAGCTGTGATCAGGAGCTACACTAGTGTCTTTGTAGAGCCAGGATCAGGAACTACACTTGTGTCACCGGAAATGTCATCAGGAGCTACACTAGTGTCTCTGTAGAGCTATGACCAGGAGCTACACTAGTGTCTCTAGACCTGTCATCAGGAGCTACACTAGTGTCTCTGTAGAGCTATGATCAGGAGCTACACTAGTGTTTCTGTAGAGCAGTCATCAGCAGATGACATTTTTTTGTCATGAATCAACAACAAGTGGGACACAATCGTTAGGTGGAACGAAATTTATTGGATAATTTCAACTTTTTTAACAAATAAAAAACAGAAAAGTGGGGCCCCTTTACTTTCAGTGCAGCAAACTCAGTCCAGAAGTTCAGTGAGGATCTTTGAATGATCCAATGTTGTCCTAAATGACTGATGATGATAAATAGAATGCTCCTGTGTGTAATCAAGTCTCCGTATAAATGCACCTGCTCTTTGATAGTCTCAGGGTTCTATTTAAAGCGCAGAGAGAACCATGAAGACAAAGGAACACACCAGGCATGTCCGAGATACTGTTGTGGAGAAGTTTAAAGCCGGATTTGGATACAAAAAGATTTCCCAAGCTTTAAACATCTCAAGAAGCACTCTGCAAGCAATTATATAGAAATGGAAGGAGTATCACACCACTGCAAATCTACCAAGACCCGGCCGTCCCTCCAAACTTTCATCTCAAACAAGGGGAAGACTGACCAGAGATGCAACCAAGAGGCCCATGATCACTCTGGATGAACTGCAGATAACTACAGCTGAGGTGGGAGAGTCTGTCCATAGGACAACAATCAGTCGTGCACTGCACAAATCTGGCTTTTATGGAAGAGTGGCAAGAAGAAAGCCATTTCTCAAAGATATCCATAAAAAGTCTTGTTTAAAGTTTGCCACAAGCCACTTGGGAGACACACCAAACATGTGGAAGAAGGTGCTCTGGTCAGATGAAACCAAAATCGAACTTTTTGGCCACAATGCAAAACGATATGTTTGGCGTAAAAGCAACACAGCTCATCACCCTGAACACACCATCCCCACTGTCAAACATGGTGGTGGCAGCATCATGCTTTGGGACTGCTTTTCTTCAGCAGCGACAGGGAAGATGGCTAAAATTGATGGGAAGATGGATGGACCCAAATACAGGACCATTCTGGAAGAAAACCTGTTGGAGTCTGCAAAAGACCTGAGACTGGGACGGATATTTATCTTCCAACAAGACAATGATCCAAAACATAAAGCCAAATCTACAATGGAATGGTTCACAAATAGACGTATCCAGGTGTTAGAATGGCCAAGTCAAAGTCCAGACCTGAATCCAATCGAGAATCTGTGGAAAGAGCTGAAGACTGCTGTTCACAAACGCTCTCCATCCAACCTCACTGAGCTCGAGCTGTTTTGCAAGGAAGAATGGGAAAGAACTCCAGTCTCTCGATGTGCAAAACTGATAGACATACCCCAAGCGACTTGCAGCTGTAATTGCAGCAAAAGGTGGCGCTACAAAGTATTAGCGCAAGGGGGCCGAATAATATTGCACGCCCCACTTTTCAGTTTTTTATTTGTTAAAAAAGTTTAAATTATCCAATAAATGTCGTTCCACTTCACGATTGTGTCCCACTTGTTGTTGATTCTTGACAAAACATTTAATTTTTATGTCTTTATGTTTGAAGCCTGAAATGTTGAAAGGTTCAAGGGGGCCGAATACTTTCGCAAGGCACTGTATTTACCACAGACCATGTTGGTGACTTGAGTTTGATCTTTCTCACTGCAGAAAACAGGTCTCAAACAGGTACAATTGAAAGATTAGATATTTCAGAAGTTTTTGATGAATTAGAAATGGGACATGACTGCATTTTCCGAAAAAAAAACACATTGAAATACATGCTAAAGTCCCCAGTGTGCACCAGACAAGTATATGAGTAAAACAAGGTAAAAGATAGACAATTGTCACTGAGAAATGTATCAATAAAAACAGTTTCAAAATCAAGTTTCAATATAGTTTTGAGTAAATGGCTCAATAGTTTGTTGAGGAAATATTCCAAAATGTGCATCATACGATCAGCAGCAATTTAACCAACCAGGAAATACATGGTTTGGGTGTGACTCTTTCTGAGAATCTGGTCTGTCTCTGTGTCGGCTGATATTAAAGTGATTGCGTAAGATTCCGATGGCAGAAAATTCCCGTCACGTGCTGATCCGAGTTGACATCTGAAGTTATCTATCAATCTTGAATAACACTCACAGTGAACATTTTCCAACTGGATCTTTTTTCGTTTTTACATGTCCCTAAATCTAATTTTCAGGTTAATGCTTCGCAGCAATGACTTCTTAAAACCCGGTTGTTAGCGCTTGAGTTTCTCAGGTTGAAAGTCCCGGGTTCGATTTAATCTCAAGATGAGGCCTTTCTGAGTGACGTTTGCATGTTCTCCCTGTGTCTGTCTAGGTATACTCTGGGTGCTCCGGTTTCCCCTACCACATGTTCAATAGCCCCTCTCTCTCTGGGCCGGGACTCAAAAATAGATTGAATTTGAACTGTTACAGATTTCAGCTGTTTTGGATGAATAAGGTTTTCATATGAGGTGAATAGGTTTCATGAGAAAATAAAAATGCGTCCGTCCTAGCCTCAAATCACGCACAGAGTGGTACCAGTTTTGCTGTTTTTAGCACCATCCAACTCTGACCAGTTTCCCAGTCCCGGCTGCTGAAAAACATCCCCACAGCATGATGCTGCCACCACCATGTTTCACTGTGGGGATGGTGTTCTTTCGGTGATGTGATGTGTTGGGTTTGCGCCAGATATAGCGTTTTCCTTGATGGCCGAAAAGTTCAATTTTAGTCTCATCAGACCAGAGCACCTTCCTCCATACATTTCGGGAGTCTCCCACATGTCTTTTCGCAAACTCAAAACGTGCCATTTTGTTTTTTTCTGAAAGTAATGGCTTTCTTCTGGCCACTCTGCCATAAAGCCCAACTCTATGGAACGTACGGCTTATTGTCGTCCTGTGTACAGATACTCCAGTCTCTGCTGTGGAACTCTGCAGCTTCTCCAGGGTTACCTTAGGTCTCTGTGCTGCCTCTCTGATTAATGCCCTCCTTGCCCAGTCCGTGAGTTTTGGTGGGCGGCCGTCCTTTGGCAGGTTTGCTGTTGTGCCATGTTCTTTCCATTTGGTTATGATAGATTTGATGGTGCTCCTGGGGATCATCAAAGATTTGGATATTTTTTTATAACCTAACCCTGACTTGTACTTCTCAACAAAACTGTCCCTTACTTTTTTGGGACACAGGTGGACATCATTTCAGGGCCCATATCACGGTTTTTGTTTGAACAATATTTTTTTTATTGCATTTTTAAACATAATCCCTACAATCACACAGACATAGAGAAAAAACAAAATAAAAAATAAAACAAAACCAGGCAGTCCCTAAGAATAGTAAAGGATGCAGAAACAGAAAAGGGTTATGAATATGTATATACACACACGTGTTTTGTATATGTATGTATATACACACACACCCACCCACCAATGAAAGTAGAAAAAGAATAAAATAAAAAAAATAAAATAAAATAAATAAATAAAAAAAAAAAACAACAAGAATAATAATGAAATACACATGCATTCATATACAAGAAAATAAAATAAAAATAAAAATACAAAATAAAAAACATAAATAAAAATAAAAAACAAAACAAAAATAAAAGTATACATACATACATAGACGTACACACATTCACACAAAAAAAAGAAATGAAAACAGCAAAAAATGATAAACATGTTCAACACACCATACCTAACAGGTACAAACTTACACCCTCTCATGCGCACCCACACACACACACTCTCTCACACACACACACACACACACACACGGACGAGAGTGCCCTTGCAAATATAGTATAGCATTATTACATGGGCATCTGTGGATGTATGCACATGTCTCTGTGCTTATATCTCTATCCCACATCCACATGAGCCATCATACCAACATGTACATTTCAATTATGCTTTTCACGGTCGAAAACTACTTTCAGTTCATAGCTCCTTGGAGGGTCTCGCTCGGAGTTGAAAGTCCAAACGAACCGTCCTATGACTTTATGTAATTCAAAAGCGGATTCCAGCAGAGCTCCCATTTGTGTATGCTCCCTGCAGATTTAAATCTATGTTTTTCCATGTGAATGATGTTC
The DNA here is from genome assembly GCA_964034765.1 of Knipowitschia caucasica. Lineage (NCBI taxonomy): Eukaryota > Metazoa > Chordata > Actinopteri > Gobiiformes > Gobiidae > Knipowitschia > Knipowitschia caucasica. The sequence goes on from OZ035830.1 coordinate 3,989,764, forward strand.
ACCAACTCATTCAGCCAGTTTCTGAAGGATGGTGCTCTTGGACTTTTCCACTCTGTAAGAATGAGTCTTTTTGCTACGATTGTTCCCAGTTGTAGCGCACTCCGTAGGTGTTTGGGGAGCTTGTCTACCTCTGAGGAATGTCCGAAGATGGCCATGTCTCTGTCCACTAGTAGATCTATGCTGTAGATTCCAGAAAAAAAGTAAAAGATACTACCAAAACTGTAGTATTACAGGACACTCCCAAAAAGAGTGGAGAAGTGACCCTTCAGCTATGTTACACTTGTCACACATAGGAGACACATCAGGGTAAAATTTATGCAGAGTAGCCTTGCAGTAGTAGAAACGATGAGTCACTTTATATTGAATTAATCTGAGTCTGCTGTTAATTGAGCATTCATGGATTAGAGAGAGAGATTTTTCCCATTGTTGTTTTGCTATTGTAGAATTCAGTTCTCTCTCCCACGCTTTTTTAATGCCCTCTGTTGATGTAGTTGGTAGAAGACAGTTGGAAAATTTTGAGATTAATTTCTTGCTTGTAGGCGGTAGATTCAAAGTTTCTAGCACTGGAAAGCTTACCTGCAGTGATTCAGTAGATGGCAGGTATTCCCTTATGAAATGTCTTAACTGCATATACTGGAAGAAACTAGATTGGGGTAAGTTATACTTTGCTCTCAAATCATTAAAGGAAACAAGTTTGCCCTCCCAGTGGATATCCTGTATACACTTAATTCCCTTGGAGTACCATTTGGAAAAGAAGTTGTTGATTGTCGATGGAATAAAAGCGTGGTTATGACACAAGGGTGTATACCCTGAGATATTAGGGATATTGCATATTTTTTTACTTGACCTAGTATTCTGATTGAATTTCTTACTACCATACTGTGGCTTATTGACTTGATTGTGGTAACTGGATTAGTGAATAGCAGAGAATTTAATGATGAATAAGGTTTCTTAAGAGATAGTAGCTCCAACTGTATCCACTTGGGGGCAGACTTGAGCAATTCGTTGTTTGGGAATCCCATTTTCCAATATGTCAGTGCCTTCATGTTTGCTGCCCAGTAGTAATTTTTGAACACTGGAAGACCGAGTCCACCCTCCTTTGTCGTTTTGTATAGATGTTTTTTAGATATCCTGTGTTTTTTGTATCCCCAAACAAAGTCTAAAATCACAGAATCCAGTTTTTTTAAGAACTCGTTTGGGATCATAATTGGCAAATTTTGAAAAAGATAAATACATTTGGGAAGTAACACCATTTTAACAGCATTCACTTTACCGATCATTGAGAGTGGCAGCGTCTTCCAGTATTCAATGCATTTTTTAATCTTTTCTAGACCCTCATAGAAGTTCAGTTTTAGTAATGACTCATATTCTTTGGAGATTTTTATACCCAAGTAAGTAATGTAATAATCCACAACTTTAATTGGACATTGAGCAATTATTCTGTTGTCCCCTATGAACATTAGTTCGCTCTTAGACCAGTTCACTCTATACCCTGAAATCTTAGAGAATGAATCTACATATGTTAATAGATGCGGAATTCCTTTTTCTGGATTCCCTAATGTGAGGAGAACATCATCCGCATAAAGTGATATGGGGCTATCAGATGTCCCCGGCGGGAGTGCTTCTATCAGGGGGTGAGTTCTAATGCCTATAGCGAGTGGTTCTATAGCAATGTTAAATAGTAAGGGGGAAAGGCAGTCTCCTTGTCTGACTCCTCGATGCAGGGAAAATGATTTAGAAATGTCATTATTTGTTATGATATAGGATTTTGGGCTAGAGTAGATCATTTTTATCCATTTTATGAAAATGTCTCCAAATCCAAACTCTTTTAGAACATAAAACAAGTAGTCCCACTCGATGGAATCGAAAGCTTTGTGAGCATCTAATGTTAAAATGGCTGCGTTATTTTTGTCCTTGCAGTCTGAGTGTAATAAGTTTAGCAGTCGTCTTACACTGCCAAAAGATGGTCTATCTGGAATGAAGCCAGACTGGTCCGGATGTATAATTGTGGAGATTTGCTCATTTACTCTTGTGGCTAGAATCTTGGTTAGAATTTTATGATCCACATTAAGCAGAGATATAGGCCTGTAGTTGGCCGGGTCCAATGGATCCTTTCCTTTTTTTGGTATCACACAAATATGAGCTTCATATTGTGATTCAGGGAGTTTATTTTTTGATAGTGAATCATTAATCATTCTAAGCAAGACTGGAGCCAAGTTTTCGCAGAAGCTTTGGTAGAATTCTGCTCCGAATCCATCTGGGCCCGGACTCTTATTTTGTGGGAAAGATTTAAAGGTTTCATGAGTTCTTCCATAGAGATTACACTGTCTAAAACATTCTGCTGCTCTTCCTTTAGTTGGGGAAGGGACAGCTTAGAAAAAAACTTTGAGAGGTCATTGGGTGCTGTTTGTGCTGCAGTAGATGAGTATAGTTCTAAGTAGAAGTCCCTAAACACGGTATTAATTTCACCAGGGTCAGTGAGTATTTCTCCTGTTTTTGAGCTAATTTTATGGATAGCGGTGTTGGATTGGTTGCTTTTTAGCTGTCTCGATAGGAGCTTTTGCGGTTTGTCCCCAATTTCAAAATGTTTTTGTTTATTTTTGGATAGGAGATTGCTTATTTCATCATGAAGTATCAGATTGTATTCAGATTTCAATTGCAGGATCTTTTTATAATCAGACTGCTTGAGGGAGTTTATATGTTTCTCCTCTGCACATTTTAATTCTTGCTGTATAGTCTTCTGTCTTTTAGTTGTTTCCCTTCTTTGTGAGCTTTCAAAGGAGATTATGTATCCTCTCAGTGAGGCCTTAAGGGCCTCCCAGAGGGTGGAGTCTGAAACTTCTCCATTATCATTTATCTCAAGAAAATCCTGAATCTTTTTAGTCATGTATTCTTTGAATCCTGAGGATGTAAAAAGTTGTGGATTATATCTCCATTTCTTCTTAGTTTTCTGAAGATTAATGTGTATCTGTAAGCTAACTGGGCTGTGATCTGAAATAGTTCTACTATGATATTGAGGGTTACAGACATTAGAAAGGGATTTTGACTCCGCTAGTATATAATCAATTCTCGTGTAGGAGTTGTGCACAGGAGAATAAAATGAAAATTCTTTTTGGTTTGGATACTTTGTTCTCCATACATCTATAATACCCCTAGACTTCATGAGGTTGTTTAGTATTTTGACTGCTTTAGTGATCGCTGGCGGTTTAGATGATGATCTATCTAACGTGTGATCAAGATAGCAGTTGAAGTCACCAGCAATGTATATATTGGATGTGTCATCTGGAAGTAGCTCAAAGACATTCTTAAAAAAGTTTGGATTATCTGAATTAGGACCATAGATATTTAGCAATGTCACAGGGTAAGATGATATTTGTCCAGATAACAGTATGAATCTGCCATTTGGATCGATAACTTTAGATGTAAGTATAAAGGGCAGATTTTTTTTGAATAAAATGGCTACACCCCGTGATTGGGTATTGAACGGTGCATGGTAGACCTGTGATAGCCAGTTGGTCTGCAGTTTATGTTCTGTGTCCTTACTAAGATGGGTTTCTTGCAGGAATACGATGTCTGCATTTAATGATTTTAAGTGTGATAAGACTTTTCCAGTTTTAAATCTATTCCCCAATCCCCTTACATTCCATGTTACTAAATTAAATGTATTATGCATTGACATGGGTATATGATGAAGAACGAATCGTACATGAGATAATAGATATACGATGACATAGCTCTAGATTGCAGACACCTCTCGCCGCGCACATATTCAGACACACACTCACAACCATTCACACGTACAATAACACACATACACACCCCCATACCCCCCACCCTCTACCAGAAAGTACGAAAGGTCTTGATGTTGTCTAGGTCCCAGGTCGTGCCCATCAGCCCAGAACGACCCATTCGCTGTAAGTCAGTCAGAGGCGCAGGGCCCACGTTAGTGTCCCGCGTTCGCTGCGGGGTTGAACCCAGCAGCGAGATGTAAACAAAGCGACACGCCCCCTCCGGTGAATTAATCAAAATCATAATCATAAATCTGGCTCTGCCTTCATCCTTTGCAAGCCATGTAATACACGCTATCTCCAGGCATCACTTCTGCAGTCGGTCTATAAAAGCCACAGCTTCTGCAGGAGAGTTGAAAACTTTTACCTGGTCTTCGTAGTTCACTTGGAGTCTAGCAGGAAAGCGCAGAATAAATGTCACCTCTTTTTCCCGTAGCGCTTGCATTACGTCTCGAAAGCCTCGTCTTTGTGTCATGACATCCGCTGTGTAATCCGGGTAGATGAAGATCCGTGCACCGTTGTACACAAGTTGATTTTGTCGACTCAGTCGGAGCAGCATCTCTTTCTCCTGGTAGAAATGAATCCTTGCAATGATGCTCCGCGGGCGCTGTGTGCTGGTGGCTCTTGGCATCGGTACCCGGTGCGCGCGGTCCACTATCACCTGCTTTGCGAGATTCCCTTGTTCGAGTAGCTTTGGAATCAGACTTGTGACAAATTCTGTGGGTCTCCCCTTTTCTTCTCCTTCTGGTATTCCCACGATCTTAATGTTGTTGCATCTTGAACGTCCTTCCAAGTCGTCTAATTTAGAGTGCAGCTTCATATTTGTTTGGCGTACTTCAGCCAGGGATTGTTCAAGCGCTTGAATGCGCCTCTCTTGGTCTGTGCCTTGTGCCTCCGCCTCATCCACTCTCCTTGTCAGAACCAACTGGTTCGCGGTCAGGGTTTCAAACTTCTCGTCAAGCAAATCAAAACGCTTGTTCATTGAGTCAAGAATGACATCCATCATTTTTTCTAGCGAGATGGATGAGTTTGCTTCAGCTGCTGACTCAGTCTCTTGAGAAGCACCTGCTTCTGATTGCTTTGTTTGTCTCGTAGGTTTTGGCATTTTGGCGATTTAACTGTCAGCGTCGTTTCCCTGTGGATTTTACTTCACGCCCGTTGCTTCAATCGTGCTTGGTAAGGCCGTGTTGAATATCTCAGGTTTGCAAAGGTAGAATTAAGAGAAAAGTGTTGATTTCACCGGAGTTTTTGGCAGAGGTGAGACTACCCCGTGCGCATCTTGGCCACGCCCCCGAAAAACCCATATCACGGTTTTTGACTTTTCTCTGCTTTAAACATGATTACAGTGCTATTTGGCCTTCATACACATGCCCAGAGTAGTTTATTCATTGATTCTGTCAATCTTTAGTAAGAGAGCAATCTGTCTCCTTCCCCAGCGTGAGGCACAGAAACGCTCGGGTCCACTTCAGTGACGAAAACCACACTGATGACGCGCATGACCCCGTTTGCTTTCTATTTAAAATAGTTTTTAAATACTTTCGTCAAAACGGGGTAAACAATACACAATTAGTATGCTGTTTGTTTTCAAAAATAATACAAATAAAAATAAATTAAAAGCCGGCGGGAGGTGATTGACGGATCAAAACAGCGAATCAGAGCGCACAGGCTCCGGCTCCCGAGTCCAGCGTCTGTGGTCTGGTCTCGCGGACACCACATAGAGCTGCTGTTTTTATGCTTTTGTCAGCAACTAAAAGTGTTAGGATCACGTCAACTTGAATGAAGTGTGTTATGGGTGTAAATATGTGACACACTATTTGGCCCTAAGAGGAAGAAAGCGGCTCGACTTTTTTCATCTGTTCATCTCATGGATCTATTATAATACCGGTTCATCTGCGACACTTCACTGAGACTGTTCCAGAACTACAGGGACAATGGAACTGGACTTACTCAAAAGCTGATCTGGAAACACATTATTCCCACGGTAAAAAACGTAACTCGGACCCTTTCGATCTGTAAGTAGTGACGCTAACTCGCTGTATACTTCTGTAAACTAAATAACTAGGGTCTGATTGTGCATCGAGGACATAGGGCTCGATGTGACGGATTGTCATTGTTGGAAAAAGTATATTCTTATGTATGAAATGACTATGTACCAGTGATAAACGACAAGAGCGTGATGCTACGTCACCGTGCGGGCGGGGGGAGGCGGGCTCACAGACAGAGGAGCAAACTCTTCTCTGGATCAGCTCGTTTGAGTCGAGGTGACGTCACCTCTATACAAGAGATGGCTCTAATCTCACAAGCTTTGATTGTTTTGTGGTGTATCACACACATTATTATAACACATGTGCAGAGGATTGAGTGTGAAACATGAAGAAAAACGTGATATAGGACCTTTCACTATTTTTGTGTGTTCTGAAGGTAATTGGTTGCACCAGAGCTTTTTATGGGCTTCATAACAAAGGGGGTGAGTACATATGCACATGCCAATTTCCATTTTTTTTATTTCTGAAAAATAGTTTTATGTATATATTTTTCTTAATTCACTTCACCAACTTAGACTATTGTTTTGTGATCCATCACATGAAATTCAGATACAAAAAAAACATTGAACTAAAGCCTGTAATGCGACAAAATAGGTAAAAACACGAGGGGGTGAATACTTTTTGCAATGCACTGTAAATATCCAGTTGGGACCTCCAGCCTCAAGGAGTGGAATAAGCCTGGGTATATTTGCCTACAGCTTTTGGACTTACTTTGTTTTGGTTATACATGGTGTTCTGTAGAATGTGGACATTTCCTGTGGATGTAAACTTGTGGAATAATTTATCATAAATTCACCCTTACAATTTCTGTATAACCGGCAAATCAATTAGAAGCTAAGGCCCAGGCTTTAAAAGTAGTATAAAAATAAATACTGTTATTGTACAGTTGAAATTAACATTACTGTGCATCCCTATAATATTGACAAGAACAGGTAGGATGACCATAGGAGGTATTCTTTCAGTCTACTGTATTTTTCGGATTATATGTCGCAGTTTTTGTCATAGTTTTGCCTGGGATGCGACTTATTTGTGAAATTGTTAAATTCTATATCTTATTTACCGTAAAATATCAAATAATAGCCTGGGCTATTGAACAATTAAGCTATTAAAAAGAGCAATATGTGTATCATTTGACCACCCACCGGGTTTCTGTTTGTATTAGTAAATATACTTTGGTCATCAAAACCCAGAAGCTGGATATTATTTTTAAACAAATGTTCTCATCTACATTTATACACAAGTGTTAGCAATACCGGACATTACACAAAAAAGATATAAAACATAATATGGGCACAAGATTAAACGTTGTTTATCTCTTTCATTGTCGGATTTTATCATATACCTTTCCCCAAAAAAGTGACTTATACTCTAGTGCGACTTTTATGTGTTTTTTCCTTCTTTATTATGCCTTTTTGTCTCGGGTGTTTTATACTCCAGACCAATTTATAACCCGAAAAAGACAGTATTCTTACTGTCTGAACCTTTGCCACTGATGCATTTATGTGTTTTGACCGTAAGATAATGCAGTCAGATGGGTTTTTGTGATCTAAAAATCAGGTAACTACAGCTGAGGTGGGAGAGTCTTTCCATAGGACAACAATCAGTCGTGCACTGCACAAATCTGGCCTTTATGGAAGAGTGGCAAGAAGAAAGCCATTTCTCAAAGATATCCATAAAAAGTCTTGTTTAAAGTTTGCCACAAGCCACTTGGGAGACACACCAAACATGTGGAAGAAGGTGCTCTGGTCAGATGAAACCAAAATCAAACTTTTTGGCCACAATGCAAAACGATATGTTTGGCGTAAAAGCAACACAGCTCATCACCCTGAGCACACCATCCCCACTGTCAAACATGGTGGTGGCAGCATCATGCTTTGGGTACTGCTTTTCTTCAGCAGGGACAGGAATGATGGCTAAAATTGATTGGAAGATGGATGGAGCCAAATACAGGACCATTCTGGAACAAAACCTGTTGGAGTCTGCAAAAGATCTGAGACTGGGACGGAGATTTATCTTCCAACAGGACAATGATCCAAAACATAAACCCAAATCTACAATGGAATGGTTCACAAATAGACGTATCCAGGTGTTAGAATGGCCAAGTCAAAGTCCAGACATGCAGCTGAAGCGGAGGTTCAGGATGGTAGACTACCTACGTTATCACACCAGGCTTGACCACGCCTTACTCAGCCTGTCTTAATCAACTCCCCGCAGACGTGTCAATCAAGCCAGTGTTTAAGAGAACAGCAGAGCACAGCTCACCAAACAGACTTCAAGCTGCAATGGGTTGCTCTTCGTCACTTTGTTTACTCACGCTTCGCACATTGTTCGTCCTGCATGGTCGCGGCTCCTCTTCCACATCGCATGTTGGGGGCTGTGCGCCATGGTCGCTGTGTCTCCACCGCGGCTCACCGCGGGTCCTCTCCTGCGGACTCGCTGCCGCTCGTCTCCCCGTGGCCGCTGCTGCTCGCGGCCAGGCGTTACTCCGCGCACCCTGCCGCTTCCACACCGGGAACGGGACTTCTGTCTGCCTGCCGTTGTCTGCCTGCCGCTGCCCACCCTTCTCCCTGCCTCCACTCACGGTACAGTGTCGGTTTCGCTGTTTTCCGCACTACCATGAACTGTACTGAACTGCGGCGTGTCAATTAATCCCGTCGAATTGGCTCGCAGGCTGTGTTTTTACCCGATGCATTGCTCTTCAGGCTGTTTGTTTTACCATCTGCATTGGCATTTAGACCGTCCGTTTTCACCATGGACCGCACATTTTAACCACTGTGTTGGCCTTCTGGCTGTCCGTTTTACTCATGGGCTGAAGATTCTACACACTGCAGTGACCTCCAGGCTGTCCGTTTTACTATGGACTGAAAATTTTACCCACTGCATTGACCTTCAGGCTGTCAGTTGTAACCATGGACTATAACATTTGTCGTCTGCATTGGCCTTCGCTCTGTCTAATTGACCGTGGACTGTAAGTTTTGCCCACTGCATTGCCTCCCAGCTGTCCGTGTCTGATGAGCTGCTCTGATTGATCGGAGCGCGGCCGAGCCCCTCTGTGCTGTTTGTTTGCCCAGTGCTTTGGCCTTACGCCACACTTCAACGCCACACTTCAACGCCACACTTCAACGCCACGTCGGTGGCCGCATGCTTCGACTCCTCCTCCACGCTTCGACTCCTCCTCCACGCTTCGACTCCTCCTCCACGCTTCGACTCCTCGTCCACGCTTCGACTCCTCGTCCACGCTTCGACTCCTCCTCCACGCCGCACGCTTTGACACCGCACGCTTCGACTCCTCCTTCACGCTTCGACTCCTCCTCCACGCCGCACGCTTTGACGGCGCACGCTTTGACGGCGCACGCTTTGACGGCGCACGCTTTGACGGCGCACGCTTTGACGGCGCACGCTTTGACGGCGCACGCTTTGACGGCGCACGCTTTGACGCCGCACGCTTTAACGCCGCACGCTTTGACGCCGCACGCTTTGACTCCTCCTCCACGCCGCACGCTTTGACGCCGCACGCTTTGACTCCTCCTCCACACCGCACGCTTTGACGCCGCACGCTTCAACTCCTCCTCCACACCGCACGCTTTGACGCTGCACGCTTTGACGCCGCACGCTTTGACGGCGCACGCTTTGACGCCGCACGCTTTGACGCCGCCGCACGCCTCAACGACGCAGCAGGCCTCAACGACGCCGCACGCCTCAACGACGCTGCACGCTTTGACGCCGCACGCTTTGACGCGCAGGCCGCACGCTTCATCGCAGCACGTCGGCGGCCGCACGCTTCATCGCTGTACGTCGGTCGACGCACGCTTCATCGCCGGTGGCCGCTGTTTGACGCCACGTCAGTGTCCGCCTCCTGCCGCATTCTCGACGCCACGCTTCGACGCATTCGTGTGCTCTCATCCATTCATCGTGGGACCAGTGTCGACCATGGACTCGCGTTCCCTATTGGGGGGTGAACAATCCAACGCATTGGAGAGTTCTGCTTCACAATGACGGGAAGAGCCGGCATCGAAGGATTAGGTCAGTGGTCTGACTGAAGACGTGGTCTGACTGAAGACGTGGTCTGACTGAAGACGTGGTCTGACTGAAGACGTGGTCTGACTGAGGACGTGGTCTGACTGAACACGTGGTCTGACTGAGGACGTGGTCTGACTGAAGACGTGGTCTGACTGAAGACGTGGTCTGACTGAACACGTGGTCTGACTGAAGACGTGGTCTGACTGAAGACGTGGTCTGACTGAAGACGTGGTCTGACTGAAGACGTGGTCTGACTGAGGACGTGGTCTGACTGAGGACGTGGTCTGACTGAAGACGTGGTCTGACTGAGGACGTGGTCTGACTGAGGACCTGGTCTGACTGAGGACGTGGTCTGACTGAGGACCTGGTCTGACTGAGGACGTGGTCTGACTGAGGACGTGGTCTGACTGAAGACGTGGTCTGACTGAAGACGTGGTCTGACTGAAGACGTGGTCTGACTGAAGACGTGGTCTGACTGAGGACGTGGTCTGACTGAACACGTGGTCTGACTGAAGACGTGGTCTGACTGAAGACGTGGTCTGACTGAAGACGTGGTCTGACTGAAGACGTGGTCTGACTGAGGACGTGGTCTGACTGAACACGTGGTCTGACTGAAGACGTGGTCTGACTGAAGACGTGGTCTGACTGAAGACGTGGTCTGACTGAAGACGTGGTCTGACTGAACACGTGGTCTGACTGAAGACGTGGTCTGACTGAACACGTGGTCTGACTGAAGACGTGGTCTGACTGAAGACGTGGTCTGACTGAAGACGTGGTCTGACTGAAGACGTGGTCTGACTGAGGACGTGGTCTGACTGAGGACGTGGTCTGACTGAAGACGTGGTCTGACTGAGGACGTGGTCTGACTGAGGACCTGGTCTGACTGAGGACGTGGTCTGACTGAGGACCTGGTCTGACTGAGGACGTGGTCTGACTGAGGACGTGGTCTGACACTGCCCGTTGGTCCTTTTCACTCGAGTGATAGTGGTTCGAGGTTTCTCTTTCAGCTTTGCAGGAACGTGATGCCGCAACGCCGCACCAAAGCTCTGCTACAACGCCGCGACGGTGGCCTGCTGCAACGCTGGCCTGCTAAGTCTGCATGAGTACTGTTCGGCGTGGCCTTCAAACCTGGCCGGCTATCTTCCCCAGGCCGCACTCATTGGCTTTTGGTGTGCAGCACTGCCCGCCACGGTTTGCGTGCACTCTGAGTGGCTGTAGGCGGTGCTCCTTCTCATGTTCCCTAGGCATATTCTCTCCTGGTCTCCTGGTGCGGCTCCTGCCGCCAGGCCTGTCTCACGCTTCGCCTTACCTGACGCACCCTGGCCCTCATTCTGACCGGGCCCTTGTGCGTTGGTTTTTGGGGGTCCAGAGATCTCCTATCGAACATCAATCTTCCTGTGTAAGTGTACTTCATGAATCTCATTTTCACCTTCTAGTCTCCCCAAGTGGAATCATGTTCGAATAGCAGCGCTCTAAACACCAGCAGTTCATCCTTCATTCAGCATTCTCCTTTCCCTCTCACTGCACACTCTCAGTCTCTGGACATCAGCATCGCGGGTACTGCCGTCACTGCCTCATCTACATCGGCATTAAATACATTCTCTAAAATCCACTTCGAGTCACACTGCTCCACCCTCATAAGAAGATCCTTAAAGGAGTATTGGCAATGGTCCTTGTTCTGTAGTTTAGGTCCTGGACGACTAGCCTGTCTGTCCGTGGGGTGGATTTCCTCTCTCAATGTAGGGTCTTCCGAAGGTTTCTCACTTTTTTCCCCACGGGGTTTTGTGAGTTTTCCTTGCCATGCAGGAGGGTCTGGACAGTTAGTGTCCAACTAGAAGGCCCGTGGTGATGATCCAGGATACTTTAACATTCTACAACATGTATGGACATTTTATCAGCATTCATAGACTATAATTACTCCTTAAACAATCCCTTGACGACCCCCTGGTCTGAACAAATTCAAAACCTGCGCTCCCTGCATGTAACCTCTCTTCCTTTCTCTACATCCGCCACTCCTTCCGGATAGGAGCAGCCACTTGGACTGCTGCCCTGGGACTCCCTCAATCATCTCTCCAGGAGCTTGGTCCCCGGTTCTCTACCACATTCATCCGTTCTGGCAGCCCAGCGCCTCCTCTCATATAAGTACGTATGCATCTCCTGGTGGTGGCAACTCCTCATTTCCAGCATGCCGCGCACTCGAGCCGAGCTCGTGCGCGTGCCAACGCCTAGCGCTAGAGCCGAGCTCGCGCCCGGACATTACGCCGTGCACTTGAGCCGAGCTCGTGCGCGTGCCAACGCCTAGCGCTAGAGCCGAGCTCGCGCCCGGACATTACGCTGCGCACTCGAGCCGAGCTCGTGCGCGTGCCAACGCCTAGCGCTAGAGCCGAGCTCGCACCCGGACATTACGCCGCGCACTCGAGCCGAGCTCGTGCGTGTGCCAACGCCTAGCGCTAGAGCCGAGCTCGCGCACGGAAACAGTCACTCACACCATGCGCCTTCCATAAACGCAGCAACCAAGTCATGGCAAACGCATCGCTAGCCAAGCTCTCTTTTTGGGGATCATGATCTGCACCCAGGCGCAGATCTCTTCAGAGCACGGCCACAGCCGGGGCCTAAGCTCCAAACCAATAAACAAACTCAATCCATAAAATAAACAACTCTTAAATGCATCTCGTCTCTTGTAGTCTCTCCAGGTTGAAATGCAGCTTAAGCGGAGGTTCAGTATGGTAGACTACCTACGTTATCACACCAGGCTTGACCACGCCTTACTCAGCCTGTCTTAATCAACTCCCCGCAGCCGTGTCAATCAAGCCAGCGTTTAAGAGAACAGCAGAGCACAGCTCACCAAACGGACTTCAAGCTGCAACCACCTCCTCCCCACCTCCGCCTCAGGATTTCTTCACTCTCACATTCACCTTGCCTTGTTACCACCACCAGTGTCTAGGCCCCGGGGGATCATGATCTGCACCCAGGCGCAGATCTCTTCAGAGCACGGCCACAGCCGGGGCCTAAGCTCCAAACCAATAAACAAACTCAATCCATAAAATAAACAACTCTTAAACGCATCTCGTCTCTTGTAGTCTCGCCAGGTTGAACTGAATCCAATCGAGAATCTGTGGAAAGAGCTGAAGACTGCTGTTCACAAACGCTCTCCATCCAACCTCACTGAGCTCGAGCTGTTATGCAAGGAAGAATGGGCAAGAATTCCAGTCTCTCGATGTGCAAAACTGATATACATACCCCAAGCGACTTGCAGCTGTAATTGCAGCAAAAGGTGGCGCTACAAAGTATTAGCGCAAGGGGGCCGAATAATATTGCACGCCCCACTTTTCAGTTTTTTATTTGTTAAAAAAGTTTAAATTATCCAATAAATGTCGTTCCACTTCACGATTGTGTCCCACTTGTTGTTGATTCTTGACAAAACATTTAATTTTTATGTCTTTATGTTTGAAGCCTGAAATGTTGAAAGGTTCAAGGGGGCCGAATACTTTCGCAAGGCACTGTATTTACCACAGACCATGTTGGTGACTTGAGTTTGATCTTTCTCACTGCAGAAAACAGGTCTCAAACAGGTACAATTGAAAGATTAGATATTTCAGAAGTTTTTGATGAATTAGAAATGGGACATGACTGCATTTTCCGAAAAAAAAACACATTGAAATACATGCTAAAGTCCCCAGTGTGCACCAGACAAGTACATGAGTAAAACAAGGTAAAAGATAGACAATTGTCACTGAGAAATGTATCAATAAAAACAGTTTCAAAATCAAGTTTCAATATAGTTTTGAGTAAATGGCTCAATAGTTTGTTGAGGAAATATTCCAAAATGTGCATCATACGATCAGCAGCAATTTAACCAACCAGGAAATACATGGTTTGGGTTTGACTCTTTCTGAGAATCTGGTCTGTCTCTGTGTCGGCTGATATTAAAGTGATTGCGTAAGATTCCGATGGCAGAAAATTCCCGTCACGTGCTGATCCGAGTTGACATCTGAAGTTATCTATCAATCTTGAATAACACTCACAGTGAACATTTTCCAACTGGATCTTTTTGCGTTTTTACATGTTCCTAAATCTAATTTTCAGGTTAATGCTTCGCAGCAATGACTTTTTAAAACCCGGTTGTTTGCGCTTGAGTTTCTCAGGTTGAAAGTCCCGGGTTCGATTTAATCTCAAGATGAGGCCTTTCTGAGTGACGTTTGCATGTTCTCCCTGTGTCTGTCTAGGTATTCTCTGGGTGCTCCGGTTTCCCCTACCACATGTTCAATAGCCCCTCTCTCTCTGGGGCTGGGACTCCTCTGAAAAAAGAGATTCAATTATCTGAGTGGTTAATTAAAGGTCAATTAATGCCCAAAAACAGATTGAATTTGAACTGTTACAGATTTCAGCTGTTTTAGATGAATAAGGTTTTCATATGAGGGCAATAGGTTTCATGAGAAAATAAAAATGCATCCGTATGATCAGCAAGATTTATATCTTCCAGGAAGTAAGGGGTCGGTTTAGGTGTGACAGTCCTCGGGAATGTGGTTTGTCTCTGTGTTGGCTGAAGTTTAAGTGATTGTGTGAGTTTAAGGTTTGGATGAATTTACACAACCACCAGTCTGTGGATGACCTTCCAGGGTCAGCCACATCTTTCTCACAACATGGCTTTAGCTATTTTTCCGGCATCACTGCAGCTACATTTCAGCTTTTTATCAAAACCCTGATATCCTAAACCCACTGTTGATATGGAGGAGGAGCGTTGCTACACTGAATTGGAATGCGAGTTACTGTTGCAACAAGTGAAAGTTATATTGTACACGTTTTTTCAGACAATAACAAAATATAAATTGATTTGAGCCTCAAATCTTTTTTGTTTAATATTGTTCCATATTCTTTGGTAATAATTATAAGAGTACTTGTTTATTTTATGGTATGAAGGGTCTGGAATGGCACTCCCTTACAGTGCCTTGCAAAATTATTCACCCCCTTGGCTACTTAAACCTATTTTGTAACATTACAGCCTTTAGTTCAATGTTTATATAATCTGAATTTCATGTGATGGATCAGAAAACAATAGTCCAAGTTGGTGAAGTGAATTGAGAAAAACATATACATAAAACTATTTTTCAGAAATAAAAAACTGGAAATTGGCATGTGCATATGTATTCACCCCCCTAAAATCAATACTTTGTAGAGCCACCTTTTGCGGCAATCACAGCTTTGGATAAGTCTCTATGAGCTTGCCACATCTTACCACTGGGATGTTTGCCCATTCCTCCTTGCAAAACTGCTCCAGCTCCTTCAAGTTGGATGGTTTGGGCTTGTGGAAAGCGATCTTTAGGTCTGACCACAGATTTTCTATTTGATTGAGGTCTGGGCTTTGACTAGGCCATTCCAACACATTTACATGTTTCCCCTTACACCACTGAAGTGTTGCTTTAGCAGTGTGTTTGGGGTCATTGTGCTGCTGGTAGGTGAACCTCCGTCTTAGCCTCAAATCACGCACAGAGTGGTACCGGTTTTGCTGTATTTAGCACCATCCATCTTTCCCTCAACTCTGACCATTTTCCCAGTCCCGGCTGCTGAAAAACATCCCCACAGCATGATGCTGCCACCACCATGTTTAACTGTGGGGATGGTGTTCTTTCGGTGATGTGATGTGTTGGGTTTGCGCCAGATATAGCGTTTTCCTTGATGGCCGAAAAGTTCAATTTTAGTCTCAAAGCCCAACTCTATGGAACGTACGGCTTATTGTCGTCCTATGTACAGATACTCCAGTCTCTGCTGTGGAACTCTGCAGCTCCTCCAGGGTTACCTTAGGTCTCTGTGCTGCCTCTCTGATTAATGCCCTCCTTGCCCGGTCCGTGAGTTTTGGTGGGCGGCCGTCTCTTGGCAGGTTTGCTGTTGTGCCATGTTCTTTCCATTTGGTTATGATAGATTTGATGGTGCTCCTGGGGATCGTCAAAGATTTGGATATTTTTTTATAACCTAACCCTGACTTGTACTTCTCAACAAAACTGTCCCTTACTTGTTTGGGACACAGGTGGACATCATTTCACTATTTTTGTGTGTTCTGAAGGTAATTGGTTGCACTAGAGATTTTTATGGGCTTCATAACAAAGGGGGTGAGTACATATGCACATGCCAATTTCCATTTTTTTATTTCTGAAAAATAGTTTTATGTATATATTTTTCTTAATTCACTTCACCAACTTAGACTATTGTTTTGTGATCCATCACATGAAATTCAGATTAAAAAAAAACATTGAACTAAAGCCTGTAATGCGACAAAATAGGTAAAAACACGAGGGGGTGAATACTTTTTACAATGCACTGTAAATATCCAGTTGGGACCTCCAGCCTCAAGGAGTGGAATAAGCCCGGGTATATTTGCCTACAGCTTTTGGACTTACTTTGTTTTGGTTATACATGGTGTTCTGTAGAATGTGGACATTTCCTGTCGATGTAAACTTGTGGAAAAATGTATCATAAATTCACCCGTACAATTTCTATAACAACGGCAAATCAATTAGAAGCTAAGGCCCGGGCTTTAAAAGTGGTATAAAATTAAATACTGTTATTGTACGGTTGAAATTAACATTATTGTGCATCCCTATAATATTGACAAGAACAGGTAGGATGACCATAGGAGGTATTCTTTCAGTCTACTGTATTTTTCGGATTATATGTCGCAGTTTTTGTCATAGTTTTGCCTGGGATGCGACTTATTTGTGAAATTGTTAAATTCTATATCTTATTTACCGTAAAATATCAAATAATAGCCTGGGCTATTGAACAATTAAGCTATTAAAAAGAGCAATATGTGTATCATTTGACCACCCACCGGCTTGCCCGTGTTCTGTTTGTATTAGTAATTCAATTCAATTCAATTCAACTTTATTACGGACTCAAGGTCCAAAAAAGACAGCGACATCACAAACAACATTAAACTACAAACAAATAAATTACACATGACCAAAGTAAATATAAATTACACATGACCAAAGTAAATATACTTTGGTCATCAAAACCCAGAAGCTGGATATTATTTTTAAACAAATGTTCTCATCTACATTTATACACAAGTGTTAGCAATACCGGACATTACACAAAAAAGATATAAAACATAATATGGGCACAAGATTAAACGTTGTTTATCTCTTTCATTGTCGGATTTTATCATATACCTTTCCCCAAAAAAGTGACTTATACTCTAGTGCGACTTTTATGTGTTTTTTCCTTCTTTATTATGCCTTTTTGTCTCGGGTGTTTTATACTCCAGACCAATTTATAACCCGTAAAAGACAGTATTCTTACTGTCTGAACCTTTGCCACTGATGCATTTATGTGTTTTGACCGTTAGATAATGCAGTCAGATGGGTTTTTGTGATCTAAAAATCAGGTACCCCAGCCTTAACATTCCAAAAAAGGGCAGGAGAAAGCATGTCGGTGTGTCCTTGTCCTTATCCGCAGATAGTTGGGCCTCATCTGTAACACTTAAGTCTTATCGCCAAAGGCAGAGCTGCTATTGATTAGAACAAGCAGCAGCTAACCGCTATCTGCAAACACGTTTACAATGACTTCGGCTATTCCATTACCTATAACTCAAACTTGAGGAGGTACTCACTGTTTGGACTTGTCTTCATTCAATCACATTTTGGTCATTTGTGTCAACTTTGAGGCAGTTATATTATGCAAAATTCTCTTTTTATCTCTTTTAACCATGGCCTTATTCAAATACAGACATGGAGTTGGTTTGAGCTCCACTCAATCCATGCAAACATCAGATACTGATAGAGCAAACATGGTCACCCCAGCTCTTCTATTGCCTGGCCTGCCAGACACTCCTCCTTTCTGTTCAAAAGAAGAACCGTCTGGACACCTCTTCCTAGCCTATCATTTCACGATTTTACCCACATCGGTCCAATCACGCACCGAGAGGCGGGACTTCCTTTCACCTTTGAGTTGCTAATAACTCCTCGTATCTTTAAGTTTTTGTTACAAAATCGACAGCAGTCGTTTACATTTGCACTAGCTGACATGCCGCCATCCCTTGTTTTGTGTTTACTGAAACGGCTTGGGTGCCGCTAGTTGCTGCGTCATATCCTGTGTGCATCTAATTGGTTGATGCAGTCTGTCAACCACGCCCATCGGGAATTCGCTGAGATCAAGCTCGTTCCCAGACTATATGTCTTTGAAAAAGCATATCGTTTGGCAGGCCAGGCAAGCTCTTCTATCTATATGCTCCATTATTAAACTTGTTACTGTCACACACTTCAGTGAATTACAGACCATGTAGCAATTCCGCAGGTGTCCACAAGATGGAGACACCTGGCACCTGGGAGCGGGAGGACACACCTAAACTCTGGAGAGGCTTTAAGTAGGCCTTCCTGTTTGTATTCCAGCGCTCCCCATTTTATGTTGACCATGCGTCTTTTTGTTATTGTTACAAATATAAGCACCATTGTTTATGATTCATGTTAATTGTTTACCAGTCTAATTTGATGCTTTAGTGACTGAGACATATTTACCCTACTTTACAGAACCATGGCAACTACAAATAAATGTGGGGTATAACAAGCTGCATCTGTTTCTTGGTGGTCTGTGTCTCCACTCCGAACATTTATACATAACAGTAACGCCCTGACAAATATTCACCTACTGCTCACCTGCAATTTGATCTCACCAATTTAGGGATCATTTTAAAAGAAGTATGTTATTCTTAATTTCTCAATGGAGCTTGAGTGAAAATCTAAGACTGGAAATATACTAGACTGGAATACTTAATATAATATGTAAGTGTACTTTTTGAAAAAAATAGTTAGTGACATTTCTTTATTGAGGGACCGCTGTTCCATCTCTCAATTAATCCGTAGCCGGGTCATGGGCCAGCAGTCTAAGCAGAGACTTCCTTCAGCTCATCTGGGGGAATCCTAGGATGTTCCCAGGCCAGCTGGGAGATACAGTCCCTTCAACATGTCCTGGGTCTTTCCCTGGTCTCCTCTCGGTGGGACATGCTTGGAACACCTCAACTGGCTCCTCTCTTTGTGGAGAAGCAGTGTCTCTAATCCGAGCTCTATCCGTGTGACTAAGCTCATCTCTTTATATCTAAGTGCGCCCAGTCACTGTGCAACTCGTGTGGGCCACGATCTCGTCCTTTCTGTCAATACCAAAAGCTCATGATGTTACACCCTGGCTCTACAGGTGCAACATGAAGGAAAATAGGCAACTAAAAGAGGATTTATTAACAACACAAAAGTCTAGGGAAATAACACAAAGAAAACCAAAAAGGAGAAGGCAGGTGTGGTGGTGAGCAGGGCTGCTGCTGCCAGGACAGAGAGAGAGAGATGGGTGGAGTCAAGGTGTGTCTTATAGACTCCCAGCAGGGAACCTGATGCAGGCTGGAAATCCTGGGAGTGGAGCCTGGAACTGGAACAGGTCTAAGTAGCAGCTCCACATAACATAAGATCACCCGTTGAATCCAGAGCTTTGACTGCAGATGCTGCTCCCTCCTCACCACAACAGTCCAATACAGCAACCACATAACTGCACAGAATGCTTCAATCCTTCTCTCACTCTTGAACGAGACCTGAGAGACTTCATCTTCTCCACGCTCTCCTTTTCCTGGTCGAGCACCACGGCCTAGGATGCGTAGGTCTATTACTGCTATTGTTTCTGCTGAAGGTTTACACAGAAGAGATAAGCATAGTATAATTCTTTAGATATTCCTTTAATGCCATCCACTTTGATTGGCCTCAGTTTCAGTTTACATTCTTCTTAAACAAGCGCACACACTTCCTGATTAAATAATGGGTCTGAATGCAATATCTGGCGCTTCCCCATCTCGTAAATTGTTCAGAATGCATGTAAACACCGTTAGTGGCACTCAGGCGGGACGTCGGAGCTGGTTGCTTGGATACAAACGATGCTGGTGCATAAACTTACATGAAAGTGGGAGTTTAATGTGTGTGTATGTGAAGCAACACCATGTCGCTGAACAGTTGTAGGACTTTTGGAGCTCGCTTGTCAGACGGTAGAGTGTGCTCAACGTGTTGCCGATGTTAACAATCAGGACAGAATGAACTCTCGTGAAAAACGGAAGGGAATGAGATGCACAGATGAACAAACTCATGTTTTTATCAGTTTTTCGACCAAACATGATCTTGAAAACTTTCTTTGACATCTCATAACTTTGTAAGTTGGTGATATGTGGATGAAGCCTTGGAACAGGGATCTCAAACTCATTTTGGTTGAGAGCTGAAATGGTATTTTCTTATTTGAGTTTTTCAATCAAGTTCATTCATTATCATCCCCTTTTTTGATCCATTTTTGGGTTGGAAGGTTAATTCGAGCCATCACTCAATCTGCATAGCACCTATTTCCTTAATCAAGATCAGAATCAGAATCATTGTTATTGCCACATAAGTAACAGGAGGTCACAGACTTGGAAATTGTTTTGGCTCAGTGCAACAGTCAGAAAGAGATAATAAAATAAAACACATAAAAAAACAGTTCTAAGGAATACATTTAAAATTAAAATTAAAATAGAGTTACAATTACTATATACAATATTTTTTTCAGGATCCTGTTTGAAAAGACTGCCCAAAAGAAAACATGCAAACTAATGATTGGAGCAACTGATTTAAAGCCTAGAACTCGTTACAGTACATGGAATTTATTACACGGTTCAAGTTTTGTGTTTTGAAAGTTAGGTACTGCAACTTTAACTAAGAACACACAGTAGTTTCATTTGATACAGGACTGTTTTCACAAACTGAGTAATTTGCTGATCACATGGGACCACATGTATCCACTGCCACTTTACTTCCTCCTTTTCAGCCTCATGATGCTAACATGTTCAGTAGTATCACATGATGTTAACATGTACAGTAGAATCACATGATGTTAACATGTACAGTAGTATCTCATGATGTTAACATGTACAGTAGTATCTCATGACGTTAACATGTTCAGTAGAATCACATGATGTTAACATGTACAGTAGAATCACATGATGTTAACATGTACAGTAGAATCACATGATGATAACATGTACAGTAGAATCACATGATGTTAACATGTACAGTAGAATCACATGATGTTAACATGTACAGTAGTATCTCATGACGTTAACATGTACAGTAGAATCACATGATGTTAACATGTACAGTAGAATCACATGATGTTAACATGTACAGTAGTATCTCATGACGTTAACATGTTCAGTAGAATCACATGATGTTAACATGTACAGTAGAATCACATGATGATAACATGTACAGTAGAATCACATGATGTTAACATGTACAGTAGAATCACATGATGTTAACATGTACAGTAGAATCACATGATGATAACATGTACAGTAGAATCACATGATGTTAACATGTACAGTAGTATCACATGATGCACGGGCGGCACGGTGGCTGAGTGGATAGCACTCTCGCCTCTCAGCAAGAAGGTCCTGGGTTCAAATCCCGGCCGGACCAGGGCCTTTCTGAGTGGAGTTTGCATGTTCTCCCCGTGTCTGCGTAGGTTTCCTCCGGGTGCTCCGGTTTCCCCTACCACTAAAAATATGTACAATAGGTCTGGCATGTGCCTCCTGTACTGGCGACCCCCACCCAACAATTGTAAACCGCTTTGAGACTCCGATGTGCAGTGAAAAGGCGGTATATAAATAAAAGCTTACTTACTTACTTACTTACATGATGTTAACATGTACAGTAGAATCACATGATGTTAACATGTACAGTAGAATCACATGATGATAACATGTACAGTAGAATCACATGATGTTAACATGTACAGTAGAATCACATGATGATAACATGTACAGTAGAATCACATGATGTTAACATGTACAGTAGTATCACATGATGTTAACATGTACAGTAGTATCACATGATGTTAACATGTACAGTAGAATCACATGATGTTAACATGTACAGTAGAATCACATGATGATAACATGTACAGTAGAATCACATGCAAAACACAAATGCTCTTTTAAACAACTGAGTCTGGCACTTCCACCGGGCTTTACACAATACAATTACAATACACAATACAATGTATTCTTGTATAGCCCTAAATCACAACAGAAGTCATCTCAGAGGACTTAACAAAACCATTGAAATCACCAACACAGATCAGACACATAAAGAATATACAACACACGTTGAAAAATGTCCATACATGTTGAAGAATGTTAAAGTGTCCTGGATCATCACCACAGTCCTTCTGGTTAGACAATAACTGCCCAACAGACCCTCCTGCATTGGCATAGAAAAACTCATAAGAAAACCCAGTGGGAAAAAATGAGAAACCTCGGGGAGACCCATATTGAGAAAGGGATCCACTCCCACGAACAGACGGGCTATAGATCCAGGACCTAAGCTACAGAACGTGGACCAGTGGCCGCTGAACGTGGACAGGTCCGGTACAGGACTGAAGCACTCCCAGGCGGGTCGGGCAGGGCAGTCCGCAGGTGTAGATGGAGGAGGCCAGGTCCAGAGGTCCCGTCATCGTACCATGAAACAGACAATGTGACAACGGGTGAATAGCAATGAACAAACTACAGTCATAATCCTAATAATGCTAAACAGATAAAGTAGGAAGGAGGAGAGGATAGTGTTCAAGTTACCATACTTCTCCAGCAGGGGGCTCCCTATGCAGCTTGACTGAAATTCTAAGATAATTAGCCTTCCCTTAGTCTTACCTTCCTAGCCATATGCTAACTAAAGAGGAATTTTTTAGCCTAGCCTACAGTTGACAGCGTCCCACATACGCAGACTCCAAGACCGGGCGAAATCTGACCGACCTAACCTAACCAACCTAACCAAATGCTGAGTTGAAAAAGAGTGCTCTAAGCCTGGCCTTAAATGTAGAGATAGTATCTGCTTCCTTATCGTGCGTGGGGAGCTGATTCCACAGTAGAGGAGCTTGGTAACTAAATGCTCTGCCACCGACAGTGCTTTTTGAAACCTTAGGGACCACCAGACGTCTGGCGTTTTGTGAGCGCAGTGCTCGGCTTGATTGATAAGACATTAACATGTCACAAAAAATGAATATTATTTAAACCAGGTTTTAGTTCCAACCAAGCAGGAGCACCAGACTCCACCCATTTCTTCAGGTGAGTCTAGTTTTAACCTGAAGATTTGAGTAAATGGGTGGGGTCTAATGTGCTCCTGCTCAGGTTGGGACTAAAATTACAGCCACATGCCCCTTTCTTTGACATCCCTGAATGAAACACGTACTTTGAAGTGACTATTTCACCTTGATGTCATCACTGCACCTGTGGCTATTAAGTACTGTCATAATAATTATTCACATTGTCTTGTCTCATGTGCCCCCTTTCCTACTCCACACTTACATTTCCCCACTGTGGAAGATTAAAGGATTTCTTCATCTTAAATCTGAACCCAAACTCAACAGAATCCCATCGGCGGCCGGTACACTATGAATATGTTTTGATATAATACTAAATACCTCTAAAACCAAAGCTGGTTTTGTTTACGACTTACACATACTTCACAGACACACATTCAGTCCTCAACACAATAATGATAACAACAGTTTCTCCCAACGCCGTTTTCACGCAGTCGCATCTCGGCTTGAAAGAGACTGACATGAATAAATTGACAAAGGGACACTCATCCCCTGCAGCGGCGCAGTAAAGAGCGAAGTGATTTGAAAGAGCGGCGGCGCATTAGCATAGCTGTCACAGTCCGTCAGCGAGTCTCAAACAGACGTCGCTTACGCTTGTGTGTGAAGTTTAGCTCCGGGACAGTGACGCACGAAGAGAGAAGGCAGCACAAGCAACGGCCACGAGGAGTCAAGGTCGTCCAGCGCAACTGGTCATTTCACGCACTCGAGTATCATTATTGTAGTTTTTGTCAATAGTATTTGAAGAGCATTGAGATATCTCTGACTGTTGTTTTCCTCTAGCTACAATCTTCAACATGTTTTGCTGTTGGCAGTGCATGTGCTCAATAAGAAGTGAAACTTCATTTGTATGGAACTAAAAAAACATCTTGGTCAAAAGCAAATTGTCAGCCTTTCTGATCTACCCATCTGTCTATCGTCACTTATTCAATTCAATTAATTTTTGTATAGCCCTAAATCATTATAGATGATGTTGGATCATTTCCTAAGGCAAACCAAACAGGGCCCACCGGTTGCAGAACACTGAGCTACAGGATTCCTCCGTGTATAAGCGGCAGGTTTAAAACAAAACTGTGGTGATGGGTTTGACCCGTGAGGTTTTGTCCAATGTTGTTCTTTTGTATATGTGATGCGTCTGACCCCCTGCCCCAAGACAAATGGCTTCATTGAAGTTGAACGAATGACTTAAGTTACACTTTATTGTTCCTGTAAGGAAATGTGTTGTCAGCATTTGACCCATCCTTCGTTGCCACTATAGGGCCATTGTTTGGAGCAACGGAGGCCCTAGTGTTCCTATGGTTGCCGTAGTAGCTATAATCTACAATGGCTACAGCATCAATATCTCTTTTGCCTTCACTATTTCGACAATCTTGTATTTATTTATTTTCTAGAATTTTGCAGTGATGCAACTGTCATGTATGTACAGTATGTAATGTCAAGTTGTTACAGATGGTATTAATGAGAGTGTCATTATTACCATCTGTGACCACTGGACATTGCTTGCCTTGATTAAAACAAGCTTGTGCCTTTTGTTCTTTCCACAATAAAGGATTTTTAAGTTTAGTCAGAGTGGATCGGACCTTCTTTTTGTTTTACATCTCAATATCGGTGAGTACCAGAGTTGGAAGATGTTGCCTATTGTATATGTTTAGTGGATGGGGAAATTGGAGAATACATGCAAACTCCACTCAGAAAGGCCCTGATCTGACCAGGTTTCGAACTCAGGACTTTCTTGCTGAGGAGCGAGAGTGTTGCCCTCTCATCCACCGTGCAGGCCAACAATTACATGGATCTAAATCTGAAAGTATTACCCTGATCTCACACGTCTGCTCAGTTTTTGCATCAACATTTCCCTCTCACTACATTGAGACAGTCATTTCACAGCCTTATGCTTAGAATCAATTACCATTAACCTTGACGTTGTGTGAGGCTCCAGTCAGGTGGGCCTTTATAGCGCGGGTGCATACTCATTCACACATGCTTTTTCACACATACTGTACATGAATAAGTATGTGTGTGTGTGTGTGTGTTTTCCGAGGCAGTGGTGATGAAGTTCCGCCGGAGAATTGTAATTAAACACACCACCACTCCACTGCCAGCGCCCTGTGTCAAATGGGTTTCGGGACTCTCAGCATAGCACAAGAGTGGAGTAGAGTTTCTTACACTGCGGCATGTGTCTCGTCAGTCAATACACGAAGCAAAAGGTGGTTAAGCTGATTGCGAAGTCAAGCGTTAGAACTGAACAGTCTATACAGGGTAAGCATGGGAAAGCTATGTAAACGCTGCTTCTGAACTCAAGGTGGTGAAGGAGAAAGTGAGTGATAACCATGGATGTATTCTATTATCTGGATGAGATGTTGCTGCTTAAACCTGCCTTCATGTGGACAAGGGGCCACCGGCGGTACTGCAGCTTAAATAAGATCCTCATGGGAGATTTTCCCATAGACCTCATGTTAGAGAGGTCTATGGGAACCTACAGCTTTCGCAAAGGAGGATTTTAGAGTCCCCTCTCAATCTAACTTTGAAATCCATCTATAAATCCACACTTTGCAACAAACTTGGCTCGCTCTGGTCCAGCTCTCTGATCAACAGCAGCGTTCACATGTCCCTCTCTGCATGAGCATAAGCGTAAAGAGTTTCTTTGGTCCTGCAGAAGTAGAACCACTGCACCCACTGCACAAAACCAGGAGAACCAGAGGTGGCCAGAACACATCACTTTTGCTAATATTTGGGACGTCTATGCTGTGAGCATGACCCAATGAGCGCAGGCCGTTGATCTGAATGGGCACACATCTTGGAGACCCGGGGCTTGGTGATATCTTCGGGCCACTGTTAACTGTTACTGATGGTCATTACTTTCAAAAATGTGCAAACAGAAAGAAATTATATGATATGATATGACAGATACGGTTTGTAAATATACACTATCAAATAAGGCCCGCTGAAAATATTTGGGGCGTCCTTTCTCTTTGATCACGAGTGTTTTTCTCTTTTATTTCTTTGTGCATATTTTGTACACATATAGGCACACTTGAACATAAGCCACTGGTTATGTGTGTGCCTTGTTATAGAATTATATACCCCATGAAGGAGAAAACTCAAAGGTCCTTTGTCTGATCAAAAGCGTAAGTTTATTGTTAACGCACGTGCGGAGGGCCAGCACATACACTCCAAAAGCAGCATGTCCCAGCTCTGGGGGCCAGAGCCCCGAGCTTCCTGTATACAAGACACACACGAAAGCCAGTCCCGCCCACAACAGATGGGAGGGGGGCCACCGGTGCAGGAGGCGCATAGGGATGCAAACAGACTGCAGGATGTAGAGAGTGCACACATACAGACCGATACATATGCAAGAGGTGAAAGGGGGCAAGAGTGATAGCCATTGTCTGTAGGTGTCGGGGGGGCCCGGCTCCTTCCTGGCAGCAGGGACATATGGATAGGAGCAGGCATACCGATTCAAGATACGAAAGACACAAGGGTGTGACAGACAGCAGGGGGCCCTCACAAAGCTCAGCATGGCGTCAGAAGGGCGTCTCTGCATTGATAAAAGGCCTTTGACGTCCGTGTATTTGCTGCGGCTGGTTTTATGTAATTACTCCAAAAACTGTCACCACACTCCCCTCTTTTGATAATTAAAAACCATTTTTGCATTAATCAGTTAAATACCAGAGGCATCGTAATCACACCACCTTCAAGCTTGAAACACTTAAATTATTGCTGTCCAAAGTGGACAAGAAAAGAAACATGCTTGTCAATAAAAGAAAGAGCACATTATAATAACACAATGGATCCGGACAGCGATAAGAGAAGACAATATTAACATAATAAACACGGTCAGCACGGAAAGTAGTGTCAGTGTGGCCAGCATAACAGTCCAAGGGCCCATGCCGGTCTTAGCCGGGCTACGTTCGGTAGTCTTTTCCGCGGGAATACTCACGAGCAGTGCCGTCTCGCAGTCAGTGGCACCGCTCCCTATGAGCGTGTGTGGAGCGTTAGTGGTCATGGCGATGTTTGGTCTTGGAGCGGCAAGACTCTAATTGCGTTGAAGCCTTGGCCTCAGCACTCGGTTGGGCAGAGTGCTCGGGGGTTTGGGGTGTGGAGACCATGGCTTGAGCACGCTCCAGATCGGCCAGGCCCAAAGCTCGTTTGATGGGAGACCTCATGACAGCACGCTTCACCATGTGCCTCATCAGGAACTGTAGAGCAGCCCTCATCTCCACCTCCTCCGGACACACGGGAGACGAGACACCAGGGGGCACTCCAGCAGAGCTCAAATCTGCATTATGGCCAGAGGGAGCAAGCTCTGGAGAAATCTTTGGAATGGGCAGCAGCTCTGCATACTTGCTGCAGCTGAGCAGAGCGCTCAGGGCCTTCATGGCTCCCAAGCCTTGGGATCCGGGGGCTGGGGAGTTGGGCAGAAGGGGGGTCGCCTCGGGAACGCTGGGATTCTCTGGGTGTTGTTGTTGGCCTGCTTCACCGACGGTGGCCGCACGCCGGCCAACTTCTTCAGCGTAGGGAGCCGCGGATGGGCCTGGTCCGTCCGCGCCCTCGGTGTCCTCGTCTATGGCCTTCAGTGGCAGCACCGCACGACAGTGGTTGGCGTGGATCCAAGTTGTCCTCTCCGCGACCTTAACGGCAGTGTCCGGCGAGGAATGGGCCGAGCCAGCGCTTGGACCGCCAATGCTTTCGTCTCGTTTCCTTCATCAGGACCCAGTCGCCTGCGCAGCCTGTGGCAGGGCGCTCCTGACCTGGGCAGAAATAGAGGACAAAAGTGCATTAATTTCCTACAATAGGACAGCATGTCGTCATCACACAAAGAGGTGCTTGGCAGATCTCTGTTCGGGGGTCCCGCGCCCAACGTGGGGCTAGCGGCAGAGCTTTGAGTGCCATTCTCTCGCTCGCACGTGCCTCCGGACCAGGGGGCGTAACTGCAGTGTTTACGTATATCAATGCCCAGAAATTCACCCACTTCCTCAATGACTTTTGCTACAAAGTGACTCACCACCGCGTTGCTCGTGGCGTGTATGCCTGCAAATACTTCAGTCCATTTGGACCAGAGATCCGCCAGACCCAGACAGTATTACTTACCTTGGCATGGTGTGAGTTCAACAAAGTCCCTTTGGACATGTTGAAATGGGCGCAGGGGCGGAGGATGAGCAGCCTGTTGGATACTTTTGGGACTTACCTGGGTTGTGCGCGGGGCATATAGCGCATGTTTGGCTGAATCTCTGTGCAAATGCCGTAAACCCCTTTGTATACCAATTTTGTGTGATTAAATCACACATCATCCCTCCTTTTGAGGCATGGTCTCGACCATGTGCTAAAATTGCAAACTGTCTGAAGAAATGCCGTGGTAGGCACGGTTTGCTGTCTGGTCCCAGCCACACACACCATGCCGTCGTTGAGCCCCATTCCCCTCCCACAGCAGCGTCTCTGCTGGAGTAGAAAATATCAACGTCTTGAGTGAGGTAGTGTGTGTGTGTGTGTAGAGGTGCGTATGCCGCTGCCTTGTCCGCGCGCCGATTCCCTGCAGAGATGGGATCAGTGGCATTAGTGTGGGCCTGGCATTTGCATACAGCGATCTCTAAGGGCAACATTACAGCTCTCAGCAGACGTTCAACCTGTGTGGAATTAAGAATTGGTTTACCATCAGATTTCATAAAATTGCGGTGTTTCCACAGTGCTTCCCAGTCGTGCACCACAGAGAAACCATAAGGCGTATCACAAAATATGTTAACAGTTTTGCCCGCTGCCAGCCCCGGTGGGCGCGACCAGTTCAGCGGTTTGTGCTGAGTGGTAGTGGGGCAAACTACCAGAGTCTATAGTATCAAAATCAGAACACACAGCATAGCCGACTCGGTTCTTCCCAGTGTTGTCACGTGACGCGGCTCCGTCTGTATAAAAAAAAATCAAGTCAGGATTAGTCAGAGGCACCTCTTTCAGGTCTGGCCTGGGAGTGCATATCTGTTCTATTGTGGCGATACAGCAGTGTGCCTCCCCTTCCTCTGGCGTGGGCAGCAGCGAGGAGGGGTTCAGCTGTGTGCATCCCTTCACCGTAGTTCAAAGAGCACCGTGTTGTACCCCAGCCAACGAGCCGCAGAAAGGCGAGAGGCCCTCTGCTCTAACAGGATCAGGGAAACAGCATGGGGCACAAGCAAAGTTAGTTCAGTGTATCCCACAAGGTCACGTGATGCTAGGGCCGCTTTCTCAGCGGCAGCCACAGCCCGCAGGCAGCGAGGCAACCCTGCTGCCACGGGATCGAGTTTTGCTGAGAAGTAAGCAGTGGGTCTCAGCGGCCCTCCGTGAGGCTGCAAAAGTACCGACACCATGCACCCACATCGCTCATCCACGGTCTGAGTGAATGGCCGTTGGGTCAGGGAGACCTAGTGTGTGTGTGTAGATTTGCTGTTCCATTCATCTCCAGTTGCTTTTCTCCCGGATCGTCCTCAATTCATATTGTGGGCTTTTGTGCCAAAGTGGAGGCTCATTTCCTCCTGATCCATACTACTGTCATCCCTGGAGCAGGGGTAGTTTATCTCTCATCTGAAAAAGAAATATCAGAACACAAAACACACAAAAAAAATGCCCACTTTCGCTTGTCAATCTTTTTCCCAATTGGGCAAAACATAACTGCATTGACAGGTGGTGTGTGGCATCAGGGCGGAGGCTGTAGCCAAATACAGAACAACAAAATGTATGTTTCTAATTTTATACTCCCCTAAATGTGAGTTTACAAACCACAGTTGTCCTCCGCCCAATGACCGCTCACTGCGGTTGGACCGAATCACTGTCAGGGCAAACAGCAGAGGCAGGAACTCCCAATATCTTCAGCAAGGTATTTCATCTCAGAGTACTTTCCGCAGAGTACTTTTCTCCGAGTACTCATCCCAGAGTACTCTCACTTTTACACCTGTTCAATAAAGGTCGTTATCTTTGAATCTCTAGTACTTACACCGTATGCTGTTGACAAAAAAGAATTATTCCATGATCACATTAAAACATTACAGACACATTTGTTATTCCATGATTCCGTTCAGCATTCCTCATTTCACTCCACACTCACATCACAGTCACATCACAGGCCGATTCCCCACGTTAGTATTGGTCCAGAGTTTGTTAAGGTCAGCGTAGTGTACTTTGACATGACACACAAACATATAACATACACAAAACATATAACACACAAACATGTAACACACACAGAAGGCCTGTAATTTTAACTTTGTTATATTTTCCATGTCCAATTACAATTGTCTCATGAGCTCTTCCTATTGTTGCAACTTTCAGAGCCTGCAGAACATGCAAAGCTTTTTAAGAGATTTTTCCTAAAAAAAGAAGTCCATTTCCAACTTTAGTGTTTACCACGTGGTCTGTAGTCGGGCTTATCACAAATGGTGTCCCCTATATCTCTAATGAGCTCTTGTTACGAAAATGTAGCTTAACGGTTTTATAATAACTTCACTTACAATGACACTATGCACCTTTCAAATAACTTAAATCACACAAACAAGGCCCATCGCAAATATATCAATCCTATTAAACACATGCATTATTTACATGAAATATCACATTTTTAAAACTGATGACTCAAAATAGAAATGTTGTAACAGACAGTCTTTTCCAAAAGCCTCCTCGGGTTTTCATGCTTGTTCTTCCAACTGTGCCTGAGTAACTGTGCTGTAGTACAACGCTCGGTCCAGCTGGTGGCGCTAATACTAACTTCAGTGGCTCCCGCATTGTGCGAGCTTCCTGTTTACATTCTGATGCTGTAGCTAACAGCTACTGTAGCAGCTACTGTAGCAGCTACTGTAGCTAACAGCTACTGTAGCAGCTACTGTAGCAGCTACTGTAGCTAACAGCTAGCGGGGAACACGTTGTTTGTATCAGAGCAATGAGAGACGTGTCTTTCCCCAAAGTGCAGCGGCTCAGTGGGACACGAGTGTGTGTTCTGGCGATTTAAATAAAGTCTGATTCTTGAAAGTTTGAAGTGTTATTGCAACAGCACCAACTGTGAGAGCGAGCCTCAGGCCAGAGGGAGCCTGTTAGCATTAGGTTAGCTTCAAAATGACTGCTCAACACCATAGACCCGCGGTTAGCGCGTTAGCGCTGTAGTTCTGCGATGGAGAAAATAAAAAATCGAATTTTAAAAGAAAAGAAATCGCCCTAAATGTAAAACTCGAATTAATGATTAAAATCGATTAATTGCCCAGCCCTAACTGAAGCCATGAGTTTTGTGAAGCGACCACTCACTTGAGAACGGACCAAAATCTGTCACCTTATGTTTTGTTTTTAAACACAGGATTTGTTGTAATCATCCAGAATTTTAACTGTTACACCACAGATTGTTAGCGTATATTACGGGAATTCAGCATGAATTATCTCTAAAAAGTGCCAATTGCAATTTGTTGTTGTTCAAACTTACATGAGCGGTCGCTTTGGTGACGAATGTGAACCCAGGTTTGGTCAGTCGCTCGTGTTTCCTCCACGCCCGCCTCTGCCGTCCTCTGGCCCCGTGTGAGCCTCTGCCTTTAACGCCTCCTCCGGTAACAGTCCTTCGACCCATGTCGAGCACACAGTCTTTCCGCCGGGCTGTGGAAGTTTTTCAAAGTCCGCAGGAGGCCCAGGTAGCCCAAAGCGTTAGCATGTGGTCCATGAGGGTTGGTGAATGACCCAAACGTGCCGGTACTTTTGGCTTCTTCTGTTTGCGGTGCGGGAACAACTTTCAAGGGGGTTTCCGCGGGTGCGTTTGGTATATCACGCTGCCCCCTCCGTGGAGAACAGTCACGGGATTTGGAGCAGTTTCTCTCTGTGCTCCAAAGCAGTTGTCGGTGTCTCACATATTTGTTTCCCTCGCTTCTTCTTCTGTGGTTTCCTGAGCGTGTGTCTGTTTCCGCCTCTTCTTCTTCTGCGGTTTGGGCCCACTTCTCGCGGGGTCTCAGCTGGTGCGGGCGCCGCCTGTGGTTGGGGCGTGGGGCTGGTGCTTTGAGGCAGAGGACAGAGCGCGGAGGAAAAACGCCGACAGACCTGGATAAGGGAGAGAAAAAAGGGACAACAGTAGTCTGCTCATTTTTTTTAAAAAAACCCAACGCCTTGTTTGGGTGCACACTTATTGTTAGTAGGGGAAAAAGGGGCTGTAGGGTGGGGGATGTGTATGTGTGTGTGTGTGTGTGTGTTCGCCTGTGCGTTCTCCGCTTCGGTGAAAGGCGGAGGAGCTATTGTTTTTACATATTTCTTTCTCTAACCTCTTTTGCCGTGATATTCTTAAAACCAAGTATATTTTTTTCTTTTTCTTCCCTTCTTCTAAATTATCACGCAGATGACCTGCACCATAGGCAAGCACTTCATAGCTTGCATCTATAGATTGATTTTACCCATTTTCTCGTACGAACAATGGGCCTAACCCGCTTAGTCTCTTCCCTGCTCCTACCCACTTTGGGGCGCTCCGTTCCCCCCCCCGCTGGTTCAACCAGCGAGCGCGCGTTCTTGAAAACGGAGCGGTTCTGGCTGAAGACACTCAGAGATTCCAGGGTCGCTTACAGTGCGATACTAACGCGCAGCCGCTAGCTTCAATCTAGAACAAAAAGCCCCCCAAAAAATCCCGCACACAGACTATGCTGTGGCAATGAATGAAATACCCCAAAAATACATAAATAAACAAATCCCCGTGTCGACTTAAGGGCTGCCCTGGGCTCGTTACGCAGATGAAAAGACAAGACTCACCAGATTAGGTTCTTTTTGGTCTTGTGTGGCAAAAGGATTCCTTCCGTGCGCGGGACGAGCGCGCCCTCCTTTGTCTCCAAAAAGGAACAGAGGCTGGTGATCCAGGTCGGCCAAACAAAGCCGCTCGTCCCCGCCGAAAGTATCCATGCCAAGACATGTCAGCAACGCCAAATTGTTATAGAATTATATACCCCATGAAGGAGAAAACTCAAAGGTCCTTTGTCTGATCAAAAGCGTAAGTTTATTGTTAACGCACGTGCGGAGGGCCAGCACATACACTCAAAGGCAGCATGTACCAGCTCTGGGGGCCAGAGCCCCGAGCTTCCTGTATACAAGACACACACGAAAGCCAGTCCCGCCCACAACAGATGGGAGGGGGGCCACCGGTGAGGAGGCGCATAGGGATGCAAACAGACTGCAGGATGTAGAGAGTGCACACATACAGACCGATACATATGCAAGAGGTGAAAGGGGGCAAGAGTGATAGCCATTGTCTGTAGGTGTCGGGGGGGGCCCGGCTCCTTCCTGGCAGCAGGGACATATGGATAGGAGCAGGCATACCGATTCAAGATACGAAAGACACAAGGGTGTGACAGACAGCAGGGGGCCCTCACAAAGCTCAGCATGGCGTCAGAAGGGCGTCTCTGCATTGATAAAAGGCCTTTGACGTCCGTGTATTTGCTGCGGCTGGTTTTATGTAATTACTCCAAAAACTGTCACCACAGCCTCCGCAGCAAATGACCCGACTCTCCACCTTTCCCGACTGCGACATGCATTGAATATTTCCATAGTATAATTATGCAAGGGGAAAACCTCACGTTATCTGCTTTATGGACTTGTGGCCAAAGGAATCTTCTTAACTATAAACAATCAGCAAATTAGAAGAAGAGAAATAGACAGAAATTGTTCATAAAACAAGGCTGACACTGTGCAGACTTTAACACAAATTGCTGCTTTTAAAACTCACTCCACGGAGCAAAGAAAAGGAGAAAGATCTGACTCCACCGCAGAGAGAAGGCACAGACACAAGCCTTTAATCTGAACATGTAGATGCGCACAGCTGCAGCGGAGTGTGCCGTGGCATGCCCCCTAATGAGCCTCCTGTCCTAACCACATCTGAGCTGCTTTCACACGGTCTGTCAGCGCGCCAGCCCGTCCTCACAGGTAGAAATCACTGCGGCCTTTGAAAACAACAGCGCAGACAGAGTGTAGCTGCCAGGGCTCGGCGCACATCTCCAGACAGCGCACAAATCCACCGCCTTGTCCCTGTCAGCCCACACGCCGCTCACGAGATCGACGGAAGCTCGTAGCTGCGCTTCGGTGCAACAGGTGTGGCTTTGCTTTATTGAGAACTACTAAGTATGAAAGTGGATTGTCTTGACTCTTACCTTGACCTAAATATCTAAGGCATCAAGCAAATAAGTAATTTCCAATAACACACCATAACAAGTTTAAATAAGTTTACTCATTTTGCTGACAGGATTTGAAATATGCGGGGAAACCCCAATGGATTTCAAGTCCATCGCCTTCCGCTCTCGGCCACAACAACAGGATAACGGTACTCCGAAGGGATACAATCGCACTCAATAACATTGTGGCCATAATATTAAAACTTGTATGTGTGGATTAAGGTTCCAGTCTCTATGGAGGTGTGGGTTCCAATACCACCACTGTCAATATATTTGCTTCAAAGATAAATCACTATGATGCTTCGAAATAACAAAACTAACAAAATCAAAGAGAAAATTGGAAAACCCAAAAGGTACTCAACAATACTGCAAACTGCAAGTAAGAAGACCAGGAACATGCCAACAGTTTACCTTTTACTTTCTCTCAGGTGTCGTTATTGTGCAATGAGTTTATAAAAGGGAACAACGTGGCAACATGGCTGAAAACTGAGATAGTTTTTATGCATAGATATAGATATATATTCATCCCCGTCAGAGATATTCAGGTGTCCAGCAGCAGAAACACTAGCATACATACAAACAAATAAATACTGTTATACCTTTTAAGCTTTTCTCTTTGTTTTCTGTAAGAAGTGGGACTATCTTGTCTCTCGCCCAACATTATCAATAATATTACAGTTGAAGCACATTTGGTTCAAAATCTCAATCTGAAACAAGTGATATATAAAAGTCTTGAATTCTACTTCTGTCAAATTCGACATTCAACAATATTTATGGACTTTAATAAGATTTATGGGCATGGGCCTCTGCCCGTTATGGAGCAATGGCTCTGTGTTTTTTATCATTGCGTTTCCTGTCTTTGGACTGTTTTTTTGTTGTTTAATTCTCTGATCTGTGTTGGCGAATGGACGGTTTTTTACAGTTCTCAAAGATGACTTCTGTTGTGATTTAGGGTCATACAAAAATGCATTGAATTAAATTGAATTCAACAATCTCCCTTTGTTGAACATCACACAGAGGTCCATACAGTGCAACAAAACAGTTAACTTCACTTGACTTTATTTCATGTCCCCGATGGGGCAACTAGGTCCACAGCACAGGGACAGATACAAAGAGTTTGGAGAGGTTACAATAATCAAGGTTGGTCCTGAAAGCTGACACAAATGTCTCTAGATTCAATGTTCTCTCTTCTATGTCTCGTAAACACTCCGTCTCTTATCCCCAGGAGTGTTTTTTCAAAGACTCTCTGCTCACGGGAGGTGCATCGTGGGAGAGCTAACAAAGACCTCACATCGCTCACGGTCACTCTGCTCTTACCCATTATCTCGGTGGACTTTACCCTGAGTGAAAAGAGCCTCTATAAGATGTGTTTTGCCTCAGTATACACGCAGGAAGTGAATCTGAAGGGGTTTACGGACCCTGATGTCTTTCAAGTACGACATGACGCACTGTAAAAAATACCCCTCCCCTGTCGCAGCCAGTGTTCTCTACATTCATTTCTGTACAGGCCTAAATTACAAACAGAAGTTATCTAGGAAAAAATTATAAAACACAGATCCAAGAAGCAAACAGTTCAAACTCAAGCAATGCAATGATAAAAAACATGAAGAGCCATTGGTCCATTAATGTTTTTGAATGTCGAGTGACCACTGTCCTTAGATCCTTCTGCATCTGCAAGGAACGACTGAAAAATAAAAAATAAACAACAAAAAACTGTGAATCTTTACCATTATTATATTAACAATTATAAATCCATTTGAAACCTTTGATCATAAAAGGCCAATTATATCTAAAGGTAAAGGTGCACATTATTTATCCCCATAGGGCAATTCATCCTCTGCATATGACCCATCCTGATGCCGCTGGGGTGTCTGTTAGGGGCAGTGGTTGTCTTAGTAACAACTTGCTGGAACCCATCTCCAGATGTTGATGCTCGGCTTGGTCAGAACCAGGTCTGGATGATTTTACAGTACCTATTGTACATGTTGTTAGTGGAAACTGGAGCACCCGGAGGAAACCAATGTAAACTCCAATCAGAAAGGCTCTGTTCCGACGGGGATTTGAACCCAGGGCCATCTTACAGAGAAGCAAGAGTGCCCCCCGAACAGCCTCTGTGCCAACCCCAGAAACAAGTTTAGCATGAATAGATAGATAAATCATAAAAATACTATTGCACATTCAAAAAAAATACATCTTAATGAAAAAAGGTTGATTTTTACTATTCTAACCCTATCCGATTGACAGCTTTTGTTAGGCTGTGTTTCTAACCGTGGTGACGTCACGCTGTCAGAGGGACATTCTTCTGTCTGAATCCAATGAAGTGAGTGACACGCCGCAGTATTGAAGCTGTACCCAGACTTTATGCTTCTAAACTTGCACATTGTCAGCCGGTGCCAGCAGCCTGTTGGGCAGAAACGGCTCTGTCACATACTTGCCAAGCGGATCAGCCTTAAATACGCCTGGTGTTGGACTTGCCACTTGTCTTTCTGTACAGCGCCTAAATAGAAATGGACCAATTATGGAGAGCAGCTTGACACGGGCCCTTGTCATGCAGCCGCCCCCTTCCTTCCTCAGCATCGACGCGAGCGCAGAGACGACTGCACAAGGGGAATCAATGAGTGCACAAGTCTAACCCTCAGCTGGAGAGCGAGGGAGGGGAGAGGGCTGTCCGGTGGAGCTGAGAGGCGATGGAGAGTCCGGGACGTCTGGGTTTTGAGCCAAAGTGTGTCTTCACTAAGGGAAATCCACACTGGAAAAGGCGGTTTTGGTGTCTACAAGAAAATCCAAGCATGAACTATTTTTGTTCTTAAAATTCTACAATGTTGCGCAATAAGGCTGCACCGTTTTTCAGATTTGAGATTACGATTAAATTTGTAATTTCTGTTATGAAGCTAGGATAGTGAAAAGTGCTGGGACAATTTCAACAAAGGTGTATTTCTATATGTTCCACCGATGGAATTAAATGACAAGAAAATTCCAGCTATGCTTACGAATAAGTTCAATCCAATTCAATTTATTTTGTACAGCAATAAATCACAATAACAGTCGTCTCGGAGGATTTTACAAAGTTCAGACTCTGTTTATTTGCCATTTGCAGAAAAAAACCCAATGGAATACTTGCGCAAGGTATTCACCAAACACATATCAGGACTGAGGCTGTAGATCCAAGACTGATGGTGCTTTCAGACCGAAAACGCTGAAACGCAGCAGCCCAGCTCACCAGACGCGCATTCTCTATAGTTTTCAGACGCAGAGGCTTGCACACTGCCAAACGACGCACGAACACAAGCACGCCCACCTCACTACACTGATACTGAAAAAACTTACCAGGGAGGTTGAGCTGCTGCGCAATGGCCTTCCATGCCGAATCTTTCTTTGCTCTGTCGCTATATTCCGGAATGCAGACTTTCCACAACTCTGGAAAGTTTGTAACAGCGACAATGAGACTATCCACAGCTTGATCCTCCATGTTTAAATGACCGGTTCCTGGCTCTCAATGGGGAAAACATACGCCGTGTAGTGGCGTGATTACGTCAGTGGTGTGCGTGCTCTCTGATTGGTCGCTGCACGAACGTCTCGAGGAAAAGTTGAGCGGAATCAATCTCCTGTGGGCGTTCATTTTCCGCTCCTTCTCCTCCCCTTTGACTTTCCCGCCAAGTCCGTGCGTTTCTACTGGGCGGTCCGTGCGCGTGTGCCGAGAGGTCCGTGCAATGCGACGCTGAAACGCGCCACCCCATTGACTTTGCATTGAACGCAGACGCAACGACTGTCCCGGTCTGAAAGCACCATGAGGCTGTAGATCCAAGACTGAGGCTGTAGATCCAGGACTGAGGCTGTAGATCCAGGACTGAAGCTGTAGATCCAGGACTGAGGTTGGTAAGTGAGTAAGTAATCTTTATTTTTACAGACCAAGGTCACCCAAAGCATTTTACCATGTTCAGAGTTCAGGTATTTTTCCATTCTCTCCACAAACGGTAATGACGGAAGTGAGACGCCGAAAACACTGGAGCATTAAAGCCCCCACCAACACCATCCATTCACTCTCTCATTACGTTCATATCCATTGATAAAACAGTCAAAACGCACCAGTGTCAGAGTTCTGGTTCATGTGTGTTGGTCCATTAGTGTGTGCCAGGAGCTGGGTGGAATCTCAGTAGTCCTGGCTCAACCCACTCCACCTGCAGCCCCCTCATCCTCATCATCTTCCCCTCTGCAGTATAGAAATCTGGGTCACCGTATATGAGGTTGTCCGGATATTCTCCATGGTCTGTTACTCTTTTGGCTTGTTTTTTAATCCTGTTTTTTTCCTATTTGAAAATCTATTTTTTTTGTTCATTTTGCCTCCAGATTGATTTTTTTATCCAGACTTTGCCAACTGCCAGTTTTGCCTCAGCCTCCAGCCCAGTTTGTCTCTTTGAATAGTGCGAATAATTAAAACCTTGATTACTTTTAACTTTTTGTCTGCTAAATTGATTCCTTAGCCATTGCAACAACTAGATGAAGAGACCATATTTAATCTCATATTGTTTTATTCTATTTGACATTTGCAACAATCCTTGTATTTGTGACTCCGTAGAGCTTCAAACACAGGGACAGCCGCACACTCGTATAATATGCAACAAGATAATTTGATGTTTGGGAAATTATGTAATCAAAGTAATTGCAGTCTTTGCTAATTGCCGCTACAAACAAGTTTTGGGAAATCACTTGTGAAAGACCGGCTCGGCTTGTGACGATAAAATAGATTCACATAAAACTTTACTGATCTTGCAATGGAGAGAATTTGGCTCCAATGAGATCAAAGCCAAGTTCTCGACACGGAAACCAGCGCGTGAAAGCGTTAGAAGCCGATGAAAGCCTGGACCACACATCACAGTGCGACCTCTCTGAAACACGCTGACCGGTCACACAATGGGGAACAAGCCCAACACATTTGGCTACGAATTCTGGAAGCACAATGTAGCAGGAAAGAGCCAGCACTGGAGAGAGGGAGGCCGGTCTAGTTTGAGTCCGGGGGTGACGGAGGCTCTTTACATTACAAAGAGTGAAGACACAATCCATCAGTTGTAAGGAGCTTAACAGAACTTTCTTTTTTTTTCTTCTCTTGATTCAAACGTTGTCAGAGTAGATGCCTGTCTCACTTTTTCAAGAAGACGGTTCCAGATTTTAGCTACATAAATCTGAAACGCTGCCGTCTCATGTTGGGTCCTTACTTTGGGACCAACAGGAGGCCAGGAAAATAAACTAATGTCCATGTCCGCTCACAAAATGTCAGCTAATGTCTGCTCATGAAGAAAGCCAGCCCAGTCTAATCCAACTTATTGGACAAGACTGGGCTGGATCAGCAGAAGGTCCTGGGTTTGAATCCCGGTCGGAACAGGGCCTTTCTTAGTGGAGTTTGCATGTTCTCCCCGTGTCTGTGTAGGTTTCCTCTGGGTGCTCCAGTTTCCCCCACCACTAAAAACGGGCACAATAGGTCTGAATGTAATGAGTGAGTGAATGGATGATGTTGGTCGGACGCTTTGATGGACCAGTGTGTTCGGCGACTCTCTTCCGTCATCACCGTCTGGAGAGAATGTAAAAATATGAACTCTTGTTGTAAAGTGCAATTGTAAAGTGCAATTTTAAAGTGCTTTGGGTGACCTTGGTCTGTAAATTTCCCTATAAAAAAAACATTACTTACTTGCTTCTGTTATTGTGGCCATACTTGCATGCCAAAGCCAGATCCTGTTAGACCTTTGAAGCTGTGCAGGGCCTGGTTAGTACTGTGATGGGAGACCTGAGAACACCAGGTGCCAAGGGGGGGTGGCTGAAACGTGCCAAACTGTCGTTGTGTCCTTAGGCAAGACACCTCACATGGGATGGGACAATGGCACGGACTGGGTGCAATAAATCATACAATATTTTGAATCTACATTGATAATAATCGACCAGGAAACTAAACTTTTATTCAGATATTAGCGAGTGTGTGTTCAGAGTTCAGAGCAAAACGTAGAACTTAAGCCAAATAAGGTTGGACACCAATGCTCTGAAGGACAATGGGGCCACAGCAGGAAAACACCTTCTTCTTCTTCTGTCTGTGTGGGTTGTTTGAGGGTGAGCAGGGACCAGGGAGCAGAGGGTCCAGTGTCGCTGCATCGATCGGCTCCAGTGTCCATCTGTCCCATCGACCGGCTGCTTCCATCACCTCCCGATAACTCTCTCTCCTCGTCCTCTCTGACCTCAAAACCCTCGACTCCGATCGAATGTCTTTGTGCTTATTTATCGCAGGGCATATTTTCAAACATATATAGCCATACGCAAATTTAAAGCATCGGAATGAGCTATTTCAGGAGGAAAGATATTAATCAGAATCTTCTCTTTTGAGATGTTCAAAAACAGACCAGGGTAGACAAGAGGGTAGAATAATTGGCTTTGGTGTAATTTTAATACTTCCTATGCTCTTCTTCTGACTACGTTACTTTTCCTGGTTGCCTGCTGGTGCCCAGAGTCAGGACTAAACGTGGGGAGGAAGTGTTTCTGTAGGTGGTAATCAATAGTTGATCTTTCTGTATGGAAAGCTTATGTCTTATGTCTTATGTTTGAGAGGTCAAGTAGTCACAAATACCAGCAAAAGACTGTGGCGTGAAAGTAAGGAACTCGTTGCTTTCACAAATGTATTAGATGTGTATATTAAATGTACAGTTACCATTTGTGGACCATTTGTGTTTGAAATAAAGATTAATAGCTACAGCTGTTGTGGGGCAGACAGAGAGCTGCTAATGAAAGCTGCCATTTAACCCATCTGCCCCATCACCACCAACCATTGTCACACTAATATTTTATAATGTGATTTTTCATACGCTCAAACACGCTAAACATGACAGTATTTTTTTAGCCACAGCTGCCCTGGGGCACACTGACAGAACTGTGGCAACCAGGATGTGCCACTGCCCCCTCCCACCACCACCAACCATTCACACACACACCAGACTCATTCTAATGTGGGTGAAGTGTCTTGCCTAAGGACAGTTTGGCACTTGACAGCCGCAGCCACCCCACTGTGGCAC
Organism: Knipowitschia caucasica; assembly: GCA_964034765.1. Taxonomy (NCBI): domain Eukaryota; kingdom Metazoa; phylum Chordata; class Actinopteri; order Gobiiformes; family Gobiidae; genus Knipowitschia; species Knipowitschia caucasica. The sequence continues at coordinate 4,030,941 of OZ035830.1, forward strand.
CTGGTGTTCCCAGCGGTCTCCCATCACATCACTATCCAAGCCCTGTCCTGCTTTGCTTCATAGGTCTGGCAGGATCTGGCTTTCACCTGCAGGTAACACAGCATCCTGAGGTACTTGCTGCAGCCACTGAAGGTAACTATTATTGTAGCAGTTATATGATGTTGTCTACACACACAAATACACACATGCTCTCTCACACACACACACACACACAAACACACACATGCACACTGTGAAGAAGGACGCACAATGACCCACACAAAGAAGTGGCCTGAAGTGAAACATCAAGGCCAGTAAAATAACCCACTGTAAGAGAGCAAGTTGATGTGAATGACTCCGACAGGCCTCTGTTTACTCGCTTTGTTCCAATGTTTTCTACTTTGAACAGATGATTTAGCAGCAGCTCAAAGGGTTAAACGTCAAATTAGAAAAATGTTTCCTTTGTTATGCTATAGCTACTATAGACAGCTTTTTTTTCAATGTGAAAAAGCTGTCTGTAGCAGCTTTTTCACATTGAAAATACATCAACACCGTTTGAAATTCACTTTTACGATTTGGAATAGTGCAGTTTTACAAGCATATATTTCTAGCTCTGGTGTGTGTGTGAATGGTTGGTGGTGGGAGGGGCCGACGGCACATACTGGTCGCCTCGCTTCTGTCGGTGTGCCACCACCGTGTTTGGGGTGAAAAAATAACGACATGTGAAGCATCTTTGAGTGTCCAAATAAGGGCTCTATAAAACCGATGCATTATTATTATTATAGTATACAGGGTTTTATGCTTGCTTCTTTATCATGCTAAAGATACAGATAATATTGTATTTGAGTTTAGAGTTATTGTTTATTTATCTTGTGCTGTGTGCTCCTCACTCCTTCTGTTCTGTAACTGCTGATGCAACACTGACATTTCCCCGCAGTGGGACTTAAAAAGATCAGTGGGATAAAAGATCTCTACATCTTCTAATCTCTAACCTCTTTCTCTCGTCTCTACGCCTCCGATCGTCTGCAGCGAGAGGTCGTATCACATAACCCAATCATATTAAGGCAGAACAATAGGAGGAAATTGTCAAATATCAAATGAACCACGGATATGAAACAAAACGCTCCTTTCTTGTGTTGGTCCTGATGAAATTTGGCTCTCATTACAGACACCGGGGAATCAGCGAAGTGTGACGGCTCCGCTCCGATGATCTCTGTTTGGGATTTTTACGCCTCACAGCCTCACAATGTTGTGGACTGAACCAGGAAGTGGGTGGTGCAACGTGTGAAATTGCACTGTTTTTAATGAAATGGATGCAATTGTAAACGTTGGTGTGGATTCAACAAACGCTGCTATTATTTGTTGATCGATCCCGTTTGTTGTGTTTGGACCGTTCCCCATGTTACAATATCTATAAATGAAATGAGTCAGCAGCAGCACATGTATTGGCCTCCCCATTCCCCACACGCTGCTCTTCTCTGGTTTCCACATCGCTTCATGGTTTATTGTTCTGTAAATGAACTACTTTGGGCTCGTATCGTTTGTACAACATTAATCCTTCATCAAACACATGTTATTTTTAGCTCCATTCACAGCCAATGATCTGCAGAAGAACCACATTTACACACAGTTCATTTACATACAGATTTTGAATTATTAAAATAAAAATGTATCAGGCACAATCTAATGGATTCATGCAGATGGAAGATGCTATTAATATTACTGTTACTACTTGGTTTAAATACTGCTATCATGAAAGTCTAATACAATTGTTGCTTCACATACAAGGCCCAAACCAAGAGGATATATTATACAGACTTATCAGATATATCAGAAATAAATCATGCCCAGGGGAGAGATGGTTTGGAGAGAGAGGCGGAGAGAAGGCTCTTGGCCTGAACCTTAAGCTGTGCTCCCACCGGATCATGCTATGGCAAGTTTCAATGCAAAGTCCATGTACGTCGCGGCACGTTTGCACGGTGCGGTGGGTACAGCGGCTAGATGCATGCAGCGAAAGCAAGAGAAGAACATCCTCGCTCCATGTGCAGCAACCAATCAGAGAGCAGCAAAGTGGTCATGGGGACACAAGCAGAAGTCAAAAACTTGAAACAACCAAAATATGAGCTAAACAAGGATTAAACCAGGACCAACCAGGGCTGACAATGGGGGTCAGTGATTGTGAAAATATGTCTTCACCCTGAGTTGACATTTTACTGTGACTGTAAACCAATGCTGCTAACGTGTTTGCCTATACAGAAGTGCCCACCACTTCCATACAACAGATTTTGACTAAACTCCTGCAGCTGATTTGGTGAGTCCATGCCTACAGTATATCAACGCACGTCCATGCATCGGCGGTGGGAAAACAGCATAAGGCCTACCACATGTTCTCCAGAGAGTTGATGCAGAGACCAAGAAACCCCAAGGAAAGATTCCAACTCCATATACTGTATACCTAGCCAAGATGTCGCTTCCAGGACACACTGGATCGGTCAAGGAGGTTCAGCAGGGAGGGGGGCAGAACAGATGCAACTACTGCCTCTGGTGACTGCAGGTATGATAATCAGGTGTGGAGCTCAGCAGGTGTGAAAGTAATCGGGCAATGGAACAGTAGGGGAGGGGAATCAGCGGGGAGGCCTCAGAACATTTCCCACTTTTACCAGTGGTCCACACTCTCAAGCTCAACAACAGCCCTATAAGCTGAACACTGCATTAAACATCATTTGAAAACGTTGCAAAAAGAGGCGCTCCTTTCTCCCATTGTGTCGTTCTGAATCACAAACGGTATTGAAAGGTTTGTCAGCATCTGTGTGAGGCGCGAGTGAGGAGGGTTTTCAAAGACACGCCACGCTGCATTATCAAAGTGTGCAGCCGTCGTCGTCTGTCCTGGAAGATTACATACAAACCCAAAGCAGAGAGTTGCATTCGAGAGCTCTCAGTTCTGCTGCACGGAGCACTCACTATTGACCAGATTTGTTCAGGAAGAGGTGGATGAATAAATGCAGAGTGTTATTCTCGATACAAGTAAATGACAGTAGCTCTCATTATGTTCGTCTTAACCATTTCTGTGGCTATGACAGGAAGTGTATGGTAAAGAACTATAGTCGTGTGGATTCTGAGGGTCTAAACTGTACAACGAGGTATAACATGCCTGCATTGGTAGAGCTGAAGTTGCCTGGATGACACTGTAAACTTGAGGGCCACAAACAATGACACAGAGGGCCACAATTTGCCCACGGGCCATAGTTTTGACAGGCCTAGTCTATACAATCTGATGTTTTTTCTCACAATATAACATAATAAACAGTATATGTATAGTATGACATTTAATAGGGACTTTTTTATTATTATGTTGTACTGTGACTTAGTTCAACATAATATAGTTAGTAAAAACATAAAAATAAATAGTAAACTTTGTATATTTGCATTAATTGTATGAAATGTACAGGGTTAAAAACTTAAAATCTCCCATCAGCGGGAGAATCAATGAATGTTAATAATAATCACCGTGCTTGGACAAGGATTGACTAAAAACGTGAGACACCTTGAGATTAAGATTAACAGATCCGTTATTCGTCCCACAGTGGGGAAATGTCAGTGTTGCATCACAAGTTATAGAAAAGTAGGAAAGAGGAGCACACAGCAGCAAGCAGCAAGATTAGTGAAAAATGGCTATACTAATTACATGAAAAAAAAAACTATCTCTTGCATCAAATAACAAGTATAAAAACTCTATCTTGAAAATAATAGTAATAAAAAAGAAGAGGCCCATATTGGGAGAGGGATCTGCTCTCACAGACGGACGGGCTGTCGATCCAGGACTGAGGCTGTCGATCCGGGACTGAGGCTGTCGATCCAGGACTGAGGCTGTCGATCCAGGACTGAGGCTGTGGATCCAGGACTGAGGCTGTCGATCCAGGACTGAGGCTGTCGATCCAGGACTGAGGCTGCAGATCCAGGACTGAGGCTGTCGATCCGGGACGGAGGCTGTAGATCCAGGACTGAGGCTGTAGACCCAGGACTCACGCTTAAGTCTAAGTTTCTCTGTTTCTCTTTTTAATGTCTATGAACCATAGTGTGTTCCTAATACAGCATATTCACAATAATAATACTCATTATAAAACAAATCCCACCTCAGTTCCACACAAATATCTGTATGTCCCATTTTAAAGCAATAAATGGTGAAAACTCTATATTACCCTCAGCTCTGTGCTCATGGGGTCAATTGTGTTCCCGCCCCGATGCCTCCAGCAGCAGAAGTCAACAGCCTGGCTTTGTGGCGATAGCATTTCAGCACAAATACGTTTACATGAGAATGACAGCCGTAATGGAAAAGAAATTACAGCTCTAATGTCGCAGATCTATCCCCCGTTCTCCTCGCGGCGGGTTGAGGAGGGCCACTCCACGGGGCCTTTTCACAGTGCTGATGGGATTCGGCAGCCTTTTCACAGATAAACTGGCAGCTGAGATGCCACGACCACGGCCTGTCAGTCAAAATCGCTCAGCCCGCCCTTGCATCAACACGGCGCTCTGTCAGAAACTAACTCTAAGGTCGACGTCGGCTGCGAGGAAAATAGAGCTTGAAATAAGTCAGTTTTGCCAGAATATTTCAGCTGGCTTCGTTTTGTTTTTGACAGTGGGAGGAGTCCTGTTCGACCAATGGGTTTGAAAATAAATCTTAACACTCGAACTCCCAGAGCCGTCACATTGACTGCTTCTATTCAAACCAATGGCATTCTGAGAGTTTTATCAGCAATTCCAAAATTAAAAAAATCCATCAACTTGTGGTTTCTGGTCTCTCTGGCGTTTCTTTCTGGTCTCTCTCTGGTCTCTCTCTGGTCTCTCTCTGGCGTCTCTCTCTGGTCTCTCTCTGGTCTCTCTCTGGTCTCTCTTTGGCGTCTCTCTCTGGTCTCTCTCTGGTCTCTCTCTGGTCTCTCTCTGGCGTCTCTCTCTGGTCTCTCTCTGGTCTCTCTCTGGTTTGTCTCTGGTTTGTCTCTGGTCTCTCTCTGGTCTCTCTCTGGCGTCTCTCTCTGGTCTCTCTCTGGTTTGTCTCTGGTCTCTCTCTGGTCTCTCTGTGGCGTCTCTCTCTGGTCTCTCTCTGGCGTCTCTCTCTGATTTGTCTCTGGTCGCTCTGTAGTCTCTCTCTGGTCTCCCTTTAGTCTCTATCTAGTCTCTCTCTAGTCTCTCCCAAGTCTCTCTCTTGTCTCTTGCTGGACTTTCATTTGTCTCTTTCTGGTCCCTTCCTGGTCTCTCTTTGGTCTTTCTCTAGTCTCTCTCTGCTCTCTTTCTGGTCTTTCTCTGGTCTCTTGTCTCCCTCTGGTCCCTCTCTCCAAGTTGTCCATAATTTTGGAGAGACTTGTACATACGCAGAGCTACCTAAAGGTGTTAGAGTAGAAGCCTTAAAACCTTAAAAAAATGCTGTTCCTGAATTAACATTAAAGCTACTTTTTGAATTGGCGAATCTTACAACTGTCAGAATATAAACAATGATTTGGAAAGAATGGGCTTTTTCTTCCCATGTTGCAGAGAAGCAGATCTCCGTGTGCCGCATACAGACTCAAGTGGCCCACTGACACATATTGCATCTATATTCTCCACACTCTCCACTGTCAGAGAGACCCGCGCCTGCTGCAATGATGGTGTTTACTCCTGGGACGTGCCGGCTATTTGTCGCCCCGGCCGTTCCCATGGTAATGCATCGGCCGCCAGTACAGCGATAGGCCGGCTTTATCTCCAGGGCGAAAAGCAGCATATTTGAAGTCTCTGTGATCGGCCAGAGACGTTGTAAACAAAAGGCAAGGAAGCAGAGACGTGTGCGACCCAGGAACACTTGCTCACTCCCACTGGCGCCATTTCAGGTTGTGGGAGGCTCGGATTGGAGACCAGGGAACCAAGGCCTTCTATTTTTATATTGGCGTGACTATTACTCCTATGATTAAAGTCATGGGAGGTCCCTTACAGGAGAAATGTTGAGATTTAAACTATGCTACACATTGTTCCTTCATGATAACAAACACATGTCATAGGAGTCATTGGTCCATGGGGTTCTGGATGACCACTGTCCATAAATGTTACTAAATACCCTTCAGTGTTCATCGTCGTCTTTAAACCCTCCTGCATTGGAAAGGTGCTAATAAAACTCTAGATTGTATAAACCAAGGCCATATATTTTTATATTGGTTTGAGTATCACTTCTATATTTAAAGTCCATGTTAGAGATGAAGAGATCCAAATCTTTTTACACATTTTTCCTTCGTCCAAAACAGCCCAATGAGCACAGGGACTTGGCCTCGTGTTGGGACTCTGGGGAGCACAGGAACTACCTAAAATCTGGAACAGTCTTCCTGAAAATATGAGACAGGCTTTTTCTCGGACCATGATCAAATCCTTTCTGTTTAGCTGCTACAACTGAGGGGATTGAACCTTCAGTCTTTTTAATGTATTATGATTATTTATGATTGTATTGCCTTGTGTGAGTATGTCTATCTTGTTTTGTTCAGCACTATGAGTTGCCTCGTGTATGCACTGTGCCATACAAATAAATTTACTTTGCTTGCAGTAACATTCTCTCAGATAATAGCAGTATAGGAGCGCTGGAGCTTCAGTCACGTGAAGCCGACCAACACTGGGGAAATGTAATAAGCATATAATTGCATCGCCTTAGTGCAACTATAGGAATAAACGCAAAGCTAATCCGAGCGCATGTAGCCGTGAGGGGATCTGTAGGTATTAGCTTGGCAGCGGAGGAGTGTTTTGAGTGTGAGACAGTCAAAGTCACGGCACATAAATAAAGCCAGTATATGCGCACAACGCCAAGTGTGGGATCCAGACTCCCAGGCCTTTGTGCAGGAAGGAAGCAAAGCACTGTGGGAGTTACTCATCCATCAATAGCTTCTTCTCCTTCAAGCGCTCTGGGAATAAAGCCAGTAAATACGCACTACGCCAGCTACAATTGCGAGCGCTGAGGCTGAGGCTATGGTGTCCCGGTGTCCTGGGCTGAGGCTGGAGGCTGGGATTGAGGCTGGAGGCTGCGGCTGGGACTGAGGCTGGAGGCTGTGGCTGGGACTGTGGCTAAGGCTGGAGGCTGAGGCTGGGACTGAGGCTGGGAGTGAGTGAGAGGCAGGAGGAAGAGGCTGTGGCTGGAGGCTGAGGTTGGGGCTGAGACTGGGGCTATAAGGCTGGAAGCTGAGGCTGAAACTGAGGCAGAGGCTGGAGGCTAGGCTGGAGGCTGAGGCTGGAAGCTGAAGCTGGGAGCCTGAGGCTGGAAACTGGGGCTGAAGCAAAGGCTGAAGCTGGGGCTGAAGCTGGGGCTGAAGCTGGGGCTGAAGCAAAGGCTGAGGCTGGAAGCTGAGGCCAGAGGCTGAGGCTGGAGGCTGAGGCTGGAGGCTGAGGCTGGAGACTGAGGCCAGAGGCTGAGGCTGGAGGCTGAGGCTGGGATTGAGGCAGAGGCTGGAGACTGAGGCTGTGTCTGGAGGCTGGAGGCTGAGGCTGAGGCTGGCAGCTGGGACTGGGACTGTGGCTAAGGCTGGAAGCCAAGGCTGGGAATGAGGCAGAGGCTGGAGGCTGAGGCTGAGGCTGGAGGCTAGAAGAGTTAAAAAACGGCCATCATCAGAACAAATGAAAGAATGCATCGTGTTGCTGTGATTGGCGTAAATGTCTGGAATGAGTTGGCTGTAGACTTAAAAAACTTAAAAAAGGATATGGATGGATACGACGTGGGTTTGGATGAAGATTATCTAGACATATATTGATAGTGAAAACTGAGAGCAGAGAATGATATACGTGAATGTCCTATTTGTATTTGTGTGTAGCCGCTATTTAAAATGTTTACCAAAGGACAGGCATTTACAAGCCTGAGCTTTTGTACTTTTGTATTTTGTGCCTGAAATTGTCAAAATCGTTTAAAATAGACAAAATTATGTGTCAAGTCAATTTTGGCCGATTAATAAATATATTCCTAATCTCCTGTTACTGCTCTGTATCTTCCTGCTCTGTGTATATCCTATTGTTGTCGTTATACTAAGTTTGGCCTGTAGATGGAGGCATAGTTAGTTTGGGCCAGCAGGGTGGAAATTAATTAAACAAGTTTGTTACAACAAATTTCTCTCGGATTTGGGACTGAGCAGATGTCTGGGGGTCCTCAGCAGATGAGTGGGGACCCCTCTGAGCCAAACGATAGCGCCGCCTCTGCTTGAGTGGAGGAAATAGAAGCTTTGTGCATCGAGAGTAAAGCTCTTTGTATGCAGACATTTTTACAAACGTCCTACGCCATAACTCACTCCGTATCCTAAATCTGCCTCCCGTCTCTGCGGTGACACCGTGTGAATAATGATTTCAAACTGATAAAAAATGACAGGCCTCGGATAAAGACTACCCATACCCTCGTAGGAATATATTTCAAACACTGAATTCAGAGGCGGAAGGAATGATTGATAGTAAGCGGGGGATTCTACATTTGGAAATTATCTCCAACTCTTTCTAGAACAAAGAACTGATAACACAAGAAGCAGAAGATTTGCCTAAAAAGGTCACTTTCCTCCACGGTGCTCGTTGAAGGAATGTTAATGATCGTGGCTCACAATACATTCTCAAACTATTTTAATTTTCTGAGATGTTTTATGCGTAATTTTTATATATTTGAAACGTTTATCGACATTTATGGACAATGGTCATCCGCCATTTATGGATCAATAGCCTCATGTGTTACTTATCATTTTGGTGCACACTGGGGTGGTCTTGCACAGTTTTTCCAATGTGGTTTTACTGCAAATGGCAAATAAAATCTTGAATTGAATTGAATTGATTATGGGGTTTGTACAGCTGTGAGCCAATTAGAAAGATCCATGACTGAGGCTGTAGATCCAGGACTGAGGCTGTAGAATCAAGCATCCAAGGAAACATACAGTATGGATAGAAACACAGATACATGGGAAAAATGTATGTGTAAACCAAAAATAGAACGGTGAAAATAGAGCATCCTCGCTGAGATCCCAGTGCGTCACATAACTGTGTGTCACGTCCCCCGGCTCAGGGCTGTAACCTGCTTTGGCGAAGGCTCTGCTCCCTGTCATGCCAATACAGGCTCCTTTCATCTCAATTCAATTAAAACAGATGCAAAATGAAGGCATCGGCAACACTCCACACGCAGAGGGACTGAAGGCGTAGGAATTAATTTCATTGCAGATTATGGAAATCATTTTGACATTTGCAACCAATTACCCGCAACAGTAATAATGCAGAGACGGCGTGCGACAACAACGCTAACGGGACATACGCACACGTTCAAAGACACAACAGGCAACAGTTAATCTTCAGAAGTGACTTTTAGACCAACAAACGATACTGCAGATCCAAAACACTGTTGCCGAGTTGGATCTAACTGGAACTCTGATTGACGCGTGGCATAAATCAGATTCTGTATATATGTATGTATCAACATCTGTACAGTGTTAGTTAGATAGATACTTTATTAAACCCAGGTGTCCAGTAGCAGCAAAAACACATCCATCCACACAAACAAAACAATGACATGTATCTTTCTAAAAAACTGATAATAGCAATAATGAGCAACAACACTTTAGGTCACAGGGGCGACAGTGGCTAAGTTGGCCTATGAGCCTGAAAGTCATGGTTTCGATCCCCCCCACAATACCTACTCCGGCTGCTCCTTCTCATGTCTGCTGTCGTTGTGTCCTTTGGCATGACACTTAACCCCACGTTGCCTCAAGCCCCCGCTGAAAGACCAAAGCTGTGTCACCGTTGACAGAGCAGCAGCCATCTTCCTGTGTACCCAACGCCCGCCGGAGGATCAGAAAAGGGACTTGTACTATGAGCTTTGGGTGGCAGCTCTCATTACCACCCCCCCCAACTAGTTGTAGTCAGATCCGGAGATATCCCCTGTTGTGCGCGGCCCAACAACATGTGTGTAATGCATGCCCTCTACAGTTTATGTCAGAAAACACACTGTAGTTGAGGCCAGTTGCTGTCGATGTACGCGCTGTTATTCCCGAGACTGGCCTGCTACTAGGAGTTGCCCGTTTTCGCCAGATTGTTGATGTGTGCGGGGCAGCAACTCATATGTGACGGATATAAAGAGCAGGGCCTGGTTAGTACGGTGGTAGGAGACCTCTGGGAACACCAGGCGCCACAGTCTCTGTTGGGCTTCCCTAAGGTTTTACTATTTCTTGAGGACAGTGATGATCTGGGACATATAAGGACATTTATGGAGAACCAATGAACCAATGGCTCATATGTGTTTGTTATTATTGCATTTTCTGTGTTTTAAAGTCCTCCAAGATGACAACTGTTGGGATTCAGAGCTATACACAAATACATTGAATAGAATCATGTGTGTGGCCTACTGTATGGATGAGTTTACTTAGAAATGAACGACTACAGCATCATCATGAGTGTGTTTTAAGAAGCGGTGGTTCATTTCCACATATAATTAGTCAAACAATCTACAAAGCCCCATTTCAAAAACCTCTCTTCTCCTGTGTGATTTAATACACTAATTCCTTCAGAGCAAATTTGTTTTTCATCGACTGACACCACGTTTCTCTCCACACCGATACACACAAAAACAGGAGGAGATAAAACCACTCTCTTAATCTCCCTTCATTGAAACCTCATCCCGACAGATCTGACAGTTTTAATCATCGCAAAAACCCGGAGCAAAGGCACAATCTGCCGCGAAATTACCTCGAGAGCGCGCTGCCAACTGTATCCACCAAAGCACGTTCCGAAAAACCAGCACAATTAGTCCTCGTTATTAGCACAAGATGAGGCCGATAAGAGCCGGGAGGCAGATGTGTCCGCGGTGTATGTGTGTGTGGGGGCGGGCTCGTTGCCTTTGTGTGGCTCTAATTAGAAGCTGTCAGTCAGCAGACGGATCACCCGACTTTACCTTTAATTAGCGCCTTCCCGGTCCTCAACCTCCGCGTGCATTGTTAGGCATTAGCCGCTGCCGAGTGCCTCCACCGGCATTACCCGCCCTGGCCCCCGTAGGTGATTTATACCCACTTAGAGCTAAATCACAGAGATCACCTTCGCTGCTTCAACGTCTAACCGGTCAAGAAAGGCTCGACGGCACCTTGCGGAAATCCAGACGAGTTCAGGGCGAGCGAGACGAAGCGAGAACCGACTCATCAAGGGCATCATCGCAGCGTTCGGATTATTGGAACTGCCCGTTACAAAATATAGATGCAAATTTCTCCACTGTGGGATGAGTAAATGATCTCTCAATCTAAATGAGAGACACTGGATGGAGATTTGGATCGAGAATATCCCATGATCTTGTCACTTTGTCACTTTGTGTAGGTCAGGGGTCTGCAACCTGTAGCTCGGGAGTCACCAGTAGCTCACCAACTCCTTTCAGATAGCTCCCCAAACTATAAAGAAATTAACACATGATTGAATGAGTACATTTTGAGTCAATACGTATCTGTTGTAAGTATATATACATAGGGTTATGCAGTATTATGGTATATTGTTTTCCATGTTTTGTCGTAATTATTACATAGACTTGTTTACCAGACTTCAGACTTCTTACTGGTTTTAACAGAAGGGAGCACATCACCCCTGTTTTAGCGTCTCTCCACTGGCTCCCTGTGCGTTTTAGAATTGATTTTAAGATTTTACTGATTACTTTTAAAGCTCGTTTAGGTCTGGCACCAAGCTATATTTCTGAACTTTTAACCCCCTACGAGCCCCCCGCAGCCTTAGATCCTCGGGCAGGTCCCTGTTGACTGTTCCAAGGTCGAGGCTCCGGACGAAAGGTGACCGAGCCTTCTCTGTCCGGGCTCCTCGGCTTTGGAACCACCTGCCTGAGGAGATAAGGCTAGCACCATCAGTATCCTCTTTTAAATCTCTTCTTAAAACCCACTTTTATCAAACAGCTTTTAACTGTTAGTTTTAAACTTCCGATGCTGTATTTTATTGTCTGCTTTGTCTTTGTTGAGTCTTTTTTGTGTTTTGCTCTGTTTGCTTTGTGTTTCTGTATCTAATTATTTTGACCTTGCATTATGACTTTTTATTGTTTATCATGCTGACTGTGCAGCGCTTTGTAAACACTGTTTTTAAAAGTGCTATACAAATAAAGATTATTATTATTATTATTATATAGAATATTTCACGACTGCAAAAAGGAGTAGCTCTCTGCCTCTTCTGCTGTATACAAGTAGCTCTCTGATTCAAAAAGGTTGGAGACCCCTGGTGTAGGTGAGCTGTATGGAGTGTTTCCCATCTAAGAAGAATGTTTTGTCAACAGTAGATTATGAGTGTCCAGGACCATCGATGGAGATACTATGAGATGAAGTTACTATGTGCAATCATGGTATGTCATTCTAAAGGGCAACAGAAGGGCCTGTGTTTTATATTCATGGTTTAATTGGACGGGACAATGGCAAGGCAAGGCAAGGCAAGGCAAGTTTATTTATATAGCACAATTCATACACAAGGCAATTCAAAGTGCTGAACAAAACAAGAAAGCATTAAAATCATAAATTATCACAGAACATTAAAAAGAAAGATAAAAATATAAAATCCCTCAGTTGTATGCACAGTTAAACAGAACCGTCTTTAACCTGGTTTTAAACATTGTCAGAGAGGAGGCCTGTCTCACATCTTCAGGAAGACTGTTCCAGATTTTAGCAGCATTAATCTGAAAAGCAGCCTCCCCATGTTTAGTTCTGACTCTGGGCACTAACAGGAGTCCAGTCCCTGTGCTCCTCAGAGTCCGGGCTGGTTCATATGGGACTAACATGTCACTAATATAGTTTGGTGCGAGGCTATGGAGAGACTTGTACACAAGCAGAGCTGTTTTAAAGTCTATTCTCTGAGCCACAGGAAGCCAGTGCAGAGACCTGAGGACTGGACTAATGTGGTCGTACTTCCTGGTTCTTGTCAGGACTCGAGCTGCTGCATTTTGAATGTACTGCAGCTGCAGCAATGCATGTTAATGAACACACAGATTGTAGCCTTGGGTCAGTTTGCTTTGTCTGCTTTCACAAGAACATGCAGACTGGGAGAACATGCAAACTCCACACAGAAAGGCCAGGTCTGGAGGTGGAATTGAATTATTTCTGCGTGGAAAAAGTTATTGATTCACCGACAACTGATCAGAGAATCCAAAATTTGGAGTGCAACAGTAAAAAACTCAAAGAAGCCATAGATTTATTGTTATTTTTTTCCCTTTTTTTCTTTTTTTTGTTATATGTCATATGCTATCTCTCTTCTTGGGGACACTGTGGACTAGGGGTAAAATGTATTCTTAAAATGCAATAAAAAATAAAAATAGCCATAGATCCGGAAGGAGTGAGAAGACCACTCTCCAGAATGTGCATATTTCTTGTCCTTGTCCCGGTTTCCACTCCCACAAAAATAATGTCAAAAATATAGTAATGTATTCTGTCAATTGAACCTAAAATGCAATTGTTTTAAGGTGTGTGTGTGTGTGTGTGTGTGTGTGTGTGTGTATGTATGGTTTGCATGTGTGTGTGTGTGTGTGTATGGTTTGCATGTGTGTGTGTGTGTGTGTGGTTTGCATATGTGTGTGTGTGTGTGTGTGGTTTGCATATATTTGTGTGTGTTTGCGTGTGTGTGTGTGTGTGTGGTTTGCATGTGTGTGTGTGTTTGTGTGCGTGTGTGTTTAGCATGTGTTTGTGTGTGTTTGCATATATTTGTGTGTGTGTGTGTGTGTTTGTGTGTGTGTGTGCTTAGCATGTGTTTGTGTGTGTGTGTGCTTAGCATGTGTTTGTTTGTGTGTGTTTGTGTGCGTGTGTGTTTAGCATGTGTTCATGTGTGTGTGTGTGTTTGCATGTGTGTGCGTGTTTGCTTAGCATGTGTTCGTGTGTGTGTGTGGTTTGCATGTGTTCATGTGTGTGTGTGTGTGTACTGTATATACTATAACAATATTAACCTTTATCCCACACAACAACAGCACCAAACTAAACTCTCTCACTTCGTTTCTATTCCATAATTGTGTGGTCCTGATTCTTTTGTGTGTCTTTGTGTCTAACAACAACAGGCTATGAATAATATTAATTTGACCAAAAATCCATTAAAATTTATGAGATTCAAAATTCTCACAAGTTTTCACCAAAACAATGAGGTCTCACCTCAATATTTTCTATTATGAAAATAAACAAAAGCGATAACGAAGGCTGATTTTAGAATAATGGAACTCAATGTTGAAACTAACAACATTTTTACGAGAAATAAAAGTATTACTCATAATCGGTCACTTTGCTTTTTATGTATATTGCACAGTGTATTTACATCCCTGAAATTTGTCTAAAGTATTTATTAATGATGTTTTATTTATTTTGACATCATTAATACATTACATTTTGAGTATATCTTTATAAGCTCTGCGGAGCTTATAAATGGGGCTCATATGGCGTAGACAGAGGAAGTTTAGCTTGACTTTACATAATAGTAAAAACATAACAACAAAAAATTCAATACAATACAAAATAACACTCCAAAGGGGGCTTTGGGCTTTTTCGTCCCTTTGCTTCACCAATTGGTACAAAACAAAGGTCACGGCCACAGACCATATGAACATATAGTACATAAAAACAAAATAGCAAAGACACAAAAAAACATTATTTTCTCCAGTACTTGCTGATATCGTTTGTGCTCCATCATAAATCATGCTCAAAAGAGACCTTTTTAACCTTTAACATGTTGCACACTTCTGTCTTTTAGTGCAGTCTGAGTCAATGTCAATGTCAAGTTTATTTCTATAGCACATTTACAACAACAATCGCTGCCCAAAGCTCTGCACAGTATAACACATCAAATACAAAAAGTGAGTGATTCTATTGATGCCAAATGTGACATGAACACTTCTCATTGTGATATCAATACATTTTATCTCATCTTATCTTAAAGCACTTTGTGGGACATTGGGCTGTAGAAATGTGCTATGAGATTACTCACTTACTCACTCCTTATGTGTTCTTACTATGCCCCTGTATCAATCAGACAAATGAAATGTGATTTATGAAGAACTCAAGTAACACTTCTCAAGTGCTAGTTACCATAGCAACACACTGTTAACTTGACCGCACTTAGCATTTGGTGTGCTAACTGTTTCAACAAACTGTTTTCTTCCCTGTATTTCAAGTTATTCAACCACTTTCATGTATTAAAGATACACACCATATACATTGGAATAAAAGTATTGAAAAATGAAAAGGATTTTGAGGATTTTTTTCAGAATTCTTTTGATTTGAATGGGAATGGGAGAAAACATGACGTTATTAGTGCGAAAGATGCAGGTATTGTCTTACTGTGGAGGTCTGTGAGGTTCGATGTGAGAAAAGTATTTCAGCTGCTGTGCTATAGTCCGACCGGAAAAAGAGCAGGTCTTTTGTAATGAACGGTAAAGTCTACAATAACCGAAGCGTGGAGGACATTTGCATAAGAGGCAGCAGAGGGGTGTCGATCTAATGCAAAAGGGTTATAGCTTTTTGTCAATTATTCTCGCACAAAACTCTAACAATTTAATTCACAGTTGCAAGCCGGAGGCCAGAGCTCAGAGCCCATGTTCAAACCATGTACAACAGAGCAGAGCACCACCCACACAACGGTCTGATGGTTTTAGCAGAAGGACACGAGGACAACTCAATGCCTTTATGTCTCGTTTTATAATATTGTTTCATCATATTTGTTACTGGAGAAGTTCTTTATTACAAGCGGCGAGGCAGTTATTAACATGATAACAAATAGTGCCTTGGTGTATCTTGCCTTGCATCTGATAAGTCAAATCATCATTCATTTTCTGCCCCTTTTTTAGTCCATTTCGGGGTGGGTAGCAATGACAATCGAAGACTTAGCCTTGGTCTTTCAGCAGGGGCTTCGGGAAAGATGGGGTTCAATGTCTTGTCCAGGAACACAATGAAAGCAGACATCAGTGGGAACAGTTGGAGTAGGTCTCGTGGGGAGATTGAACCCACGACCTTCACGGCCAATGCTCTACCAACTGAGCCACTGTCAAATATTAGTCTAATTTTAAGTTGGATTACAGAAGTAAATGGGCTTTGGAATGAGTTTCACCTGTCAAAATTTCAATCTGAAGAGACCAAAGATAGAATGAATACAATAAAATTATGTATTTGTTTGCCGCATTGACCCCGGCAGTGACCCTTGCAGCGATGAGATCGATTGCAGCTGCAGATGATCTCAGATCCCCCGGGGTCAAGCACTGGTGGTGGCTAGAGTATGGTGTGAATGGGGCGTAGGTGGAGCAGGAGCCAGAGCAGGAGCCTAGAGACAGAGCAGGAGCCTAGAGCCAGAGGGGGTGCTGGGGAGGTGGTGGGTGTTTAAGAGCCTCAGGAAGCGTTGCTTGTCAGGAAGTGGCTGCCTTTTAAACTGCCCGCTTTGCTGTGAGAGGGTTGGCAGGAGGCTGGCAGCGCTGTGTGATTGGCTGAGGCTCAGGGCTGGCAGAGCTGTGTGATTGGCTGAGGCTCAGGGCTGGCAGAGCTGTGTGATTGGCTGAGGCTCAGGGCTGGCAGAGCTGTGTGATTGGCTGAGGCTCGAGGCTGACGGAGCTGTGTGATTTGCAGGTTTGGAAGGGAGAATTTGCACTCGTTCGTTCAATCTGAATATCTGCTTCAGCTTCATTACTAAATAGACAAAGCAAAGGAAGATTTCTCACCCATCATCTGTACTTCTTAGCAAGTTTTCCCGACGTTTCGTCCTCAATCCAAAGGACTTCTTCAGGGAATGAATTCTCAGACCGCGCGATGGAGATTTATAACCTATGGGTGTGGTTAGCCACACCCTAATCCTGATACTAACTCATAAACAATCATAGATGCGAGGCAAAACAATGACGACATCCTAAAAACAACGCCCTAACTTGGGACAAGATCAGTGACATGCTAATGAGTTAGGGTCGTTAGCCTCAGCAGGGTCGTTAGATCTGCTCCCTTCTACATCAAACAGACCTTAGATTGTTTATGAGTTAGTATCAGGACATAGGTTATAAATGTCCAACGCGCGGTCCGAGAATTCATTCCCTGAAGAAGTCCTTTGGATTGAGGACGAAACGTCGGGAAAACTTGCTAAGAAGTACAGATGATGGGTGAGAAACCTTCCTTTGCTTTGACTAATCCCTGTACGACTGAGGGCTTACACAAACCTATATAGACAAAGTTACGGTTTTGTTCAAAATCAATACATTGTTTGTGTACAGCCCTAGATTAAAAAAGTAGTTATCTCATAGGAAGTTGTCAATTTGCCAACACGGATCAGAGAGTCAAACAGTTCAAAGACAGGAAATAAGATAAGATGAGAAATTTGGCACAGATAGAATCACTCAGATTTGTGCAAAAGACAGAAGTGTGCAACATGTTAAAGGTTAAAAACAGAGTCCGTGCAGGATATAATTATGTACAATAAAACACAGATTTGAAAAATACAATGAAAACGAACACATAGAGCCTTTTGTCCATAAGGGGCAGAAACCAAGATCCATAAATGTTAATAAATGTCCATAAATGTCACTATTCAAGAACTAAATGTTGTCTTTTCATCCAAGCAGCAATAACAGCAACAAACAAATGGTGAAAATCCTCGCCACAAACACTCACACATCTCATGGTTTGAAACACGTCCATTATCCCAGTGACCGTTGGCCGCAGGTCAGGGCTCGGGCCAGAACCAGCGCCGGCCGAGTCCCGCTGTGTGTTTTCCAATTCCTCATTTACACAAACACCCCGGCCCCGTCTCCCCGCAGAGAAAAGAATCGCCCAGGCTTTCTCCACGGCCAACAGAGTAATAGAGACTGAACCTAACAAGCAGCTCGGGGAGAGGGGAGGCTAATGGGGACGAGAGGCTCCACCGTCTCCGGGATTCAGAGGCATTGGGCCGGAATGTGGAATGACAATGTCTGTGTTAGCCTCTAATATGGTTGCTTGTGGGGAATAGAGGGTGCATTTATGAAAAAAATAGAGCAAGAAGCCCAACAGGCACAAATAGATGTTTGAAAGTAGCACATTTGGTATTGCTTTTTCTCGTCTGCAAAGAGCTGTGGGCCTGCTGAGAACGTGTTATTATTATAGGAATATTCTATTTCTTAGGATGCAGTTTTCCACCACCTCGTACCAAAGTGCATCCGAGACATGTTTAGTGGCATATGAACCGACTCGGGCTCTGAGGAGCACAGGGGCTGGCCTCCTGCTGGGACTCAGAGGAGCACAGGGACTGGTCTCCTGCTGGGACTCTGAGGAGCACAGGGACTGGTCTCCTGCTGGGACTCTGGGGAGCATAGAAACTAGCCTCCATTTCGTACTGTGAGGAGCAAAAGGACTGGCCTCCTTCTCAGACATTGAAGAGCACAGGGACTGGCCTCCTGCTGGGACTCAGAGGAGCACAGGGACTGGCCTCCTGCTGGGACTCAGAGGAGCACAGGGACTGGTCTCCTGCTGGGACTCTGGGGAGCATAGAAACTAGCCTCCTTTTCGTACTCCTTCTCAGACATTGAAGAGCACAGGGAATGGCCTCCTGCTGGTGTCTATAGCATGGGTGAGACAGCTCTAAGCTAGCAATACCCTATCCAGTCATTATAAGAAAAGAGAAAAATAATTTTCATTTATTCGTCCCACAGTGGGAAAATTTCAGACTCACCGTTGCACGTTACAGCAGAGAAAGAAGGAAATAGAGCATCATCACGCTTGGTTCAGAAGTATTTACAGATGTGTATATTGTACTTTAGCAGCAAAGAATATGAGCAGAATAAACAATAGTAAGAATAACAGCAGGTAAAGTGACTAGTGGATGACAGAATATCAAATGAATGGATAAGTAATAATGCAGTAATAATAACAACAAGTAAAGTGACACTTGTACAGACTCAGCAGTTCTCGTTATATAATCTGACAGCAGCAGGGAGGAAGGAAATGCCAAACAATACTGTAGATCCATGGCAGTCGTATTCTGAACACATGAAGCACACTGTAAAGATCGCACAGTTTGCAGAACAGCAAGACCTCTGAAAACCTCTTCCACTCAATTATTCCTATTCTTTTCTTTCCAACCAGGAAGCAGATGAGCAGCAGTTTCCGTCTGAAATCTCTCTTTCTCTTCACCGTTTCAAGGCTATAGACATCCCCTTTAAATCTAACAGGCAGAGTTAATTACTAACATTGTGTGCACTTATGTACGCTCTGACCCTTGTTGCCGTGACGTGGCGTTATTTGATTAAACTGAATCGGCGCTTAACCTCTAGTCCGGCACCCTGCAATAAATGATTGAAGATTGAGAACGATAAAATATTTAACTGCCGGCTTTGATGAAATATATCAGCACAAATGGACTCCTGGGCACTCATAAAAACAATATTATCTTTGGTTTCAGCGCTGGTCTGTGGAGCAGGCGGACGCGGCAGGTCAGCAGTTAGGAGCAGACTCTGAGTGAATCTAATGTGTTTTCATGTAATTTCAGTCAGTTAGGTTGTTTCTCCTCTAAAGAGAAGAGTGTAAAAGATCTCAATCACTGCTCAGTCACTTTTGAATGCGCCGGAAATGGCAGGAAGTCCTAAGTACTGTAGCTCTGACACAGTTGGTTTTTTGTGTTTTACAATTGTTCTTTATCTTATCTTATCTTAGTGTCTATCAAGTATCTATCTATCTATAAAGTATCTATCCATCTATCTATCTATCTGACTTTTAAAAACACGACTATTGGACAATCAACTTTGTAACTATCTCCAAATACTGCTGCATGATATATGTTTTTATATGTTCTAATCACTTGTTTTTATATTCAAACAAGCTGTATGCGTGTGTTATATTGTAATGTTTGGGGTGTTTTTTGCTGGTACTTTACACCTTGCTCAATCGTAGCGTCAGACTCTGGTCTCTAGTCTCTCTCTGGTCTCTCTATGGGTCCCTCTATGGTCTCTCTCTATGTTCTCTCCCTGATCTCTTTCTGGTCTCCCTCTGGTCTCTCTCTATGTTATCTCCTGATCTCTTTCTGGTCTCTCTCTATGTTCTCTCCCTGGTCTCTTTCTGGTCTCTCTCTGGTCTTCCCATAATCCTCAGTCCTGCTACTGCCCCTCAGCGTGGTGTCCTCTGCAGCTTTATGCTACAGTCTATGCACAGCTTTTGACAACTGCAGCAGCGCTCATAGACCTACAACCAACAGCTTGGATATCTCTGGTCTCTCTCTGGTCTCTCTTTATTGTAATCTTTATTTATTATAATCTTTATTTATATACCGCCTTTTCACTGCACATCGGAGTCTCAAAGCGGTTTACAAATGTTAATTTTTGGGCATTTGTCTCTCACTCCACACAGAGATGGGAGCGGGGTCGCCAGTACAGGAGGCGCATGCTAGAACTATTGGACATATTTTTTAGTGGTAGGGGGAACCGGAGTACCCGGAGGAAACCAACGCAGACACGGGGAGAACATGCAAACTCCACTCAGAAAGGCCCTGGTCCGACTGGGCTTGGAACCCAGGACCTTCTTGCTGAGAGGCGAGAGTGCTATCCACTCAGCCACCGTACCGTCTCTCTCTGTCAAACAAAAAGTCATATTGGTTATTTAATGGGAAAAAGCTTGAACTGTTGAAATTGGCTCTTGGCATTTGTGAAAAATTCCCTTATTCTATTTGAGCAACAACAGCAAAAACCAAACCTTCTTGTTATTTGACTTGTGCAATTCTTAACACAGCGCCGACTCCTGGGTGTTCCTGTGCGTTTGACCCGACTGCTGCGGAGGTTAAGACAATAGAAAATGGCTCTTTTATTCCAAAACATCGGCCCTGGCTCCTCGGGAAAGGTCAAGCTGTTAGCCTTAGCATTCATCTCTGCTGGGGAGGGTTTCAGCCGAATGTGACCCGGGACCTCACCAAAGATGGAACACAAACAAAAGGCTGCGTTCACATTCCACAATCCCAACAGCTTCCTGAAACCATTCGCAATGTTGGGTTGTTTTTTTATCGGAGATGTGTATGTGTTTATTGGGAGCTGTGTTTTAGAGCAGGGCCCTCCAACCAAACTCCATCTATCTCTCCAAAGGATTCAGAAATTACATGAGTTTGTTGATTATTCAAAAATGTCCATCGTTCCATTTTCATCCGTTGCCAGGTCGTGCGGGCAGCAGTCAAAGCAGAGACGACCAGACCTCAATATCCACACACAGAAGTCCCAAGGGGTTCCCAGGCCAGAGAAACCTGGTGGGATGTACCCGGAACACCTCCCCAAAATGTCTGATTCTAATCCCTAATTCTGTTGAAAATGATAACAAACAAAAACTTTGGAATACATGATAAATAATGACTGATGCTAGAAGCAAGAAATCACATCTGAAGCTTTCTCCATTAAAACTAAAAACAAGTATCTCACAATTTATTTAATGCATTGATTTGTTTATTTATCTGTTTGACAGGCACAGATTGACTCTGACTCACTGACTGACTCTGATTCACTGAGTCAGAGTCAGTCACTATTTGTCTCCTGTTCAGACTGGACCCACTTGAGGAAATGGGAGGAGTCTGCTGTGCTCCTGCTTGGTTGGAATGAAAAATGGAGCTTCGCGAAGGTTCACTCTGGAAGACTGACGGCTAAAGCCTATCCCCTCCAGGCCTGCCACACATCCTCGGCCTATTGCACAGCAAACGCCCATTTCCAGCCAACCTATGCAGGCCAGGCAAGCGGCTTAAAAGCGGAGACTCCCACTTTTCGGCCTTCTCAAGCCTCGCAAACCACCGCCTCCCCTCCTCCGCCTCTCTCTCCTTGCTCGAGCGTGCGCTCTTTCCTGCTGCCCTAATGCCACCACCAGTTCCTAGGTCCCGGGGGGAACGTGCGCGCACTCAGCAGGAGCCTCGCTGACCCTAATTGCCGCACGGGGGCCTAGGACACCAAACTACTGTACCTATCAATAAAAACATTCAAACTGCATTTTGTCTTCTGAGTCTCTCCAGATTGAACCTGCTCTTTGAGAACAGCTTTGACATGTCACTAACTGGGTGCCTTGCTTCTGGCAGTGTGCCCCAGGGCAGCTGTGGCTAGGGTTTTGAATGAATGAGTGATGACATAGGAAGTGTCTTTGAGCGTCCACAAAAACCCATGCGTTATTATTGTATTATTATTAAAAAGTTAGATGTAGTAAGACTCCCGAGCTTAAAGTTCTGGTTGTATTTTCTCACCAATCGTTGTGACGACACCTCCTGGGAACTGGTTTGAGTCCAATTTATTCACATGTGCTACTTTTCACACCAGGGATTTTTAATTGACCCGACAGTCATACAACAAAATAAAATCTTTATTTTTATTTTTTTATTGAAACGAAACAACACCCTCAAACAAACAAAAAACAAAGCAATTCATGAATTCCACCACTTTCGGGTCAGAGATTTTTGCAGCCAACTTTATAAAAGTGATTAAAGAAAGCCCTCACTTCCTCAGGGAACGAAAAGCCATTTACTTCCAGAATTGCTTTTTTTGTGCTTAAACTGTAGATCCCAGTCATTTCATTTTTGAGCTGTTTTTTCAGATGGTTGGTTTCCTCTAATTGCTTGGAAGTAATGGGTACACAAAACCAATTAAAGATTTCTAAAAAAAATTCTAACTATCTTTGATTTAAAAGTTTGTGAGTCCAGTAGAAAGTCCTAGAAACTCAGACCAAGCGCTGTGTCTGGGTTAATTGCAAAGCTTGGTTCGGCCTTTCCCCACTGTGCGACGAATTAAAGGTCTCTTCTCTTATGTATCGCAAAGGGCTGGCTTTCTGAAACTAGTAATATCTATCTATATACCGCATTTCACAGCGCATTTATGCCCTATAGATATGTTTCCATTTTCTTTTCACACGGTACCTATTTTGCATGTTTTGAGCGGTGGGGGAAACCGGAGCACCTGGAGGATACCTACACAGACACAGGAAGAACGTGCAAACTCCACACAGAAAGGCCTGGATGTGGAATCGAACCCAGGACTTCCACCCTGGGGTTTTTGAATCATTCCTGATCGATACAAGAGTGTCGACAGGAGACTGGAACGGCAGAGGAAATCAGAGCGCCTGGAGGGAACTTGCACAGACACGGGGAGAACATGCAAACTACACAGGAAGAGATTGATCACAGCAGTCTGCACACTGTCTGCTTCGTTAAACCTACACACTGCTAAAACAGTGAAACAGTTTTTCTTTTGTATCTGGTTTAAAAGTCATTGGAGACCGAAGTTAATGTGTTTTATGATTTTTTTAATTATTTATATTGCACTTTACATTTCCACGACACCTCAAAGTGCTGCAGAAACAATGCAGTGTTTAGCAGCAGCCGTAGGGATTCTTCTACTTCTGTCTTCGTGGGGGGTCTTCCTGGAGAGAGAAATCCGCAGACACAGGTGTTTGTGGCCTTCAAAGCTCTGTTACGATGGTGCTAGCTCAGGCGTCGTGTTAGCTTCCAATGGATCTGCTGTGAAGGCGCGAAGTGGACTCAGAGAAAACAGGAAGCTGCAGGTAAGTTATGTTTTAATGGAGTTAAGATTCAGCTTCAGTACCACGCCCTCTGCTCCTCAGTTCTGGATCACCCTCCCCCCTGATTTAAAAATCATCTTTTAAGACTGGAATATTTACTGTGACTTTTTCACTCTCTATTTAAAGTGCAAGATTTTAACTTTTTTTCCTTTTAACTAAGATTTAAATGTTTTTAATATAAAATGTGTACCTTTTTGAAGACGACCTGGATTGCGGAGAAAGGCCCGAAATAAGTATGTTGTATCATTATTTTTTTTTATTATTATTATCATTATTAACAATAGAACACCGGAGCAGCAACATAGACGGCTTTTAATTTTTCAAAGTGCAATATCTCAGCATGTTTACCTTTTGGTTTTCTAAATTTTGTGACTTTTTCATGATGCATTTTTGTTTTATAATTTGCTATTTTGGACTCTACTACCATTGTAGCCATAGCTGCACACTGACAGAAGCGTCAGCCCCTCCCACCACCACCAACCGTTCACACACACACCAGACTCATTCTAATGTGGGTGAAGTGTCTTGCCTAAGGACACAGTGACAGTCTGGCACTTTACAGCCGCCCCACTGTGGCACCTGGGGTTCACAGAGGTCTCCCATCACAGTACTAACCACACTGCCGAGAATGAGTCTGGTGTGTGTGTGAATGGTTGGTGGGGATGGGAGGGGCCGATAGCACAGACTGGTTGCCTCGCTTCTGTCAGTGTGCCCCAGGGTAGCTGTGGCTACAGTAGAAGTTTATCCCCACAGTCTATGAAGTGAAAGAATAATGTGAAGCGTCCAATAAATCTCTACATAAAACTGGTGCATTATTTTTAGAAGTTTCCAGCGCCGGAGCTGAACTTGCACTTTAGCGTCATTAATAATCCAACCTTGCTCAGATCAATTCTCTTGATATTTGAGATTCCAAAATTAGCATATGCCGCAACGCTGACACCAAATTGATGCATAATCATATCGACAATGTTAATTTTGAATAAAAAAGTGCCTGGACCACACTTCTCCTGAGTAAAAAACGGTCATTTTCCAACACATACTCCAGAGAATAAAGCATGTTGTGTTGAGAGACCCGTATGAGATTAAGATTAAGATTAAGAGATCCTTTATTCGTCCTACAGTCATTAATGGAGACTAACGTATGCGTCAACAAGAAACCAGGACTAAGCAGAAAAACTCGTCCAAAACTTTCGGTTGTGCTTTATTCCCGAAACCCATTTAAGATCATATTTCTCTTCTATTGTCGTCGTAATGAATGCAGTCCCAGCTGAATGAAGTTTTTGCCCCAAACATATTTGTGTTCATTTAGTCGCATTTTCTCCTATCAGCCTTTGTCCTGGGGAAATATACTGTGACCTTTCTGGAATCTACCACCGGCGTTACGACACGTGGAGCTGGTGAAGGACCGAGAGGCGTCTGCTTTTCCGATGGAGTAAAAAAATTGTGTCTAATTGATTTGGCAAAAAGAGTGATCTGCAAATTTACATTTTTAATCACAAATGATGATGAAGTGAAATGCTTGATGGAATAAAATTGGAGGCAAATTAGAACAAAGTCTACATTAAAATAGCTGGGAAAGAATGTGATCGTGAGTTTTTGATATATTATGAGACATTTGAGATGGTTGTGTTTTGGCAAAATGGACGAGTGTGGTGTGAGTTTGTGCCAAAAAGTTTATCTCGTTAGCTTGGATGGAGCGAAACACAACCATTTGTTTTTCTAACTGAAGAAACTGTTTTGAAACATTTGTAATCTAACTTTCTTCATTAATCTTCCAAGAACAAATAACAGACACAACATTTAAATCTCGAATAAAAAAGCATTGGTACATTGTAGAGTGGAATGTTACTCACACT
This sequence comes from Knipowitschia caucasica, assembly GCA_964034765.1. Taxonomy (NCBI): domain Eukaryota; kingdom Metazoa; phylum Chordata; class Actinopteri; order Gobiiformes; family Gobiidae; genus Knipowitschia; species Knipowitschia caucasica. Next base: position 4,056,265 of record OZ035830.1, read on the forward strand.
CCAACCGCAAACAAGTAGTAGTTGTAAAATGTTTATACTTTTTAAAATGTATTAAATGTTTCATTTTTTGAATATTGGGACTATCTTGAGGTAATTGCATACTTAAAATTTTTCAGGAACTCATAAAACGGGGTCACCATACGCGAGTTAGATATTTTGTCTGCGTGTGCCTGGAGGAATATACTAGAATCAGATTTATTTTTATGTCCAGTGTAAGAAACAATAACTCACAGACGAGGAATTTGCTTTGGCCCGTATAGTGCAAGACGGGAATATACAATGGAAAGTATGGTCACATGTTATGTATATCTTTGGCTTAAATTACCGGACAAAGACATGAGTGATGAAAAATATGTCAAAAATAGCTCAAATTTGACAAAAATATATCTCAGTTTGAGCACATTCTGACTGAGCCTTAAAACAAGATTTTGATGAAATGAGAACATAAAGCAACAGTTCTTTTTTTTTTTTTTTTCATTTATTTATTTGAGCAGAAACTTATTTAAAACATTTTACAGAAGAAAACAAAACAAGACTATTGTGCTCAAAAGGAGTAGGAAGAAGTTCAAAGAACTTATAATAAACCTACCCCTTATTTCTCATTAAAGTAACACAAAAATCACAAAGGATTTTTCATTTACAGTCGTACAAAATAAATAAAGGATTTATCATTTACAGTTTTACAAAAATAAATACACCATATGGTATTTAATATGTATAGCAATTATATTGCAACATCACTTCATCTGACTGAAATCGACACATTTTTTACAAACTCAATGCATTGAACTTATGCATGTGTAAACGTTCGGTTTTTAATAATTATTATTTTTTTTTTATTCTTTTTTTCCATCCCTCTCTACAATACCTCAATCCTCATATACGGGCAAACCCCATAACAACAACAAAAAGCGCGACTGTGTGCCTGTCTGTGAAAATAATAGTAATTATGATACTTCACTAGCATAATTTTTAAAGATAATGTCTTTACATGTTTTTTTAAAGTGTACTAGTGTTTTGCTCTGTTTTGTGTCTTTATTTAGGTCATTCCACAATGTTATTCCTGCTTGGGAGATACACATACTTTTGAGGGTGGTGTGAACACAATATTTCCTCATCACAAATTCTCCTCTTAAATTATAAGTTCCTTCTCTACTGCTGAACAATTTCTGAGTGTTCCTAGGGAGAAGGTCACGACTTGCTTTGTATAATACAACAAGAGTTTTAAATTTAATTAAGTCTTCAATTTTCATTATACGAGATGCTAAGAACAACTCATTTGTATGGTCCCTAAAACCAACGTTATGAACGATTCTTATGGCTTTTTTCTGAAGTTTTAAAAGTGGATCTAAATGAGTTTTATAAGTGTTACCCCACACCTCCGCACAGTAGCTGATATATGGGAGAATTAAAGAACTATATATAATATGTAAGGCTCTATATTTTAGCAGATGTCTAGCTCTGTACATTACCGATATACTCTTTGCCATTTTTGATTGTATGCTTGTTATATGGGGTTTCCAGCTTACATTATGACTTAAAATCACACCCAGAAATTTACATTCGTGAACTCTCTCTATTTCCATATTGTTGATTTTAAGTTTTACTTCAGTGTCTTTGATTCGTTTCCCAAAAATCATCATTTTTGTTTTCCTAATATTCATTGACAGTTTGTTATTATCGAACCATTGTTTTAACTTGTTTATTTTTGTTGAGATTTCCGTCATAAGAAGCTGTAAATCCTTTCCTGAACACAGAATCGTTGTATCGTCAGCAAATAGTATGAATTTCAGTTTAGAAGAGGTATAACAGAGATCATTTATATATAATAAAAACAACATAGGACCCAAAATCGATCCTTGTGGCACCCCGCAAGTAATATTCTGCATTTCAGACATGCATTCCTCCAGTTGAACATACTGTTTCCGGTCTGAGAGGTATGATTTGACCCAGTTCAGTGCAACTCCACGAATGCCATATTTTTCCATTTTTTGCAGTAGTATTTGATGGTTCATTGTGTCAAACGCTTTTTTAAGGTCTATAAATATTCCTACAGAGTATAGCTTTTGGTCAATACTGTTGGTTATATCCTCAAATACTTCTGTTAGTGCTAGGGCAGTTCCTCTATTTTTTCTAAAGCCATACTGACTTTCATTGAGTAAATTTTATTGTTCTATAAACCTATCAAGACGATTAGAGAAAAGTTTTTCAAGGATCTTAGAGAACTGAGGTAGAATCGATACAGGTCTGTAATTTAGCACCTCATGACTATCACCATTTTTAAATATAGGCACAACTTTGGCAATTTTCATTTGACTTGGGAATTTCCCAGTCTGGAGAGACAGGTTACAGATATGAGTTATGGGCACTACAATTTCATGTATGACCCTTTTGATAAGAGTCATATCAATGTCATTATAGTCCCTAGATTTTTTGCTCTTACATTGGTTAACTAAATCTATAATTTCTTTTGTATCTGTAGGAGTCACACACAATGAATCTCTGCTTTCCAATACATTCTCTAGGAACATTTGCATTGTCCAAATTATTAATTTGATTTGCCATTTCGGGCCCAATGTTAACAAAATAGTCATTAAACATATTTACAATGTTGCCCAGTTTGGCTTCTTTTTTTCCATTATGTGTGATATAATCTGGAACAGGGTTTTTCCCGGTGTTCCTTCTTATAACACTATTTAATGTACTCCATAGGCCTCTCATACTATTTTTATTTTTCTCAAGCTGGTTTGTGTAGTATTCTTTCTTAGATATTCGCATTATATTGGTTAATTTGTTTTTATACCTTTTATATTTTGTTTCAGATTCTAAGGTTCTTTTCCTAAGAAATGTTTTGTACAGAGCATTTTTTTTTTTACATGCGTTCCTTATCCTTTTTGTTATCCATGGCCTCTCCTCCTTTTTTGCTTTCATTTTGTATGTTTTTGTTGGACAGTGCAAATCATAGAGAAACTTAAATATTTGCAGGAATTCATTGTATGCATCATCTACCTCATTTTCACCAAGAACTTTATCCCAGCTTTGTCTTGATAAGCTTTGTTGAAAGGCATTCATTGAACTTTCACTCCTGGGTCTATATTTTATCACTTTGTTGGGTTTAGTCTCCAAAGAACGGTCCTGTTTTACCTTGACTAGTGTAAATATCGGTAAGTGATCACTTATGTCATTTAATAAAATCCCACTTTGATGAACACTCTCCAACATGTTGGTAAATATGTTATCAATTAGGGAAGCAGTCGTAGCCGTTATTCTTGTAGGTAGTGTAATCAATGGATAAAATGTATTACTGTACATTGCATTCAAAAAATGTTCTGTTGGTCCATGACGCGTATGTTTCAATAAATCAATATTAGTATCACCACAAAAAATGATGTCCTTCGTTTGATCAGCATATATATTTTCCATGCTCTCTGTAAATACTTGTAAATCTGTTCCAGGAGCTCTGTATACACAAGATAACAGTATATTTTTTCTTTTCTCAAAAACAATCTCCACAGTTATGCATTCCATTACTTGCTCAATTGCTACACTCATATGCTCCACGACCTGTATATGAAGTTTTTTATCCACATAAAGTGCAACGCCTCCACCATTTTTGTGATCTCTGTTTTTATGAAACATTTCATAACCCTCAAGTGTTAAGTTATAATTGGAATCACTATTTAACCATGTTTCAGAAATAGCAATAACATTAAAAGTAAAGCTAAGGTTATCAAGATATTCCTTTATATTATCAAAGTTGGCCTGTAGGCTCCGACTATTAAAGTGTATAATTGACAAAGTATCTTCCACATTTTCCAATAAAGACATTTGTTGATCTTGAAAATACATACATTTTTTAGTCAGATTGTTATAAAACTGAATGTCCGGATCAATGTCCTGCAAACCTGTTAGCGACTCATAGTTTTCATAAGTAAATGTATCAAATTCTTGTACCAAACTTGTGTCATCATCTTCATTTTCGGATGAAGAAACATCACTGGACATGTTGTTCATGAGTGAAAAAAAGTTACTTTGCATTACCTTACAGTTACTTATAGTTGTCCAGTTCTCCTTCCTCCCTGATCCATATTACCTTGCCCTCTTCGGGAGTACCTTTGAGTTTGATAAACACTTTACAGTTTGTCGTCCAGGTTGATTGTATCTTTTCTTGTTTCCTCAGTGCACGAGCTTGTCTTGCAATGTCTGCGTTCTTTTTAGTTAGATGCTCATTCATGTAAACAAATGTCCCCCTAAGCTTTCTTCCTTGTTTGAGAACCTCTACTTTACGTTTTCTGTTGGTGAACCGGATTATTATCGCTGGTTTAGACTGTTTATCCTTTCTGGGCAACGGGTGACAAGCCTCTATGTCCTGTGTTGCCATGGTAACTCCTTTGCTTTGCATGTATTTAATCACCTGCTGCTCCGTTGACTCCCAGTCCTGTTCGTTGTGCTCCACGTTTTCCAAGGACACAGCTCTGGCGTAACTCCTGGGTTTAATGTCCTTGAAATACGATTAATGCCTTCGTCCCATTGTTTAATCCTAATTTGGGTAAAATCAAATTAGGATAAAAACCACTGGATTCAAGGATTTATTACCTCATATTTGATCAGTTTTTGCCCTGGACTTACACTCATTTGATCGTCAGCTTCAGTAAACGGCCTTGAGTCATTCAAATGGAGCAGCTTTTCGAACAGCCGGTGACCATTTCTTGATAAATGGAATTAGTACAACTATATCTGAGTTGGAAAGCAGAACTGGGATTAGTCTGACCTCTCCTCAGACCAACCACTGCTGCTTCTAAACTCTTTGGGGCCAGATTTATTTGAACACAAGGAAACGATTGTACGCCAGACCTGTCGCAATGTCACCTTACGCAGCGAAACTTACCAGATGTAATTGCACAGACGCATTAGCCGGCAGTGGCCCACCAGGTGCCGTGGAACCCATTTACACTCATTACGCTCGTAAATCCTCCGGGTGTGCACTGGCGAATTCCAAATTAGCCCGGCCTTAATTAATCTCGATTAAAAGTGCCTTAACTGTGATTATCCCGCAGAGCACACCAGGGAGTAGATTTGTAATAGATGGATAGATTATTAATTATGTCCAATACCATGTGTCAAATATCTATTACCGTGTTGTTAGGTTTGATTCCCTCTTTAATAATCTTTGTTTGAGTCTTGAGTCCAGGTCGTTAGCCAAGTTAAATGTTGAATCAAGAGGCCGACCACTTGTGTGTGCGAACCAAACGGACCATTGAAGATTCCGGTAAAGGTTTATAGGAGGATTTTCACAAATATTAGGGAGAGAACCGCCCTCTCCACTCTTTGAACAATACTCTCTGGTCTTACTTGACGAGCACGTATCAACAGAATGATTGACAATTGGAAGTAGAAAGTAGAAAATCCTAATAATGGCTGGGTGAAAATGTACTTGGTGATTTGTATTTACCAGTTGTAAAAATGTAGTGGTCTTGGATTTAAGGGGATATAGAGGACTGCAAGAATCTCTCCAAAAACAACACAAGGAATGAAACAACTCGATGGATTAGAAATTAAGTCGGACAAACATGAGCGGACCCAGAAGCAGAGCAAACACAAGGACGAATGGACCATGTTTATTCACAAAAGTTTGAGAGAGTTCAGAGAAGCGGCTGAGAACCAGTCGAGGAATGAGAGATTATTGTAGTTGATAGTGCTCTTGAAATCTTACATTTTAGCTCGTCCCGTCGGCAAAACTGGTGGTAACCTTTAAGGCTCTTTTCTGCATCCAGGACACTTACTTTACAGCAACATGGCTTCCCATAAACATTTCCCTAAATCTATCTCTTAATTATTTCTGTTTATGAATTCACAAGTAGTACAATCTTTCATATAGTTTCAGGCCTCCACCTTTTTGTTTCACATGTTACTAAAAAAAAAAAAAAAGGGTCTCAAGGAAAGTTTTGTGAAATTGATTTTCCGTTTCATTTTTTTATTTGTCTTCATGATTCCATAATTTTTATAAAATTGATATGACAGCTCTACAATATGAATACTCTAAAACCCCAGGTTGTACTGAAAAAAAAAGTGTACTGCTTGACCCTGCATCAAAAAATGACTCCTTCATGAGCAATTATACACAAAGAAAACCAGGCGAAGAAAGTTCCCCAAAATGACCCTAGACCTTGGAGGGTTAACTAGCTAAACTAGCTGTAAATGCTTCAATACAGTCTTTCAAAATAAAATATATATAGTAGTGTGGAGTTATATACTGTACAAAAAGAATAATAAGTAGATAAATCAGCTAATTATGTGCTGATTAGTGTACCCGAACCCTAAAACACAAAAATGGGAAAGTGTCAGTCCGTAGTTAGTTAGAGGTAGATTAAGACCATGTAGAATAAATACAAAGTCAGAGCTAATTAACCATGAACTATACACTAATTAGTATTTAATTAGCTGTTAATTAGTGACCAAAAACATGTTCCAACTTCAGTACTTGTTGAGTTTGGCTTCAAAACGCTGTAATCGTCTTTTGTCTAGTCTAGATTCCCGTCATGTGACTTTGCGCTGATCTAACGCACCTCCGTCTGCCCAAAACATTAAAACACATTTCTCTCTCCGGCTTTCAACTCGCGACGTTGCAAAAGATCAAAAGGCCGCGGCGGTAACAATGCTGCCATAAAACTACGTGTTTAGTTGAAACAAAACTTTTCATTCCCTCTGCATTCTACATCTCTGCACACACAGCCCGGCAATTATAATTCAGAGAACAAAGTGTGGAGTTTGTGAGGAGAAAAATGTGCTGTTTTGTTGCGTTTCAAACAGACGGCATCGGCTGTGGAGGTGTGCGGGATGAGATTAACAGATGACTAGAGCCTGCCGGAGCACAAAATGAGAAAACGACAAGAGAGGAAGTTTGGAGACGAACCAGAGAAGGCTTGTCGTCGTCTGCTGTGACGGAGAACCGCAAGGGAAAGGTTTTAAGAGAGTGGATTTTGGACGACAGAGTGCATTTAGGATTAACTGTCAAGTCAGGGTTTGTTTTTGGCCATTAAACATTACAATGAGACAAGGCAAGGCAAGTTTATCTGAATAACATTGTTCATACAAGAGGCAACTCAAAGTGCTGAACAAAATAAGATAGAAAAAGATTGATCACATTTATTAAAAAGGGTAAAGATAAATGCTATCAGTTGTGCACACGGCTAGAACTGTTTATTATTATGATTTAACCTGGATTTGAACATTGTCAGAGAAGAGGCCTGTCTCACCTTATCAGATTGACTGTTAAAGATTTTAGCTGCGTGAATCTGAAACACTCCCTCCTCATGTTTAGTCCTGACTCCAGCAGGAGGCCAGTCCCTGTGCTCCTCAGAGTCCCAGCAGGAGGCTTATCCCTGTGCTCCTCAGAGTCCCAGCAGGAGGACAGTCCCTGTGCTCCTCAAAAAGAGAAAACGGCAATAGCAATCACAATCACAGACATGCAGATTCGCGCGGGATTAGAATTATCAGAGGACGTCTGTGTTTGGACAAATACTGGAGGTAATTTGCGGTGGAATTATTACTTTAAAAATTACAGACATGGCGCATTCGCACGGGACTAAGATCTCAGACGGCCTCCGTGATTATCACACATTACCAGAGGTCCACAGGTCAAACTAATCCCATCTGAATAGGGCTCTAGAGTAATAATCCAACTACACTCTTTCTATATCTCTACTTCAAAACTTTGTGTGACCTTTGTCTGTGAAATGCGCCATATAAATAAAGATGACTTACCTACTAACTTTTCTTTTCCTCATGAGACGCGAGGAGCAGCTGGTAGAACTTTCTACTTTGTAAAGTCTTCTCCGTGAACCCCATCAGGTCTTATAATCCAATCGTCGCTGGAGGAATTTAAATGCTAACGGCCATTATTGTAGGAAACGACTTCCTCCTTCACTTCACTGCTGGATATAAAACAGGAAATAATGATCATTTTGGTGAAGACGACTGAATAATGTATAAAACAAGACCTTTTAAAAGTCATAAGAAAGCAGCTTTTGTCAGAAATCAATTATAGGCTTTAAAAGTTATGGCAAATGTCTCGAAACCGTTGTCAAAGAACTTTTGAAGGGGCAGTACGCAATATTCTTAGTGGTCTAATAAAGTAATTACGATCACCCTTTTGTTGCCAGAATCTTCCTCCTGTGACACATCCAGCTCTCGAGCACTGACTACAGATGCAATCCATCTGCTGGGGTTTAGCTAGAAACAGTACAATCGCTGTGTCACCATCTCGGACCCAGAATGTTTGGGTTTTAAATCTCTGCTTGGTCCTGCTGTTTTGATATAGTCTATGTGTCATCATGGATATTAGACAGGGCTGGGTATATTTTGTAACAAATCCCAGAGGTCTCCCATCACAACACTAACCAGGCCCTACCCTGCTTTGCTCCAGAGGTTGGACGGGATCTTTCTTCAACCTGCAGGTGGCACTTCTCTTTGATTTCCACAATACATACAATACCAAATAAAGAAAATACACATTAAAAAATCGATATTGTTTCATATCAAAAGTGTTGATATTCTAACTAAATATTTTTGCAGGAGAAGTGTCGTCGTGACCGTTATCTCGTCGTCTCGTCTCCAGCTTTTGCCTCGTTAAGTGGCATGAGCCGCAGGCCACCAACCTCGCTCCTGATTGGCCGTTTGATTGCCGTGGCTCCAAATTATCGCACATACGGCGAGCACAAATTGGCTCCTTCTGTAAAATCCACTCGCATCGCTCCCAGTTCGTCCACTTCTCATTATGCAGTCGATATGGTTAACACTAGGACTCCCAGGATTCTGAATCTACCACAATTCCCAGAGCAGACATACTGACGACTCCCAACACATGGAATTCTGAGAGAATCCCCCAAAAAAGATGACATTTCTCACTAGCAAGCAATTCATAAAACATGTTTTTCTTTGATTAGTACTAAAAGTACTAATCAGTATATCTTAAAGTATATCTTGAGATACAGCAAAACCAGTAAACAGGTTGTAACACGGGTGTCAAAAGCCCACCTGTTTGACTTGGCATATGCTCTTGGGCCATTGTTACTCTTTGGCTGGTGAGCGAGTGGTCATGTGACCGCAGCCACCCAATCAGTGTTGTTTATATGCGTGAACCTGGAAGCGGCGCATACGCGAGGGGAAGCCGTGTTTGTTTGCTGCAGAGGTGTGTTTCATACATTTTTCTCCTGACTATTACCTGTATGACTTTGGAAATTAAATGCCACTTGCTTGTTTCACTGTAGAGCCGATCACCAGCGTCGGATCGTTGTCCGATTGAGCCTTGAGTGTTTAGAAATTGGAGTCGGTAAGTCAATGCATTTAGTGCTTGCCGCTCCTCATTCAATTGCCTCCGTGTATCCATGACGTAAATTAATGAATCATGATGATCAATGCTTATGTTTAATCCCCGAATGTTTGTTTGAACTATTATATACGCACATGGTGTTTTTTTAGTCAGCATTATAATAATATGGTTTGCTTAAATACATAGCATAAATAGCATCGCAGTTTCACTAAAGTTACTCACTTTGGGAATAGCTATATGTACTTTTGAGTGTTTGGTATTATGCTTCTCTGTGTGTTTTATATACATGTTGAATTGTATATGCTGCTAATATTTTCTACTCTAGCACTAGAGTACATTGATATGACTACTCTTTATGAATTGTGCAATATTGATACTTTATTTAGAGAGATATCTCAGGTCTTTATAATACAGTAAGTGTTATTTATTTAGAATGAACGAGATACGAGATTGTGTACACATGAATTTATTTGAATGGTACTGCTGTTTTTACACATGCCACATTTGAATGATGGCGAGCTACGTTCAAATGGTGAGATACGACTCACCGGGAGATTCCTTCGAGGACCCCACCTACTGCTCTGTCCGGGCTGGTAGGAGGCTCTCGCAGCCGCCCCTCACACTCGATTGCACTACTCGCACTTTATTCTATGGCCTTCAACCAATCGTATTCATTCCCTTCCTTCCACATCCTTCCTCTGGATTATATTCAAACTTTTGGGCCGTATAAACTTTGTCGCTCCATCTGTGCGAAAGAACTGAGCCGTGCTCTCATAATCAAAGGGCCGTGTCCCTATATGAACTGAACTATTTAATCATTCAATCTGTGCGGTTGAATTTTGTCTTGAACTATTGTTTAAATATTGACCTCTATTGTTACACAGTACATAACACCTGGGATTTATTATTGTATATTTGCACTGAATGGCCATTCATTTTAGCACTATGTTTTGTCTGTCTTGTCCATACACAGTAATGTAAATACAAACAAGCTATCTAAACGCAAATATCCAGTCTCTGCCTCTCTCTCTGCGAGTCGCACCCAGTCTTCTGAGATCTAGCCTAACAACTACCTTAAATGTATATATGGTACAGTACAATACCTGCTACATGTTTCCATGGGAACTAGCACTTGTTCCTCGCTGAGATGGCTCTGAACCAATCAAGGACTAGTTCCTTGAGAAAAGCCGCTTAAAGTGCCATAGAACGCTGGTTGCCAAGCGACTAAAAACGGGTTTGTTTGATTTTCACACTTACAAGAATGGAGTCGTCAAAATGACCGCTCTTGGAGTTAAAATTAGAACTCAGCATTTCAAAAATAAAATATCATTTTGTACAAAAAATGACATATACATTAACTTTGAGTAGAAACCGAAAATGTCCCAAAGTTATGAAGATCAAACAAATTAGAGTTATTAGGCAAGGCAGGTTTATTTGTATTGCACAGTTCATACACAATGCAAGTCAAAGTACTGAAAAATGTCACGTAAGGCGTAAAATCATAAATATTTAATTAATAATATATTAAAAAAGTAAAAATAAAGCTAAACAAAACTGCTTTCAACCTGGATTTGTACAATGTCAGAGAAGAAGCCTGTCTCACATTTTCAGAAAGACTGTTCCAGATTTTCACTGCATGAATCTGAAATGTCTCCCCATGTTTAGTTCTGACACTAGGACAAGCAGGAGGCCAGTCCCTGTGCTCCTCAGAGTCCCAGCAGGAGGCCAGTCCCTGTGCTCCTCAGAGTCCCAGCAGGAGGCCAGTCCCTGTGCTCCTCAGAGTCCCAGCAGGAGGCCAGTCCCTGTGCTCCTCAGAGTCCCAGCAGGAGGCCAGTCCCTGTGCTCCTCAGAGTCCCAGCAGGAGGCCAGTCCCTGTGCTCCTCAGAGTCGCAGCAAGAGGCCAGTCCCTGTGCTCCTCAGAGTATCAGTTGGTTCATATGACTCAAACATGTCCTGTAACTACACATCCAAAAGAAACAGCTGTCAAATTGACTGCTCCGGGAGTTCTATTGTTAAAGGAATAGACAAAGATTAACAAAAATAACAAATCTTCTTCCTGCCAACATGTTCTAACCTCTTACAAACCGCCTCCAAACACATTCAAAACCCATTACTCACAAACAAAAACACAGAATTGTGTGTTTGTTCCGTCTCGTCTGAACTTGCACACCCGTATTGCACCTCCATAAATAAACAATGTGAGTAGTTAGCGGAGAATTATATGGTGAGCGTTCTAAACGTTCAAATGTGCAGTTGGTCCATCCTCGTCTTCCCGCTGTTTTACATTTGTATTGTCGGAGGCTGCGGGACAAACACGACCCCATCATCCCCATCTCTGCCGGGACAAAAACAATATGCCTCGTCCTCTAATGGGCTTCCTCATGAATACAGCAACCTGTGCCTGTTGCCTTGGCAATCGGAGATAACGTTTGTATATTTGGAATGTTTTGGGTTTTTCTATACTAATACTCGATTGTTCAAACATCCAAAATATTACATGGCAATCAAAAAATGCAAATGAAAAGATTACATAAAAAAATATATATATATATATAAAAAAAATTATAATGATCATCTATGATCCATCTATGGACATTGGTCAACTCCCCCTTATGGACCAATACCTATATGTTTAAACTGTTGTGATTTAGGGTTATACAAGAACACATTGAATTGAATTGAATTAATATTATTAACAATACTAATAATAAACTATCCATCCATTTTCTTCCCCTTAATCCATTTCTGAGTCCGGGGGTTGGCATCAGAGCTGCACCCAGAAAACAGAGCACCAGTCTCTCACTGATCCTCCTGCAGGTGGTGAGTCCACAGGAGCCTTGATCTTTCAGCAGGGGTTTCAGGCAAAGTGGGGTTAACACTAGGAGCGCCCCTAGCGGTCAACTGACCGTCACTCACTTTATTATGCTAATTAGTGTATTCAAAACAAAACGCCAGAAGTTGAAATTTTATGACTTTTACTAGGTACTTGTTGTTTATATTTTGGTGTGTTTTGGTTTTGGAAAAAGTAAAGAAAACAAGATTTACACGCATTTTTAACTTTTCTAAACCACAGCCCTTTCTGCTGCCCCATAGGGATACATGGCGCAGGGGCGACTGTTGTCATACTAACCTTTCCCGGGGGTTTTTCGCGCCTTATAAAAATGTATCAATATGTTGTCATTAGACTCTAAAGGGACTTTTTTATTATTATTTGGGAGAGAGAGGAGTACAAAATGAATAGAGCTGCAAGTACACGGTATGAATTCCTGACAGTGCTTCAAGACATTGAATGAGAACAGTCTGACGGAGGTGAGAGATGTCACATTTTGAGGTAGAAAGTGACAGCGGGGAGAACACCTATAATATTCTAAATCTGAACGTAAACCCATAGTGCATTCACGGCACGGGCAGCAGTGTTGTAAGTCCAGAAGCAATAACGCACATGAGCGTGCTTAATGCCAGCCATACGCAGGTGTCTGTGTGCGCGCTGTCGCTCCATTCTGCCTTTTCATTCATCATCAATTACATTATTATATTTATACATACAAGAAGGCAATACAGCAGAATACAATATCGCAATAAAATAGAACAATTAGATGAACTATCAAGGCAGAGTGCAGATCAGAGTGCTCGTCACCCGCGGACACTGCAGAGAGGGACTGTGGGGCAGAGGCGGCCCTCATATATCAATAAGGATATAATTCTTTTTTCATCCAGATAACACTGTGTGTTATTCTGCACAGCGCGCACTGCAAGGCAATGATTATAATTTTGTTCTGAGCATAAAGAGCACTGCTTGTCTCAAATAAATACAAATATATATATACATATATTTGTCTTTCTAACGTGTCCCGTGTAAAATTGAAGATTGTACATTGACGATGGTAGCCTAGCTGATGATCTTGTGTCAATACGAATACTGTTATTATTATCTAGATAATATTTCCCACGGTGATTTCGGCTGGAAAGAGAAAACAGTCTGGAGATGACGTAAGAAGTAGACGCATATAGCAGCGCGAAGACGTTATGGTCCCGTGCTCTAAACTATCATTTATATTGTTTGAATTTACATATTGTTACTGAGTCAAATATAACATATAGTGACCAACCTTTTAGGTGTTTGCAAAGTTACAAAATAAATCTAGCCTGAAAAGTCATCGTAATTTTGATGGATCAGTACACGCACAATGTGTCGTCTTAGTCTTTTATTTCGGCTAGAATTACAATTACTTAGCATATTTAGACAAATAATTTACACAGTTTCATTATGATCACGATTCCTTTGCAACATCAAGTTCTGGTTTAGTGAAAATCAATTTGGCAAAAGGCTGTATCAGCGCAAAATACATAGCGGTCAACTGACCGCAGGGGGCGGTGCAAGGTATGTTAAGAGCGCGGCGGTCCTAGTGTTAAGTATCTTGCCCAAGGACACAACGGCAGCAGACATCAGTGGGAGTTGTGAAGTAGGCCTTGTGGCTACATTAGTAATTTATCACTACCTGTCTGAAAGAATTGAGTGACCTGTCCAGAAAAGGCCTGTATAAAACTGATGCATTATTGAACATGTAGATACCCGGGTTAGTCCCTGATGCATTTAGATTGGGTTATAAATGAGAAGTGTTTGTACTCTGCATAATGTAGGATCCAAGAGGTTTGACAGATCTAATGGTGATCACAGACGCTGTAGAGGCTGTAGATCCAGGACTGAGGTTGTGGGTATTTTAATGTACTCTGTATTCTAATACTTTTTTAACACTCACTGATACTGTTTTTAAATCTGTGATGAGTTGGATTCAGGTGGATTACACGGCTCTGGAAGTCTTTCACCACTGGTTTGGGTCCACTGCTTTGTTGAATATTCTCATCTTCCTGCTCGTCCACTGAGGGAGATAAGAATTTCCCGACCGCCAGAGATTCTGTCCCATGAGAAGTCTGAGCGAGCAGCCAGTAGAAACTCTCCCACCTCTCCAGTTTCCCAGATCGACTGCTGCAGGGGTTTGGACAGACAAATGCTGACAGTACAACTAAAGCACTCTCCCTTTTTCCCACTGGGTTTTCAGCCGTTTCTTGCTGATGCAGAAGGGTCTATGGACAGTCTTGATCCAGGACATTACCATTTATGGACACTGTTCATCTGTCCCTCATGGACTTGGAACGGCTTAATTATCTGATCTTTTGGGGAAACTAACAATCTTTGTAAAGAGCTCTATGTATTTTATACATAGACATAATAACGGACAGAGTCACGCCTATCTCGCCGTTCTAACTAATGGGCCAAAAATTGTGCTCTACTGGAGCTATCCAAAATGGCCGTGAGTGGTCCCGCCTACAAGAAATGTTGTGAAAAAACGCATCTGCGCATGCGTCAGCCGGCGCAGCTCCATTCATTTGAACGAGAGACTTCAAAAATTCACAGCGAGTAAACAAGAGTGGACCAAAAAAATGAACCCCCCTCAGCATTGACACACATGTGGAACGGAGGTTTGGGCCAAGAGCCAACTTTTGGTCCATCCTGTAAAGACGTTTTTGAGAGGTCTGCCAATGCTATATGTTAGCATTGGCTAATTCTACTTCTGGGTCCACCCCCATCGGCCCGGGGTGGTATTGCAAGCATGTCAGCACACGACATTTTGGCAACTTTTTAGCCGGGACCCGCCCCCACTGATTTTATACTGCATTTATTCACTTTTTATTGTATTAGTATTTTATATCTTGTCTTTGTGTTTCGTGGAGCCCCACTGGTGCTCCGTCTGCAAATTAAGTTTCTCACGGATGTATGATTTTGTTTGAAATTAAATGAATATAATTGAAAGTACTTTGGGATTTAGGGCTATACAAAAATACATTGAATTGAATTGAATGCAAATTTTTCATTGTATATTGAAGACAGACATCTGTAAAATTTCCAAATTACACAAATCTTGTTTTGTTTGGTTAGTTTGATTTCATTTGATTTGCTTTATGTATGAACTGTTCAATAGAAATAAACTTGCCTTGCCTTATATGGTCATGGTCACATGTTTGGTTCCTTCAGGTGATTTGAAAAGTATACATTCACACATTCATACATTAGTATACTCAGACACTGGGGTTGAGGTGGGGGAAGTGTCTTGCTCAAGGATACACAGCAGCGTTCACCGATGGCAGCTGGTTTTACTCCTGCTAACCTGTGGGACAGTCAATCTGACAGCTCACCAACTATGTTTATGTCAGGACAGTGACTCAAACCATCAACCACCAGTTCAATTTGGAGAGACGAGAAACAAGAAGCTTTGAGTATTTTATTGGGAGGAGGTTTGGCGCCCTAGGCCCCAGTGCGGCCTTCGGATCGGAGGGCCTCCATGCGAAGGAGCGAGCCAATCCCCCGGGACCTAGGCACTGGTGGCGGCATTTGCAGCGGGAAGCAGATTGAAGGCAGGGTGAAGAGGAGGGGGAGGGGAGGCGGTGGTTGCAGGCTTCGAGAAGGCCGAGAATGGGAGTTCCTCCGCTTTTAAGCAGCTTGCCTGGCTGGACCGGTGATTGGAAGGGGGCGTTTGCCGTGCGATAGGCTGGGGATGAGAACCGGCCTGGAGGGGTTACCTTTGGCTGACGTCTTCTAAATTGAACTTTCGCTGGCTGCATTTCAATTTGGAGAGACGAGAAACAAGAAGCTTTGAGTATTTTATTGGGAGGAGGTTTGGCGCCCTAGGCCCCGGTGCGGCCTTCGGATCGGAGGGCCTCCATGCGAAGGAGCGAGCCAATCCCCAAAAAAGGTTGTGAGTTGATGGAGTTTTGCAGCCTGGTTTGGAGGGGACAGACGTCGAGACTACTCTATGCTGTGACCGCTATCGCTATATACTGTGACCGCTATCGCTATATACTGTGACCGCTATCGCTATATGCTGACGAGTCGCGACCATCGCGCGCTAACCATTTTTTGCTATATACTGTGACCGCTAACCATTTTTTGCTATATACTGTGACCGCTAACCATTTTTTGCTATATACTGTGACCGCTATCGCTATATGCTGTGACCGCTATCGCTATATACTGTGACCGCTATCGCTATATACTGTGACCGCTATCACTATATGCTGTGACCGCTATCTACTGTGACCAAACTTGCGGATCCTCAGCTGCTGCCGCCACCAGGAAGTTTAGCGAGCATTTTAAGAAGATGCCAAAAGCCGCTGGGCTGCCAGGATGGAAGAAGTGTCAGGCCTGATGTATGAGGAGAGGGCCGATGATGACCAGCGGCCCAGCTGCTGGAGGGCGGAATAGGGGAGCCCAAGGGACGCGGCGCGCGTGGCGGCGCCTATCCGAAAGGAGTGGGCTGTGTAGAGATGGGGAGACATGTTACAAAGCAGCAGTACGGACCTGAGTTGGGCTCTGAACCAGTTGGAGGACATAGGGAGGTTATCGGGGGTAAGAAATAATGGTCCGTTGAGATCTCCTTTCCGAGAGCGGAGGCGAGTGTACTGCATCATGGATCTATAGGGACAGGGAGAAGTGTCAGACCGGGCTATGACTGTATTGCAAGCGCCTTTGCGTTTGGATGCTTGAGGTGGAGGTTGAAGTAGTCGGGATAATATGACAGGTCAGAGAGGCAATGTCTCGGGATGCATTTAAAGGTGGCGTGAGAGTTTGTGAATTCGCTTATGCGTAAGAAGTAAGTAAGTAAGTAAGTAAGTTTTTATTTATATACCGCCTTTTCACTGCAGATCTGAGTCTCAAAGCGGTTTACAATTGTTAATTTTGGGCATTTGTCTCTCACTCCACACAGAGATGGGAGGGGCCAGTACAGGAGGCACATGCCAGACCTATTGTACATATTTTTAGTGGTAGGGGAAACCGGAGTACCCGGAGGAAACCTACGCAGACACGGGGAGAACATGCAAACTCCACTCAGAAAGGCCCTGGTCCGACCGGGATTCGAACCCAGGACCTTCTTGCTGAGAGGCGAGAGTGCTATCCACTCAGCCACCGTGCCGCCACCGTGCCCCATTTTCATGTAGGATGCAGCGGAGGAGAGAAGGTGAAGAGACGGAGGGACTAGACCAGGGCGAGGGATTCCGTGCAGGGGATCTGGCATGGCGATGGATTGGCAGAAGGGCAGAGGCGTCAGAACTCCTGGAATTTAAAGCGAGAGAGAGAGTCAGCAAGACAGTTAGGTGACGAGGGACGTGACGAGCAGTGATGATAAAATGTTCAGGACTGAGAGCCATGTGATGCGTCTAAGGAGGGTGTGATTTGGGGAGAGGATGAACGACCTCTGTTAATTATTTTAATGACGTCGAGGTTGTCGCACGTCACGGAAATCCTTTCCTATGCCACGTATGGTTCCGCAGCACGCAGGCTACGGTCATGGGATATATCTCGTGGAGCGCGGAGGAGATGCTTCGAGGGAAAGTGTCGGGCCGGGGCCCGGCGAACCACTGGTCCTGGAAAACCCCCAAAACCCACGGACGGGGCTGCGTCCGTGAAGAACCGCGGGGCATCTGAGACAGGATGATGTCACTGTAAAAAAAAAAGAGATACACCGTCCCGGCGGCTCTGCAGACGGGACCGGAACGCCAGGTCGGAGCGGCGCCCCGCGTCCGGGTAGACAGCATCGTTGAGGGAGGAGACGGAGCCGGCGAGGGAGAGGAGTCTGGAATAAAAGAACGACCTTGGGGAATGATACGGACGGCATAATGAAGATGCCCGAGGAGGGAGAGCAAGGAACCCTCGAAGTGACGGGAAGGCCAAGGCAGACCGGGAGAAACGCGGATGCGTTCGAGCTCGTCCAGCGGGAGGGAGGCCTCCATGGCGCGTGTGTCGAGGCGGATGCCGAGAAACTCCAGAGCGTTGGCGGGGCCTGTGGTCTTTCCGGAGTGGAGGAATCCGAGGGCAGAGAAGGCGGGCCTGAGCTTGCGGAGAGAGCCCCCGGAGCAGTCTGAGGGTGGGTTGACTACGAGGGAATTATCGGGGAAATGCAGGCAGAGGGGAGTGTCAGGATTTAAGCAGACAGAGACGGATCGTGGTGTGCCAAACTCTGGAAGTTTATTTAAGTTGCTCTCAAGTTCCACTGGTTTACTCTGTTTCTTCTCCTCAGACAGAATAAAGGCAGTACACAGTTTATATAGTCATTGTCACGTCACACATTGAAAGACATACGTGTCACAAAGAGACAGTCACATCATAGTCATAACATGGAGTCCTTGTAGAGTCCTTGTACAGTCCTGCACGTAGGCCATATTGCTATCTAATACTAATACCCTCCCCTTTGATCACATAATCACATGTGATCATTCAATTTGATCAATCAATAAAGTGGAAAAAAAAAGAAAAAAAAATTCCCAAAAAAAACTTTAAAAAATTATTAAAAACAAAGAAAATGTATGCATTAAACTCATAATCATCAAATCAATATCAGTGGATTTTATCCTCTATCCTGGGAAAAAAACAAAAAACAAAAACAAATCAAAAATAAAAACAAACAAACACTATTGGACACACAAGAACTCAGCAGATTCAGTCAAAACACAGACAAAAACGAGCTGAGTCTCAAATTTGAAGCTAATTTCACTTTTATTACTCTATACTTTTATTCTAATGCTAATTGTTTACACTTCACTTATTTCACTGTATTATTTTCACTTTTTAATCTTAGACTGTGTACTTTACTTTCACTATTCACTATAGTTTAAAACTATTCTAATCTATTTACATAAATCTCTCTGTTCTGTGGTTTACACTCTAATTATCAGTGGCATTTATCAGTGGGATTTTGCTCTATGTCTATTCTCATTCTCAGGAATAAAACTGTGAACACAGTAAGGCAAATGGTCAACATTTACACTTCTATAGTGGCCAGTGATTTATTACTTTTTATTATCTAAAGATATTATTGTCAGGCAGTTTGGGATGAATGTACATCATTAATCAACTTAGTATTATACAAGAGCTAATCTATTTTAGCAGGTTTGGGGTTGGGGTCAGTTATTCTACAATGGTGTTTGTGCTGGAAACTTCTCAATATCTAAATATCTACTATTGTGTTTTTGGGCTACACCCCAATACATCAAAATGCTTTTAAATGCTTTTGAATCTCTGTTGGTTGTAATCTATCTCATTGATCTAGGCATTAATCTAGACTACACTCATATGGACTTTTGCATTGTCAACATTCACTCATGTTTGAACACAAGTGAATTTGGAAGGTATCTAATAAAACTGTACATAAACTGTAATTAACTTTATCTACTTTTTGAGTAAATGCTTGTGAAATGGTCCCTTTACCATTTGATATTAGCACTGGCTAAGAATATTCTCTATTTTTGAAAGCATCTATGGTTGATGCATTTATCTAATTCTATTTCTACACTATTGTTTAACTCCAAAGCTCGGTTGCAGCTTGAGTCAAGGCATTTTTCTAATTTGTGACTTCTGTCACTTTTAATGGCTGTAACATAACTCTGATTCTAATATTATAGCTGATCTATCAAAAGGATAACATTGTAGGGTACTATTTTAACTCTTACGTGGAAATGTGTTTATGAAAAACAAAGGAAGTCAAATTCTACTTTTTTACTACTATTTAACATCTACTAAAACGCTACAATACTTATACTTTATCATTTTCAAAGTTTTTGTCTGTCAGATGTCTGAATACTTAACATGTATATTGCATTTGTCACAGTTGTGGTTCTGGTTGTAGCAAAAGCATCGGCAATAGACGTTTTCATTGGCTGGTTCTTGTTCCGCAAATGGCTGTGTCCAATAGATCATCAGATGTCCAGAAGCTAGGGACAAACAAAAACAAAAGAAAGAATCATGAGTATCTCTCTCATTTAGCACTCATCAATGTATGATTTTAGAAATATAAACATCACTCCCCAGTTTTTCTCTCCAAGGTCCTCAGATCCTCAGGTCCTCAGGTCCTCAGGTCCTCAGGGTCCCCTGAGGGTGAGTCTCAGTCGTCATCAGGTCAGGTCATCTTGGACATCAGTAGGGTCCAAGCCATGGTTCTGGTCTCTCCAGTTGGACATCGGATCTCCAGATACAGTCTTTTCAGTTGAAGCACATCAGGTCATTTGCGATGCACTTCTGGTCAATGGTGCAGTGTCTCAGTTCCTGTACACAGCTTGTTATGCAGTAGTTACTTTCTATGGTTAGTCACTTTGATTCTACTTTAACACAATTTCTATTCATGCTGTTGCTAATATCCCTCAGACAAAAAGCAAGCGCAATGATTCAGTTTACTTCTCTAATTTGGGTTTGGGTTTTTATCAGATGTAATCAATGTAATTACTTCACACAGTACAAAATCAACAAATCAAAAGTGTCAGGACAGACGTCAATTAAGTCCATGACAATATAGAATTCAAATGAACATTTCTGGTCTCAAAAAATACTGATTCAACTAAAGATTCAAGTGATAGACAATTAAAAATGTGTTTACATTGGAGTAAACTTTTAAAATGCTTTTTTCTCATGTTCTGCTTTTTCATGTATCTATATGTAAACGTGAATGTGTGAGTGTGTGTGTGTATGTGAATTTTGGGGTTGTGTCTCAAGACTCCACGAACCACCTGTAGGTGTCAAAGGTCACACTGTGGTGATGCAAACCAACTGGACACACTCTCAACTCTCATTCAGGTCTTTCCCTGATGCTCCACCCATCACGTCTCCAGAGACCTCCACTTTTCATGGCCCCGGTCTCTCTCACACCCACTCAGTTCTGCAGTGGCGTGGGGAGGGGCAAGGAGGTGGCATTTTCCTTTGCTCTTAGCTCTGTGACCTGTGGCTGGGTGGGCTTTGGTGTCCAGTGTCCAGCAGTCCAGTGACCCTGTACAGTGTGTGCTCTTGGTTCTGGAAAACAACCTTATAGTCAAATTAAAAACAACAGAGATTGTGAATGAGATTGTTTTTCTCTCTGAAGTCTAAACAATTTTGAAGCGCTCTTGGCTTTCCCAAGCGCTATGTAAATAAAAGATTACTTATTATCTTACTAATGATGACATTTAAAACCAGAAACTCTCAATATAAAAAAACAAGACTCAAATCTCTTAAACCTTCAAACTTTAAAATATGTATTATGTACTTTTGTACTGTGTGATGTTTTTAATCTTGAACATCTTGGGTTTCACTTTATGGACTTTCCCTTTTACACTTATTTATCTCAGCATCTATTCTACTAATTTAAAATAATTGCAGCATTTTTCAAATGAAGTCAGTATGGATTGAAGCACATTTTAGACCAGGCTCCTGTGCTGCGTGCATCTGCAGCAGGAGGAAGGTCAGGTGCATAGTCAAAACAAAAACAAAAGTCACCACTTAAATGTGAATTGGGTGAATTGGGTAGTTTAACTTAATAATATAATACTTTTACAGCCTAATTCCCTCTTTCTTTTTTAGACGAAGTCTACAATCATTAATCACTTTTAACAGATTCTAATTTAAATGTTTGAAAAACGGCTTTTGTAACTAAAATAAAAACATACATGAAAAAATTCTCACAAACAGCTATGAAATATATCAGAGATACAATAATGGACTCACAAAATAAGCAGCAGATTTAAAAAGAAAAGCAAAGCTTTTTGTACTAATCTTTGGGTTCCAAAAACATACTAATTCAAAACTTATATTCCCTAATGGTGTTTAAAAACGTTTAACTGTGTCTAACACAATGTTCAAATGGCAAATTTAGCAAATTTAACGGAATAACTACTATGAAAAGCCAAACATCCTAAAGCAGTAGCTCCCCTTTAAATCAGAGCAGCAGCTCAGCAGCAGCGAGGGCGGGGGGGTTCCTTTCACACAGACGCGCACACACAGGCAGAAAGACACAGAAGAAGAACTTTCAAGATTAATTTTTTAAGCGAATATAACTGATGTTGTAGTTTATACTTTTGTCATCCAAGTCTAGAATTGATCACTTTCCACACTAGTAACAAAAGGCACTCTTTAGTGTTTAACGTTTCCCTTTTTATAATTACTTTTAATTCTACACCATGGTTTCTCTCAAAGGGACTTTAACCCTGAAGCTTCTTCTCAAAGGGACTTTAACCCCGAGGCTTTTCTCAAAGGGACTTTAACCCCGAGACTTTCTCAAAGGGACTTTAACCCCCAGGCTTTTCTCAAAGGGACTTTAACCCCGAGACTTTCTCAAAGGGACTTTAACCCCGAGGCTCAAAGGGACTTTAACCCCGAGACTTCTTCAAAATACAATTTAGAGAGTTTGACAGACCCCAAAAAACAGACCAAAATTTAGCTAATATCCAATTATGCAGACTTTACATATTAAAAAAGGTGTCTGCTTACCTTATTCTTGTCAAACCGGTTCCAAGGACTGTCCGAGAGGTCTGCCAACTCTTTTCCGCGTCGGAATATTCAATTTAAAAAACAAAAGTGACAGAAGCGACAAGAAGCATCCAGGAACAGCTCTTCCAGCCTGCTGGAATCCCCGCTCCCAGACACAGCATGCCGATCTCTCACGCAGAGGAAAAGAAACAAAGCAAAACTCCCTCAAAACAATCCAGAGAATGGCACAAACCGAGCCGCGCATTCTCCACCAAATCTGTCAGGATTAGGCAGAGAGAGACGGATCGTGGTGTGCCAAACTCTGGAAGTTTATTTACGTTTCTCTCAAGTTCCACTGTTTTACTCTGTTTCTTTCCCTCAGACAGAATAAAGGCAGTACACAGTTTATATAGTCATTGTCACGTCACACATCGAAAGACATACGTGTCACAAAGAGACAGTCACATCATAGTCATAACATGGAGTCCTTGTAGAGTCCTTGTACAGTCCTGCACGTAGGCCATATTGCTATCTAATACTAATAGGAGCCGTGCGTAATTAAGCAGAAACGGACACGGCGCCTCCGAGAGATTGTTGAACAGAGAGGGACTACTCCGGCAGACAAAGGTGAGGCGCACTGCGAAGAAGAACTCCGACGCCACTTGACCCCTGAACAGCGCCAGTGGTCGGGGTGGATGGGCAGCAGCTTGAACGCGTCCGGGATGACGGCCTTGGAGAGCCAGGAGCCGGGGCCGAAAGTCTTTATCAGCCTGATCGCGTGGTCCATGGTAGCGGACTGCAGGGAGAAGGGCGCTGGAGGGAAGGGGCTGTGGATGCTCGGGCGGGCCCGGAGCGGGGACAGGAGAGGACGAGTATGAAACGCTTCTTCCTGGAGTGCTTGCGGGTGGCGATGCCCATCGGGTTAGAGCGAGACGGAGAGAAGGGGCCGATGACGTAGCCCACGGACACCTCCCGCGCCCGAGCCGCGTGCCGACTTGGGGCTCACGGAGAGCCGGGAAGAGGTTGCGGGACACGAGACGCCGAGGGACCTAAACAGAGCCTGCAGTCTAATGTGAGGGATTTAAATAGAGCTTGCAGTCCAAGTGAGGTATTAAAACTGAGCCCGCAGTCCAAGTGAGGCGTCTAACGGAGAGCCTGCAGTCCGGTGCGAGGGAGTTAAACGACCTGTAGTCCGAGGTGAGGGATTAAACTGAGAGCTTGTAGTCCAGGTGAGGGATTCAACATAGCCCGCAGTCCTAAAAGAGGGATTTATAACTGAGAGCTTGAAGTCCGAGTGAGGGATTAAACCGAGAGCTGCAGTCCAGTGTGAGGGATTTAACAGTTGTTACGGTCCAAGTGAGGGATTAACTGAACCCGCAGTCCAAGTGAGGAGCTTAACCGAAAGCCTATAGTCCAGTGTGAGGGATCCAACAGAGCCTGCAGTTTATTTAATTTATTTATTTATGTATTTATTTATTTATTTATATTTATTCATATTTATATTTATTTATATTTATTTATTTTTATATATAAGCGTTCCAGATATGAGCAGAACCATATTTTTCTTCTTTTCCTGTCCAGAGGGATTTAAACGGGGCTTGCAGTCCAAAGAGAGGGATTTAAACAGAGCCTGCAGGCCAAAGTGAGGGATTAAAACTGAGCACGCAGTCCAATGTGAGGGATTAAAACTGAGCTCTTGCAGTCCAATGTGAGGAATAACGGAGCTTGCAGTCAGAGTGAAGGATTTAACGGAGCTTGGTTAAGAGAGCCTGCAGAACAATGCGAGGGCTTTAAAATGAAGCTGGCACACCAATGCACGGGGCCAACTGAGCCTGTAGTACAATGTGAGGGGAATAAACCGTCCGCAGGTCTCATACTTCTACATCATGGTGCTAACGCCCCTTAGGCTTCGCTATGGGTATACTCCAGAAGCACCTAGATTCCCGCCAGAGAGAACTAAATGCTCCAATCACATGCCAGTCCCATCTATAAATAGCCCTCTACGGCCCGTACCAACCACTTTTCACTCTGGCGTGTTGTAGAATTATATACCCCATGAAGGAGGAAACTCAAAGGTCCTTTGTCTGATCAAAAGCGTAAGTTTATTGTTAACGCACAGTGCGGAGAGTCAGCATATGCACACAAAGGCAGCATGCTCAGCTCTGGGGGCCAGAGCCCCCAGCTTCCTGTATCCAAGACACACACGAAAGCCAGTCCCGCCCACAACAGATGGGAGGGGGGCCACCGGTGCAGGATGTAGAGAGTGCACACATACAGACCGATACATATGCAAGAGGTGAAAGGGGGCAAGAGTGATAGCCATTGTCTGTAGGTGTCGGGGGGGTCCGGCTCCTTCCTGGCAGCAGGGACATATGGATATAAGCAGGCATACAGATTCAAGATACGAAAGACACAAGGGTGTGACAGACAGCAGGGGGCCCTCACAAAGCTCAGCATGGCGTCAGAAGGGCGTCTCTGCATTGATAAAAGGCCTTTGACGTCCGTGTATTTGCTGCGGCTGGTTTTATGTAATTACTCCAAAAACTGTCACCACACTCCCCTCTTTTGATAATTCAAAACCATTTTTGCATTAATCAGTTAAATACCAGAGGCATCGTAATCACACCACCTTCAAGCTTGAAACACTTAAATTATTGCTGTCCAAAGTGGACAAGAAAAGAAGCATGCTTGTCAATAAAAGAAAGAGCACATTATAATTACACAATGGATCCGGACAGCGATAAGAGAAGACAATATTAACATAATAAACACGGTCAGCACGGAAAGTAGTGTCAGTGTGGCCAGCATAACAGTCCAAGGGCCCATTCCGGTCTTAGCCGGGCTACGTTCGGTAGTCTTTTCCGCGGGAATACTCACGAGCAGTGCCGTCTCGCAGTCAGTGGCACCGCTCCCTATGAGCGTGTGTGGAGCGTTAGTGGTCATGGCGATGTTTGGTCTTGGAGCGGCAAGACTCTAATTGCGTTGAAGCCTTGGCCTCAGCACTCGGTTGGGCAGAGTGCTCGGGGTTTGGGGTGTGGAGACCATGGCTTGAGCACGCTCCAGATCGGCCAGGCCCAAAGCTCATTTGATGGGAGACCGCATGACAGCACGCTTCACCATGTGCCTCATCAGGAACTGTAGAGCAGCCCTCATCTCCACCTCCTCCGGACACACGGGAGACGAGACACCAGGGGGCACTCCAGCAGAGCTCAAATCTGCATTATGGCCAGAGGGAACAAGCTCTGGAGAAATCTTTGGAATGGGCAGCAGCTCTGCATACTTGCTGCAGGCTGAGCAGAGCGCTCAGGGCCTTCATGGCTCCCAAGCCTTCGGATCCGGGGGCTGGGGAGTTGGGCAAAAGGGGGGTCGCCTCGGGAACGCTGGGATTCTCTGGGTGTTGTTGTTGGCCTGCTTCACCGACGGTGGCCGCACGCCAGCCGACTTCTTCATCGTAGGGAGCCGCGGATGGGCCTGGTCCGTCCGCGCCCTCGGTGTCCTCGTCTATGGCCCTCAGTGGCAGCACCGCACGACAGTGGTTGGCGTGGATCCAAGTTGTCCTCTCCGCGACCTTAACGGCAGTGTCCGTCACCAGGAGGGCGAGGAATGGGCCGAGCCAGCGCTTGGACCGCCAATGCTTTCGTCTCGTTTCCTTCATCAGGACCCAGTCGCCTGCGCAGCCTGTGGCAGGGCGCTCCTGACCTGGGCAGAAATAGAGGACAAAAGTGCATTAATTTCCTTACAATAGGACAGCATGTCGTCATCACACAAAGAGGTGCTTGGCAGATCTCTGTTCGGGGGTCCCGCGCCCAACGTGGGGCTAGCGGCAGAGCTTTGAGTGCCATTCTCTCGCTCGCACGTGCCTCCGGACCAGGGGGCGTAACTGCAGTGTTTACGTATATCAATGCCCAGAAATTCACCCACTTCCTCAATGACTTTTGCTACAAAGTGACTGCCAGTGTCACTAGAGATTTTTTCTCGGGGCACAATTTTTGTGAGCAGAGCTTTCACCACCGCGTTGCTTGTGGCGTGTATGCCTGCAAATACTTCAGTCCATTTGGACCAGAGATCCGCCAGAACCAGACAGTATTACTTACCTTGGCATGGTGTGAGTTCAACAAAGTCCCTTTGGACATGTTGAAATGGGCGCAGGGGCGGAGGATGAGCAGCCTGTTGGATACTTTTGGGACTTACCTGGGTTGTGCGCGAGGCATATAGCGCATGTTTGGCTGAATCTCTGTGCCAATGCCGTAAACCCCTTTGTATACCAATTCTGTGTGATTAAATCACACATCATCCCTCCTTTTGAGGCATGGTCCCGACCATGTGCTAAAATTGCAAACTGTCTGAAGAAATGCCGTGATAGGCACGGTTTGCTGTCTGGTCCCAGCCACACACACCATGCCGTCGTTGAGCCCCATTCCCCTCTCACAGCAGCGTCTCTGCTGGAGTAGAAAATATCAACGTCTTGAGTGAGGTAGTGTGTGTGTGTGTGTGTGTAGAGGTGCGTATGCCGCTGCCTTGTCCGCGCGCCGATTCCCTGCAGAGATGGGATCAGTGGCATTAGTGTGGGCCTGGCATTTGCATACAGCGATCTCTAAGGGCAACATTACAGCTTTCAGCAGACGTTCAACCTGTGTGGAATTAAGAATTGGTTTACCATCAGATTTCATAAAATTGCGGTGTTTCCACAGTGCTTCCCAGTCGTGCACCACAGAGAAACCATAGCGCGTATCACATAATATGTTAACAGTTTTGCCCGCTGCCAGCTCACAAGCCCCGGTGGGCGCGACCAGCTCAGCGGTTTGTGCTGAGTGGTAGTGGGGCAAACTACCAGAGTCTATAGTATCAAAATCAGAACACACAGCATAGCCGACTCGGTTCTTCCCAGTGTTGTCACGTGACGCGGCTCCGTCTGTATAAAAAAAAATCAAGTCAGGATTAGTCAGAGGCACCTCTTTCAGGTCTGGCCTGGGAGTGCATATCTGTTCTATTGTGGCGATACAGCAGTGTTCCTCCCCTTCCTCTGGCGTGGGCAGCAGCGAGGAGGAGTTCAGCTGTGTGCATTCCTTCACCGTAGTTCAAAGAGCACCGTGTTGTACCCCAGCCAACGAGCCGCAGAAAGGCGAGAGGCCCTCTGCTCTAACAGGATCAGGGAAACAGCATGGGGCACAAGCAAAGTTAGTTCAGTGTATCCCACAAGGTCACGTGATGCTAGGTCCGCTTTCTCAGCGGCAGCCACAGCCCGCAGGCAGCGAGGCAACCCTGCTGCCACGGGATCGAGTTTTGCTGAGAAGTGAGCAGTGGGTCTCAGTGGCCCTCCGTGAGGCTGCAAAAGTACCGACTGTTCCGTTCATCTCCAGTTGCTTTTCTCCCGGATCGTCGTCAATTCATATTGTGACCTATCGTCCGAGTGAGGATGTTATACGAGAGCTTTGTAGTCCAGAGGAGGATTCAACATGCCCCGCAAGTCCTAAAAGAGGGGGAGTTAAATAACTGTAGAGCTTGATAAGTCCAAGGGGAGGGGATTAAACCGAGAGCTGCAGTCCAGTGTGGAGGGGATTGAAACAGTTTTTACGGTCCACAGGTTGGATTTAACTGAACGCCGCAGACAAGTTGAGGGAGTGAAACGGTAAAGCCACAGTCCATGTGAGGATCCAACAGAGCCGCCTGCAGTTTTTATTATTTTAGTTTATTTATTGTATTTATTTAGGTTATTTATATGATATTTGATTCATATTTATTTATATGTTATGTTATTTTGTATATATAGCGTTCCAGATAGACAGTACCATATATGGCAGTGCCAACATGAGGCAGTTCGGATAAAAGCAGTTCCGTATAAAGGGCCGTTCATAAATAAGGCAGTTCCATATATAGCAGGTTCCCTAATATGCAGCCCCAATGGGGGGGGGGGGTATAAAGCAGTTCCGCATGAAGCAGTTCCTGGTACAGTATAAACAGCTCCAGATATAAGCAGTTCCAGATATAAGCAGTTCCGTGAGGGATTAACCTGAAGCCTCGCAGTCCTAGTTGAGGGGATGCTAAGTTGGGAAGCCGCAGTCCAGAGGGATTTAAACGGGCTTGCAGTCCAAAGAAGGGATTTAAACATGTGCTCTAGTCCAAGAGGGATTAAAGAGAGCCTGACAGGCCAAAGTGAGGGATTAAAACCTGAGATCTTTTGCAGTCCCATGGTGAGAATTAAACGGAGCTTGCAGGCCAAGTGAAGAGTGGAAAACGGAGCTGGGGCATGAGTAGCCTAGCAGAACAATGCGGTGGGCTTTAAACTGAAGCTTGCCCACACAATGCTCGGGGCCCAACTGAGCCCGCAGTACAAGCGCGGGCCAACTGAGCCTGCAGTACAATCGAGGGGAAAAAAACCGTCCGCAAGACACAAACTGTACCCACAACGCCAGAAGACAAGGGACAACACGACGGGACCACGCTGTACCGGCACGAGGAGGCAGGGATGCGCACGGCTCCCACCGCACCGGTCCAGACCGGCCGTATGCAGCAGCAGGCCGCGACGAGACGAGCAGCGGCGGACCCGCAGAAAGAGCCCGCAAAGGAGGAGAGCGGCAAAGACCCACGGACCACAGCACGAGACCCGCAGCAGGTGCAGCGACGCGGAGGAGGAGCGGACCACACGCAGCAAGACAGAGGACAGCAGGGACACATGCAACGAGTAAGCGTGAGTAGACAAGCGATTCCTCCAGAACGGTTCTATGCAGGCTTCGAGAAGGCCGAGAATGGGAGTTCCTCCGCTTTTAAGCAGCTTGCCTGGCTGGACCGGTGATTGGAAGGGGGCGTTTGCCGTGCGATAGGCTGGGGATGAGAACCGGCCTGGAGGGGTTACCTTTGGCTGACGTCTACCAAATTGAACTTTCGCTGGCTGCATGTCACAGAGCTGTACCATCTGAGCTACTATCACCCACACATGCCAAACATATCTCCAGGACTTGAAACATAAAGCAGAGGAGAGGGTCTTGAGGCCAAAAACCTACAAACCAATGACCTTGAACCCACCTCTGATCTGATTTATGTGTGACAGAAATCCACTTGACTAAAGCCATACTGTATCTGCTGTAATAGTGAGCTAATCAGGCACAAAGCTAACAATCCTAACACATTTTCCAATCATGGTGAGCTCATTTCTTGACTCTCAATTATACATTTCCTTCTGAAGCCACATGCCACACTCTCTGGTCTAACTCGTCTTGAACCACTGGGATCCTCCTTCTCCTTCTCCCCAAACCAATTAGTCATGTAGGCTTTCCCTCCAACTCCGCTTCATGTTTGATTTCTTTGAGGCGGATGTGAATGAAAAATTCATGGCAGTCCCCAGATATGACTGGAGTGATTATGCGGTCTGCTCGCTCCTCTGCCGGGAAAGACCACTGGGACAACCCCTGGAACCTCGCGGGTCACAGGATGTCCTCGTCATGGATATTAAATCTATATATTAGGCCGGTCACAATAAGACGTGTTTAAGACCAATAAGACTAAAGAGCTGGATAACAATAGACTTTGTTGAAACTACCCCTGATGATGTATTATATTGCTACGAAAAAGATTATTGCAAGGAGATTTTTGCAGACCGGATTGAGTGAGGGATCCGCTCCCACGGAGAGACAGGCTGTAGACCCAGGACTGAGGTTGTAGATCCAGGACTGAGGCTGTAGACCCAGGACTGAGGCTGTAGACCCAGGACTGAGGCTGTAGACCCAGGACTGAGGCTTGTGACAATATTTATTTTCTGGATTTACAGACACGATATCAAAACGTAAATACCAACATCACAGAAAGCACTAAACCATAGAATTTTAATCTCACAACGCTGAGTGTGACACAGTTACTTGGTTACTGAGCCAGAAGATTTTACTTTTCAATGTCAATCAAAAAGAACCAGTTGGAACCAAAATCTCTCTATAAGCACCTTTTTATTTTGCATCATTGAGCTAGCGGGTTAGCCTTGAAAACAAACAAATAATGGATACTATTTGTTGAATGGATATCTGTAGTCTCTCTCGCGTCGCCATATGTAACACGACATTCTGTGAGGACTTAATATCTTCTTGTGCAAATGCCAAGAGGACGGCTGTACACACACACA
The DNA here is from genome assembly GCA_964034765.1 of Knipowitschia caucasica. NCBI lineage: Eukaryota > Metazoa > Chordata > Actinopteri > Gobiiformes > Gobiidae > Knipowitschia > Knipowitschia caucasica. The sequence continues at coordinate 4,086,970 of OZ035830.1, forward strand.
CACACAATAGCTTGCATAAATATTTGATCTGCTCCTATAGTTCGCTTTTTTCCATTATTTATGTACAACCAACATCTCATTAATGTTTTCTCACTCTGGCCATGTGATATTTCAACTATCCAACCACCCACACATGATGCTTTTGTTGGTACCCTATAGTGTAACTAATTTATGATTTGTTTTCCTCCAGAGAAGAGAAGCAGCCAGGCCCACGCTCGTACAACGGGCTGTGGAGTAAATAGGTTCCATCTCCTTTAACATTGATGGTCTTGCTTCAGCCAAACTGCTCTAATGTGATGAAGCCATGAAAAGGAAAGATTTGCATTCCGTGTGACTTCATCAGCATCAGCCTCAGCTTCAGCCTCCTCAACAGAGTACCAGAGAATCCCTCCTGCAGACCTCTTGCAGTATTTCTGCCGGGGTCAGAGGCCAAATGTAAATGTAATGAATAAATAAAAACAATACATATATTAAAAGCTCATCAAGCATCTGCCGGGGTCTGATGTCTGAACATATACCTATAATATTTCATGTAAAAAGGTAATACATCAAATTCTAGTGCACTTTTTGTCCTGTCCTCTACCACTAAGCTACAAGCCTGAAGATCAAGTTTAACCTCTTGGCCACACCAACAGGCTGACGTGAGTCCAAAGGGATACGATCAGGCTCAATTACATAGTGGTCATAGTATTTATTCTCCCTTTACCTGCATACAAAACTAGGTCTGCCAAAATATTTGCTTCAGCGATAAATCACTACTCAAGCTGATGAAATTTAGGAAAATCTGTAGAATCGCCAAAGAAACAGCATGTGGTCTATACCACTGAGCTACAAACCCTAAAGATGGGTATTCTAGTAGAGTTGGTTATCCATCAACTTGTTTTAAAGATGTGAATAACATGGGCTAAATCATTTGATTGAAAACACCTTGGAGATGCTGGGGATTTAACCCAGTACCTCATGCACGCTAAGAATGTAGTGCATCGTTGAGTTACATCCCTTCTCCAAGTTACCAGGTTTCAGGAAGCAAGCAAATAAGTAGTTGCCAACAACACATCATGCCAAGGTCTAAAGTTCACTCACGTTGCTGACAGGATTCAAACCTGTGCAGGGAAACCCCAATGAATTTCGAGTCCATCGCCTTAACCCCTCGGCCACAGCAACAGAATGACTTGATGATTTTTAAGGGATACGATGTATCTGTAGAGCAAAAGAAGCAGAGCGCACTCTACCACTGAGCTACATCGCCTTAAAGTGGTTCTCACCCCCGCTCCTCGGAGCTTACGTCACTCACATTTCCTGTTCAAATCTTCCGCTAAATGGGCGTAGCCTGGAGGACTAAAGGGGGCGTGAACGAGACTGGGCCGTTTACATAGCTCTGGGCGGGGGGCTGCTGACGTCAGGTCCAACTTGCAGACGTCAGGTCCAACTTCTGTGCCAGTGTTGGCCCCAGATTCAAAATTCAAATGTAGTAATACAGGTCGCCAGCAGATGGTGCCTCATAGACGGTTTTAGGCAGAAAGTTTAACTTTCAACTAATTTGCACCAGAGTGAAAAAACTATGACCAGGATATGTAGACAACACTATTGGACACTCATTTAAATCGTTTATCAGCAAAAAAAAGTGGATTTGAGGGTGAGTTGTCCTTTAAGATGTGTATTTCATCACAGTTTGTTTTCCAACAACTTGTTTTCAAGATGTGCAATAATAAGATGGAATAATTCAATTGATTTTAAAAACTGAGCTACATTCCCCTTCTACCAAATATCACAAGTTAACCAAGCTTCATGAACTAATGTAATTTAATTGTTTCTGACAAAGGTAATAAAGTCAATATTAAGCCAATTTTAACGTATAAAAAAACACATGTACATCGGATTCACTCCCGTTCTAATAAGCAGGCTCGCAATACTGACTTGGCCAACGATCGGCCCAGAAGGAAATGATTAAAGACTGTTATTTTCAGAACAGCTCAACTTAGGAATGAGCTGCCGAGGGAGAGGAGGGATCTATCGTTCTTGTATGTTTTTGAAAGACTTAAATGTGCAATGCATCAATTTCATGTAATGTTGATGGACATTGGGTCTAGAAATATGTCTTCTGTGTGTCTCCCCCAGTGCGGGCGGGTCCCAGCTCAAAAGTGGCCAAAATGACGTGCGGTGACATGCTTGCAATACCATCCCGGGCCGATGGGGGTGGACCCAGAAGAAGAATTAGCCCATGCTAACATATAGCATTGGCAGACCTCTCAAAAACGTCTAGGATGGACCAAAAGTTGGCTCTTGGCCCTAAGCTCCGTTCCACATGTGTGTCAATGCTGAGGGGGGTAATTTTTTTTTTGGTCCACTCTAGTTTACTCGCGGTGAATTTTTGAAGTCTCTCGTTCAAATGAATGGAGCTGCGCCGGCTGACGCATGCGCAGATGCGTTTTTTCACAATTTTCTTGTGGGCGGGACCACTCGCAGCCATCTTGGATTGCTCCATGAAAGCACTTTTCATGGCCAACTCCTATGAACGACGGAGATAGGCGTGACTGGCAATCCCCAATAAAAAATAAAGACATCAGACAAAAAGGTAAGAACATCATTGATATTAATAAAGTCTTAAATGCTTGTCTGTGTCGTTACCGTCGCCTCATTTTATGTCCTGACAGAAAACAAGACCGTTGTAATCTGTATTTGAGTGTTGTTTTGAACTTGCCCAGTCGATGCAAATCAAGCTTTATGATGCTAAATCGCTGTTTGCAAAGCACACAACACACACACAAACAGGGGCCTATCCATTTCCATAAATTACCCGCTAACCGTGTCATTTGCGCGACACATTTTTTAACATGCAGAACGACGAGCCGCGAATTCACAATGAAAAGTTAACAGAGAGCGGCTTCCCCATTAGCATAACGACTGTAACATATTAACATAGCCCATCGCAGTAATGAGCAGAATGAGATTATCAGATAATGAATGTGTAATTACAAAACATGTCTTCATCCACGGGAGCTAGGGCTGCCTCTGGTTCTTCTTCTTCACGCTTTGGAGAAATGGATAAAGTGCGTTGAGCGTTTATCTAATCAGATCATCTGCGATTATGGGTTGGATCGGCTGTCGAGGGCTTTGTCGAATGAAATGAGTTGTTAATCTAACATTGGGAATAAATTCACACCGGTGCAATGTGTAATGTGTGGCCTGGATTCAGAAAACATACGTATGAGAGGTGAGAGACTTCAGCCCCGTTTCCATCAGTCCTACTTGGCTCTAACCGCGGCTCTGGAGCCGCATGCGGCTCTTGAGTGCTCCTCGAGTGGCTCCTGGAGCCTTTTTAAAAATTTCTGAAAATGGAGTGGGAGGGCTATGTTGTATTACAATGTGGCTTTTGTAGGAGGAAAAGCATTCTTAAAGTTTTTAAATGCTGTAAAAATATGTGTAAGTAATATTCAATTTCAACATTTCTATTAACGTAGTGCGTCATGTCCTGCGACATTAAGCTCTTGCTTCGGCCCACTCCTTTTGAGCAGAACTTGTCTGCTCAAATACACAAAAAAATACAGAAAAATGAAGGTTAACTTATACCTTAATGTAAAAAAAATACTACATTTATTTGTATAGCCCTTTTTACAGAGTGCTGCATGATCAACATAAACAATATAAATCAACAGAAACAGAGGACTGGAACAGGACAGAGCTGTTTCTGTTGGTGTTTTGCTGTTTTGGTGCTGACCTTGACCATCACCTTTTCCATTATACATGTATTTCCATAACAGAACAGAAGAGAAAACGCAAAATCATGAATAATGTGTTTTCTTTCAGACTTCCTGGATACACCCTGAATACTGGAGTCTGGAGTGAATACAGATTGAGAGAAATAAACTGCTTTGACACCTCAAAACACGTCTATTGTTCAGTTCAGTGCCGCTGGGACAGGGTTGAACCAAAAACAAACAAATTATCTGATTGGGATGGCCACCAAGAGACTGCTGAAACCATATGCACTGCACTCACACTAATCAAAAGTTAACTCCAACTTGTTTTGGAACACAGATCTCAAGTCCTCAGTGAATGATGTTCCAGCTTGTAAATATTTCCATTTCCTCATTGGGTTTTTTGGGTTTTGTCGTTGCTGGGTTGGCACTGCCAGGCCCCGCAGCTAAAGGCAGAGTTCCAGTGCTCCTCAATATTCAGGACGCTGCCACTTGGTAATTTGGTGCCAGAAGTGCAAACCGGCCATTTTAGATTACTGTACGTTTAATCGAGAGGCTCCCAAGTGGTAATACAAGTGGAGTTCATTTGCAAACTGGTCCAAATTTCACAAATTTAATAAAACATCCAGAAGTCCCAATAGGAAGTATGTCTTTTTTGGAACGTGTGAAAATAGTCTGAGCAGAGACTTCTCCACATACACTTCTTCCAGCTCATCCAAAGAAATCTCTCCTTGGCTCTAATTTACTCTACTTGGCTCCCCTCGGATCTACTTTACTCCCCTCGGATCTACTTTACTCTACTTGGCTCCCCTCGGATCTACTTTACTCTCCTTGGATCTACTTTACTCTACTTTACTCTCCTCGGATCTACTTTACTCTCCTCAGCTCTACTTTACTCTCCTCAGCTCTACTTTACTCTACCTGGATCCACTTGGATTTACTTGGCTCCCCTCGGATCTACTTTACGCTACTCTACTCTACTCGGCTCCAGAGTAACTCCCAACCCTAGTATTTACCTTTTTGGGTTGTGCAATAGGGATGTATCTTGCCTATTGGTGAGAAAGCAAAAGAGAGAGAGTAAATTTTTACAATTTTCAAAACTCCAATGGGGATTTAAAATGGAGAATATTACTCCCGTAAAACCTAAGCTCCACCCGTCCATTTTCCCACGACGCATAAAAAATACAAAAGTGAGGAGCTGGGAAACTTAGAGATTTAAACAAAAATTGAATGTCTTCATGACGAGGGTGCTGGCTCCTAGAGAGGACTCATTTGTACTAATCTACCCCGATTAGTACGTATTTATTTGTATGGCAAAATACTGATTCGGAGAAATAAACTTCTTTGACAGTGTTAAACCGAGGCGTTCCTAGGCCAGCTGAGAAACATAGTCCCTCCAACTTTTCCAGGCTCCTTCTCTGGGCTTCCTCCTGATGGCTGAGTCGATAGCTCTCTCGCTTCTCAACAAGACGGCCATGGGTTTTGAATCCCAGGTCCAGAGATAAAAATTCTCTACTGGGACAAATAAAGTGAAATAGGTAAATCCTACAGCTTCCTGACCAAGCCAAGCATCTACCTCTGGAGATGGGTCCCCAGTACTACAGCGACCACTGCTCCTGAGAGAGGCCCTCGTGGCAATGAAAGATTCGGCCCTCGTGTCCAACAAAGTGGACATTTTCATTCCCATTACACTCGGGCCAGCTCTGACCAGATTCTTCCCTTTTGAGCTGGTTCCACTCAACTTATTTCTTATTGATGATACAAATTATCCTCAGTATGATCTCTAAATGCACCATATGCCTTCTTCAATTATACAGATTATTTATCCAACTCCAAAAAGATCGAATATATCACAACAGTAGTCGATCAAAACTACTGATAGAGCGCACTTACGTACTATTTTATACTATTTCTCATGCTGCGTCTTCATTCCCCTCATTGTTTATTTTTGCCCATACAAGCAGAAAGAACGCTCCGGTCTTCAAAGTCAGAGCCATTACCTGATGAGGCAGAATAATGAGTTAACATTGGAGAAATGCTCTAACAGATGGTGCTGTGATTTATGCGGCTCGCACTCTCAAATCTTGCATATGTTTTATGGAACGTTACGTTGGATGTGTTCTTTATGGATTTGTTTACAACACATTTCCCCGCGCTACGTTTCCTTATGATTATGGGACACCTCTGTTTTCATGCTTTTGTTTTTCCAAATTGCAAACATGAAGATTGGTTTTGTTTTGTAACTAGCAATAAGTAAATAAGAAGTAAAGCAGTGACCATTGACCACCAGGCAGGACCAGGCCTTTCTGTGTGGAGAGAAACCTAAAAAAAAAACCATAGTAGGAGAGGTATGCGTTCCCATAGACAGACTGAGGCTGTAGATCCAGGACTGAGGCTGCAGATCCAGGACTGAGGCTGTAGATCCAGGACTGAGGCTGCAGATCCAGGACTGAGGCTGTAGATCCAGGACTGAGGCTGTAGATCCAGGACTGAGGCTGTAGATCCAGGACTCAGGCTAGGACTGAGCCTGTAGAGCTAGGACTGAGGCTGTAGATCCAGGACTGAGGCTGTGGATCCAGAACTGAGGCTGTGGATCCAGGACTGAGGCTGTAGATCCAGGACTGAGGCTGTAGATCCAGGGTTGAGGCTGTAGATCCAGGACTGAGGCTGTAGATCCAGGGTTGAGGCTGTAGATCCAGGACTGAGGCTGTAGATCCAGCATACTAAAAACAACAAGGCTGTGGATCAGGCAGGACCCTCTAAAGGTCTTTGGTAGTCCACTCACAGGTTTGGTGCTGAGTACAAATAAATCGTTTTGTGGAAAAATCTATGATGGTGATGGTTATTAATAGTTTATTGCATGGTCATAGAGAACATCAAGGCTAACAGCTATTTATTCATTCCTTGTACACAGGCAATATATCTCCACATTACGAAACTGTGCCGAGACTACTCAAGACCATCTCCAACTTACAAGTAATTTGTAATTCAGATGGTCCGGTAAGGTTACATGCAGAGGACATGTTTCGCAGAAGAAGTAAGGATCCTTCAACATGGACTGATGGGACAAAACTCACCAGCCATAGACACCAGCTAAAGTACCGTGTCCTTTTCCTGCCCCGTGACACAGCTCTGCTTCCAAATGACTTCCCATGTTCCTCTCCATCCTCTCTCCTCACATTCCTGTGTCACACATTCCTCCACTCATGAATTTTACATGATGTCGGGTCTCTGCAGTTCCAAACCCTATGCTTTTTCTTTCCCTGTCTCACACTAGCCGCACAGAACGCATACATATGAGATTTCACAGGGTTTTTAATAAGCGAGACCATTCCATATGATATTGTACCGCTATGCTGTCAATACATGCCATTTTCACATTTTACATTCTGCGCTAAAGTGAGTCTCTACCTTAAAGTACATTTGTGTTGCGGAATTTCTGTCAGGAACGAGTCAAGAAAAACAGTTTTCTGGAATCACAATATGCAGTGACTTCAAGGCAAATATATTTGTATTGCACAGTTTATACACAAGGAAACTGCTGCAAGTTCTTACACAATAGAAACAATCACACACCATCATGAATAATCACAGTGCATTAAAAAGAACTGTTTTTACCATGGATTTGTACATTTTCAGAGTAGAAGCCCGTCTCACATTTTCAGCTGCTCAGAATTTAGCTGCATGAATCCGAAACGCTGCCTCCTCATGTTTAGTCCTGACTCTGGCACCAGCAGGAGGCCAGTCCCTGTGCTCCTCAGAGTCCCAGCAGGAGGCCAGTCCCTGTGCTCCTCAGAGTCCCAGCAGGAGGCCAGTCCCTGTGCTCCTCAGAGTCCCAGCAGGAGGCCAGTCCCTATGCTCCTCAGAGTCCCAACAGGAGGCCAGTCCCTGTGCTCCTCAGAGTTGGTTCATATGGCACCAACATGTCACAAATGTACATTGGTATGAGGACACAGAGAGACAAACAGAGCTGCTTTAAAGTCTATTCTCTTTTTTCATATAAATATGTAATTGTGATTTTTAAGACTACCTGTCTCAAAGGTTGGATTGTGTAGGACAGGGCTCTCTAATCAGAAGCTCGCCAGCCCCTTTTAGGCTCCCCAAAGGATTTAGAATTGAACATATGATCTTGAATGATTCACTTTTGCGTAATTACATGTCTATTATGTCTATTATAAGTATAAATATAGGGATATACAGTATTGTTCTCATAATTATTACATATATTTGTATTATGACAGCAAAAAGGAGTCGCTGTCTGCCTCTTCTATTGTATAAAAGTAGGTCTTCAATTGAAAAAGGTATAGTGCATAGTGCATGAGGGGAACTCCATGCACTATGCACTATACCTTTTTCATAGGTTCATCATGTACCTATGCCCTGAAGACGGATCCAACATTTTCGTATTTCTCAAACCGTCATCACCAGAAAAGAGTCTTGATGGAGATTATAGTTTTTACCAATCATAGAAAATAAATTAACCATTTGGCCACTTTTAGCTACGTATTTTCCATTACATGTATTTTTGTATAACCCTAAATAACAGTAATTATCTTGGTGGACACAGGAAATGAAGTGAAAAAAAACTAGGGCTGTCAAACGATTAAAATTTTTAATCAAGTTATTTACAGTGGCGCGTAACGTGAGTGCCCCGCGGTCACACACGTATAATTTTTTTTACTTGAATTCCCAGAGCGGCCTTCTGAGTGTTAATATTGGATGTATGGGCCGGTCATTTGTTACATACGTTAAAAGCGTTAATGTTTTTGATGCGCTTAATGAAAATAAATAATTAACGTTCATCAACGCAATAATTTTGACAGCCCTAATAAAAACACATAGAGCCGTTGGTCCAAAAAGGGGCAGAGACTAAGAAATTAGACAATAAATGTTGTTGAATGTGTCCTGGATCATCACTACTGTCCTTAAACCCTCCTGCATCGACAAGGAAGAACTCTCACCTGCTCACATTGAGGCACAGATCTGCTCCCACGGACCCAGACCAGACCCAGACTGTAGATCCAGGACTCTCGACACTTCTCTGTGTGGCTGATGTCAGAGTTGCATCTCCTTCTTTGCTTGTGTCTGTTTTGTGCCGGTGATGAATCAGCTCAGACTGAGGTTAAGCTCCGATCTTAAGCCTCACCACCGCCGCTGGTTTGTGGGATTGCTCCACGCTCCGCCTCGCTCCCCTCTCACTTCTCTTTTCGTCTCTTTGTTCGACACGTGCACCATTTGTATCCCGGCTGTGTTGCACAATAACGCCGTAATCACTCTTTTCCCCCGGAAATGTGAAGCAAGTTCATTACTTTTGAGAAATGTGGGAGATTTAGCTCCAGGCGACACTGTAATGTTCTACCTGACAGAATGGAAATGCAGGCCTTAAAATAATTCTGACAAGTTGCCGGAAACACGGGCAGAGTGTCTGTTTTACACACGTACTGTTTGGCTTCCTGTGCGATCATTAAAAATACATCTATGTGTTTGCTGCATGCCGCCCACTCAGAGTCAGAGGAGCTGAGGAAGTTAAGGTGAAGAAGAACATTAGTTAAGAGGAAAAGCAAAGGAAGGTTTCTCACCCATCATCTGTACTTCTTAGCAAGTTTTCCCGACGTTTCGTCCTCAATCCAACCTTCTCTTAACAGAGGAGGAGGGTTAAGATTTGTTTTGCCTCGCATCTATGACGACATCCTAAAAACAACGCCCTAACTTGGGACAAGATCAGTGACATGCTAATGAGTTAGGGTCGTTAGCCTCAGCAGGGTCATTAGACCTGCTCCCTTCTACATCAAACAGACCTTAGATTGTTTATGAGTTAGTATCAGGATTAGGGTGTGGCTAACCACACCCATAGGTTATAAATCTCCAACGCGCGGTCCGAGAATTCATTCCCTGAAGTAGTCCTTTGGATTGAGGACGAAACGTTGGGAAGACTTGCTAAGAAGTACAGATGATGGGTGAGAAACCTTCCTTTGCTTTGACTAATCCCTGTACGACTGAGGGCTTACACAAACGTATTAGTTAAGAGGCAAAATAGGTACCCTAATGTAGCATATGTGTTACAGAAAGCGAAAGTAGCTAGTTGTATAAGAAATGTACTTTAGTCTTATTATGCTAACTATAAAGATCGAATTAGATTTTGGCTAGTATCAGAAAAGAACTAGAGACGACTCTGGGAGAGAGGAGGCAGAAGCGATATAAACCTTTGGTATGCACCATGTATCAATAAATTATATACAGTGACAGTGAGCGACAATATGAACAGTGAGAAACAGTGAATGGCCATTCATTACGATGCAATACTCGAGCAATAATATTTACAGTACAGAAAATATACAAAGTTCCAGTAGACTTAGAAGTCAAAGTACTCTTGGTATTCAAGTAACTTGTGTGCAACAGACGCGACTTTAAGGTCAGTAAAGTGCGAGTGCATCAAAGTCCAAAGGTTCAACACAGAAATCCCAGAGTTGAGATTCGCCAACACTGATTGCGATCGATGGATTTCGGAAGGAATGGGTAGTGTCCGAGGAGGAGTGTTGAGATATGATTCAGTTCAAAGGATCACAATAAAGTGCTGTGTGCAAGAGTTCGATTTAGGCTGCGGGAGCCTCCTACCAGCCCAGGACCAGTGGTGGAGGAGGAGCTCCTTCAGGGTCCAGAATCAGAGAGGTTCAGTTCCAGTGGACTCTAGCTCGCCATCAACATGCCTGAACAACAGGACCATGTAAATCAATAATTTGTGTACACATATCAACCTCTTGTATAAATACAGCTTCTATGAATATACTTCATATAACAAATGCAACTACATTTCAGTTACTCACATGTTCAATAATTAATCATTATGGAAATATCAATCAAGTAAGGGATAATGTATAGCCTACAGGTCATTATCGGAAAATAAGTACCGACAGGGCGAAGCGGACCCCGACGCGCAGCGGAGGGGTCTGCTTCCGCCCTGTGTTAAGTTGGTACTGCTTTGTACCAACTTAACACACAAAATAAACTTCAGATCACTTTTATGAATGCCAAAAGTTTATTTAATGACAACAAATAAAGTAGTCCCAAAAAGTTTTCCCGTTGCTCGGCAACCGCGGGCAACAGTTAGGCTGGCAACTTCCAAACTAGAACTCTCTGGAACTGCATGAAAACTGAACAAAGAATTCTGAACACCAGCGGTGAGTGACCCATACATAAACCTAACCTAAATCCATAATTCGATCCTCTGCAAATGTGTCCGAAAATGTGCCGGTATCTTAAAATGTGCCGGTATCTACTTCCGGGTTTTTCGGGATCGCCTTTTCTCGCATTACATCAGTGTTTTTGTCATGAAAACGTAAACGGAAAATTCTGAAAACTTCCGTGCACTTGTATTAAGACTGGATATGTATAAATCACTCTCCGATTAACATTTCATTGCGTTGATTGATTGGCATTTGCGTTTATTAAGCGGCCAGAACTACTTCTGGGTTTTTCACGATCGCTTTTTGACGCAGAGAAATAGTATTTTTGTCATAAAGACAAGACCAGAAAATTCTGAAAATTTCCGTGCACGTGTGTGAAGAATGTATATGTATAAGTATTCTCCGATTAACATTTAAGTGTGTTGATTGAGCGTGGCTAGCTCAGGAGTGGCCGGAACTACTTGCGGAGTTATCCACGCATTTGAAAGACAAGCACAGAGTGCGTTGCCATGGGCAGCGGTCATTATTGTTTTGAGAGGTCCGTTATAGAAAATAATGACCGGTAGAACGTTTTGAAATTACATTCAAATCAATGGAGCGTTCTCCTGCTGCTGTGAGGAGCTGTATAATAATAAGCAATAATTAATATTAAAACCAGTTTCTAGTAAAAGTTACTCAACGTGTGTGTGCGTGTAATTAGCGTCACACTGGCTGCAACTGCGCCCCGCACATACAGCTAATGAACAACAATATAGGCTAAAAACGCCATACAACTAGTTGGTTACACTCGTAACAATTGCTCACATTATACAGAAACAGTATATGTAGTTGTCATGACTCTTTGACAACACAGATTACTTTAAACATGAAAAGACTTGGCAAAACCACTATGCTAACTTTACAATGAAAGTCAATGGGAAATGCTAAGCTAACGAACTCAATACAAATGAATGGGGAACTCTGAAGTTAGCACAACTCACCAATTCCACGTGTAAACTCTAGCATACGCGGCAGTTTTGCAACGAATGACAGAAAGGCAGTCGGCTCCTGCATGTTAAATAAATCAAAGTAAGTTTCATGACAGTTAATGATGATTTTGATGGTTAAAAGCGTTACCGTACCTGCAGGACGTCCAAAGCACGCTCTGCTCTTGCAAGTACTGAACACTTCCGGCATAGCAGCTATATTGAACACTGATTGGGTGAACGTCGCGTCGAACGCAGTGACGTCATGCTCAAAGATAAAACCCAACGCAAGATAATACAGTTTGTCAATTTGACACCTGCGTTACACTAATCTACTCTACTCTTCTCTGCTCTACCATAATCTATCCCACTCTACTGTACTCCACCCTACCCCGTTCTACCCTACTCTACCCTATCCTACTCTACCCAACAATAATCTACCATACCCTACTTTACCCTACTCTACTCTACCCTATCCTACTCTACTCTACCCTACAATAATCTACCATACCCTACTTTACCCTACTCTACTCTACCCTATCCTACTCTACTCTACCCTACAATAATCTACCATACCCTACTTTACCCTACCCTACTCTACCCTATCCTACTCTACTCTACCCTACAATAATCTACCATATACTACTTTACCCTACTCTACTCTACCCTACAATAATCTACCATGTACTACTTTACCCTACTCTACTCTATCCTATCCTACTCTACTCTACCCTACACAAATCTACCATACCCTACTCGTCTGGTCTCTCCTACACTAGTCTATCATACTCTACCATCCCCTAACCTATTCTACCCAACCCTACCTGGCTCTATTCTACCTAACCCTACCTGACTCTATTCTACCTGGTTACATCTCCATTAAGCAACCAGCTTAATAAAAAGTCTGGCATAGTCTTCCTGAAAATGTGAGTCAGGCTTCTGCTCCAACAATACTAAAATCCAGGTTAAAACAGTTGTGTAGCTGTGCATTAAACTGAAGGACTGTATATTCACTCTGTGTGTTTCTGTACTGTAAGTACACTCAAAAAAATAAATCGTCCAATTTACTCAAAAGCTTTGCGTCAAGCGGTTGCATGCAACCACATTGAGTAATTGTTAATAAGACTGCTTACATATTATGTACTTAACATCCTTTAATAGAATTTATTTAGATTGATTAAATATATATAGTCTAGTTGCATTGCATAGTTACTACCCAAATGTATTAAGTGCCAGATACTCAACTACATTTTGTAATACCTATATAAAATATCTTATAAAATTTACTCAACATGCTTGAATAAATGTTAAGACATTATCTTCCTACACCAAACGCAAAGATATTAAGTAACCTCTATTTAATGTAATTACATAGAAACAACACTAGTTCTTTTACTAAATATTATGAATAAAACCCCTTAATATTTACTCAAGACAGTTACATGCAACCGCTTGATGCAAAATGTTTACGTAATCCTTACACAATGTACAGGTTTCCAAGAAACGAAAAAACAACATGTTTTAAACCACAATCTGCATTTAATTTAGCAGTTTTGGAACATGAATACATTACTTGTATAAAACATTTGTATAAAAGGTGATGCAATTTTCAGTTGCATTTAATCTGTTAAATGCATGCATATTTTTTAGAACAGCTGAACCAATTGTGAGGATTTTAATTGTCTTTTTTCCAAGGAAGCTGTTGTGTTAATATCTAACAATTGGGAAACAGACGTTCACTTTTAACAAACATATCTATAAACAGACGTAAAAAATGCAATACATTTTCAATTACAATAAACTCTTGTGCAGACCTTTAATGCAAACGCATTTGGATTCAAGTTTCTAAAACTTTGCACAATACCAGAAGTTTTGGTAAAGTTAAGCTTCTGAAACAGCTGCCCAATAATAGCTTCGCAAAGAGCCGCTAAACCAGGCATTTAAATATACATTATTTTTGGCCATTAAAAAGAAAGACCTCATTTCACGCTATAAATGCAAAATAAACCAACCATATAGGGAGGAGTACAATGAGTTTTTAAAATAAAATTTGAAGATCACCAGCTACAAAACGAGGCCACGTGTCATTTCAAAACTCCCATCTCAGTTCCTATAAGTCCTTTGTATTCGTTTTACTTTACCCAGTTTACTTTTCTTTGATGTATGTACAATATAATGAAATAATGAATAAATGATGCCATTTAGAAATCACAATAGTCAAATAAAAGTCAGATAACTGCTGAGTGTGTCACTCAGCAGTTTTATGCCTTTTAAAATACAATTATTAGTTTCGTCCATTTCTCAAGTGAAATTATGTTCTTTACAAATCACATGGCTGGGTTTGTAGCTGGCAAAAAACTAAATTGAAAAGAGACATTCCACTACACTGCCCCTTGGTGGCCGGTCGAGTTGCGCCGCTTGTCGAGATGAGTTGCCTCAGCTGTTTATGATGTAATGCAAACCTGCGCATGCACTTTTCACGGCAGCCGAAGCAATCAAAGATGGCGGACATACAGTCCCTGAATTGTGTAAAAAGTTTCAATATGAACGAAGTAGGACACGCATGTCACTTTTAATGCAATTTGAGGCAAGATGTTGATGGTTCCATGTTGTATGTGGGTTTTAAGAGTCAAAGTTTTGTGTAAAGTTTGGTTTAAGCAGTCAACTGCTCCTGTGAAACTATACTGCTGCTGTGTAAGAGCAGTAACTTTCCTGTCAAGTTGAGCTGCCACATTTGTCATTTTACTGACGTAGGCCAATGACTGGTCCTGTGGTTAACTCGACAGCTAACAGACCAGTCGACGTCCTGACTGGTCTGTTGGGTTGATAATGGAAATAATAACCAAACTAAGTTGGAAGCTATTAGCTGTCGAGTTAGCCATAGGACGTGTCATCAGCCAATGTCAGTAAAATGACGTATGCGGCAGCTCAACTCGAAAGGCACTGCTAACACACAGCAGCAGTGTGGTTTACACGAAACTTTGACTATTAAAACGGACATAACATGGAATCATCAACATCTCGCCTCAAATTGCATTAAAAGTGTCATTCGTGTTTTAATTCATTCGTATTTAAACTTTTTATACAATTTGCGGACTGTATGTCCGCCATATTTGCTTCGGCTGCCGTGAAACGCGCATGTGCAGGTTTGCATTACATCATAAACAGCTGAGGCAGCTCAACTCAATAAGCGGGGCAACTCGACAAGAGTGTTTTTTTCCTTCTTTGTTTCACCATACATTTTCTAGTTAAGATGGACATGAAATGACAAAGTTAAAATTATACATTAATTAATGGCCAAAAATAAGACATTTTTTAAATGTGTATGTATATTAAACAAAGTGCAAAAAGGCATTATTAAATAAGTCCTGGGATATCTAAAACTTGACATTAAGAACTTTTTAAAACTGGAGGTAGAAAACTCAATGTCCAGCTCTAGTGCAAACACTAGTGTGACATATTTTAACAGTAGGAATACAGTAGTGTGGTGCTATCTTTTAAGGTTGTATGTTAAACCCTAAAATCACCCTCGGACAGCTGATCTAGCCAGAAGCTTATTTTTCAAAACTTGAATTTTGTTGGACATGTTTTTGGTTATCAAGCTCCATCAACACCTTTTGGAAAAATTCAAACATGTACTTGAGATCCGGTGGGTAGATCAAGTTGAGCACAAACGTCCGGCCAAAAAGCAAAGGGTAAGCTGAGGCAACATCAGGAAGATCCTGCAGCACGGTCATCCCTCAATGATGACTCCCACATCCTCTGGAGTGTTGTCATCGGACAAGTTGGCATAAATGCCAATCAAAGTCTTTAACATTTGCTCCTGGGCATCGCAGGAATCCACATTCTAAACAAAGACCCAAAAATAAAATCATGATGTTATAAAGTCCATTTCCAATAAGTTAAACATATTCATTTTTCAACTTTAAGCTTATCAATGTTCCTTAAAGTGATAGTATGTAACTCTAAATGAATTACACATTTTAAGAATTGTGTTAAATTCACCTACTGGCCTTAAATGTTGATAAAAAATATGTCATTTTTTAAAATTCTAATATTTTTTAAAAATTAATATTACAGGCGAGTCCCGCCTTCCCTGCTCTTAGCTATAGTTCAGAATCCATGATACCGTCCACGTTAACCAATCGAGTCATGCCAAGGGCTGTCAATCATCGCGCTGATGCTCCTAGCTGCGCGCATGCGCAGTTGTTTTCGCGGAACCTCCGAATCATGCCTCTATTAGGCTCTGGAACTACACAAAAAATGAACAAAGAATTCTGTACATCCGCGCTGAGGTACTTATGGATATACTAAACCTATATCCATAATCATTTATCCAGGATCACAAGTATATAAATGATTATGGAGAGTTACAGTGGATTATGGATTATTTAGAGTTACAGACTATCACTTTAAGGATACGGCCCCAGGTTTTTGTGTGTGTGTGTCTTTTTAAAGAAAAAGCAAATATCGTGAGAAAAAGTTAAATGAAAAGACACTTGCATATATTCAGTATGAACTTACCACATATTCTTTTAAGAGGTTGGTTGGGTCTTTATTTAGAAACACAGCAAAGGCCTTCAGGGTACCACATCTCCTGGTGTCAATGGAGTCTCCCTGAACAGGGGAAAATAGTTCATGCATATTAAATATATTTTATGACAATGTAATGCATGATAAAATAATAAACCAACTAAAAGAATAATTACAACTTAAATTTATACATCCCTCTATTTTAGACATAGCATTTTCTGAGACAGAGCCTGGAACCTTTATTGGCCAGATATTTAAAAGTTGGCTCCACGTGATCAACTTTAAAAGGAAGACGTAACACTTGTGCCCAACCTTACTCCACCCACATGGAAATGTGAAAATTCTCTTAAAAAGGGCGTTGCCTGGAGGACCAAGGGGGGCTTTGACAAGCGAGCTGTCAATCGCAGCCCAAACAAAATAATAAAAACACAGTCGTCATTGCTGCTCAAAGCAATAGTTTACACACCAAATATTCTCCTTCCACCCTTGTTTACGTAAGACAATTGTCGAGCTACACAGCTGAACCTAAGCCACAGAATAAAAATAATTGATAATAATTCTCATTATAAACTAATAGATGTCGCCAGAATACTCCCAACTCGCTACGGGGAATGTGTGACACTTCCACCGGAAAGCATGCAAGAAAGTAGCGCGACGTCCGTCGTTTTGCGCCTGTCACACTGCACTCCAGAGTCAATGTAGGGGCCAGATTTAGTGTAGAGCAGGCGCCACACTGACGGTTTTAGGCTTAACTGTGAGATTTTATCTAATTTGCACTAAAATGTCAAACAATTGACCAGGATATGTTGAGAGCACTATAACAAAAATATTTACGCAGTTTATAAGATAAAAGAAAGTTGATTTGGTGTTTAGCTGTCCTTCAAAATTACAAACCTCTGCAAATCCTTCCATGATTTCTCCAAGTTTTCCTCCTTTCTTCTTGTAGATTAGTGTAGTGGCGTACTCATCCAACTGGAACATAAACTTTGACGTCAAGGATGTTGTGATTCGTCTGAATTCTGCATCTATAAATAAAAAAAGCTTTTATCACATTTGTTTTGTAAGAACAACCTTTAAACATGCAATGCACTGTCTTATTACTCTTCAGAGGAGTGTTGACATGTGAAAAATATTGTATCTGAAGCTAGGCCATTGAATGGACACAAATGGACTAAATGTTGCCACATTATTGTGCAGATTTTTTGTGGATGCACTGCTTGTGTGGCTGTAGAAAGTATTCAAGGTTTTGAAAGTACAAGGGCAATCTGCATAAGCACATGGATATCGTTGTCTGGAGACATGGACTAACCTGTAATGCTTAAGTAAAAGTTCTTTCCAGCAATTTACACTGCCACATCAAAAGATCTGCAGGGAAAAAAGACCGTTAGACTATATACACCTCTTCTTTATTACGGGTGATACAAAGCCCGATATTACACTATACTATATCACTAATTTACATAAGGTAACTATGAACTGACACTGTTCTGTTTTAGGCCTCAATTTATACATTTTATAGCTCTTCCCATGGGAAAAAAAGTTTGATTTGAACCGAATTGTTTTTTTCCTGTAATGGAGAAACACTATAATATCATTCTGACGACATATTTACTGAAACGCAACGCCATTTAGACTGAATAAGTACAAATTAGAAATAGATTATAAACGGGTTGACGAACTTCCCGCTCAAGATGGCGATAACGCGTGGCAGCGCTCTCTCATCGACATCTACACATCCACGTCCACATTCCTGACCACTGCGAGCAGAACCGCGAGCGGTACCATTGTGTTTGAACCCGCCCAGAGCACATGGGGCACAGTGTGTGTACCCGACCCGAGCACAAACACGGTGTCTCTCTGCTCCAGGCGCGTTCGAACACCGGTGCCAGTGCCACGGACATGCAGCAGCCCTATATTTTCTATAAAACTCATGTAAAATGTCTTCTGACTGATGAAAGGGCTTACTATGTAAAATATAGTAACGAACAAAATGGCGGTACGTCGGCAGATTACTGATAAGGTTCGCTGAGAGCCTAATAAATACATACATCTTTGACAGTTTGATTAGTTAGCAGCGAAATGTCATGAAAAATATCAATGCAAAGTAAATAAAAGTACCTTATGATGGCTAGAAAACGAGTCCTCCAGACGGCCCCGGGCCCCGGGCCCCAGTCCACGTTGTGGAATCCCATGGTGCGCATGCGTGTCACAGTATTGCGCGTGACGTATAGCGGAAGTCAGCTACGGCAACAAATCGGGACCAAACTTGGTACACTTTATTAAACGTTGTCATGTAATTCCAGGCCAGTAGACTTTAGTAATTCCAATGATTTGAATTTAGTTCATAATAAATACGCAACCTTTTCAAGAATCTTTGAAAAACTCAAAGTTATTTGATATACTTTACAGCACATTCAAACATCCATTTTATAGTAATCAAACTCATAATGTGAATGTGAAAAGATTTGTTTGATAACAGTACAATATTTAATTACCTTTTTTGTGAAATCATGTCCCACAGAAGTTAGAAACACGAGAACTTTTCTGTCTTTGTCAAGTACTACATGTTTGTCACATTGTATAATAACATTTATTATGAATAATAATAATTTTAAAAAGACAAATGGTGAGGAACAGTTCATTGGACAGTATAAGACACCTTTTTTATGTTTGTTTCTTAATGTATGTTTGTGTGTTTTATTGTTTGTTAAAACATTTTAAAATAAATTTAAAAACATGTAAAAAATAAAATTAATACAAAGTGCATTTGAGCAAGCAGTTGCCACAAGCCCTGAAAGACAAACCTAATGTTGTACTTAAAACAATTAAGTTTTCTCTAACCAGCCGTCTTGAGTTATCATTTTAATTGAAAGTACTTCATTATATTTACTCAATGGTGTTGAAAAAAGTGAAGAAATTATTTTTTTTAAGTAAATTCTACTTAATGTTATTAAGTAAAACCAACAATAGTCGCTATTCATTTTTTTGAGTGTATCTATGATTTGAACGTACCTTTGTTCTTTTTGAAGCAATTTGTGCTAAACAAATAAACTCGCCTTGCCTTGCCTAGTATCTGGAACAGATCCTAGAAATCTATCCACAACAAACCAGTATCAGTGGAAATGCCTTGAACTAATAAATTCAATGCTTTTAAGAACCTGTGAGTAATAGAATTCTGGTCAGGTAAATATATAAAAATATATCTTTGTGGGTTAGGGTATGTGTATTTTCAAACAGCCCAGACTACTCCTCCACTAAAATATATTTTCTAACAGCTTCAGAAATCTGTGACGTGGACTCACCTTTGTGTTTAAGTGAGTCATTCATCAGAAGCTCCTCTGTGTGCGGCTCGTCATGCCTCACCAGCGCACACAGGTCCGGGCTCTAGGCAGTCGTATGAGCGCCGCGATCGTCCATCTAAACGGTGATTATTCAAGAGCAAAACGTCTGCCCTCTGCCAGCTCCCCTTATTGTAGACTCATTCATAAGCTGCGTCCGACACGGCTGTGCGAAAGGTTTGAGGACGGAGTTCAAACAAATCAGATTCGCTCAAGCACGATCCAGGTTTATTGGCTTTTTTTACTGGGTCAGTCGTGAAGTGCGGTGGTCTCAGATGTATCGTTGTGGTTACGCTCTAGAAATAACCTGCAATAAGCAAAATCCTTGTCACAATGAGTTAGAATCAGTTAGAACACTTTCGTACCAGCTCGGTCCGGAGAGAACAAGGGCCAAGCAGGTACTAAAAATGTGCCACTGGGTTAAACAGGACCAGAGTAGACGCTTCCAATCGGGGTCTGAGAAGTGGGGGCAGGTCCCGGCTCCAAAAGGTCCATGAACGGTCTTTTGAATGCGCTGGAAAACTGCTGCAAGTTCTAAGTAGCTCTGAAACAGTTTTCTTTTTATTGCTTTTTTCTCCCTGAGATGTTGCTGCAGTACAGTGTTCATGGTTTCAAGGCTAATGAAGCATTTAGCATTTTACTCTGGACTAGAGCAGAGAAAATGGCCCAAACCAAGCGGCTACTCCACCTTGTGACCCGTCCTGCTCCACCCAGAGGCTACTCCACCTCTGCTGCCTGTGACCCGTCCTGCTCCACCCAGAGGCTACCCTCCCTTTTCCTCCCCACCCCTACCCCTCTCTCCACCTTCACCCCTTCCACACTCATTCCCCACCTAATCCCCCTACCACCCACCACTCTAAACTATATTCCCCCACTACCTCCATCCTACCTTACTTATTATCCTCTTCATATCCATCTTCCCCTTCCTCCCAACTCACCCCCCCCCACCCCTCCTATCCTCCTTACCTATCCCTCCCCTATCTCCTCAATCCTCCACCCCTTCCCTCCTCCCTCTCATTCCATCCACCTCCCTCTAACTCTTCTCTAAACACTCTCCCAACACCATACCCCACATCCAATCCTTTATTCTTACTACCAATCCCACCCCACCTCTCAATCTTCTTTTACATCATCCTCCTCCCCCTACTCCACTATTTCTTCCTCCTACACTCTCATTCCTTTAACATCCTCTCAATCCTCTCACCTCTTAACCTCTACTACTACACATCCCCTCCCTCCCCTCTAATTCTATATATTCCCTCTATCAAATCTCCCCCAACATTCTCTCATCCTCCCATAATCCTTCCCCTCTCCTCCTCTTATTTCCACCTCCCCCCACTTCCACACAACCCCCTACTTCTCACATATCATTCTCCACTCCCTACTCCAACCTCAATCTCCAACAACTACCACCCCCCACCTTCTCCCCCCTATCATCTTTAACCTCACCCTCCCATCTTCCCCCACCATTCCCCTCTCCTCCCCATTCCTCCATCCCCTTCCTTACCCTATACATTAAACAAACTCCCCCCTATTCTACCCCCCCCCCCCCCACCACCCCCCCCCACCCACCCCAACCCCCCACCAAACCCAATCACTCAAACCCCCACCATTCACCCTTAATCCAACTCATTAACCCCTTCTTCAAAAACATCTCAAAATACCTCAAACCCCCCCCCCCCCCCCCCCCCCCAACTCCCTCCACAACCTCCCCTACTCAAACTACCCCCCAAAACCCTCACACCATCTATATATTATATAACCACCAACATACTTCACTCTTTCCCAATCCATACCTCACACCCCACTTTTCACACCCCCCCTAATTCCAAAAATTCCCCTCAAAAAAAATATAAATTATACCCACTCATTCACTTTATACTCCCCACCTCCTCCTCTTTTATCCCCTCCTTATCTTTCCCCCCTTCCCCCCCCCCCCCCCCTCTCATAAAAACCCCAATCCCCAAAAAATTCAACTCACAACAATAACCCCCCCCCCATCCCCCCACATCCCCATTCCAACAACTACTCCCAACATAAACCAAACCCAATCCTACTCAAATCACATGTATTACTCAAAATACTTCAAACTACATCCATTTCCATACTTATTATACTTAACTATATATAATAAATATTCAATCTATCAAATCTATATTCACCTCCCCCCCATCCTCCCCCCCCCTATATAACTTCCTCCATTCAAAAACACCCCTAAATTTTAAACCCTTCTCCCCCACTTCTCCCAAAACCCCATAATATATCCCCATTCACCAACCAAACCCCCCCTCCCCCCTACACACCACATTCACTCCAAAATACTTCCAACAATTACACACAATTACCACACATTTCCCAACAATAATCTTTTTTTCTCTTCTCCCTCCTTATCCCTCTCCATCTCTCTCACAATTTAAACACAATTACACACTCCACCCCAACCCCCCCCCCACCTCAACCTATCCAAATCATACCATCATCACCCCCATTTCCATTACACACCTATCCCCCTTCCATTTCCCCTCATAACATTTCTCCCACTAAAAACCCCTAATACCACCCTATTTTCTTCATAACCCACTCTCTTAAACAACTTCTCCCACACACCCAAAATCCAATATAAATTCATAATATTCAAAATCCAATCTAATATAACTACTATTCCCACCACATACCTACACCCAAACCACCACCATCCCTTCCTCATATTCATACTACCCCCCCCTCTAATTCTCCATCACTATATCCTATAAATCCATCACATCTCAAAATACAATCCATCCCCCCCCCTCTAATCTTCTCTACTCCTCCAAAATTATACTCTTCCCAACACCAAACCCCTCCACTCACCCATTCCCCAAATTAAATTAAACTCAAAAAATACAATCTTTCACATACACCCTCTCCCAACAAAAACAATTAACACTAATCCCCACTCAACCCCTCCTTCCCCTACCACAAATCCCACACATCCTAAAAAAAATCCCCATAACCCCCACAACCCCCCCCCCCCCCCCCCCCCCCCCCCTCCACCCCCCCCCCACCCACCCCCCCACCCACCACAACCACTAAAATATAAACAACCCAACATAACCCCCCCAAACTCAACTCCACACCAACACCCCCAACAACCAAACACAACAATAAACACCTACAACCCCACACCCAACAAACCAACTCCACCACCCCCTATAATACCCCCAAAAAACACCCATACCCCACCAATTACCCCACCCCCCCCCCCACCCCACATACCAACCCCAAAACCAAACCACACAAAAAACCCCTCAAACCACACACACCCCCACCTCCCCCCCTACCCACACATAACACCCCCCATACCAAAATCACCTCATACTTTTACTACCTTTCCCCCAAACCAAAAAACCCCAACTAAACAATACCCAACAACATAACCCTACTACCCCTACAAACCCCCACTCTCTAAATAAAAACTATACCCCCTAACACCCAAAACCACCCCAACCCAACATCACATCCACATCCACACACTCCTCCAAAAAACTACACCACAACAACCCATCAAAAAACCCCCCCAAAATTAAAACCCAATACCCAACAATTCCCATAAAACAATAACATACAAAACCTCACAACTTACCCATACAACCAATAATAACACCCACCCATATCAAATCAACCCCCTACCCAAAATTCCTTTACCCCTTATTTTATTACCCCATCAACACCCCCTTACACCAACTACACTTCCCATATAATTATCCAAACCCCATTAAAATAACCTAACACTTCAACCAAAAAAAAATCACTTTTAACACCTCCACCCAATACCACTACAAAACAATATAACCACTCACCCAACCACCAACCAAAAACCCCCCCCCCCATCAAACCCCTCACACCAAACCCTCACAATCATCCACTCCCATCCCATAATACTCCAATTATCCCCCACCCAACCCCCCCAACCAATATCTCAAAATCCTCCCCACCACCCCACCCCACCCCACCCAAACAAAATACTCACCCACCCCCAACTACCCCCACCACCCACAACACCCCCCCCCAATCCCACCCCCCCCACACACTCCACCCCCAAACCCCCCCACACCCAAATAACCCATCACAAATAATACACCAAAAACCAAAAACACACCCCCAACAAACACATACCCCCACCAACCCCCCCAAACCAACAACCTACCCCCCACCACCACACCCCCCCCCCAAATATCCCCTCCCCCAACTCACCACCAAAAATACTCCCTTTACACCTACCCTTCTTCTTTATACTCACCCCATCCACACATACTCCTCAATCCATTTATATCACCCTCACCTCACCACCCCCCATCCCCTCCTTCTATTTATTCCTAACCCTATAATTTAACTGGGAATACTGTATAGTTAACATTTACTGTATATATATATATATATATATATATATATATATATGGCTTATTATGAAGCACTTTTCATACAATAGTCTGATAAATATAATGATGAAATAAGAGCACATTGTACAGATGTTTCTTTTGTCATTAATAAAGGACATTTGCAGATGACAGTCTCACTTCCAAAAGGTTTAAAGTGGTTAGCCATGCTTCTAAGTCTTATTTGTGTGTATATTTCCAATATATTATTCTTCTGTTACTCCTCAGAGTAGGTTTCTCCTGCTGTGTACCTCTAATATTAAATACAGGAAGGATTTCTGTATTTTATTTTGAGGTGTCCATGTTTTAACATGATTTTTGTGTTCTTTTTCAGAGACTTTTGGTGAAATGGAACTCAGACTTTCTCTGACAGCAACAAAATCACACGGCATCGTTTCTCCAGCTTCATCGCCATCACCTCCTGCTTCACTGCGGATTAACAATATGAACTACAACAAACATATTTTCATGTTTTGTTTAATCATTAGTCGTGAATAGTTAGAACAGTGGGATCTGCGACTCTGAAGACGAGGAGCAGCAGCAGCAGGAGCAGCAGCAGGAGCAACAGCAGAGTCCTGGGCGTCTGCCTCTGACACCTTCATAGAGAGCCTGGAAATCCATCCATCCATCCATTTTCTTCCCTTTAATCCATTTCTGGGTCAGGGGGGTGGCAGTCAGAGATGCCACCCAATTCTCATAGCACCAGCCCCTCACTGACCCTCTGCAGGTGGTGAGTCCACAGGAGGACGGCTGCTCTCTGAGTGTGAGCATAGCCTTGATCTTTCAGTGGGGGCTTTGGGCAAAAGAGCCTGGAAATAAAAAATAAAAAATAAAACTTGTTGTTGTTATTATAATTTAGTTTTTTGTGTCTGAAGTGTAAAGAGTCATGAAAAATAAGGCATTATTTACACAGGTACATATTTGTCAGCAGTACTTAAAGTTCTAATTGAATACATTCAACTCTAATCTGATCAGTAACAGTCTGTTGCTTTTCAAGACCTCAAAAAGAGCAGTTCTAGGCCTTTCCTGTGTTCAACTCCTTTTTACTGATGTTCGTTATTATTACAGATCCATGGATGTGGTTATTATAATAATAGATCCATGGATGTGCTTATTATTATTATTATGGATCCATGGATATTCCTTTCTCATCAGAAAACACACGTTATTACATTTATGTTAGTGATGCACAAACGAGGGCCATAGTAAATAAATCAATCATATATCATTTATCGCATATGTGTGCATTGTTTACATACACTATCTCTTAGTAGAAACGAATAATTACTGCCAATACAATTGCCAATACAGAGAAAGTCCGTAACAAAAGCCTCGGATTTTCAGAATTAAGATTGTGAGAGCTCCACTGATGTGTCCCCGCGTTGAGACGCTCTTTCTCGGCTTGAACACTGGCCGACCCCCGCTCTCTGCACTGGAGAAAAGTCCGACAATGTTCTATTTGATCACCAAACAGACCTCCGATATGACAATAGAGGGGGGTATTTCTCGCCTCAAATGTTATTAGAAGTAACTTTTATGTCCTAATTAAAGCATATTTTACACTTTTTACCTTAATCCTGGCTCCCGTGTCCTTCCCTCTCCGAGTTGTGTTGGCAACAGAGCAGGCCTGCCTCAAAACGCTCTTCCTTGACGCGCCTCCAGAACGCTGCCCTCTAGTGTCCTGGACGCGTGTGACGCGCCTCCAAGATGCTCTGTGACAGCGTCTGTCACAATTTGAAGCACAACGCGTTTGGTCTGAACGCAGCTTTAGAAATTCTGTCTGACTCTGACACTGTAAAAAATACAACTCAAAATTGTTCACCTTACTAAGATTTTTGCATTCACTGACAATAAAATTGCCAGTTGGAACTGCAACTGTCTGCTGTGAGCCACTTGAACTCACTTTCTGAAGTTTCTGATGAAAAGTTCATCTTATTTGATATATTAAGTTGATTTGACTTTGAAGTTATAGTGAACTTCTGAAAGTTCAAGTGGCTCACAACAGACAGTTCCAGTTCCAACTGGAAATTTTATTGTCAGTGAATGCCAAAATCTGAGTAAGGTGAACAATTTTGAGTTGTCGTTTTTACAGTGCACCGAGCTAGAGTGAGGTCAACTTATCTGCATTTGCTCATTTAAATATTTGTCATGTCAACCGGCTGCATTCAACATTTTGAACAAACTAATTTGACCAAAAAAATCACTGTATTTATTTTTACCAACCGTAATCGACAGGGCCAAGCCAAAGTAGCCCTGTATATTCTCTGGGTCAGTCTTAGAAACATTAAGTTTCCCCTCTGGTTCACAGTGTGTGCGGCACGGTGGCTGAGTGGATAGCACTCTCGCTTCTTGACACAAAGATCCTGGGTTCGAATCCCGGTCGGAACAGGGCCTTTCTGTGTGGAATTTGCATGTTCTCTGTGTCTGCATAGGTTTCCTCTGGGTGCTCCGGTTTCCCCTACCCAAGTGACCTTGGTCCATGAAATGCGCTATATAAATAAACATCATGATCTTTTAATGTGGGGGCTAATCTGAGGGGACAGTAATCTGAATTTAAAAAAGTAAGTTTTTACAGACTTGAAATTTCCAGTAACTTGAATTTAAACACTTAGTTGGCAGAACTTGGAAAACTTAACTGACACAACTTAATAAGTGTAGTTCTTCAAAACTTGAAGAATTAAGTTAATGCCTTTTCTTTTTTACAGTGTACGAACGACTTCTCCAAATCCACAAAGCACATGTGGACAGGTTGGGCGAACTCCCATGAACCCTCGAGTATCTGATAAAGAGTATAGAGCTGGTCCAGTATTCCGCGGCCGGCACGAAAACCACACTGCTCCTCCTGAATCCGAGATTCGACCATCGGCCGTAGCCTCCTCTCCAGTACCTTGGAGTAGACCTTAGCGGGGAGGCTGAGGAGTGTGCTCCCACGATAATTGGAACACACCCTACGATCCCCCTTCTTGCGTGGACTGGCGGACACCCTTGTACTCGAACATGGTACAATACAATACAATATATTCTTGTTTAGCCCTAGGTCACAACAGAAGTCATCTCAGAGGACTTAACAAAACCATTATAATCACCAACACAGGTCAGAGAATCAACAGTTAAAGCAAAATATAAAGCACACACAGAAGCAAATGTCCATACATGTTGTAGAATGCTAAAGTGTCCTGGATCATCACCAATCCTTTCTGTTGGACACTAACTGTCCAACAAGACCCTACTGCATCGACAAGGAACAACTCTTAAAAAACCCAGTGGGAAAAAGTGAGAAACCTTGGGGAGAACTAGGGAAACCCACAGGGAGGGAGACCCATTTGAGAAAGGGATCCGCTCCTCCGGACGGACAGGCTAATGATCTAGGACCTAAGCTAGCTACAGGACGTGGACCAGTGGCCACTGAACGTGGACAGGTCCGGTGCAGGACTGAAGCACTCCCAGGCGGGTCGGGCAGGGCAGTCCGCAGGTGTAGATGGAGGAGGCCAGGCTCAGAGATCCCGTCATCGTACCATGAAACATATAATGGGACAACGGGTGAATAGCAATGAACAAACTACAGTCAAAATCCTAATTTTCCGATTCCTCACAGTGTTACTGGGTATAATACTGACATTATCGAAAGTGATTATCTGGTTAGTAAGTAAGTCACGCAGGTGCTTCGGACCGAGTAGGATCACTTCTGTCTTCTCCGGGTTGAGAAGTAGGAAGTTAAGAGTCATCCACGTTTTAAGGTCCTTTATGCAGGCACTAAGCTTTTCTAGCTGATCAGTCTGATTTGGCTTCATCGACAGATAAAGCTGTGTGTCATCTGCATAGCAGTGGAAATTAATTCCATGCTTTTTAATAATGTTTCCTAAAGGCAGCATGTAGAGAGTGAAAAGAATCGGTCCGAGTACCGAACCCTGCGGCACACCGAATTCCACTCAAGAATAAGGCGACGAGTTTTGATTTACGTTGACAAAGTAATACAGATCTGATAAATAGGATTTAAATCAGCCAAGGGCTGTTCCTCTAAGACCTATATCACATTCTAGCCTCTGCAGTAGAATGCTGTGGTCTATTGTGTCAAATGCAGCACTAAGCTCCAGTAGGACCAGCACTGACACTTGTCCACGGTGTTCGTGATGGACAAACTATGACTAGCAAAGAAGTCCAACAACTGAACACTGCTCGGGTTCAGATCAGGGGGGCCATTCTTCCCAATCACCCCTCTCCAAGTGTCCCCCAGGAGAATAACGGAGTCCCTGGGCGGTGCACTGTCCAGCACACCTCCCAAGGACTCCAAGAAGGCCGAGTACTCTGCACTGCTGTACTCTGCACACCGTCACAACAGTGAGAGACTTGTCCCCCACCCGAAGGCACGCGACCCTCTCATTCACCGGGGAGAACTCCAACACGTGGCGGGTGAGATGGGGGCAATGAGTATGGCTACCCCCGCTCGCCGCCTCTCCCCTCAGGAAACACCAGAAAAGTGGAGCGTCCAACCCCTCTCAAGGAGTTGGGTTCCAGAGCCCAAGCTGTATGTGGCTGTATGCCAAATGCTGTGTGTGCGGACCGGGTCGTCCGTCAGTAGAATGCTGTGGTCGATCCTGGGACCTCTTCTGTTCAATCTCTACATGCTGCCGTTAGGTCAGTTAATACGCAGAAACATTGTGTCCTATCACAACTATGCAGACGACACTCAGATCTATGTCTCACTGACTGCAGGAGAACATGGACCAGTGGACTCACTCCTTCACTGTATCCAACAGATCAGTGAGTGGATGCAAAACAACTTCCTTCAGCTAAACGCAGACAAAACTGAAATGATTGTCTTTGGTCCCCAGAAACAAAGAGAGAGTGTCATCTGTCATCTACAGTCTCTCTCCCTAAAACCTTCAAACAAGGTCAGAAATCTAGGGGTAATACTGGACTCAGACTTAAATTTTAATAGCCACATCAAATCAGTAACATCAGCAGCTTTTTACCATCTAAAAAACATTGCCAGGATCAAAAACATAGTGTCTGAAGCAGACTTGGAGATTCTTATCCATGCATTTGTCTCCAGTAGGTTAGACTACTGCAATGGCCTGCTCACAGGTCATCCAAACAGGCTGTAAAACAGCTGCAGTACATTCAAAATGCAGCAGCTCGAGTCCTGACTAGAACCAGGAAGTACGACCACATTAGTCCAGTTCTCAGGTCTCTGCACTGGCTTCCTGTGGCTCAGAGAATAGACTTTAAAACAGCTCTGCTTGTGTACAAATCTCTCCATGGCCCCGCACCAAAATATATTAGTGACATGCGAGTTCCATACAAACCAGCCCGGACCCTGAGGAGCACAGGGACTGGACTCCTGTTAGTGCCCAGAGTCAGAACTAAACATGGGGAGGCTGCTTTTCAGATTCATGCTGCTAAAATCTGGAACAGTCTTCCTGAATATGTGAGACAGACAATGTTTAAAACCAGGTTAAAGACAGTTCTGTTTAGCTGTGCATACAACTGAGGGATTTTATATTTTTAGCTTTCTTTTTAATGTTCTGTGATTATTTATGATTTTAATGCTTTCTTATTTTGTTCAGCACTTTGAATTGCCTTGTGTATGAATTGTGCTATATAAATAAACTTGCCTTGCCTTGCCTTGCAAAAAGTCAGCAGGACTCGCAAAAGCTCACAGAAAATGTCAGGACATACACCCGCGTAAAACATAAAGTCTTTCTTATCAAGATTTTGCGCTGATAGCTGTGGTGATGGATCTGTTTGAGGACCACTGTCACATTACTGCCAAAACTAGTTGTGATCTGGCCACTGGACTCTCACGCGTCAGCAATGGAATTTTCTACAAATTCCTGTCATCTTCTCTAATTGAGTTCTGGTGTACAGTCTAAATACATATATTTTGGGGGGTTCCATTGTTGCAATAATAATTTATCCCGTTATCATACGTTCCTTTCAGGTCCTGTCCAGAGCAATGTCAGAGCTTTTGAATCTGGCAAACAGGCTAACAATGCTGGCAAATGTAGCAGTTACTTTTTACACTCATTTCTCATGTAAACAGCAACCGGTGTTTTTTTCAAATGTAATAATTAAAGCTAAACTTACCACTGCATCCTTGTTCAGCTTAAAGTCATCTTGGTTTATATATTTCATCCTCTTCAGACGAACATCTTGTTCCTCACCTCGATCAGGCCTTATTGCAGGGCTGTATTTTCACACTGTTATTGAAACAGCCAAACACACAACATGCTCTTCCAGGCATTATAGAAGTGACAATTCCATTGACAGCCGCGGGACAAACAGCATCACACAGCCACTTCCAGCAGGATGGCACCTTGGTAATGGCAGCACTGTTTGACTTCTGGGTTTAGCCGGGTCAGTCTGCACGAGGCATTGCTTTTGTCTTGCTATCTGTGGCCCGTCCCCCTTCATTTGCATTTCTTTGCAAGACATATCTTCATTTTCTTCAAATGGAGATATGAAGAAAATAAATACATGCAAGAAGAAAATAAAGAGGATTAGTTATTTCTTTGGAGAAAAAACTGCAGTTAAATAATAATATATACATTTTTTATCTTAAACTTTGAATGAATAAGGAAATAAATGCAGACGGAAAATGATAAAGCTTTATTATTTAGTTTAGTTTAGTTTGTTGTTTTGAATCGAAAAACTTTCTATAAAAATAATGTAAATTTATTTAATCTCATAATTTGTAGAGTTATAAGATAATATGCAGATTGTGACATTTATTTATTCATTTATTATTTTGACAGTTTTGGTCCTCCATACACCTCACTGACCAGACTAAATATTACAAGTTTTATTATTTGTTAAGCCGTCTACCACTCGTACCCTCTGCAGCACTCACCTACCTTGCTTTAAACTTTATATTATTATGTAGTTATTCAATTAATATTATTTCATCTGGGAACCATTCATACATTTTCTCGTAGGACTAAAAAACTAGACCCTGTGTCTGATCAATAGTCCGTCAATGAGTCGGTCCCCCCCGTCTATTATTCTTCCCCAAATCCATGCAGTTCAAAACAATTCAATCATACACGGTAGCATGGGTCTTCTTGGACTATGTGTCACCTTTTTGGGTACATGTCTGCTAACTAGAGCTGAAACAACTAATCGATTTAATCGATTAAAATCAATCATTAAAATAGTTGTCAACTAATTTAGTCATCTATTAGTTGCTAAATAACTTTTATTTTGCCGTAAGCGGCTCATTTCGTGCATATTTTAACTTTGCGCTGACCAAATGGTGGCAGTAATGAGCCACCGGAGGTTTTACAGCAGGAGAAGTAGCGAATAGCCAATAGCTGGCCTCCTTTTATGTCACATGCTTCGCGCACGGCTTCTCTTCAGCATAAAGCAAGATGGCGGAGGCAAGCGGCAGTGGAGTAAGCTCGAGAAAGAAAAGGAAAAAAGCAGAAGACAAACCTAATCGAACGAAGTCATCCAATGTGTGGGAGCACTTTACTTTGAACCTTCAAAAAAGAAGAGTAACCTGTAAACTCTGCGCTACTGACTTGGCCTGGCACGGGAGTACTACGTCTCTGCGTGAGCACCTTAAACGAAAGCACGTGTGTGTGGAAGCAGAGGACCAAGCCCAGCAAGGTGAGTTTACTACACATGACACACGATTGTCATTGTTTAACCTCTTAACCCCCGAACTGAACCGAGCACACTTTCTCCAGTTTGGATATAAAAGCTTCATGGAAAAAAGCGTTGAAATAGCAAGGATGAAAACGCAAAAAAAATGTGACAAAAGAGCAACAAAAACATGACAAAAACGTGACAAAAACAACAACAAGAGAGCGAGGAAAAAAACGTGCCAGTCAACAAATAATAACACAACAAAAAGCCGAACTGAACACAATACGCTTGGTTAATGCGGGGATTAAGAGGTTGATGATATAATTCCATACAGTGTGAAATATTGTTGCTGATTTGTTAATTAAAATGATCGTTTTAGTTTTAAAATCGTACTTATTGTCATTTTTTGTGTGATTTAGGAAGAAACAAACCAACCGATTAATCGATTAGTCGTAAAAATAATCGCCTGATTAATCGATTATCAAAATAATCGTTAGTTGCAGCCCTACTGCTAATGCCACATCTGAAATTCTTTAACAAGACAAGAAAAAACTCTTGACAGATTCAGCATGGCCATGATCCCCCTATCATTCCCAGTCCTAGCAGCATTATCACTAATATATGCCAGCTATGGGACAACACTAAACAGCATATAGGGGCGATGAACACTCTATTGCGCGATGGTCGATCCCTCTCGTTGATGGATGTTGCGGGCTGATATACGCGCTGCCCTCTGACCCAATCGAACGCACAACTTCACAACACTTTATCATGATCGCGGCACAGGTCATAAGCTACTAAATGGTGGACGGTCGGCCAACACTGATGATCTCTCTCCCGTCAAGTTGGAAAATGACTAGCAACGTTTTTGTTTATTTTTCTAGCGAAGAGTTAAAGAAATGGGTTCAGATGAGTGTGGCGCCAGAGACGTGGATGCAAAGTATTGATTCATGCATCGTAAGACATTTCTCATCGAGAGAAGAGGTTTGGACGGTCTGGGGAACAAATGACCAAGGGAGCTAGCGTCAACACTGCCATCAGCATCCTGCCCGGTCCATGAAACACGGGATGGTCTTTAAGTTTTAAACCTGGCCTCATTCGGACTGTTAACCACCAGAATCCAAGTGCTGCCCAGGCTGAGATTTATGTACGCAAGAGGCTCAGTATCTATTGCATTTCCATGACAAAATAGCACAACTTCACTGCCACAGATTCCATCATGTTTTGACCCACACATTATTTGCAAAGGAAGGAGAATAGGATTAGGGGATGGCCTTCAGGAGAAAGCTAAATAAAACACATGGTCCACTTTGCTATTTGTTATAGAATATTGTTCAAAAATGAAATTACTTCTGAAATTAAACTTGAAAAATAATGACTCATTATGTGCAAAGTGACAAGTGTAACGGCTGCAAACTCGTTCACGAGCCGTATACGTACAACAGGACACTGTGTGGAGTCAATTACTTTACTCAGACATGTGATAGACCAAAAATATACATTTTTAGTCACAGCGGACACACTGGCTCCCACCTCTGAAGCACACAACGCGGCTTTTCGAGGGGGAGGGGAGCAAACAACAACATTGTAACAAGATTTCCAAATGTTGAAAGTAATTCCACATGAACAATGCAACAAAAACAAAAGAAATATATATTGGAGGCAGTGGAGCAATCACTTGGAGTACAAATGCACAAACAAAAACATTCTTCACATAAAAATATATTAATCATACCTGTGAAAGACCAAAAATATACATTTTTAGTCACAACGGACACACTGGCTACCCCTATGGGATGAAAACAACACGTGAGCATGGCAATACACTTGAGGCACATGGTAAGCTAGCTAAATAAAAAGTACATAAAAAAAAAAAAATGTGCAAAAGTACGTTAATTGTAATAAATTTATTTATTCTAATTTGCAGAGTTTCAATGCTAGTTTTCTGAACATTATTTAACTTCCATTCATCCATTTTCTTCCGCTTCATCCGTTGCCAAGTCGCGGGGGCAGCAGTCTAAGCAGAGGCGCCCAGACTTCCCTATCCACACACACTTCCTCCAGCTCATCCGGGGTACCCCAAGGCGTTCCCAGGCCAGCTGAGAGACATAGTCCCTCCAGCGTGTCCTGGGTCTTCCCCGGGGCCTCCTCCAGGTGGGACATGCCCGGAACACCTCCTTGCCTGGAACACCTCCCCCATGGGCAGCCTTGGCAGAGGCCAACATGCACCGGGAACAAGTCTGACTTACTGCCAGCGATGCAAACGCTGCTCTGGTCATACAGGGACTGGACGGCCCTCAGCAGAGGACCCCGGACCTCGTTCTCCCGGAGCACCCCCCAAAGGACACCCCGGGAACACGGTCGAACGACTTCTGCAAATCCACAAATCACATGTGGACAGGTTGGGCAAACTCCCATGAACCCTCGAGTATCCGATGAAGAGTATAGAGCTGTGTGGTTTTCGTCCGGGACGAAAACCACACTGCTCCTCCTGAATCCGAGATTTGACTATCGGTCAAACTCTCTACAGTACCTTGGAGTACACCTTACCGGGGAGGCTGAGGAGTGTGATCCCCCGATAATTGGAACAAACCCTCCAATCCCCCTTCTTGTAGAGAGGGATCACCACCCCGGTCTGCCACTCCATTGGTACCGCCCCAATCACCACGCGATGTTGCAGAGACGTGTCAGCCAAGACAGTCCACCAACATCCAGAGACTTTAGATAGTCAGGACGGATCTCATCCACTCCCGGAGCCTTGCCATCGAGGAGGCTGGCAACCACCTTGGTGACCCCAGCCAGGGAGATGGAAGTATCCGACCCAACATCTTCAGCCTCTGCCCCCGGAACGGAGGACTTGACGGGGGGATTGAGGAGAACCTCCAAGTATTCCTTCCACCGCCCAACAATATCCCCAGTCAAGGTCAGCAGCTCTCCACCCGCACCGTACACGGTGTTGGCAAAGCACTTCTTCCCCCTCCTGAGGCGCCGGATGGTTTGCCAGGATCTCTTTGAGGCCGACCGATAGTCGTGCTCCATGGACTCTCTGAACTCCTCCCAGTCCCGGATTTTTGCCTCTGCACCAGCCCGGGCTGCGGCACGCTTGGCCTGCCAGTACTGGACAGTTGCCTCAGGAGTCCCACAAACCATCATGGCTCGATAGGACTCTTTCTTCAGCCTGACGGCATCCCTTACTACCGGTATCCACCACCGGGTTCGGGGGTGGCCGCCGGGACCAGCACCAGAGACCTTGCGACTACAGCTATAATCTGCTGCATCGGCGATAGAGGTGGAGAACATGGTCCACTCAGACTCGATGTCCCCCTCCTCCCCTGGGACCTGGGAGAAGCTCCCCCGGAGGTGTGAGTTGAAAGTCCGTCTGACAGGGGGCTCAGCAAGACGTTCCCAGCAGACCCTCACTAGACGCTTGGGTCTGCCAGGTCTAACCGGCTCCCTCCCCTGCCAGCGGATCCAACTCACGACCAGGTGGTGATCTGTTTACAGCTCTGCCCCTCTCTTCACCTGAGTGTCCGAGACACGCGGCCGAAGGTCAGATGATACTACAACAAAGTCAATCATCGACCTCCGGCCTAGGGTGTCCTGTCCACCCTTGTGCTCGAACATGGTGTTCGTGATGGACAAACTGTGACTAGCACAGAAGTCCAACTACTGAACAGCGCTCGGGTTCAGATCAGGGGGACCGTTCTTACCGATCACCCCTCTCTAAGTGTCACTGGCGCTTCCCACATGGGCGTTGAAATCCCCCAGGAGAATAACGGAGTCCCCGGGCGGTGCACTGTCCAGTACACCTCCCAAGGACTCTAAGAAGGCCGGGTACTCTGCACTGCTGTTAGCCCCGTAGGCCGTCATAACAGTGAGAGACTTGTCCCCTACCAGAAGGCGGAGGGACGTGACCCTCTCAATCACCGGGGAGAACTCCAACACGTGGCGGCTGAGATGGGGGGCAATGAGAATGGCCACCTCCGCTCGCCGCCTCTCCCCGTGAGAAACGCCAGAAAAGTGGAGCGTCCAACCCCTCCCATGGAGTTGGGTTGCAGAGTCCAAACTGTGGGTGGAGGTGAGGCCGGTATCGCTCAACCTCCCCCACGTGCTCGGGCTCCTTCCCCCCCAGTGAGGTGACGTTCCACGTCCCAACAGCCACGTGCCGGGACCAGCACCGGAGACCTTGCGACTACAGCTATAATCTGCTGCATCGGCGATAGAGGTGGAGAACATGGTCCACTCAGACTCGATGTCCCCCTCCTCTCCTGGGACCTGGGAGAAGCTCCCACGGAGGTGTGAGTTGAAAGTTCCTTCGACCGCTGCCCAGTCCTCTCTGCACCAATGCCCCATGGATCCCTCAGCGGGTGGTGGGCCCACAGGAGGGCTGGCCCACAGGATGGCTGGCCCACAGGAGGGCTGGCCCACGTCGGCCGTTCGGGCTGAGCCCGGCCGGGCCCCGTGGGCTAAGGCCCGGCCACCAGACGCTCGCTTTCGAGCCCTAACCCCAGGCCTGGCTCCAGGGTTTAGTTTGGTTTAGTTTATTAAGATCCCCATTAGCCACTGAGATGCAGTGGCTAATCTTCCTGGGGTCTCCTCAAAATCATTACATGCTTTTACATATTTTTTATACATAAATCACACACACACTCACACACACACACACATGACGATATGACAGCTCAGTGAGAAATCATTTACAACTATGAAAAAATAAAAAATAATAATAATAATAATAATAATAGTAACAAATGAACTTTCTCCAGTGGTTTCAGTCCAACTCAAATATAAAATATTATATTTGATGTATAATTAATGTTCATGTGTGAAAAGATATAGCTTTAATTTCTTTTGAAAATGAATTCTCTCACTCTCTTTGATCAGAAAGGAGGGCAACAAGTTCCATGCAACCATGGCTCGATAGACTACAGTTTTCTGCATTTTATTTGTTCTGCAAGCAGGGAGCACACACCTTAAATGACTACTTTGCCGTGTGGCATGATCATGGGAATTTGAAAACAGTTTCAATTTATTATATATTGTTTCAGGATTGTGTGACACTAACACATTCCTGATAAACGTTAATAAATAATACTGTGTTCTGCTTTTTACAGTGAGCCAGGCTAAACTGTTGTGCATTGTTGTGACATTTGTTCTGTACGGGCAGCTCAATACAATTCTGGCAGCTTTGTTCTGAGCGACTTGTAATTTGTGTAGGTTGTTTTCACATGTGTTTGACCAAACCACCGACTCATAATCCATCTGGGAAAGAACTAATGACTGCACAAGTCTCTTGGTCAACCACTGTGGTATACATGTCCTACAGTGTTTGATCATCCCCATGCTTCTTCCCATTTTTTTAACTATACAATTTATGTGACTGTTCCATGACAACTTTGAATCAACTATTACCCCCAATAATTTTGTCTCTTCTACTTGTTCAATAATGTTTCCTTCTAATATCAAATATAATTTAGGTGTTGCTTTCAACATGTACTGTGACCCAATTAACATGCATTTTGTTTTTTCAGAATTTAATACCAACCTATTCTCGTGAACCCACTTTGCTACCTGAGATAATTCCTCATTAAGAATGTTATTAAGCTGCCCTACTGTAGATGCAGATGCATATAAAGTAGTATCATCTGCATATACAGCCATGGTTGCATGTTTCAATACCAATGGAAAATCATTAGTAAAAATTGAAAATAATAATGGTCCCAGGCAACTGCCCTGGGGCACTCCACAACTCATTCTTTCAACCTCAGAATAGCTACCATTAAAATAAACTTTATACTCTCGATTACTTAAGTAACTTTCAATCCATTTTAAGGCTGTTGATTGAAATCCATAACAGCATAACTTATTCAACAAAATACTATGGTCTAAAACATCAAAAGCAGCACTAAAGTCTAATAATATTGTCCCAACTAAGTTTTTACGATCAATTTCCTGTAGCCAGTCATCAGTAATCTGAGTGAGAGCAGTAGTTGTGGAGTGATCCGCTTTATATGCATGCTGACAGCTCGTATTTAATCGGTTGTTTAAAAAATACTCTTGTATTTGGTTGTATACTACTTTTTCCATGATTTTGCTTAATGCTGGTAACAGACTAATTGGTCTACTGTTTTTATTCGAAAATGGATCTTTATTATGTTTTATTAGAGGTATTATTTTTGCTTTTTTCCATTCAGTAGGAAAAATGCCTTTGTTTAAACTTAGATTAATGATATGAGTAACAGGCGTCACAATTCTATCTGAGACCAATTTTAACAATTTTATCTCCAAATGATCGATACCTGCTGGTTTCTCTTTGCTTCCTTTCAATAATTTTTTTACCTGATTTTCTGACACCGTTTTAAATGCAAACATACATTCTTTTGTATTCATTATACACTTCCTAATTAACTCATTTGAAATAGTGTTCCTCTGTCCTGTTCCCATGTAATTTCTCAATTTCTCAACTTTACTTTTAAAGAACTGGCTCAAACTATTAGAAATATCTTTGGGGTTAGTCAAATAGG
This sequence comes from Knipowitschia caucasica, assembly GCA_964034765.1. Taxonomy (NCBI): domain Eukaryota; kingdom Metazoa; phylum Chordata; class Actinopteri; order Gobiiformes; family Gobiidae; genus Knipowitschia; species Knipowitschia caucasica. The sequence continues at coordinate 4,125,214 of OZ035830.1, forward strand.
TTCCGTTTGATTCTAGAAAAGTATTTGTTGATTTAGCATTTCTTCCTAATATTTCATTTAATGTTCCCCAAATTCTTCTGTTGTCTAGATTAGCATCCTTAATCTTTCTTTGATAATATGATTGCTTTTTACGTCTATTCAGTTTAGTCACACAGTTTCGCAATTTGCAATAACTTCTCCAGTGTACAATGTCTTTGGTTGTATTTTCTTCAACTTTGGCTTCATCTCTCTTTCTCATACACTCTTTTAGTTCTTGATCAATCCAAGGAGCAGAGACATGTCTCACTGCCTTTCTTCTCAGAGGAGCATGTTTATCTATGACTTTTGTAATTAAGGCATTAAATACTTCCACAGCCCGACATGGATCCCGTTCTTGTGCTACAACCGACCAATCTATACTACTGACTTCTGCAACAAAATCATCTTCCCTAAAATGCTTAAATAATCTTTTAAATATAAATTTTTGACCATGTTTTTGTACTTTTGTATTTCTAATCACTGCAATTAAATTATGGTCACTGCAACCGACTGGAATGGACACAGCTTCAGAGCATAACACTAGGGCCAACTTACCCACAGGAAAGACGGGTAACACAGGGACTGGCCTCCTCCTGGTGCCCAGAATTCCCTTTTTAAATGTACTGTCATTTTTTGATTATGCCTTGTATGATTGTGTGTATATTGTTTATGAACTGTGCCATAGGAAAAACACTTTCACAGTCCCACAAGGCAGACGCACTCACACCTGGGACCCTCTCCACACTCAGGGTCATTTCCATCATCTCAATTTCCATCGTATTTTTATTTATCTTCTTTATTCCAGAGTGTTCTCCAAATAACTGGGCTTATCGGCACCAGGGGCGCCAGATACGAGCGCTGGGCTGGACTCTGCCAGAGTACAGGGAGGGTCTTCTCCAGCGCATACAGAAATATAAGATATACGAGTATAGGTACAGTGGGAGAAATACTAGAAGAAATAATGTCATGACTGCATAATAAAACCAAGCTGTTATAGCTGTCAGGGACCACCCTCTCTCAGCCAATCAGCACCCAGCCCAAAGTGTTGTGGTCTGATTTGATCACATCATTTAACTTTTACAACACAAACGATTACAATGATCATTTATGAAACAAAAGATCTTTAAAGACGAATGGGAAGAACCATGCTGCTGTGTGATCTCAAATTAGTTTAATCTGGACTGGAAACTCTAGTGGAAATTTTCACATAGATTTGGGAACAATCACAGAGCGGGGAGAGACGGCCACATGGAGGCGCTGTTGGACAGATGGATGATGTAGTTTGTTTGCAGACCCAGCAGGTGGCAGCAAATGCAGAGAGCTATGTGCACCTTGCACAAACAGCTGAAATCGTTTGACACTATTTTGTAAACTAACGTATATGAGGGAATAAATCCTTAAATCAAATGTTTTTTTTATATTAATCTGAATAGATTCTGACTTAAAACAAGATTTACCAATGGGACAAAGCCACTTAGTCTTATTTCAAGAACATTCCAAGTTAAACATTTCCTTTCTATTTTGAAAACCCAATATTTTTTCTTGTCCCATTGTCAAATCTTATTTTAATGCAGTCAAAATATGCTCATCTCAAAGATGCATTTTGCCATAATTTGAGACATTTTCGACTGATTTTTCCTTGCTTTTTGCAGTGTACCACAGGTTTTGCCTCAGTGCTGCCCTCTACGGTCAGCGCTGATCGTTTAAAACGCTCACATGATCGCCTCAGTCTGCAGGCGAACCACAAACAGCCTCCTCTTGCACAAGACCAGGACCAGAGGTGGTGGAAATGTGTCACATTTAGTAATATTTATTCCTCCGCCAACATCCACAGGCCATTGATATGAACGGGCAGACATCTTGAGTCACCAGGTTTTTGTCTTTTTCGCTTCTTCTCTTCTCCCTTTGAAATTCTGTTGCACGATATACGCTTTTGGGTTGACTATTGCCACATCTCGTTTGAACCAAAACAGTCCTGATTTGAACCATGTTGTTCATGTCACAGCAGATTTACCCAAAAACCCTGAGTTATCCTGCAGGTTTTTAACAGGGCATGCACAATGTGTCTCTGTTTATGACCTATTTCTTTCCCCCCATTTTACCAAAGAGCCATGATTGTGTAACATAGTATAATGTGCAAGTTCAGAATATAGATGTCTCTTTGAAATGAGTTCCCGTCTTTCCCCATCGCTGGCTCCGTCTCGGTCCCGGGCCCCAGGTCCGGTCTCTGGGCAGCTGTCGTTCAACCTCTGACACAAACTCCTTGAATCACAGTCCGCAGCCGCCGCAGGATTCAAACAGAGGTAGAGATGAAAGAGAGGTTCAAACATATGCTAATGTGCTAATGGGATTCGAGGAAAACGGAGAGTGAGGAGACCTGAGGGTGAGGAGAGTGAGGAGACCTGAGGGTGAGGAGACTAAGGAGACCGGAGGAGACCAGAGTGAGGAGACCAGAGGGTGAGGAGAGTGAGGAGACCGGAGGAGACCAGAGTGAGGAGACCAGAGGGTGAGGAGAGTGAGGAGACCGGAGGAGACCAGAGTGAGGAGACCAGAGGGTGAGGAGAGAGAGGAGACTGAAGGAGACCAGGGGGTGAGGAGAACAGAGGGTGAGGAGACCGGAAGGTAAGGAGACCAGAGGGTGAGGAAACTGGAGGTTGAGGAGACCAGAGTCCAGACCCAGGGGGTCGCCTACTTTATCTATTATCATTGTGACTTCAGCGGCAGTCTGTTCATTGCTATTCACCCAGTATCCCATTGTCTGTTTATTGGCGGAAGATGGGAACGCTGAATCCAATCTCTTTCATCTGCATCTGTGGACTGGCCTCCCCTGGCCGGGTCCAAGGAGCCTCCTGAGTCCTGCACCTCACAGTCCTGGATCTACAGCCTTAGTCCTGGGTCTATAGCCTCAGTCCTGGATCTACAGCCTCAGTCCTGGATCTACAGCCTCAGTCCTGGGTTTAATGCCTCAGTCTTGGATCTACAGCCTCAGTCCTGGATCTACAGTCTCAGTCCTGGGTCTAATGCCTCAGTCTTGGATCTACAGCCTCAGTCCTGGATCTACAGTCTCAGTCCTGGGTCTACAGCCTCAGTCTTGGGTCTACAGCCTCAGTCCTGGATCTACAGCCTCAGTCCTGGATCTACAGCCTCAGTCTTGAATCTACAGTTTCAGTCCTGGGTCTAATGCCTCAGTCCTGGATCTACAGCCTCAGTCCTGAATCTACAGTCTCAGTCCTGGGTCTAATGCCTCAGTCCTGGGTCTACAGCCTCAGTCTTGGGTCTACAGCCTCAGTCCTGGATCTACAGTCTCAGTCCTGGGTCTACAGCCTCAGTCTTGGATCTACAGTCTCAGTCCTGGGTCTACAGCCTCAGTCTTGGGTCTACAGCCTCAGTCCACTATACAACAATACATTGAATTAAATTATATTGGCTCTCATAACAGTTTGGTTCCATCACTAGTTTTATCACTCACTTTCTTCACATGCAACATAATAATAATGTTTACACAAGCGTTTAGCCAAATATCAACAATATTGCAAAAAAAAATGTCTTGATGTGTCTCAGTTTTGATGTACTGAGTCTGTATCTTGTATTAGTTTCATTTTGTATGTTGAATTGCAAAATAAATGGACTTTTGAACGACATTTAAATTTTCACCTGAATTTGAATCCATGCTCTACAGAGTTGTCTTTTCTCCTTCAATCCCAAAAGCTTCAAACGTTCTTCTACTTTTGATGGGTTTCCGGTTGTAATCTTCCCGCCCGGCTCCCATCGTCGTGGCGGATCGTGCGTGTGCTCTCGTCTTCAGCGTGTAACCTTCAGCTGCCCTTTTCCTCTCGATACAAGACCAGAGCGCTGTTCCGTGTTATCGCAGACTCGACCTTCGGCTGTTATCTGCCTCCGACATTTACATGAGCTGTTCGTCAGAGACACGTGAACCACGACCAAGGCATCAGTCTGACCACAGAAGCACCCCCCTCCCCCCCCTGCACCGTAGCTCTGATGCTAAAAGTTGGTTTTATTTATTGTATTTATGAACAGTGAAAACCAAGGCAGACGAAGTAGCCTAGCATGCAAAATTTGGGTAAAAAAATGCAATGTATTCCAGATTTTAATTTTTAAAGACTCAAGACAAAGATTGCATTAGAATTGGACTGCCACCTAAACGTGGTGGGGGAGTTTGAGCACTCGGATGATCCTGGGAGCTATGCTGTCTGGGGCTTCATGCCCCTGGTAGGGTCTCCCATGGCAGACAGGTCTCAAGTGACGAGTCAGACGAAGCGCAGTCCGAAGCCAACCATGGACAGCACGACAATGAGAACCGTGACGTCGCCCGGCATGGCGCAGCCGGGGCCCCACCCTGGAGCCAGGCCTGGGGTCGGGGCTCGCAAGCGAGCGCCTGGTGGCCGGGCCTTAGCCCACAGGGCCCGGCCGGGCTCAGCCCGAAGGGATGACGTGGGCAGTCCCTCCTGTGGCTCTGGATCCCAACTCCTTGAGAGGGGTTGGACGCTCCACTTTTCTGGTGTTTCCCGCCTGGGAGAGGCGGCGAGCTGGGGTGGCCATACTCATTGCCCCCCATCTCAGCTGCCACGTGTTGGAGTTCTCCCCGGTGAATGAGAGGGTCGCGTCCCTCCGCCTCCGGGTGGGGGACAAGTCTCTCACTGTTGTGACGGCCTACGGGCCTAACGGTAGTGCAGAGTACCCGGCCTTCTTGGAGTCCTTGGGAGGGGTACTGGACAGTGCACCGCCCGGGGACTCCGTTATTCTCCTGGGGGACTTCAACGCCCATGTGGGAAATGCCAGTGACACTTGGAGAGGGGTGATCGGGAAGAACGGCCCCCCTAATCTGAACCCGAGCGGTGTTCAGTTGTTGGACTTCTGTGCCAGTCACGGCCTGTCCATCACGAACACCATGTTCGAGCACAAGGGTGTCCATCAGTGCACGTGGCACCAGGACACCCTAGGCCGGAGGTCGATGATCGACTTTGTTGTCGTATCATCTGACCTTCGACCGCGTGTCTCGGACACTCGGGTGAAGAGAGGGGCGGAGCTGTCAACCGATCACCTGGTCGTGAGTTGGATCTGCTGGCAGGGCAGGAGGCCGGTCAGACCTGGCAGGCCCAAGCGTGTAGTGAGGGTTTGCTGGGAACGTCTTGCTGAGCCCCCTGTCAGACGGACTTTCAACTCACACCTCCGGGAGAGCTTCTCCCAGGTCCCGGCAGAGGAGGGGGACATCGAGTCCGAGTGGACCATGTTCTCTTCCTCTATCGCCAATGCGGCGGCTCGTAGCTGTGGTCGCAAGGTCTCTGGTGCTGGTCCCGGCGGCAATCCCCGAACCCGGTGGTGGACACCGGCAGTAAGGGATGCCGTCAGGCTGAAGAAGGAGTCCTATCGAGCAATGATGGTTCGTGGGACTCCTGAGGCAGCTGTCCAGTACCGGCAGGCCAAACGTGCCGCGGCCCGGGCTGTTGCAGAGGCAAAAACCCGGGACTGGGAGGAGTTCGGAGAGTCCATGGAGCATGACTATCGGTCGGCCTCAAAGAGGTTCTGGCAAACCGTCCGGCGCCTCAGGAGGGGGAAGCAGTTCTTTGCCAACACCGTGTATGGTGCGGGTGGAGGGCTGCTGACCTCGACTGGGGATATTGTCGGGCGGTGGAAGGAATACTTCGAGGTTCTCCTCAATCCCCCCGTCACGTCCTCCGTCCAGGAGGCAGAGGCTGAGAATGTTGGGGCGGATACTTCCATCTCCCTGGCCGAGGTTACCAAGGTGCTTGGCAGCCTCCATGGTGGCAAGGCACCGGGTGTGGATGAGATCCGTCCTGACTATCTAAAGTCTCTGGATGTTGTAGGACTGTCTTGGCTGACACGTCTCTGCAGCATCGCGTGGCGATCGGGGGCGGTGCCAATGGAGTGGCAGACCGGGGTGGTGGTCCCTCTCTACAAGAAGGGGGGCCGGAGGGTGTGTTCCAATTATTGTGGGATCACACTCCTCAGCCTCCCCGGTAAGGTCTACTCCAAGGTACTGGAGAGGAGGCTACGGCCGATGGTCGAATCTCGGATCCAGGAGGAGCAGTGTGGTTTTCATCCCGGTCGCGGAACACTGGACCAGCTTTATACTCTCCATCGGATACTCGAGGGTTCATGGGAGTTCGCCCAACCTGTCCACATGTGCTTTGTGGATTTGGAGAAGGCGTTCGACCGTGTTCCCCGGGGTGTCCTTTGGGGGGTCCTCCGGGAGTACGGGGTCCGGGGTCCTCTGCTGAGGGCCGTCCGGTCCCTGTATGACCGGAGTCAGAGCTGTGTTCGCATTGCCGGCAGTAAGTCAGACCTGTTCCCGGTGCATGTTGGCCTCCGCCAAGGCTGCCCTTTGTCACCGGTTCTGTTCACTGTATTTATGGACAGAATTTCTAGGCGCAGCCAGGGGCCGGAGGGGGTCCGGTTCGGGAACCACAGGATTTCACCACCGTTGTGGTAAAGAGGGAGCTGAGCCGAAAGGCGAAGATCTCGATTTACCGGTCAATCTTTGTTCCCTCCCTCACCTATGGTCATGAGCTGTGGGTAATGACCGAAAGAATGAGATCGCGGATACAAGCGGTCGAAATGAGCTTCCTCCGCAGAGTGGCTGGGCGCTCCCTTAGAGATAGGGTGAGGAGCTCGGTCACACGGGAGGAGCTCGGAGTAGAGCCGCTGCTTCTCCACGTCGAGAGGAACCAGTTGACGTGGCTCGGGCATCTGTTCAAGATGCCTCCTGGACGCCTTCCTGGGGAGGTGTTCCGGGCACGTCCCACCGGGAGGAGGCCCCGGGGAAGACCCAGGACACGCTGGAGAGACTATGTCTCTCAGCTGGCCTGGGAACGCCTTGGGGTCCCCCCGGACGAGCTGGAGGAAGTCTGTATGGATAGGGAAGTCTGGGCGTCTCTGCTTAGACTGCTGCCCCCGCGACCCGGCAACGGATGAAGCGGAAGAAAATGGATGGATGGATGGATAGAATTATGTTTTTAAAATGTAGCTGCATGTTTGGACATTAGACCATGGGTGGAACATTAGACCATGGGTGGACATTAGACCATGGGTGGACATTAGATGGACGGACGCATGATGTGTTTCTATATTTATTGCAATATTTGTCGATCATGTCTGTAGGAAGGACTTTATTATAGAGAGTGCGAACCACCTGGGCCTTAACCCTGGTGGTGAAGGAAGCTGAAGCAATAACTGACACCATGAGAATTTTCCAGTGAAAAGGCCATGACGAGGAGGAGGAGGGTTGCTGCACAAACAGGGGCTGAGAGGCTCTGTTTAAATGTAGCCGTGGAGGGATTCTGATGTGAGCTCAGAGCGAGTGGACATCTTCCAGACTGACTTTCTGCTTTCGCTGAATGTTTAAGATATATATGTAGATTTGACTCATGTCAAACATGAGTCGCTGCATTGTTCTGTTTCACTGAATTTCAATACTGTCCCTGATTTCATATTAATGTGTTTCTTAATAATGTATGTATTGTCTTTCTTTCATACTTGCAAACATGTAAATACAGCATTAATAAGGAATGATACAGTGTTTTTGTAATGTATTCCAATGTGGTTTTACTGCAAATGGAAAAGACAATGAATCTGAATCTTTTTAATCATAGAAAACAGACCTGGAGCGGTTGATCCAGTCTCAAACCTGCGGTACTATGTCTCCGTTTTTTTTAAGTTTTGCCGATTCTTTTTGTCCATTTCCATCGGGACATTCTCTATTGTCTGTATTTCCAGAACACATTGCTTGATTTTGAAATTTAAACCACTCATGGAGAGCTCTTGGTACTCACTATATACTGTACATACTGTACAGTATGTTCTGCTTAAAACTGTTTGAACTGCAATAAAAACAAACACGTAGGAGCCTCCTGCAACTGCTCAGGCTGGTTCTACAACCTGAGTCCTGGCTGTCGATCCAGGACTCAGGCTGTAGAGCAAGGACTGAGACTGTAGATCTATGACTGAGGCTTTAGATCCAGGACTGAGGCTGTAGGTACAGGACGGAGGCTGTAGATCCACGACTGAGGCTGTAGATCCAAGACTGAGGCTGTTGAGCCACGACTGAGGCTGTAGAATGAGGACTGAGACTGTACTGAGCAGCCCAATAGTCCGGGTCAGGGGAAACCAGTTCACAGGTGCTAAATCCAAAAGAGGTCGTTTCAGGGGCCCCATCATCACGCCATGAAACGGAAATTGGGACATCGGGTGAATAACAATGAAACGACTACAGCTGAAGCCATAATGAGGACAGATAAAGTAGAAAGGAATAGATGATACTGTTCACATTACCACACTTTTCCATGTGCAATTGAACTTCGCTTTACTTCAACCTATCACAGCTAATATCTCAGCGTCATCGTTAATCAATGTTTCTATTCTCATTAAATCCTCATTAAAACTTCTCAGAGAGTCTCACACAACTTTATAATTTAGACTTTTTTCTTTGAAGGAGAAACCTTTGACCACTTCCACATGAAGAGGAAACAGGTTCGCCCGAGCAGCTGTTATCCGACATTTCCCAAAGTGTAAAAATGCATCTTGAGAAACGCAGGAGTAAAAGGTGTGAAGGGGCCCGCCGGTGCACAGGGCTCCTGTTCAAAAGGCGACGAGCAGCAGATGTGGACCGAGCCGAACTCCGCCGCCGAATGAGAACTTACTGTACTTCACACAGGGTTAGGGAGAGTTGGCAGTTTGTCCGAGGGCTGTCGATGCAGACCAAAACAGTAATCACACAAGATAAAAAAGAAGAGGAAAGTACATGTATTTTTTGTTTGTCTTTAATCTATGAACCCGTTTCCTCTGTGTACTTAATTGAATTTAATATCCATGTTATTATTTTCTTTATTAGGACTGAAAATAACTCCCTATGTACTCGACGTTGGTTACCTGTGGGTGGCAATGTTTTTTTGTACTGTCCCTGTTAAATCAATCCATATGTGAAATCTTTGATGTTTTAAGGCTGTAAAACCCTCACACACCCTGTATACACTTCCAACAATATGAACTCACCACTGCTGAAGTGAGAGACCAGAGAGAGATCAGAGAGAGAACAGACCAGAGAGTTAAAGACTAAAGAGAGAGACCAGAGGAAGACCAGAGAAGGACCAGAGAGAGAGACCAGAGAGAGACCATAGAGAGACCATAGAGAGACCATAGAGAGACCAGAGAGAGACCAGAGAGAGACCATAGAGAGACCCATAGAGAGACCAGAGAGAGACCATAGAGACCTCTGAACTCATCACTGCGGTGCACACAAGCCAGAAAGGATTTATTTTGGCTTTAAAGGTAAAAAGTAACTGTGATGTTTTTAACACACAGCACCTGAGAAACCGTGAGGCCTCGAAAGGTGAACCGCAGTCTGTATTAGAATGTCTTCACAAACTCAATCTAGAAGTGTCCTTGGGCCCACTGTGCACGAGTGTGAATAACTTCTGTCTTCCACTGTAGGTCATATTCCATCCATTAATTTTCTTCCCCTTAATCCAGGGGTGGCAGTCAGAGCTGCACCCAGTTCACAGAGCACCAGCCCCTCACTGATCCTCCTGCAGGTGGTGAGTCCACAGGAGCTGAGATCTTTCAGCAAGGGCTTCAGGCAAAGTGGGGTTAAGTGTCTTGCCCAAGGACACAACGACAGCAGTCATCAGTGGGAGTCGTGAAGTAGGTCTAAAGCCTGGTTCACACGGCAGGATATTTAGGCCGATTTAGACCCGATTTACCCCTTACGACAATCTTAAGAAACGCTCCGATTTCCATAACAAAATCTTACAGATTATCCTGCCGTGTGTGGTGTGTTAAGACTGCACTCGTCGCTCGGAAGGACATCGGGACTGCTCCCGATCTCAAATCGGGGATATCCAACATGTTGGATTGTTTTGGCCCGATTTCTTGTCGTGTGTGGTGTCCTCCGAGGACAAGCGAGCGCGTTGCCATGACTACGGCGTGTAGCCAATAAGAAGACGAGGTGACAAGCCGGTGAGGAAACACCGGAAAAAAACCAAAACACAGCAGCATGGCTTTGACCATTGCCTTTTCTTTGGATTACGTGTCTTCTCTGTTAACAACAAACTGCACACTATCGCCACTGCATCCTCTTCGTCCGCCATGACTTTTACTCTGAAGTCACGCTTGATCTCGAGAGATTTTGTGAGATTTCCGTCTGACCTGGGAATGCTCGGGGGGGCGTGTCGGTTCGTGTGTGATGTTTGTGGCTTGCGTGATCTTGCCGTGTGGCTACGCACCACACACTGCACGACCAAAGTGGTTAGACGCAGGATTTTTAATCTCCCCGTGTGGGGTCTAACACGGAGAAAAATCGGCCGACAATTTTAAAATTGTCGCGTGTGAACCAGGCTTTATGGTGGGCTCGAACCCACAACCTTCAGGCCTAAAGGCCAGTGCTCTACCAACTGAGCTACTCTCGCAGGTCATATTTATCCTTATAAATAATATATTTATATATATATATAACGTGTGTATGTGTATATATACACTGTGAATGATACACTTTGTCATATTAATGTCCACAAACTATTATACATACTCCGTTTTTCCCAGCATAATATGGTGAAGTGAAAGCAAAACAATACTTCAGAATTTTTCAGGTATTTCTGCATAATTTAAATTGAATTTTGGTCTGGGCTGCACCATTCTAAAACAATTGCAAGTTAATTCTTTACACCAGGTGTCTCCAACTTTCCCGGGACTATAAAGGCAAAGAGCTACTCCTTTAAGCGGCCCTCGGGAAAAAAAAAAGATGAAATATTGGTGTGTACTGTCTGATATCGGGTACAGTTATTATTTATCATCACATATTTGTTGTTAGTGACAAAGTAAGTGCAGTTACGGTAATAAATAAGGAGAATTAATACTACAATCTGAAATATTATGTAATATTATAAGTAATAATATACAGCATGGAGGAATGGAGACCGTCCAATCAGCTATTGCCACGGTGCCAGTATACCTTCAACCTTGAGATAACCAAAACATGCAGTGGAAAAGTACTGCCTTGTGCATATGTTAGAACGATGAGTTAGAACTTTAACCACAGTTGCTTCAAAGTGTCATGAAATCTCTAAACGTCGAGCGGAAGAAAATAGATGGATCATTCAAAAGTCGGATTCAATTTATTCAAACTTCCTCCTGCTCCGTGTCAATATTTGTATAATTTCCTGCAATTGACTGACTCTGAGAAGAACGTTTTGCATGTGTTTTAACAGCTGCGAAAATGAATAAGTAAATAAATACTCATTAGGACGAAGTTGGCTTTAACCGCAGCCGCGAGACGAGGTGAGTGTAAAATAAAGTGTGAATGAACTCCACAGAACGAGTCGCTCTCGCCTGAAGGTCTGTGGCCTCCGTCGCTCGCAGTGGATCACATGTTTTATTAATGAACGAAGGTGAGCGGAGACGAGTGAACTGTCACCGCGGTAATTACGTAAAGAGGGAAATTAGCATCAGGGCTGTTTGATGAAGACGCAGTATGTAAACAAAGCCTCATGGTCGCCTCTGAAACCAAGCCCATCATTAAACACACGCCGAGCCCAAAAGTACATCGACCTGGTTCTGTGGCTGGAAACAAAAGAAAAAAAAACAAGATTCCAGCGCAGTACATCATTTAATATAAGGAGCAGTATGTTTAAATGTGGCCAAAAGTGGTACTGCAGCCTCTCGCACTCTCCCTGACTCAGGTTGCCAGATATGCAGACGAATCCAGCTGGGACCATAACATCTGAATAGACAAGAGTTTTGTCAACAACAAATCTATAACCAACACCTTTTTCACAAAGATAGAAATCCTGATTTTATTCATTGTTTTGTCGTTAACGATTTGAGAATCATAACTAGAGCTTTTTTAGTTCTGCGCCATATGGTACTTTACCAGTGAGATTAGCTCGATACGGTGAGTTCTGGCAAAACGGATCACAGACTTTCTGATTGGTAAAACGGTGGAGGGCGGGACATGATAATAAAAACAATAAGATTTAGGGGCTGTGAAACTAATTTTGAAATTCAAATATCGCTGAATTTCTTTTATTAGTTGAAAAAAATAGTCAAAAAGAGCAGTTTTATCAATGCCTTTTGGAGGTTTAAGGCCATTTAATGATGACTCGACATGAAAATCTTACATAATGCTACTTTAACACCATCATTCAGCAAACGCAAAAACTACCAGAACTCCCGGAGCCGCCATTTTGACTGCTCCCATTCACACCAATAGAATTATCAGAAATATAAAAAAAATAAGTGAGTTTGTTTTTAAGGGTTTTCTTCACCGTCACTCACTTTTAACAAGCTTCTAAAATACTGGTAAAGTCAACTAACATACAGCAAAGAAAAGTTTGAAGAAAAGTGGGCGAATGCTAACGGCTAGCAAGTAAGCAGTGTTCTGGTGGAAAACCAAGCCAACATTTCACATTTCAAAAGTAAAAAATAATTTCACAAAGATAAAGATGTAGATATATACCGCGGATAAATACAGAAAAACTGAAATTTCCCCATTGTGGGACGAACAAAGGACCTTCTTCTTCTTAATTACGCTTTCAAATGGAAACTAGTGTAAACTGAACCGCTACCAATCTTTCTGTTATAGACATCGATTCCTCCTTCAGGCCTTTCTGTGTGGAGTTTGCATGTTCTCCTTGTAGGTTTTCTCCAAGTTGGAGAATTTAGACTTATGTCTTTATATTCTAAAGCTAGAGACGTATCCTAACTTTAGTACAGAGTTATTGTTCATTTGTCTGTTTGGCTTACACCTTTTGGTTCTGTAAATTGCTCACTCATTATATAGGTTATCAATGTACTCTGTGTTTTGTAAATACGCAGGGTAAATCCTATTCTGTTACCCCTTTTACCTATTTTTTCATCAAAAAAATCATGATTTTAGTTACCATTTCTACATCTTGGTTTGCTGAGCCAGGGTGTGCTCCTCATTCCTATTGTTGTGCACCTCATGAAACAAACAGACCCAGCCACGGTCGTATTCTAAAAAGATTTTACTTTCTTGTCGCCTTGCTCGTCACGGAGCAAGGTCTCAGGTCCAAGAGAGAGATCCATAATATTGCTCTCTTCACAGTAGATTGTGCACAAACAGCCTCCCTGATCCATCTGCTGCTTCCCTCTGTGCTCGGGCCTCTCACCTGCGTCTTCAGGAGTCTCCAGGGACCAGCAGGAGCAGGGCTCATTAGTGCCACAGTCAAAGATTCCATTGATGTCCCTCTGTGTTCGCTATGACAGCTCCCTGATCCGCTCCCATGCTTCAACTTTAGTGTCACACTTACATTTCTCTGGAGACCCGCCGTCCGCCTCGTTGCGCGCGGAATTTATTTAATTTCGTCCTGTTTCACTGTCAGGGTCTTCGTTTATGAAGCAAGAATGGAAGAGGAAAAAGAGTCTGGTATATATAGTCAGGAGGAGATGATAAAAAGTATAAGTTAGTACCTATCTAAAACCGCAAGTTAAAAGTTCAGCTAGTCGGCCAGAAAGAGTAGGAGACGTGGCCTGTGTTTCCTTGGCTAACAATTAATATATAAGTGTGTGTGTGTCTGTATGTGCGTCTGTGTCTTTGTGTGCATGTGTGTGTGTGTATGTAAGGCTGGCGTCTGTGTGTATGATGTGGCCCTTTGCAGTAACACACTAAATAAATTGGCTCTTAGTCTCTGACTGACTGGCCACCCTGATCTACAGTCACTGGAGATTCGTCAAAGATTAGTAAGTAAGTAATCTTTATTTATATAGCGCCTTTCATAGAACAGAGTCAAAAAGCACTTTACATTTTTTTGTTTGTCTGCACCTGAACTCACTCAAACCGACTTATAACCGTCACCTGATAACCATGTCCTTCGTCAAAAACACACCTGTTGAATACAGATGTCAGACTTTCTTTCTCTTGCCATCCCGCTTTATGCTTGATTTTAAACCATACAAACACATGCATATCTTCCTGCAAGCCGATCCATGAGGTACAATCGTGTAGTTGAGCTGAATTATACAGGAGGAGCTCAGAGTAGAGCTGCTGCTTCTCCACATTGAGAGGAGCCAGGAGGAAGAGGGGAAACTGCTCGGACTGCAATTGTACAGGATAAAGCAGAAGAAAAGCAACGTACGGACTCTGAAATCTTCCAGGTATCAGAACATAGTTAAAAGTGTGTACGTGTGCGTGTGTGAGTGTGTGTATCCGTGTGTGTGTCTGAGAAACAGAGGCTGCACACAGTGTTCTGTCCTTGAGGCAAGAATGAGATAACATTTTGTATTCCACGTGTGTGTAATTACTATTATTAAAGGTCCCATATTCGTCTCATCTTCATCGTTAACAGTCCATTCTTATCATGTGTGTGATAATAGTTTAGGATGACACACCATACAACACTCAAAACTTGTGAAATTAGAGGTCATTTCTTTCTTTCAGACCCAAGAATCTGTCACAAAGAGCCCTTTGTCCTCGATCCAGACTCTGACCCTAATTATTTAGTTTACAGAAGTTTACAGTGAGTTAGTAGCACTGTCCTTACAGATCTATGCTCCTCGCTAGCGTCTTTTATAGTGTTCATAACAACATTTCAGAGTCAGATCCCCGGGAATAAAGTCGAGCCACATTCGCACATTCTTCGTCTTTGGGCCAAAAAGTATTGTCACATATTTACACCAAAACCCCATTTTCTCTAAGTTGACAAAGCAGAACAAAAGCAGGGCTCGATGTGAAGGTAACACAGACTGTAGCAGACACTGGACAGGCTGTGTGCGCTGATTGGCTGTTTTAATGTCTCCCCGCTGTCAATCACCACCTGGGGGCGGGGCTTTTCCAGCTTGCCAGGTCGAGCTCCTTGAATGGTGCTTCTTCAGCCGGTCACATCTGTACCCAGCCCTGTATCCTTTCACAGTGGTTTTGGGGTGGGTGGTCAGGTTGGGGGGTCATGGGCATGTGGGATTGTTTTTAACCAAACTGTAAAGCAGCGGTTTGTAAATAAAGTCAATTGATTGAGTGACGTCACAAAGTGAATTGGGTTGTTTTGCTGCCTATGGAGAATGAAAGAGAAAGATCGCTCTCTAACGAAAGCTTGAGGGAAACCAAGAGAAAACCACTTTGGCCATGTGTATGAAGGCTCGTCAAAAAGTTATTGTTAATGAATCCGTATAACTTTTATTAGTGCATAGATGCCGCATTGCTGAATGATTTTGTCCCTTTTTGACATTGTCCCAGACTCTCAGTAGCAAACAAAACATTCTCTCAATCAGGGCAAATGTTAGGTAACCCAGCTTTAAATTTTAAAACATTTCCCCTACTTTAAGTCATTTTTGATCCTCCCTTATATCTGTATCTTCCTCCTTAGTGAGCGCAGTCCAAATTCTCTGTCCCATGCAATAGAAAATGAGAAATGTGTTAAAATCTCAAATCCTGACCTCACCTCCTTCTCATTACTTTTATTTGATCCTTGAGAACGGAATGTACGACTGTAAACTGAGGCTGCATCATTAGCGCCGGATTCCTCTCGGTAAAATCTCAAATTGGAATGCTTTGGTAACCGTGGTGATGGTAACGGTCAACGTCATTTGTGAAACGTCAAGTATTTGAGAGTTAGAACAATGTCTAAGGGCAAGACGACAGAAAGGACAATAAAATGTTTAAAGACCAAAACTATATTCAAAGAAGAAGAAGATGTTTTGACCAATCTGAAAACTAAAAAGACAAAAAGCTTAATTACCGATAAAGTGTCACTGATTTTCTGGCAACCATGGCTTTTTACCGCTTTTATACAATCTCAGAAACTCAGATATACCTGCATTATCTTCCAACTCACCAAAAAACAGACAGACACACATAGACACAGACACACACGCACACACATACAGACACTCCCACACACAGACATAGACACACTCACACAAACACACACACACACACTCATAGACTCACATACACAAAGACACATGCTCAGAGACACACACACAAAGACAGAGACACACACTCACAGACACACACACGTGCCAACATCCAGCCCCAGTTTCATTCCAGTTGAATATCCATTTTTCCAAGTAGAAGAATAGAACTTCAATACAGCTCTGTTTCCGACTTGAGTCCGAGTATTTACCGCACAACTGATCCTGTGATGTCACGTTCAGAACTGCTCTGAACAGACGATAAAGTGAAGCTCAAAGAAATGCAACAAATGTGCCAGTGTTGGCTCCTTTCTCCGAGCAGCAGAACGGTACTTTGAAAAAATATATCACAAATCAAAACAAATACATTCAAAAGAGGAATGTTGAGGCCTCTCCAGTGAAGAATGTGTGGAGTGAGAGTGAGGCAGTGAGTGAGGGGGCTTCCATTGGACATTTCCTGCACCTTGCTTGTATACCACACCCTGAGGTTCAAAGAAGCACAGGCCGTTTTAAATACATGGCCTGTGCTTCATGGGGTTATTTGCACTAAAGCTTGGATTTACAAAAATGGATTTCAAAAGGCTGGTCTCTCTGTCTGATCTCTTGTCAGTCTCCCTCTGGTGCCTCTCTGGTCTCTCTCTGGTCTCTCTCTGGTCTCTCTCTCTAGTCTCTCTCTGGTCTCTCTCTCGTCTCCCTCTGGTCTCTCTCTGGTCCTTCTCTGGTCCCTCTCTGGTCTCTCTCTGGTTTCTTTCTTTTCTCTCTTGTCTCCCCCTGGTCCCTCTCTGGTTTCTCTCTGCTCTCTCTCTGGTCTCTCTCTCTAGTCTCTCTCTGGTCTCTCTCTGGTCTCTCTCTGGCCTCTCTCTCTAGTCTCTCTCTGGTCTCTCTCTGGTCTCTCTCTGGTCCCTCTCTGGTCTCTCTATGGTCTTTTTCTTGTCTCTCTTGTCTCCCCCGGTTTCTCTCTGGTCCCTCTCTGGTCTCTCTCTTGTCTCGCCCTGGTCTCTCCCTGGTATCTCTCTGGTATCTCTCTGGTCTCTCTCCGTCCATCCAGTCCGTCTTTAGGATTGTTTATTATATGATTAAGAAATAAGCAGGCAAAATACAACTCTTCTTTCTTTCTACTTATTTTCATATGTGTAATTATTTAAATAAAATTATAATATGTTGTGTGTTGTCATGTCCACAAGACAATAAATAATACCTAACTACAGTATATACAGTAGGTGCCTATGAATAAAGATGACTTACTTGCTAACGCCCCGTTTCCACCAGCCCGTCTTGGCCCTGTTATTATAAGAGTAGAGTAGAGTAGAGTAGAGTATAGGGCTGGTGGAAACAGGGCTATACTTACCTCCTCTGTATTCGCAATACATCCACCCATTTATCTTGGTTTCGCAGAATCACCGTGCACAGTTGTCACTGCTCAAGAAGAATGGCAAAAGTCCATTTCATCTGAAAACAATGCATTACCAGCGACCTCCTTCTCGTCGCGGTGACAAAGTATTTAGCCTAAAAAGTTTTCCGCGTAGTTTGCCAAATGCATAAAAGGGTTTGTGCGTTTGCAGCTCACACCTCTGCCACTTACACTCCGACAGTTTGGCATCAGCGTTTTAAAGGCTCCGGGCTTTTACCCAGAGACACACTGACAAACAAGTAACAGAGAGCAGACATCTTCTCCAACAGACCCGGAGTCGATTTCAGATCCATCCATTCTCACATCAAGAACATCTAACATTCTAAGGACATTTACTGTGTTCGTCTCTCTCTATGGTCTCTCTGGTTTCTGCCTGGTCTCTGCCGGGTCTCTCTCTGGTCTCTCTCTGGTCTCTCCCTGGTCTCTCTCTGGTCCCTCTCCTGTCTCTCTCTGATCATCTCCTTGTACTCTCTTTGGTCTCTTTCTGGTCTCTACCTAGTCTCCCTCCGGTCTCTCCCTCGCCCCTCTCTAGTCTCTCTCTGGTCTCTCTCTGATCTCTCCCTCGCTCCTCTCTGGTCTCTCTCTGATCATCTACTTGGTCTCTCTTTGGTCTCTGCCTGGTCTCTACCTAGTCTCCCTCCGGTCTCTCCCTTGCCCCTCTCTAGTCTCTCTATGGACTCTCCCTGGTTTCTCTCTGACGACCTCCCTTGTCTCTTTCTGATGATCTCCCTGGTCTCTCTTTAGTCTCTCTCTGATTATCTCTCTGGTCTCTCTCTGGTCCCTCCCTAGTCTCTCTCTGGTCTCTCTCAGGCACAGAGACGTCTTTAATCAAAAACAAAGCAGTGTGTTTTCACCTCTCTGAGCTGAGGCGGTTCAGTATTGAGGCTCAAAAGTCCCCTTCAGTCCTTTCTCTCCAGAACAGTTGTGACATCACTGTTTGGCTGTGACCCCCCTCATCTGCCGGCTCTCTCCAAAACCGCACTCAGCTTTGTTCGCAATCCTCTCCTGCACAATGCTGCACAGCCGGCCATTACCGAGATCGCCGGAGCGTCCCGTAAAATTGGCCTAACTGCACTGCAACAAGGAAGGCAGAGCAAGTCCAAAATTGCTCAATTTTAGCAAAATGTATCTTTTTTGTTGTTTTTACATACACCTGAGCAAGACTAGTCTCTCACTGACTGGTCTCTCTCTTGTCTATCTCTCTCTGGTCCTTTTTTAGTCTATCTCTGGTCGCTCTCTCTCTAGTGGTTCTTTGGTATCTCCCTGGTCTCTCTCTGGTCTCTCTCTCTGGTCCCTCTCTGGTCTCTCTCTGGTCTCTCTCTGGTCTCTCTCTGGTCTCTCTCTCTGGTCCCTCTCTGGTCTCTCTCTGGTCTCTCTCTGGTCTCTCTCTCTGGTCTCTCTCTCTCTGATTCCTCTCTTGTTTCCCCCTGGTGTCTCTCTGATCTCTTTCTGGTCTCTCTCTGGTCTTTCTGGTCTTTCCCTGGTCTCTTTGTCTAGTCTCTCTCTCTGGTTTCTTGTCCTTTTCCCCACTCCCCTCCCCTTGTGCCAGAAAATAATCATAAATAACAAAACCCCTAGTTTTCTTTTTATATTAGGCCTTTACCAAATGGTTGAGATACCGTTTGATGGTAAAAGTGCCTAAAACCAGTTCACTTTGGAGAGACCCAAGAGGGAAAATGCAGTTAGAAGTTTGTTGATTGAGTATGTTTGGCGCCCTAGGCCCGGGAGAGATGCTGTTGAGTGCGGCGCTTGCTCGCGTGCATAATCCCCCCCGGGGCCTAGGCACTGGTGACGGCAGAGGCAGTAGGCAAGCACGCTTCGATGAGAGAAGGAGGAGGTGGGGCGGCGGAGGCTTTGCAAACTTCAGAAGGCCGGGAGTGGGCGTCTCCGGCTTTTAACTTGCTGTCCTGGTGGTTATTGGTGGATTAGATGTGGGCGTTTTGCTGGTGTAATGAGTAGAGGATGAGCAGGCTTGTAGATCTGGCGGCAGCGGCCGGGTCTACCACAGTGAACTTTCGCGAAGAGCTCCATGTGACAGAGATGCCCCAAAGAGGTAGATTTTAGTTCCAAGCTTCAAGTCGATATAGTCACTGCCAAATGTTTGAGGAAACCATAAAAAAAACACTAGATTCAAGTAAATATTACCTCTTTTTTTATCATTTTATTGGAGTGTGTAAAGCGCCTGGCATTCAACGTAGATGTATTTCACAGGAAAAGGAACGAAGGGCCTTCGGGTTTTAAGTTTTGGCCCTCACACACACACACACACACACACAGACAAACACACAGACAAACACACACACACACAAACACACACAAACACAAACACACACACACACAAACACAAACGATGCTAATTTCTGTATGTTCTCTATAGCCGTGTGGGTTCGGCGGGTGGGACTTATGGGACATCTGGTGGTGCGTTCTGCGGAAAGCTTTGGGACGGCGCCCAAGAACAGAAGCAACATGCTACAGCGAGCAAAGAAATGCACTCGCGGTCACAATGAGCATCAGAGCAGAGAGGAGCGACCCGCGGGGAGAGCGGGGGAGAGCGGGGGAGAGCGGGGACCGGGGTGGATCAGCGGACTCTGAGCTGCATGTTCAGGACCGCACAGAACGACAAGAGAAAAAATACTTTTGCAGTTCAATGCTAATGTCAACATCAATACATGGTTATCGGTCTGATACAAAGTTTGTTTGGACTCTCAACAACGCTTCACATTCATTCACGGCGGTGATACAAGTGTGACCACGGCTGCCCTGGCACACACTGGTAGAGGCGAGGCAAACAGTCCGTGCCATCAGCCTTTCCCACCACCTCCAACCATTCACACACACACCAGACTCATTCTAATGTGGGGGAAGTGTCTCGCTTCAGGACACGGCAGCTGTTTGGCACTTTACAGCCGCAGTCGCCCTCTGTGGCACCTGGTGTTCCCAGAGGTCTCCCATCACTGTACTAATCAGGTTCTGCTCTGCTTAGCCTCAGAGGTCTTAGGGCTTTCTTTCATCTGCAGGTAAGGCCACACAAAATTACTCTTGTATTGTAATTCATTGAACCAACCAAGGACTTCTTAAATTGGTAATGAACAAAAATATTATAATCTTTATTTTTTTCAAATTTCAGAATTTTGGCAGCAACAATGTAATCCAATCCAATCCACTTTATTTATATAGCACATTTGATAAAACAATTTTCCAAAGTGCTGCGCAGAGATAAAAGTAACACATTTAACTCATTGACTTCCGGCCGTTTTTGATGATTTCACTGATTCTCAAGACCCACAGAATATAATGGACTATGACTATGTGAAATATGAAACCAGATTCTGAAAGAGTGAAGATTGTCTACTTTCATTAGCAAAAATATGTTTGTTTCTAGCTATGTTTGTTTTTCTGTAATCCCCGTAGAAAAGAGGGAAGTTTAATAGAAATCACCAGTCTCAGACAAATACATCAATGGCAGTTATACAGGATAGCAAGCTTTATGCTAAAAAAAAAAATGGAAAAAGTCAAACAATTAAAATGTATAAAATTGAATACCATTATCCAATTTAAATTAAAAAAATAAATAAAAACGATACAATAAATAAAAGAGAGGACCACACATCTCGCGCAGTGTTAAAAGCCAGAGAGACTTAAACATTTCAAGCTGTTTCGTAACACTTTCCCATCCTGTCCTTCTATAGACGGCCATCTTTGAGCGTGCGGTAAATGATGTTATTGAATTGAAACGCAACAGGAGATGAAGAACCGGACACAGAGGCGGAAAGAGGATTTGGAAAAGACCCAGAGATAATTACGACGGGACAGGGGAGAGCGTACGGCGCAGATTTACCACCAGCTATATTTTGTTCTGGTGTACATCTAATCTTCCACTCTATAATTGCTCTGGTCCCTGTTGATTTAAAAGCACTGGAACAAAGAGCCCACTTGTTCTGCGTTTCTGAATAAAACGCCGGATGTATTAAAGCAATTTGGAGGATTATGCAAAAGAAATAACATCAGGCTCCTACTGCTTCATGTGTGGACCAAGTGCAGGGAGCAACAGCCAATCAAAAGAGGTGACAAGAACCAGGATGTACCATCGAAATAGTCCTGGTCTCAGGTCTCTGCACTGGCTTCCTGTGGCTCAGAATTAAGACTTTGAAGAAGCTCTGGTTGTGCAAAAGTCTCGCGAGGGCCTCGCACCAAAGTACATCTGTGAAATCACAACAGTAGTAAGTCTCGAAGGCCTTCATAAAGCTGTCGATTCGGTTAAAACACAAGAAATGCAATGAGAAAAAACTCATAGTAAGTATTTAGGGAAGTAATCTTTATTTATATAGTGACTTTCACAGACCACATTCAATAAACATTCTTGCTGAGAATAAATGTAAATGTGCACTTTATTGTCCGCGTAGGGAAATTTGCCCTTTGCATTTGACCCATCCTGATGCCACTAAGTCTTACGTCAGGAGCAGTGGTCGTCGTAGTACAGCGCCCGGGAACCCATCGAGAGTTCTACCCACTCAGCCACCGTGTCGCTCACTTACTGTAGTGCTGTTGGTCCATAAGGGACAGTTCCCCAATTCCCATAAATGTCAATAGATGTCCATAAATGTGTGGAGTGTCCTGGATCATCACCACTGTCCTTAGACCCTCCTGTGTCTGCAAGAAACCACTCTAAGAACTCAGTGGGAGAAAAGTAAACCTCTGGGACGCCCACATTGAGGCAGGGATCCGCTCCCATGGATGGACGGGCTATGGTAATGGTGCACTTTGTTTTTTCTCCATAGGGTAAATCATCCTCTGCCTTTGACCCTGATGCCACTAGGGGGTCTGTCTGGAGCAGTGGTTGCCATAGTAATAGCGCCTAGGAACCATCTCTAGATTGTGATGCTCGGTTTAGTCAGGACAAGAGCTGATGGATTTTACCTACATGTTTTACTTGTTTTTAGTGGCAGGGGAAACCGGAGAACTCGGAGGAAACCGGAAAACTCGGAGGAAACCGGAAAACTCGGAGGAAACTGGAGAACTCGGAGGAAACCGGAGAACTCGGAGGAAACCGGAAAACTCGGAGGAAAAAGGAGAACTCGGAGGAAAAAGGAGAACTCGGAGGAACCCGGAGAACTCGGAGGAAAAAGGAGAACTCGGAGGAAACCGGAGAACTTGGAGGAACCCGGAGAACTTGGAGGAAGCCGGAGAACTCGGAGGAAACAGGAGAACTCGGAGGAAAAAGGAGAACTCGGAGGAACCCGGAGAACTCGGAGGAAAAAAGAGAACTCGGAGGAAACCGGAGAACTCGGAGGAACCCGGAGAACTCGGAGGAAACAGGAGAACTCGGAGGAAACCGGAGAACTCGGAGGAAACAGGAGAACTCGGAGGAAACCGGAGACCTTGGAGGAAACCGGAGAACTCGGAGGAAACAGGAGAACTCGGAGCAAACCGGAGAACTCGGAGGAAACCGGAGAACTCGGAGGAAACCGGAGAACTCGGAGCAAACCGGAGAACTCGGAGGAACCCGGAGGAACCCGGAGAACTCGGAGGAAACCGGAAAACTCGGAGGAACCCGGAGGAACCCGGAGAACTCGGAGGAAACCGGAAAACTCGGAGAACTCGGAGCGAACCGGAGAACTCGGAGGAAACCGGAGAACTCGGAGGAAACCGGAGAACTCGGAGGAACTCGGAGAACTCGGAGCGAACCGGAGAACTCGGAGGAAACCGGAGAACTCGGAGGAAACCGGAGAACTCGGAGGAAACCGGAGAACTCGGAGGAACCCGGAGAACTCGGAGGAACCCGGAGAACTCGGAGGAACCCGGAGAACTCGGAGGAAACCGGAGAACTTGGAGGAACCCGGAGAACTTGGAGGAAGCCGGAGAACTCGGAGGAAACAGGAGAACTCGGAGGAAAAAGGAGAACTCGGAGGAACCCGGAGAACTCGGAGGAAAAAAGAGAACTCGGAGGAAACCGGAGAACTCGGAGGAACCCGGAGAACTCGGAGGAAACAAGAGAACTCGGAGGAAACCGGAGAACTCGGAGGAAACAGGAGAACTCGGAGGAAACCGGAGAACTTGGAGGAAACCGGAGAACTCGGAGGAAACAGGAGAACTCGGAGCAAACCGGAGAACTCGGAGGAAACCGGAGAACTCGGAGGAAACCGGAGAACTCTGGGGAAACCGGAGAACTCGGAGGAAACAGGAGAACTCGGAGGAAAAAGGAGAACTCGGAGCAAACCGGAGAACTCGGAGGAACCCGGAGAACTCGGAGGAAACCGGAAAACTCGGAGGAACCCGGAGGAACCCGGAGAACTCGGAGGAAACCGGAAAACTCGGAGAACTCGGAGCGAACCGGAGAACTCGGAGGAAACCGGAGAACTCGGAGGAAACCGGAGAACTCGGAGGAACTCGGAGAACTCGGAGCGAACCGGAGAACTCGGAGGAAACCGGAGAACTCGGAGGAAACCGGAGAACTCGGAGGAAACCGGAGAACTCGGAGGAAACCGGAGAACTCGGAGGAACCCGGAGAACTCGGAGGAAACCGGAGCAGGCACGGGGAGAACTTGCAAACTTCACTCAGAAAGACCCTGTTCCGACCGAAACTCAAACCCAGGACCTTCTCGCTGTCCACTCAGCCACGGTGCTGCCCTAAAGATCCAAGACTGTTCTTTTTACTTTAATTAACCCACACACAACACCACTCAGTACGAACATTATAGGAGTATAGTAGTAGTAATGGTCAAAAGTCCCCTTCATAGCAGCTGAAAAGTACTTGTATTGTATTTGCATTCGCTGCACGTCTGCCATCACCACTATTCCCCTGTTGTTTTTTCCGTCATATAAGAAACATGTGGGGAAGTTTAACCACCGCTGATACAGAAGAATAAGAACAGTTTAATTGGACACATACCTTCACACTGTTTATCATCGCGCTTCCATTACACCAATGCTGCAGGCAATTTTCACCCCCACAAGACTCCGCACCGAGAGAAATGTGCACAATGGAAAATAAACCGGACGAAAGGCAAAGTAAAACACAATACGAATCTCCCAGAAGCAATTTAAATGTTTATCACCTTAATTAAAAGGGGTTTTGAATTAATTGAAGGGAGCTTGAGTTTTGGCCGTGTGAATGATTACACTTTGGTTTAATTGGGAGCGCGTTCGGAGCCGGGAAACTCTTTCTCGATGGTAATGAGGAGGGTGGCCATTGATTACCTGCAGCAAGGAATGTCCGGGCGTTCCATGACGTCCCCATCCACCCGCCCATGACACATCCATCTACTTTGTTAAATCCCGAAGCGTTTCCAGACACAAGAAGCATGTTGACAATGACAATCAAGATAGACAGTTACACATACATATACGCAAAACAAAAACCAAGAACAACACACCTGTTCATTTCAAATCAGAGACAAAACTTGGCACGCTCAAAAAAGAAACATTATCTCGGATAAGCAAGCAGCACAATTGTCTCCCTGTCATGTTTAGAAAAGTTCTAAAAATTAGCTTTGGCTACAGGCCCCATGAAGGATGAATCAGACTACTGTATGACAGGTTGTCTATGTTGTTTTGTGTCTGTCCTTTCTCAAATAAACCAAATAATAATAATAAAAGATACAAAAGGAAAATTAAGCCAAACAAAGGATTTTTCACGCTCACCCACAAAACGAAAACCTCAAAACTGAAAATAAACTTCAATAATCAACATTTCTTTCCATTGATAAGGCACCAAGTTTTTCAGCCTTGACTCTTTCAATATAGACTAAAATAGAACTAGTTGAAAAATCGGTGAATCTCCGTGTATCTCTGTGTGTGGAGCTATCTCTGGAGCAGATGATTTACATGAAAAAATAGGGTTATATAAACTGGCTGAAGAAATGTGAGGAGGAAAGATAGTTATGGGAGAAAAGTGTAGGGTCAGAGAGTGTTTGGGCCTGTGTGTTGTGTTGTGTTGTGTTGTGTGAGTGAGAGAGAGTTGGAACCAAATATGCATCTGTTTCAAAGAGTGTACAGAAGCTGGTACTGCCTATAGTTACCACAGGTTTGGGAAACACATGACAGAGTGTGTGTGTGTGCGTAGGTGTGTGAGTGCGTCTGTGTGTGTGTGTGTATGTGGAGGTCAGGCACAATAGGGGTTTATGTAAAGTTTTATGGGGCAACACCAAACGACCTGTTTCTCTGTGTTTATGTGTGTGCGCCTGTGTGTGTGTGTGTATGTGTGTGTGTTTGTGTGTGCGTCTGTGAGTGTGTAAGCGTGTTGAGGTCAGACACAATGGAGGTTTTAGTCAAGGCCTAACCGTTCTAATCCAGTGCTCCCCAGACTGTTTATTCTTCCACTTAAAGCTGGGGTTTCTAACTTTCAGGGGGGAAAAGGACCTACACTGCAAACAGTGATGAAAAATAGTCAAAAACTGCTTACATTTTACAAAATTGTCTAAATGTGTTGGCCAGTGGCTACTCCACTTCTGCTGCTGTGACCTGAAGGCCTGTGGCTGATTAATACTATTATTAGCTTTTTAGAATGAACAATTTTATTTTTGCTGCTACTGGACACCTCTATCTATCTATCTATCTAATATGAGCACATTCTGACTTAGACTTAAAACAAGATTTTCCAACGGGACGAAGAAAAAGGATGTTGTTTTAAAAAGATACAGAAATGTCTTACTTGGAATGAGAAAACAAACCAATAATTTTGGAAACAAGACAAATCTTGTTGTCTTGCTAATCTGAGTATTTTGAGAGTGTGTGTGCGTGCGTGTCCTGCTGTTTCAACCCACTCCACACCTGCAGCCTCATTATCCTCCTCATCTTCACCTCCTGCAGTATAAAGACCTGCTTCACCCTCCACCATGTGCCAGGTCGTAAGTAAATCCTCCTTGGTACTTACTCCTTGGCTTGATTTTAGTTTGATTTCCCATTTCATATTTTTATTTCCATTTGTTTTCCTCCATATTTCTGTTTTTTTGAATGCAGACTTGAATATTTATGTAATTTAATTTCAAATCAATGTATTTTTGTGTAGCCCTAAATCACACCAGTAGTTATCTCAGAGGACTTTACAAAGCGACAAAAACACATATAGCCTTTGGTCCATAAGGGGCCAAGACCATCCATCCATCCATTTTCTACCCCTTAATTCATTTCTCGGTCAACTGCCACCCAAGTCACATAGCACCATTGGGCCGAGACCCATGTCCGTAAATGTTATTATAATGTATTGAGTGTCCTGAATCATCACTGCTGTCCTTAGACTCTCCTCAAACGGCAAGAAACAACTCTTAAAACCCCAGTGGGAGAAAGGTGAGAAATCTCAGGGAGGCCCAGATTGAAGGAGGCTGTAGATCCAGGACTCAGGCTGTAGAAAGAGGACCACGGCCACGCGATGTACGACTCGAGTCCAGGCTGGGGAAGACAGTCCACAGGTGCAGAGGGAGGAGGCTGGGTTCAGGGGTCCCATTGTCTGCTCATACTTGATTCACTAATAAAACACGGTTAAATGTGTCTCTTGTTATTTTCACCGGATGAGTTTAACAGAGAATCCAATGTCATTTCAAAATTACATTCACATTACACTGTCTTCTCTATGGGGCATTTCACAGTCCAGGCAGTACAACCACACACACACACACACACACACAAACACACACACACGCGTTGTAAAGTTAAACTGGGACACCATCAAAAGCAAATAGGTCCACGTGCTCCAAATATCACAAAGGCTGAATATGGTTTTGGTTCTGAACCTGGAGGGAGTGCATTTAAATTGGACCAATACGACTCGTTACCTGCCCGGAGCCGAGGATTTGTCCGAGCCAAATCAATTGAACGAGCGTTCCAAAATGCCAGGCCTGAACAGACACAGTATTGGAGAATGGAAGGCGGCTCTGAAATGGAACGTGTTTGGAGGTGAGCGAAACTCTTTTGTCCGGAGAGAATTACAAGTGACTGAGAAAGGTCTGTTTTAATGACGCCAATCCAACGCATGATGTGTTTCAATAAGTGCTTTATATTGTATTGGGTCTTTTGTTAGGGCTGTCCAAGACCATTCCCCTTCCCCCCCTCCCCTGACGCTTCCTCCTGCTGCTCAGGCAGAATGAGAGATATGGATGTGATTGTGTGAATGCAAGAATATTTAAACAAAATACATGTGTGTCAAATGAGCCGAGAATGAGACTGCAAATTATGTCATTATTAAGGTTTGTGAAAAGATATCACCCAAGATACTTTCCATAATGACAAAAGGGGCCAGACCGGCAGGTAAGAGCCAGAACCCGTCAGACCCCTGAAGCTAAGCAGGGCAGGCTCTGGTTAGTACTGTGATGGGAGAGCCATGGGAACACCAGGTGCCACAGTGGGACGGCTGCGGGTGTAAAGTGCCGAACTGCTGTCATGTCCTTAGGCAAGACACTTCACCCATAAGTCTGTTGTCTGTATGTGAGAGGATGGTGGTGATCAGAGGGCTTGATGGCACAGACTGGTTGCCTCGCTTCTGTCAGTGTGCCCCAGGGCAGCAGTGGCTACAGTAGTTTGGAAGATAACCAATGTCCATACATTTGTATAAGTTTCATGAATGTCGTTGAGTCCTGGATCATCACCACTGTCCTTAGACCCTTCTGCATCAGCATGGAGCACCTCAACATAACAGTTTCCTCCAGATGCTCCGGTGTTCCCTACCATAAAAAACATGTACAAATGAACAATCAAGGAATAACACTTTTTGCAAGTCTAAAACATGTGCTTGCAAAATGTAGTGATCGAACTAGTGGACTTCTATGGACATTGGTCTCTATCCCTTATGGACCAATGCTTTTTAAATCATTGCAATTCCTGTATGTTTGATTTTCTGATCTGTGTTGGCAAATCAACAGCTTAGTAAAGTACTCTGTGATGACTACTGTTGTGATTTAGGACTATACAAGAATTAATTTAACTGAATTGAACTGAATCAAACTGTTTTACCATTTGGTAAATGTCACACTGAGATTCTTGAGCATTTTTTTGTGGTTTGAAAGTTAGCTACCCCAGATTTTATCCAATATAAAATGTGCTGCTTCACGAACCAATACAAAACTTTTTTCTCTTTCTTTTTTTCCTCCAAGTCTTTGAAGAAACAGACGATGCTCGGCTCTTTTCAAACGACGCAACAGGATTCTTTACATCTACCCGAAAACGCCTCAACTTTTCAATCCCGTCTGTAATAATTGTCAGACTCTCTGCTGACCCAGGCACGCCGCTCGCACGCTAACTTCAAGGCTTTCGGAAAATCAGAAAACCCATTACAAGGCAAACATCTCGTCAGAATGCAGTTTTTCTCTGTGTTGCTGCTTTCTTTCGCTTCAATTATTTCACAGGTAATGAGTCCGACATAATAGAGTTCTGGGACTAGGGCGGTATTTTCTATACTCCATGTGATTACTTTGGCTTTTGCGATGAAAAGTTTCCCAAAGGCGACCAGTGGGGATGGAGCTAGAGCTGGCTGACGCTGATGACCCATACCTGAGCAAACATGCTTTCCATTTTCACAGGGAAAGAGCATGGATGTAGCGGCTTGGCCCTGAGGTTACGCGTCGCATAATACATTCCATTTATTCTGCAAACTCTTTCATTTGCATAATGTCGGCGGCTCGCTCCCAGTTCTGCTGTGTTTAATCTACAGCGCTCCACTTTCCATTCTCGGGGAAAACAATTTGGCGAAGCAACCGACCCCAAACAAAGAAGAGGAATGTGCTGCAGCTGCTTTTCAAATGTTTCTGTTTGACGAAATGACCCACTTCAGGAGATGGGCGCGACAAAGGCCACTGCTGTGTACTTAAAGCAGACGGGTTATTGTGCTTTTGAATAATATACGGTTACATCAAGCCCTGACGACCCGAGATGTCTGCCCATTCAGATCAAGGGCCTGTTCTGAATGGCGCTCCAGTGAGGGCGGGTCCCTATAAGCTTTGTGCGCTGACGTGCTGTATTCTGACTCCTTGCCAGTGGTGGCGTACTCAGAAAATAATAATCCATGGTGACGTAATTCATGTTTACGTCACCTTGTTTCCTCTTTGAAACAGCTTAACAAGATGGTCCAAAAGATGCTCTTGGCTCAATGCTACGTTCCAGATGCTGTCAATGCTGAAGGGATTTTTATTTTTTGGACCAGTCTAGTTTAGCCGCTGCGGACTTTTGAATGAACTCGTTAAATGAATAGGGCTCCCGCAGCTAACACGTTTTTTTCACATTTTCCTCTGGTAAAAACCACAACAGAAGGCAACAGTGATGGCCCGTTAGTTTCAACAGCAGAGATAGGCGTCACAATGTCCGATAATCTATGTAAATTTCTCCTGTGTGAGATCAATAAAGTCTATCTTATCTTTTCTCTTATCTTGTCTATAGTCGGCGCATGCTCATCATGAAGGCCTAAATATCAGTGGAATTTGGGCATTTCTACCACCTCTGGTCCTGGTCTTGTGCAGTTGGAGCATTGTTTGTGGAACCTCCGCAGGCCGAGCCAAAGACGTGAGCGTTCTGATCGATTAGATCTGACTGTGGAGGGCAGCACTGAGGCAGCACTCTTCGAGCGTTCAGAAAAACACTGGATAAAACAACTGCATTATTATTAACAGGTTGGATGAATAAAGCTGATGAATAAAAAGGCCAGAATGAGAAGCGAGACTAGTCCCCACTAAACCATACATTTGAGAAAGCGGGAGGTCAGATTGTTCTCAGCTGAGGACAAGCTGACGAGAGAGACAAAAACGAGACCAGAGAGAAACCAGTTAGAAACCAGTGAGAGACCAGAGAGGGACCAGAGAGAGACCAAAACGAGACCAGGGAGAAACAAGAGAAAAACCAGTTAGAAACCAGTGAGAGACCAGAGGGGTACTAGAGAAAGACCAGAGAGTGACCACAGAGAGAGCAGGCAGTTCACAAAACGATTATCAACAACTGCTGTCTGACAACTACTTCAAAAATCCTCTGTTATTTAAATCGATATAATAATGGACTGGATTTGCTTCCACCTCTTTGGCCTCCGATCCCAACCTTCAGAGGGACTCCAGGATGGATTATGTGATGGATGTAAGAAAAATAAACCTTTCAACTACGATATCAGGTTATGGCAAAAGTTTTAAAGCAGATTTCTTGAGTGTCCTGACCTTTTGTATCTTGGGCTGGTTTGAGAATGCAAATGAATGCGTACGACCAGGCTGATCTTTCCTGATGCTCCACACTCGCTATATTCACAAAGATTGAACTTCTTCCCCTCACTGCCAAAGAAAAGCACACCGAAGTTTCGTCCGAAGAAGCAAAACTCTGAAAGACTGGAAAATCCTGATATATACAGTATCTGATGAAATGTTCTGATTCTTACGTTTGTTCGATCTCCACATGAGACCTTCTCCATCGACTCCCACCGCTGCAGTGGATGTGTTCTTGGGAAAGACCCAGAATTGGATTCAAGGGAAGAAATTGGATGTTCTGATTCTGTGCTGGTCTTCTGCAGTGTGGCAAATCCTGACATTGACACCGGGACAATGGTGACTGTATACTTTTTATTTCCTTATCGCTTAGGTCTCCCCTACCTCCATGACCAGGCCATGCCCTGCTTAGCTTCAGAGGTCCGACGGGATCTGGCTTTCGCAATGTCGGTAATGGTTACACTCGAGAAAACACACAGTCAACAAAGTAATGATATGTATCATGATGGAAGAAACCATCAAGAAGAGTAATAGTTAAAAAACATGTATGTAAAAAAGTACATATTGTGCAGTCAAATTGGTGGTTTTAGTTTTTAAAGTGTATTTACTCACTGTATGTAGCTTTTTTGTCATCATAACTTGACTTTTTCTTTATCTTTATCACTCTGTTTATAGTCAACACACCGTTTACCGTTAGCTGTTAGCATTTGGTCTTTAGCATTTAGCCCTTCAACTGTTTTATCATTTAGAAAGAGTGAGTAAAGGTAAAATAAAAACGGTTTCAAATAAGGCGACACACCCTAGTGGCCTGAACTAGCGTGCTTGATTTTTTTTTTTTTAAATAAGTAAGTAAGTAATCATTATTTAAATAGCGCCTTCCACAGACCAGAGTCACAAAGAGGTTTACAATTGTGGGCATTAGTCTCTCAATCCACACAGAGACAGGAGCGGGGCCAGTACAGGAGACACATGCCAGAACTATTGTACATGTTTTTAGCGGTAAGGGAAACTGGAGTACCCATGCAAACTCCACTCAGAAAGGCCCTTTTCGGACCGGGATTAAAACACAGGAACTGTGCTGAGAAGCGGGAGTGCCATCCACTCACCCACAAATTAGAGAAAAATCCCCACAGCTAAGCTAATATTGTGGTCTGTAAGTTAAAGTCACTTGGGAGCAAAAAAGCTGTGCTAATTTTTCTCTATTTTTTCATAAATAAAAAAAACCTTATAAATGCATACTTCCAAAGCAATGGAAGTTTTTCACCTAATCCATAATGGATCAAGTGAAAAACGTAAACGTTTTCGGGACAATTTCTCATACTTCCATTGGTCTGGATGGGAGCAGTGAAAATAACAGCACCGGGAGTTCCAGAAGTTTCATAATTGTGTCCTGAATTGTGTCCTGGTGTTAAAACTCATCGCGCAGATGTGTTCTTTAACAAAATACTAAGCAGCAAAACAACGACGGTTATACATTCCAACAAAGAATAAGGCATTGAACCCATTTACATATTTCTGTTTACTCCACATGCAAATTGCAAAGAAAGTTGTTGCTCACGGATGTCAGATGGCAGTTGTTTTAATTAAAATATTGTCAGCCTTGGTTGGAGTGTAAACAATCTATGCTAATGTCGTCTGGACGGGATGGAGTGTGTTCCCGTTAGTCACTGTCTCGTGGCTGTTATCAAGGAGGACAGCTTCATCCAGGGGGACCACCGTGTCCTGGGACCAGGCTGGGACCAGACAGGGATCTGTGTGAGCGGAGGCAAGGGTTTTATCGGGGTTTGAGGCCTCAGTCTACATCAGAAATAGAGTTTGAGGCCCCAATGTGCATAGGAATTAGGGTTTGAGGCCTTAGTATACATTAGAAATAGTAACCCTAACCCTCAGTAAACATCAGAAATAGAGATTGAGGCCCCGGTGTCACGGGGTAAAAGAAAAAAAAAGGAACCCAAAATGCAGGACTGAAAATAAAGTGAAATTGAATCCAAAAAAATCCAAGGTAACGATGAAACACAAAATTCCGAACTGAAAAAAAAAAAAAAAAAAAACAGGAACAAATGTGGTGTGTAGGCAATGGATGGACTTGTTGGGGCGGGTGTTGGCTCAAAACGGTCCATGAGCTCCTGCGCTGACATGCTGCAATCCCACTCCGGGCTGGTGGGGGTGTACCTGGAAAGAGAATGACCCAATGCTTATGTATGGGGTCTTCTGTCCGCTCCAAAAGTTGCTCTTGGTCCAACACTATGTTCCAGTCTAGTTTAGCCGTTGTGGACCGGCTAATACGTGCGCAAATGCGTTTTCCTGCCCTGCAGCCATTTTCTTAAAAAAGCCCACGAAAGGCAAAAGTGTTGGTACAGTACATTAGTTTCAACAATGGAGATAGGTGTGACTACTTAGAATATTTAAATTGCTATTTAAATTTAAAATACACACACCACGACAACCAACGCACATCATTATAGGGTTAAAAGCCTCAGTAGACCATCGTGGGGTTTAGAGGCCCTTGTCTAAGAAAAATGACCCTCACAAATAAATCTGTCGCAAGTTTGAGGCCCGTATTTCTTCCTTATTTTTAATGCACTGGGATTATTTATGGACTGGAAATGGTCCAGCAGAGGATCAGGGTTGGAGACTGCTGCAGTGAGCTGTGAGCTGAAACCCCTGAGTGCAAGTGTAGAGAACACAAAACTGGATTATTTCTCATTCTTTAAGCAGTAAATATATATGTGGTCGTGTTGCCAACTTAATAATCAATCAAATATTCGTCAAACACACACTGGATACAAAAGACGAATGACGCCAACGTTTTTTTTGACTCATATAACACAAAAACTCACACATTAAACACACACACACACACGCTCACTCAGACTAGACAGACACCGATGAAAAGTAAAATATTGGTAAGATTTATGTATTAAAAATGACATAAATTAGGCTTATCATTTTAACGGCAATTTCTATTTTTCTTGAATGTAGTTTGTCATAAGATTATTTTACTAGTTTTAATTAGTAGTTTTTTTAGTTAGTTTTTTTTTCAGGGACTGCAGATGGAAACTAACTGTTTTCGCTAAAATCTGGTACAGAACATAAAATCTTGAGCTTAATGTCTCTGTACATTGTCCCTTCAAATAAAGACTAAACTAAACTAAACTTAAAGCCACTCTGTGTCATTTTTACAGTTTCTTCAAATGAAAAAACATGTTAACCAATAACAAATGTGACCTTTCCAAGAATATTTACCTCCACCATGTTTTTGAATTGTTGTCATAAGACTATTTGAATTATAAATGTCCCTGAAAGCTGAGGACTATCCATGTCAAGGCTCATCTGGGACTCCTGACCTCTGACCTCTATACATGACTCAGCCGGCGCGAGACCCATTTATTTAAACAAGTGACTTCAAAATTTCACCCCCCTCAGCATTGACACACATGTGGAACGTAGCTTTGGGCCAGGAGCCAACTTTTGGACCATCCTGTAAAGACGTTTTCGAGAGGTCTGCCAATGCTACATATTAGCATTGGCTAATTCTCATTCTGGGTCCACCCCCATCAGCCTGGCATGTCAGCGCACGTCATTTTGGCCAATTTTGAGCTGGGACCCCCCCCCCACTGGTGAGTCATTAGCATTTAGCATTTAGCCTAGCCATCTCCTTTGCCGCTAACGGAGCCCGTGGGGAGTAGCACCACAATCTTTGCCAGAAATTACATTTGCTAAACATTCCTCTTTCTCCGGCTTCAATATCTTAATAGAACCAGACCAGAATACTTTACTATTGCATTCTTCGCCAGTTTCAAACTACAACCTGCCCATTCGACACAAACTCTTGAAGTCACGCACAACTACACACGCCTCCCGCGCTCGCTGATTGGTCGGATGGAATTTAACCGATCGTAATCGCAAACACAGGGACCAGACCCAGACGTTACATGCAGGAAATGATTATTGACCGGAGTGTACGGGTGGCTAAGGCCAGGCTAGATTGGAACATGCTCCAGCAAGACTTGAAGCCTTTGTCCTTGAATGCTTTTAAATCAGAACTCAGAGTTTTCAAGACGGCCTCAATCCCCTGTAAATGTTGTACTCGATGTGTGTGGTCTGTACCCGTCATTTTGAATGTAATTGTATCTGTCTGTTGTGTTTATGTGTAACTTTGTAGCCTCTTGGCCACGACTCCCTTGAAAAAGAGCCTCTTAATCTCAATAGGATTTTTCCTGGTTAAAAAAAAGGTTAAATAAAAAATGAAAAAGTGCCATCTTTAGCAACATTTCAGATTCATGCAGCTAAAATCTGGAACATTCTTCCTGAAAATGTGAGACAGGCCTCAATAATAATAATCAATTGGTTTTATATAGCGCTTTTTTGGACACTCAAAGACGCTTCACATGTCATTAATCTTTCACTCCATACACAGTGGTGATAAACTACTACTGTAGCCACAGCTGCCCTGGGGCACACTGACAGAAGCGAGGCAACCAGTATGTGCCATCGGCCCTTCTTCTCTGACAATGTCCAGATCCAGATGTTTAGCAGCAACAACCGAAGGATTGTATCTTTACTCTTTTTAACGTACCGTGAGTATTAATGACGTTAATGCCTCCATGATTATTTCCATCTTGTTTTGTTCAGCATTTTGATTTTCCTTCTGTATGAACCGTACACAAAAACTTGCCTTCACTTTTTGTATCTTGTAATGGACCCGGTTTGACAAAATAAATTCTGCTCATTATCAATCCGCCATAATTTAACGTTTTTATCCATATTCTCACACAATGATCGGGTTTCAGTCCTGCTCCTTGACTCCGAGACGACTTTAGCAGAGTTTTCTTTCTGTGTGGTGCACTTTATCAACATTCATTCCTCAAGGTCTTCCAAACAGAATATAAATGAGTTTTTGGACGAGGCTGTTAAAACCTTTGAGGGTTTGTTCCAAATAAGTGCTGTATTGACTTTTCATAGCGAGATGTTTGCCCTTCAGCTAACGTGGCATAAACACTCGACTGACCTCATGTTCTCTTTACTTTTTAAAACCCTGAGCCGTTAATCTTCCATTATCGTTCCGTCGCATCTCAACCTCATTCTCTCTCAGATTAAGATTTACTGAGCCGCGGTCTGCGATATACAGATCATCTAAGACCGTGGTGGTTCAAATCTCAAGGGTGATCTAAAAGAAACGGGAACATAATAATACAAAACCATTTTGCTGTATTGTTTTGCTCTGGTCATAAATGCAGGTGAAGTGTGGCAACTGGTGTTCCCAGAGGTCTCCCATCACAGTACTAACCAGACCCTGCCCTGCTTAGCCTCAGAGGTCTCAAATTGTGATTTATGGGAATTCATGTTGATACCGATATGACCCGGATCACCACCCAGATTCAGGACCGTTTTAAGAATGGGACCGTGCCTCTTGGCATTGGTCCGTGCTCTACGAGTGCTTTTTCCAGTTGCAAGACATTGAAACGTCTTTCAGAAGAGAGTGCTGTTGTTGGGGAAAACGCTCACATCCGAGTCAGGCGTTCTTCAATAAAATATGAGGTTGTTTAAGGAGGTGTTTATGTGGAAGAGACTGCATCAGAACCAGAGAGTTCTGTGTGAGTCTAACATCACACATTACACATTACTCTGTACCAGTGTTGGGAACCTTACTGCAAAAACATAATACATTATGTAAGGCAAGGCAAGTTTATTTGTATCGCACAATTCATACACAAAACATCTCAAAGTGCTGAATGCATTACTTCTAACTGTCTCTGCATCGTGAAGCGTTAAACTACTGCATTACTCTGAAGTTACTGTCCCAAATATATAAATACGACCTAAATGTAGCTTATGATGCTGGCGTTAGGCTGATAGAGCATTTGGTTTGAACATAAACTTAACTGTTATGTTCCACATCTTTAAAAAAGTAATCTGTCTATCTCTGACTGATACTAATGTCCACGTAGAGCTACTTCTGCATCTGCTTCAGCCTCAGCGTCTTCCACCAGAAATGAACACACTTCTCTGCAAATGCTATTGGAGCCGATGTGTTTCTCTCATCTGCTGATCTCTCGATGGCAAAGTATACAAACAAAACTCTATTTCATTACAGGTTGAAAGTAATGAGTAATATTACCCAGGTTTTGGAATGCCTTGCAGTACCATATTACATCTACAGTTACCCAACACTGCTGCTTACACGCCAAAAAGTGATAACAAATAAGTAAAACAATTGGCAAAAACTATTGATTACATTCTGACTGCCTTAAAACAAGATTCTCCAATGGGACAAAGCAAAATGATCTTGTTTTGAATGAGAAAATGAAGCAACAGTTCTTGAAATAAGACTAAATGGTTTTGTCTCATTGGAAAATCTTGTTTGAAGACAGAATGTACTCAATTTAAGATAAAAAAACACAAAATTCAAGCCATTATTACCTCATCTTTGATCCTTTTTTGCAGTGTACGGACTCAGATTGTTGCACTGACCTCATACAGCAGCAGCCTCGCTCACCAGCTGGACTCTGGCACTCACTCCTCCCACATTATTGAAGACAAATTATGACCCGCCCTGGTTCGAGCAGCTCATCAGAGAGAATGACTGAGTGTGAGTGAGATCTCGCCTCCCCTCACCTCCTCTCGTCTCCTCTCGCCTCCTCTCGTCTCCTCTCGTCTCCTCTCGCCTCCTCTCGTCTCCTCTCGCCTCCTCTCGTCTCCTCTCGTCTCCTCTCGCCTCCTCTCGTCTCCTCTCGCCTCCTCTCGTCTCCTCTCGTCTCCTCTCGCCTCCTCTCGTCTCCTCTCGTCTCCTCTCGTCTCCTCTCGCCTCCTCTCGTCTCCTCTCGTCTCCTCTCGTCTCCTCTCGCCTCCTCTCGTCTCCTCTCGCCTCCTCTCGCCTCCTCTCGTCTCCTCTCACACACACTCCTGACTCTGAGCAGATGTGATTGGAGTCTGGGTAAACAGACTCGTATTCTCGACCACGGAGAGAATGGAATCGTAATCAGGTTCATGATGAAGGGCCGTGCTTCTGAGGCCGTGTATTGAGCCGAGCGTATTTATGGTATTGGCGATACGTGGGACTAGAGGGAGCGCGGTTTGTTGGAAATGATGCAAAATAGGCTCCTACTTTTTGTGGATTGCGATGATGTTTCAACTGGACTTGAAAACTCATTCATCTAGATATACTGTGTTTTTCTTAATACCGGTAAAAGTTGTCACATTTATATAACGCTTTTCTACCTTTACACAGCACTCAGAGCTCATCAAGTAACCAACCACCCATTCACACCTAAACAATGGAGGGAAGGCGAGTTAAAGCTGCACTACCTGACTTTGTGATTTTGAAGCAGCGGTTTCAAAATGAAGCGCTTTTCTCCTCCCCTCCCCGCACCCACGAAGCTATCGCCCCCCCACTACCCCACACCCACTGTTGTTTACGGAGCTAGCGTCTCACAATATGGATCGCACATTTGAACGTGGATGGCGTGATCATAGAATGATGGAACCGTGAAGCGCGGAGAGGACGAGACTTTCTTTTAGACTTTATGTTTTGCTGTGTAAGCAGTACCCGGTAATAAAGACACGGGAAGCTTCAGTTTAGCCTCCGCCGCTTGTTTACCTCAGCTGTCTGTGCCAACGAGATACCTGTAGATTTCTCAAGAAAGTGGGGGCCAGTGGTCCGCTGTGATTGGTCACAATCTGGTCCGGAAACAAATTCTCTTCCTTGTTGCACAGAACACAATGACAGTCCAGCACAAACCAGCGCTACTTATTCTTCAAAAGGACGTGTATCCCAATGCATTGCAGGGATATGGATTTCCTTTTTCCTGATGAATTAAAAAACAAAGCCAGGTAATGCAGCTTTAAGTGTCTTGCACAAGGACACATGGCAGCATTCACTGAAGGGAGCTGGTTTCAGTCCTCAGTCCTCCTAAAGCCTGAGTCCTGGATCTACAGTCCGTCCGTCCATGTGAGCTCAAAACAAGCCTCCCAAAGCCTTCTTGCTGATTCAGGACCAAGGACAATGATCTGGGACTTTTATTAATATTTATGAAAAGTGGTCAATCCGCTCCCTGTGGGTTCTACGTGTTCATTATTATTGCATTACGATTTACTGATCTGTTTTTGGAGGGATGCCATCAGAGTTTTGTTAATTGTCACCAGCTTGAGTTGTTTCTTTTTTTTTATCTTTGAAGCAAAGATTTTGGCAGTGGTGGGATTTGAACCCACGCCTCCATAGAGACTGGAGCCTAAATCCAGCGCCTTAGACCTCTCGGCCACACTACCTTTTAAAGCTGGATTTGTATGCAGGTAAACGTCGAGTAAATATTTCGGCCACTATGTTATTGATCCTGACCGTTTCTATTCAGAAAAATGTCAGTCTGTTGCTGTGGCCGAGCGGTTAAGGCGATGGAATCGAAATCCATTGGGGTTTCCCCGCACAGGTTCGAATCCTGTCAGCAACGTGTTTGAACTTGTCATGATGTGTTCTTGAAAAGTACTTATCTGCTTGCTTCCTGAGCTCTGGTAACTTGGAGAAGGGATGGAACTCAATGACACATGAACATTCTTGTCATGGATCTGATGGTTTTTCAATGTTGTTGGTTCACAAACCTTGATTAACTAGAGAAGCCTGCTAAATGGGGGATGTAGCTCTTGGGTTCAATCCCCATCGTCTCCGAGGTGCTTTTAATCAAAATAAATATTCCATCTTATTATTGCACATCTGCAATGTGCCAAACTGTGGTTGTGTTCTTAGGCAAGATGCTTCACTCACATTAGAATGGTGGTGGTGGGAGGGGCTGATGGCACAGACTCATAGCCTCACTTCTATTAGTGTGCCCCAGGGCAGCTGTGGCCTTAGTACTAGTTTGTGAAGCATCTTTGAGTTTTCAGAAAAGCGCTGTTTAAAACCAATGTATTATTATTATTATTATTATTAACTTTGTAAAGTCCTCCGAGACGACTAATGTTGTGATTATGGACAATGAAAAAAAAAAGGTTTATCTAACTGATTACATCCTGGATGCCGTTACCATAGCGATGGCCTGGTTAGTTACTGTAACAGCTCTATGACAGCGAGCCCACGTCTCTCTCACCTGTCACACTCTGATGCTTCCGCCTCCGGGTCGAAAGAAAGCTGGGATTGTCGGAATATCGAGGTCGGACTGGGAACTCTCTAATTATCTCCAAGCTGCCTTTCGATTCCGTGCTGCTCAGCTGATTCTTTTAAACAAATGTTTTCATGTTCTCTCTCCGGAGCGTGGTCTCGGCAGATTCCTCATTTACATCCAGCTTCATCAAAGATTCCATTACTAATTCCATCTGTTTGGTTGCGACTGTACGGGATGAGTTGTCCTTTTTTCTTCCCAAGTCTTTCAAAGCCACGCGCAGCTGCGTTGCACATATGGTTGCATGCATCGCAGCAGAAGCTCATCTGTGACATGTTGCGCATGCTAACGTCACTGCAGGGACATGAAAAGAACATGTTAAGGAAAAAGAACATAGGGTAATTATAATATACTGCTGCATGGAACTTTCAAGGAGGGATTAGGCTGAGTAGAAACCCCGTCTGGGAGCCCCTTCTGTCCTTCTACCTCAGTCTTCGATGTATTACCTGAGTCTGCGGGAAAGTTGCTTTTTTATTAAACTAGGATCAATGTAAATGTCAAATGAATTACATTAGATGAAGCTGTCTTTACTATATTCAGAGCAATGCAACAAAATGCAGTTTAGCATCAAACCACAAGTGCAAAAGTGCAAGTTTCGGATGATATTTACAACACAGATGTATGTATGTGAGAATGTTTTGGCCCCGCAGAGTGGCTGGGCGCTCCCTTAGAGATAGGGTGTAGAGCTCAGTCACACGGGAGGAGCTCGGAGTAGAGCCGCTGCTACTCCACATCGAGACTGGAGGAAGTGTGAGTGGATAGGGAGGTCTGGACGTCTCTGCCTACTTAGACTGCTGCTCTCGTGACCCGGAAACGGACGAAACGGAATAAAATGGATGGATGACATTGTATCAACTTTAAAGTGGGTCTAATGTGCTTTAACAGGATGAGAGTTTAAGAATGGGACAACGTTGTGATATAAACTCCTGAATTAAACCAATTTGTTTGTCAATCAAAGTAGAGGACGAGCACCCAAACATATTAAACTAGCAAAACCAGGCGGTCCCAACACATTTGTTAGTAGCACAAAAATTGCTTCTTCTTTTCCCAACTCTAAAATCATGTGCAATCTAAAACCACAGGCAAAGTCATTCAAAACACTGAACGTTGCATTAACTTTAAGAGATTCATGGCCTCATTCTGAATCTATAGCATCGCAATCTCTAACTTTAAACACCTTCTAAACCCTTCTCTCCAGCGCAGCACCTTCCACACGGGAACATTACGCAGACAAGTGCAAAATAACCATTTGGCTTTCAATTCTTCTGACCCTTGCCTCTGAGCGCACTGGGCCGCTGTAATACCAGACCATAAATCATTTTTTAATGGTGTCCTGACAATTCAGAGTTTGAGATAAACATAGCCAGAGAGGAGCACGGCGCAAATGCAATCACATCGGATCTGATGAAACCACAGGAGCCTAAATGTGAGCGCTAACGAGATCGCAGATGGAACCAGATAGTGTAAGCCTGTTATGAAATGGACTCTTGAATAAGTCCGTCTGTGAAAACCCCCAGTCGGAGAGCGTCGAGCGTAAGGCAAGGCAAGGTAGGTTTTATTTGTATAGCATAGTTCATACACAGGGGAAGTCATAGTGCTGAACAAAACAGGAAAAGAAACGGTAAAAATACACGTGTAATTAAAATACACAATCACAGTGCATTGGAGTGCATCCGAGTGAAGGCACGGTCGTCAACTGCTTTTAACCAAAATTTGAATATCGTCAGAGAAGAAGTCTGTCTCACATTTTCAGACTGTTCTAGATTTTAGCTGCATACATGTGAAATGCTGCCTCCCCATTTTTAGTCTGAGGAATACAGGCCAGTCCCTGTGCTCCTCAGAGTCCCAGCAGGAGGCTAGTCCCTGTGCTCCTCAGAGTCCCAGCAGGAGGCTAGTCCCTGTGCTCCTCAGAGTTGGTTCATATGGCACTAACATGTCACAGATGTACGTTGGTGCGAGGCCATGGAGAGACTTACAGGAGTAATAAACAGAGCCACAGGAAGCAGAGACTTGAGACCGGGACTAATGTTATGTACTTCCTGGTTCTAGTAAGTACTCAATGCAATACTGCAATATGTAAATCTAAGCTATATACGAGTCCTGGTGAAATCACAACTCTCCCATAATAGTGTTTGCTGAATGCGGAAGAAGTAGATTTGAACCAAATGTAGCTGGAGCCAATTTCTTGATATGGGCATTTGTTTTTCAGTGACATTAGCTTGGCTCCGTAAAATGGGCCGACGTGTTGCTATGGTAGTTGCTAAGGAAGAGCAGGACTTTCCCTCAAAAATCAAAGCATCTGATTGAGAAATCCGTATTTGGCTGATATCTTGGTTTTTCAAAGACACTTCCACAGTGTAAACACCTGGATCACAGAAAGCTAAAAGAGCCCTGTGAGTCCTCTCTTTTCCACTTTTTAGTCTGAAAAGGCTGATCTATAGATTTGGCAGTGGACAGAAATAACGGCCTGTGAAAACTGGTGATAGAACCAAAATGTTTTTAGAGCAAGGGACTGATTTGACGGATGTTATGCTAATTTTTTGGTGGATTGAAAGCTAGTTAACCCAGCTTTGACTGTTAGCAAAAAATAGCTAAATCACAAATTAATTTAACGTATAGGGATTTTAGATCAATCGTCATCACAAAAAAAGCAAATACGTAACAAAAGCCATTTCCAATCCTCTCATTTTGTCTCAGAACTTTGCCGAAAGTGGAATTGCCGTAGATCCCACTGTAAGCGCTGCAGCTAATTAGCGGGATAAAAGCTGGAGAGAAGGTAATAAAGCCGGGTGCATGGAAATTGGAACATAATAATTGAGATTTCTATTTGCATCCCGGGCAGAAACACAGTGTGAAAGAAAGAATCAGCGAGAATGAATTGGAAAATGAGCCGGTGCTAATATTTGCTAATAAAGACTACACCGTGTACGCGCAGCAGTCGTACCACTCCAGAGATATGGGGCGAATTATGCACGAGCAAATTAAAAATAGATATTGGAAAGAACTGCCACCACATGCGGCTGCGTGTGGTTTCTTGGAGTCATAATGCAGGGGAAAGAAGTAGAGAAAATTCAAATTGCCGTCGCTATTGCTAAGAATACAAACTAAGGGATATGTGTTATGACAGATTGTGTTTTCCGTGGTCTCGCGCCGATGCAAAGAGGCAGCACTTTGTGAGTTCAGCCACGCGGAAAGTGCACTGTCATATCCGGCATTCTGAAAACAACTAACGCTTTGTGTTGTTGGAACCGGCTCTCGTTCAGAAACCTGTGGAAGACTCGGAGGAAATGGAAAAATAATGGAATGCTTATTTGATTAAAGCTGGGGTAGCTATGTTTCAAACCACTGGGAAAATAAACTGTAATTAAATCAAACCCTCTAAAAACAGTAGTAATAATGCATTGCTTTTCATATAGCGCTTGTTTGGACACTATAGCCTTAAACTAGCATTGCAGCCACAGTGGCCCTGGGGCACACTGACAGAAGCAAGCCAACTTGTATGTCCCATTAGCCCCTCCCACCACCACCAACCATTTACACACACACCCCAAACTCATTCTAGTGTGGTTGAAGTGTCTTGCCTTAGAATGCAACCCAGATTTGGCACATTACAGCCACATTAACGGCCAGATCCAGGTCTACAAAAACCTGTCTTAGAAAATTGACACTAAAAATCCACTTTGTTGAGTTTTTAACCACGTTACAACGTTGTCCTTCATCAAAAAACTTCTGAGGTTGTTGTAGCTCCATCCATGCTATTATCAGCTTCTGTCAAAAAACACCCTGTAATAGTATGATGTCATCGAGCCGCTATGACATCATACTCAGAGCAATTTTCTGTCTTTTTAAAACCAAATTATTGCCCAAAAAAATAGCGTCGGCAAATCCTCAAGTGACTGGACGTTCTTTACAATCACATGGCCGTGTTTGCAACCGGTAAGTGTCCAATTTGAATAGAGAAATTGTATTAGGAAACTCCTCCCCCTGGTGGTAGCATAGGGAG
Organism: Knipowitschia caucasica; assembly: GCA_964034765.1. Lineage (NCBI taxonomy): Eukaryota > Metazoa > Chordata > Actinopteri > Gobiiformes > Gobiidae > Knipowitschia > Knipowitschia caucasica. The sequence continues at coordinate 4,168,861 of OZ035830.1, forward strand.
TTACAGACATTTATGTTGTGTTTGAGATATGATTTCATAACACACATTATGAGAAAGTAAAAAACAAAACACTTTAGAAGCTTTCTAGCCACACGTGTTGTATGTATCTCTTCAGGCTGGTGTATAGTTCTTCTCTGCTGTGTGTGTGTTGCTTTGTCGTACTCTGTGAAGCACTCGTGACCTTGTTTACCATTCACTCTGGACCCGCACATTTAATCAGGACTTAAGGTCAGGGCTTTTAGATAAACAACCTCAGCCACCGACCATTTGGAGACTGTTCCACACTACGCTAGCCAGTTTATTCCTGTATTTCTAACTTGTTTTAAAATATTAACGGGAAAGAAAGGCAAGGCGAGTTTATCTGTATAGCACAATTAATACACAGCTATAAGTGCTTAACAAAACAAGATAGACACAATCTCACAAGGCGTATAATCACAGTGCGTTAAAACAAGTGAAGATACAATCCCTTAGAACTGTTTTAAACCTGGATTTTTAACATTGTCAGAGAAGAAGCCTGTCTCACATTTTCAGGAAGACTGAAGCCAGATCCAACTTTGGCATTTTATGTTTTGAACTTGAAATTAAGCTTTTGTTTCATGCCCAATTTTTTCCCTATAGAAGGATTTCACAATACTTATTCATCTTATTAAAAAACGTTATTTTTTGCAGACAAAAGTTAGTCCCTGTTTAACTATTTGGGCTGAGAGCTGATTGGCTGAGTGAGGGGGGTCTTCCTTTCTTCACTTTTCTGTCTGAAAAAGCTGTGACTGAGGCCAAATATGCAGCTCGAAACTAGTGATAGAACAAAACTAGTGTTGAAGGAGTTAGATGGCTTTGATTACATTAAATATGTGTGGTTTGAAAGTTAGGTACCCCAGCTTTAATGTGTTTTTGAGGGAATCGGGGCAGAATCTGTGGATCAAGTTCATACAGTATACATTCGTAATAAATTCCTCCCAAGGTTTGAACAATGTTTTGGCACAGTTGGCCATTTTTCATGAATGTTTAGATGAATTAGATATAAAAAAAAGGAGCCCCTACACTTTATAATAACGACTACTAAGATCAGAAGTTGACAAATGTGGGGGCATGTTTGTGGGAAGCCATACAAAAAATAAATGTTGTCCCTTGTGTAGAAATTCTGCTTCTTTTGCGCCAAAACAGCAGAAGGTAAAAAGGATGATTTTGCAAAAAACATTTGTTGTTTCTGTCCTAATTAAGAGGAAACTTGGATTTACCTGTGTGTGCAGACGTCTGAGCTCTACTGAAGGATAAATTGTCTTTTCTGAGCAGTTAAACAAAATCGCTACTTCATCAAAAACAGACTTGGTGTTGATTTTTGACAAGAACTTCTGTCACAAATGTGTAACTCCGCCCCTTCTGTCTAAAAGATCCGGTCTCTTGCCACTTTCACTCGGAGATGCCAACAAAATTAGATTCAGATTCAGATCAGATTCATTTTATTTGCCATGTGTAGTACAAAAACCACATTGGAATACATTTGCAAAAAGGTGCTCTGAAAGGAATCTGACTTCCTTTCCCAAAATCTGTGCGTTCATGAGGAGCTGGTTGTCATGACGCCCACACTTCCCTCTCCCTCCCCACACACACTTCCTCCAGCTCATCTGGGGGAATCCTGAGTTGTTCCCAGACCAACCGAGAGACACAGTCCCTCCGGTGTGTCCTGGGTCTTCTCCTGGTCTCCTCCCGGTGAGACATGCCAACTTTGTATCAGACTCTTCATCACATCAGTCTGATATCAGGTGCAATGTGCAATACTGCAACTTCAGAATGTCCACTGAACAATGTCACTTTACTTTATGCTCATTATCCTGCCCTATATGTACAGTATATAACTCCACACTACATATATATATATAGTTTGAAAGTCTGGTATAGAAGCATTTAAAGCTAGCTAAGAACCATAGCAGCTACTACTTATTCTGTATATTTTGTGTGCTCTTACTACTGCCCTGTCTGTGCGCTGCAACATTGTTTTTTGGTGCGAGGCCATGGAGAGACTTGTAACAAGCAGAGCTGTTTTAAAGTCTATTCTCTGAGCCACAGGAAGCCAGTGCAGGGACCTGAGGACCGGACTAATGTGGTCGTACTTCCTGGTTCTAGTCAGGACTCGAGCTGCTGCATTTTGAATGTACTGCAGCTGTTTTACAGCCTGTTTGGACAGACCTGTGAGCAGGCCATTGCAGTAGTCTAACCTACTGGAGACAAATGCATGGATAAGAATCTCCAAGTCTGCTTTAGACACTATGTTTTTGATCCTGGAAATGTTTTTAGGTGGTATAAAGCTGCTGATGTTACTGATTTGTGTTACTTTTATCTCTGTGCAGCACTTTGGGAAACTTGTTTTAGAAAATGTGCTGTATAATTAAAGTGGATTGGATTGGATTACCAGTACGTCCTTTTACCTTCTCCTTCATGCAGCTGACCCGGGTTCACATCCAGGACCATCTCCGCAAAAAAACAAACGGCGCGAGGAGGTACCCGCCGTTAATCTGCCACCATTTTTTAATCAGTATTTTTCATTTATACGGCTGGAAGCGGACGATTGATTCTCCTGTTTTAAACCTCTGTGGCGCATCGATCGCGGAGCTCGCTACGGCCTCTCTCCTCGCCGCCGCCGCATCTTGTCTCCGCCGCCGTCAGCACAACGCGGGTCCGAAACCGGCGCTCCTCATTCTTCAGCGAGCTCGATACAAGTTAAAAACCCTATTTGGAGAGTGCTTGTCCTATTGATTAGGCATCAGGCCGGAACACGGGCTCTCTGCGGAGGCCCGGGCGCTCAGAGCGAGGGGAAGTGAACAGAGGGCTATGCTAACGAGTGGCTAATGAAGACGTAACGCTATTGTCTGTTTTTGTGACCAATGACAAACAGGGATCCATTTGACAGAGATGTTTATGTGGCCAACTGTGAAACCACTAAAATAACTACTAAAACCCAAGTGACTAGACCCTTGCTCTAAAAAACTGCTGCTTCTGTCTCTACTTTTCACACACATGTATTTTTAGCCTCGGTCACATCTTTACATCCGCTTTTTCAGTGACAAAGAGAAGCCTTTTTGGTGTTTTTAACCCTTTCACAGCAGTGTTCCCTACTAACCAAATACAGGTCTGGAGCTGTTTTTAGATTTATCCATGCAGGTATCAGGAACTTTTGGTACAAACATGTGCGTCTGTCTAAAAGCCGCAGTCTCGGTTCTGTAATAGTATTGTACACAGTTTTCTGCCTTTAAAACAGAAGTAATGCTCATAAGTTACTGTAGTCTCAGCACTTCTCTGGTAAAAAACACAATCTTTGCATTCACATGGTTGTGGGAAAAAAACTAAAACTAATTGTTTTAGTATCTGGTACTGCATGGTAGAAACAGTCCCAATCAGAGTAGAGTAGAGCCAAATAGAGTAGAGTAGAGCCAAGTAGAGTAGAGTAGAGTAGAGCCAAGTAGAGTAGAGTAGAGTAGAGCCAAATTGAGTAGAGTAGAGTAGAGTAGAGCCAAAGAGAGTAGAGTAGAGTAGAGCCAAATAGAGTAGAGTAGAGCCAAAGAGAGTAGAGTAGAGTAGAGCCAAAGAGAGTAGAGTAGAGTAGAGCCAAAGAGAGTAGAGTAGAGTAGAGCCAAATTGAGTAGAGTAGAGTAGAGTAGAGTAGAGCCAAGTAGAGTAGAGTAGAGCCAAGTAGAGTAGAGTAGAGCCAAGTACTGTAGAGTAGAGTAGAGTAGAGTAGAGCCAAGTAGAGTAGAGTAGAGTAGAGTAGAGCCAAGTAGAGTAGAGTAGAGCCAAGTAGAGTAGAGTAGAGCCAAGTAGAGTAGAGTAGAGTAGAGTAGAGCCAAGTAGAGTAGAGTAGAGTAGAGTAGAGCCAAGTAGAGTAGAGTAGAGTAGAGCAAAGTAGAGTAGAGTAGAGTAGAGTAGAGCCAAGTAGAGTAGAGTAGAGTAGAGTAGAGCCAAGTAGAGTAGAGTAGAGCCAAGTAGAGTAGAGTAGAGTAGAGTAGAGCCAAGTAGAGTAGAGTAGAGCCAAGTAGAGTAGAGTAGAGTAGAGTAGAGCCAAGTAGAGTAGAGTAGAGTAGAGTAGAGCCAAGTAGAGTAGAGGAGAGCAAAGTAGGGCTGGTGATAGTGACTCTCAACGCCCTGTCTTAAAAGTACGACTATTGCTGTGATTTACGTTTATACTCAAATAAAAGAACTGGTGTTGAAGTGAGGTCCAAATGTACCACTGCAAACTCCTCACATGAAGACAATGTGGAGTGGAATTATTTTAAGCACAAAGTTCTGTGTTTAAAATCTGTTGTTTCGAGGGAAAAACAGGATTTACACACAAAATTAGCCAAAGAAATTAGCTCCCTTAGCTATAACTGTGAACTTGCCTGACAAACGGAGGCTAATACAGGCGTGATGCGGCCCCTGGACAGTAATGTTTATCTGATGGGGCAGATTATTACTTTACGACCAATATTAACTACTCAGTGTCAGTATAACCTAATCTAAACCTCCTTCTCAATCTGTCCGCCTGCTTTTCCCATTACCCGGGCCCTTGTGCTAGCCCCGCGAGCCACCCACGCTAGCTAACGACCTCTCGCATTTCCGCGCTCACGGCCTCCCATATGCTTACCTAATCGCCTGTAATTAATTATGTCACGGCAGATTATCAACATGGTTAGTCATTCAATAAGCGCCGGACAGTTGAAAACTGCCTAGACTGTTTATCAACTTTGGCGGTGTGTGGGTGGCGTCTCGCTCGCGCGGTTTGGCTAGCAGCGCGGCGATCCAGGACCTGGCCTCGGCACAGAAAACTAGCGAAACACATCCAGTTCCAGCTGCGTGAGAAATTCCAGCAAAGAACCACACACTTATACAGAGCCAGGTTTTTAATTACACTATCATCCTTTTGTGGCCATAACTACAGGTGAAAGTCAGATCCTGTCAGACATCTGATGCTAAGCAGGACAGGGCCTGGTTAGTACTGCAATGGGAGACTTCTGGGCAGCTGTGGCTATAAAGTGCCAAAATTTTGTTGTGCTCTTAGGAAAGAAACTTCACCCACATTAGAATGAGTCTGGTGTGTGTGTGAATGGTTGGTGGTGGTGGGAGGGGCTGATGGCACAGACTGGTTGCCTCGCTTCTGTCTGTGTGCCCCAGGGCAGCTGTGGCTACAGTAGTAGTCTATCACAACTGTGTTAGAGTGAAAGAATAATGACACGTGAAGCGTCTTGAAGAGTCGAAAAAAGTACTATATAAAACCGGTTAATTCATATTTTCAAATGTTTTTAATGTCCAAACTAGATCACCAATATTATGTATAGATCTAAGTAATATTCACCTTGTAGATATAGATACATAAATAAATATACTTTTATTATCCTAAGAGAAATTTCAAGTTCCTATCCCTCTCTCAATGTAGGCCTCACCAAGGTTTCTCACTTTTTTTACCATTTGTCTTTTTTTTGTACAGGAGGGTCTAAGGACGGTGATGATCCAGGACATTGAAGGACATTTAATTAAAACATATTAACATTTAAGTGCATCCATCTTTCTTTGGACCAATGGCTTCTTTGTGTTTGTATTTATTGCATTTTCTGTGTTTAAACCGTTTGAGGGGCGACAGTAGCTCAGTTGGTAGAGCATTGGCCTTTGAGCCTGAAGGTCGTGGGTTCGAGCCCACCTCAAGACCTACTTCACGACTCCCACTGATGACTGCTGTCGTTGTGTCCTTGGGCAAGACACTTAACCCCACTTTGCCTGAAGCCCCCACTGAAAGATCTCAGCTCCTGTGGACTCACCACCTGCAGGAGGATCAGTGAGGGGCTGGTGCTCTGTGAACTGGGTTCAGCTCTGACTGCCACCCCCCCGACCCAGAAATGGATTAAGGGGAAGAAAATGGATGGATGGATGAACCGTTTGATTCTCTCATCTGTTATTGGTGAACGGGCAATTTGATTCTCCGAGACAAGTGCTGTTGTCATTTAGTCCTATACAAGAATACATTAAAATTGGTGTCTATACAGAGAATATCAACAGAATCATTTTTATTGCCATGGAAAAATTGCATTGGCTCTCGGTGCAAACAAGTCAAAAATAGAGAAAGAATAAGGCATAATAAAACCTTTCTAAGTCTAAATTATACTTAAACATGCATGACCTAAAGCTGCGAAACAAAGTCTATCTTATTGTAAGTCCTGTCCCGTCTCAGTTCCTTTGAATTGGAGGCATCTGTGGCTGTAGAAGAAGAAGTATCCGTCCTCCCTCCTTAGTGCGCTCCAGTTAAACTTAATCAGTATTCTGGACAGAGCGTTAATTACGGCGCAGCAGCAGCAGTAGTGGAGGAGGCCCGGGGATTGTTCCGTGTATAAGAGGATGAAGTGAATTGCTAAAACAAGCTAATTTGCCGAACCAACAGGTCAAAGTTATTCTCTTGCGCCTTTGTTCTTGCAGATAATTATTAAGGCATTCTTAAGCGCGGTAATGAGGGGAAGCAACACAGTGTCTGCAGTAAAGACGGTCTGTCCGAGCTGGTCAGACCCATCCCTAACATTTAGACTATTTGGATTTCTGTAATGGTTGCATAAGGATCACCAGTCAGATTGGTTTGAGGAGAATCGTTAGACCAGACCAAACCAACTCATTTTGGCCTTCTGTGTCTTCTCCTGTAGCCCCTTGCCTTCTACATCTAAGGGTTGCCAAAGAGGTAAATGCAGACCCTATTCTTGGGTTTCATATGACGTCAGGGCAGTGGCGTTAATAGCAAACGTAGGACAGGACGTGACGTACCCTGGCGGTACAGTCTGCCGGGTTTATACACAGAGATGTAGTAGAAGAAGAAGCGCTGTCAAAATGCCATCTTTTTTTGCGGTGTACGCTTGTAACAAACGCGCAAATACAGAGAAAGACAAGGGTTTCTTCATGTTCCAACTGTGGTCTCATATGAAGGAGTACGCTTTGAAAAAAATCACTGGAATGAGGCGGGCGAGGTGGATCAAGGCTTTCCCAGATAAGCGTCCCCTGCAGGACACCCCAATGAAACTCAGCAATTTCTCCTGTTTTTTTTTCTCCAAAAATTCCCAAAATCAAGACTCTTTTGAGAAATATTTGTTAGTACTCCCTTAGAATTAAGTGTCCCCGATTAAGACTGTTACAACAACCGTACACCGCAGGAGGAGAGCCTTTGACTCCAAAACAGACTTTACATGGTTTTACATGGGAGAAAAACTGAGTTTTCCAACCTCTGCTCATTCGCCCCCTACTGGACAGTTTAATGAAACCCAAGAATAGGGAATTCACTAAAATATCATGTTGCATCTGCAGATGTTGAGACCATGGACCCATCAGGTGGCTCCGTGCCAAATATGACACGTGCTGAAGTCAACCGCAAGTCAAGCTGGGTTTCCCCAAAATAACTTTTCAATCCCTCCATTTTATTTATAAGAAGTGTACATAGGCAACAGGTCGCCTCGGCTGTCGGAGTCATGTCTGTGTCCGATATAAAGACATAGGAACTTCTCTTCACAAACTATAAGTCAAGTTTTTTTGTATTGCTCTGACTCGTTATGTGCATCTGATTGTCACAGCTATGTTTGCCTTGATTATTCCAGCTTCCTAATGACTGTCTTTATGCAGAATTACCCTCCGGCAGCCAGGGGTCTGTGATCATAAAAAGAATCATCAATCTTGATTTTACTGACCCAAAGTAATCTGTGAGATCCTTCACACAGGTTCACAGTGTCATCCAGCCAGGATTGTTACCCCGGCTTTAGAGTCGTCTCGATAAGGGCAGCATGTGGTGTCTCTTATTCAACAGACACAATTTTATCCATTTCACGATAACAATAAAAAATAATAAAAATAAATAAAAATAATAGTAATACAAATAATTAAAAAAAAGATCAAAACATCAAAAAATAAATTTGTGATTAAAGAATAAAATAAAAATACATAAATACATTAAACAATAAACAATAACTATACTACTATAATACTTACTACTTCTAACTTTGGCACATTTTGTCAGGTTTACAACCATAAAGAAAAAGATTTTATTTTCAAGCTTTTTAACAAAACTTCACACTCAAGTAACTATGAAGTGAAAGTAAAATTATACATGATTCTTCTGTTTAAGTTTCCTTCAAAACAGTCCTTAAAACTGCAGAATGTCCACACATTAAAGATTACATACAGGCCTCCGGTGTGTAGTCTACTCTCAGTATAACTTCTGTTCTGTGAGGCCTCAGAGCGATGCCCAGAGTATTGGTCACCAAGGACTGAGGAGCACAGGGACTGGCCTCCTGCTGGGACTCTGAGGAGCACAGGGACTGGCCTCCTGCTGGGACTCTGAGGGGCACAGGGACTGGCCTCCTGCTGGGACTCTGAGGAGCACAGGGACTGGCCTCCTGCTGGGACTCTGAGGAGCACAGGGACTGGCCTCCTGCTGGGACTCTGAGGAGCACAGGGACTGGCCTCCTGCTGGTGGCCAGAGTTAGGACTAAACATAGAAAGGCAGCGTTTCATATTTATAAACATTCAGGGTCATATAGGGGCCATTTTCTTGTTAATAAAACATATTTTTGTCTAGTAAAAGAAAAAATATTTTGAGCAATTCTGACCACACAATTTATTATCCCAAACCTACTGGTGATGCACTTCTGTAGTTAGACGAGTCCAAACCAAAGCCCACATGCAGCCTTCAGAATAATCATTCTTGGCCTTTTGGATATCAACAAATCTCCCAAAACAACTTTGTGCTGATATTTTTCACAGTCTTATTAAACCAATAACAAAGAGTTGATTGAGGTTGTATGATTAAATACACCTCTGATAGCTTAAACAGATATTAGTTTTGCCCATAAATGTATGAACCATTAGCCGTGCATGGTCCATAATTGACCCAAAGCAGGAAGGAAAGAAAACACCGTTACATTTGAACTGGACTTAACTTGAGATGACAGCAACAGAAAATGGGACAAAGATAGATTTTTCTCGAAGCCAAATCGCTGTTGAAAAGTCTTCGCTAAAAACTTTGCCTCTGCACTTTTTCAGGTAAAAAAGCGGCATATGGACAAGGACACACATTTCCACAGTTACTTTTTTTAACGAAGTGGTTTGAAGATGGTCACCTCCACTTTTAGTCATCACTCAACTTTATCACACGTAATTAGCATAAAAGTAAAATTAGGTGCCATTTGAAAGCGGGATTGCACATAATTGAGGTAATTACGTTGGCAGAGTCATTTGGATTAGTGCGGCTGATGATGCGGAGGCGGTGGCGGTGCTTAAACGAATGGCTCTGGTAAAAACTGTCTTTTTTTTGGGAGGTTCCTTCTCTGAGTGCATCGATTGTGCTGAAGCTGCACTAGACCGGGGGAAGTTGTGTGCGGAGGCATACGGGTCAAGACAGGAGGGCCACTGCAGTCCCCTTGGATAATTAAAGTCTGTATGCAGCTGGAATGAGAAAGTCAGGACGAGGTGCTTATAATCCAAAGCTCCAAGAGTTGACTGGATAAATGGATAGAGAGTTACATAGAAGGATGGCCATTGTTCTTTATTTGTTAGAAAATTATGTCACACTTTATATATCGCTGCTTACTGATAAAGATAAATAGATACTTTATTGATCCCCATAGGAGAAATTCAGGTGTCCAGTAGCAGCAAAAATAAAAAAATAAAATTGATCGTTCTAAAAAGATACTGTAGCAACAGCCCTTCAGGTCACAGCAGCAGAGGTGGAGTAGCCTCTGGGTGGAGCAGGACGGGTCACAGCAGCAGAGGTGGAGTAGCCTCTGGCTGGAGCAGGACGGGTCAAAGGGTGGAGTTGCTGCTTGATTTGGACCATTTTCTCTGCTCTGGTCCAAAGTAAAACTAAATGTTTCATTAGCATTTTTCAAAAAGTTAGCATTCCTCCAGAGGATTTTCGGCTGGTACGCTTGGTTCGGACCATGAATCCTCTTTGCTTTGGTCTCGGTATTGTGACTCGGTATTGCACCTTATTAGACTGTATTTTAATATCTATAAGATATGGGGGCATCAGTGGCTCAGTTGGTAGAGCATTGTTCTTTGAGCCTGAAAGTTGTGGGTTTGAGTCCACCACAAGACCTTCCTCGCTAACTCTCACTGATGTGTCCTTGGGGTCATGTCACAGACAGAGGACACACAGTGTGTTATTGATGTTAAAATGAAAAGACCAAAGATTTTCAGAATGCAAGTGATTTTAAAGCGTGGATGAATCGAAAACAGTCCGATCAGCAGCTGCCACGGTGCCAGTAGCTTCGGCCTTTGGATAACCAAAATATTCAAGAGGAATATCTCCAGCTCCTGCATAGTGTTTTTAGACAAACTTAGGTCTATCCAAAATTGCTTAAAAGTGTAATAAAATATCCATGATAACATTGTTCTTTTGTGGCCTTTAATTATTCAGTCAAAGTAGCTTGGCTTACTAGCTTCACATCGTCACAACAAAAGGGTATACTGGCTTCGATTCCACCTCCATACAGGGCTTTTCTGTGAGGAGTTTGCATGTTCGCCCTGTGTCTCCGGTTTCCCCTAACACCAAAAACGCAATACTTCAGGACGAATGAGTGTGTGTGTTCGTGAGTCTACAGTCTATCATTTACAGCACTGAAGTTCATTAATACACACTGTCCCATCAAAATAATAAAGTACTGTATTTCAGACATATTGCTGCTCTTTTGTCAAACACAGTCACCGAAAACTATATATTTTTGTAGAGGTCGCTTGGTTTTGGGAGATAATAGCCAGATATCTTTCTGTCCTTCTGATAAAACCAAAGCAAAAAAGTACTGTTGATGTTATGTAAAAAGGGGTAGGCATGGAAAAGTCTTCAGATGATGAAAGAGAATCAAAATGCGCAAAACACAGCCGACAAAAGTGCAATATATATTTTATCTTCTATATTACACAGGCTCAGTTTTCTCTTCAGCAATCTCGCATACATCAGAGTGTTCGACCTTTCCCCTTCAGCCTTTTAATGCTTTTAAAACAAGTTAAGTGTGGCAGGAGTCGGCAGTAAATTACGCTCTTTAGAAGTCACACAACCATCTTTAAATCATGGAGCTGGTGTTTTAACGCAGTGCACGGAGCTTTGACTCTGCTAAATGAAAAATTGAAAAAAGAACCCTGCCAACAACGCTACCCTGTGACATTTCAGCCGGCTTTATATTTAATGAGGCTGTTCTTGAGTTTCACCATGTTCTGCACGTACCGCTGCAGGGAAGACTTTTGTGGAGGGCGCCAGGGGGACGGAGCAGTGCATTATGGGTGGTTTGGAGGAGACGCCTGCTGAGGGTAAAGTGGCAGAAGTGGAAAAGCACTCGCGTGAAGCAAAGAAGTCACATGCACCAAGCAGAGACTGTCAATGAGGTGACAATGAGAGGGATTAGGGGCTGAGGCTTTTGCACTCAGGAGTTGACACTTTCACTTGTATGTATTGAAAAAGGGCTTTAGTGGAAGGAAGGGAATGTACTTTTTTAGCAGGTTCAGTTCTTTGGTTCTTCTATTACAGACCTTGGCTTGTTTCAACAATATACCTTGTTCTTTCTCTGCCAAATAACTTAATCCACTGAGAAGACAAAGATGAATGTCCCTGAACCGATTCTAACCCTATGGACTGAACTTTCTGAACCCTGAGGATAGATAGATTGATAGATACTTTATTGATTCCTAGTGGGATAAATGCAGGGGTTCAGTAGTAGCAGAAACACATCCATCCATACTAACAAAACAAATAAATAGATCATTCTAAAAGTACTGTAGCTAACAATAGTAGCAGTACACCAAGCCTTCTGAACCCTGAGGACCAAGCTTTCTGAACCCTGAGGACCAAGCTTTCTGAACCCTGGGGACCAACTCTTCTGAACCCTGAGGACCAAGCCTTCTGAACCTTGATTACCAACTCTTCTGAACCCTGAGGACCAAGTCTTCTGAACCCTGAGGACCAAGCCTTCTGAACCCTGAGGCCCGAGCAATCTGAACCCTGAGGACCAAGCTTTCTGAACCCTGAGGACCAAGCCTTCTGAACCCTGAGGACCAACTCTTCTGAACCCTGAGAACCAACTCTTCTGAACCCTGAGGACCAACTCTTCTGAACCCTGAGGACCAACTCTTCTGAACCCTGAGGACCAAATCTTCTGAACCCTGAGGACCAAATCTTCTGAATCCTGAGGACCAACTCTTCTGAACCCTGAGGACCAAGTCTTCTGAACCCTGAGGACCAACTCTTCTGGACCCTGAGGACCAAGCCTTCTGGACCCTGAGGACCAAGCCTTCTGAACCCTGAGGACCAAGCCTTCTGAACCCTGAGGACCGAGCCTTCTGAACCCTGAGGACCAAGCCTTCTGAACCTTGAGGCCCGAGCCTTCTGAACCCTGAGGACCAAGCCTTCTGAACCCTGAGGACCAAGCCTTCTGAACCCTGAGGACCAACTCTTCTGAACCCTGAGGACCAAGCCTTCTGAACCCTGAGGACCAACTCTTCTGAACCACGAGGGACCGAACTTTCTGAACCCTGAGGGGCCGAGCTTTTACTTCCACTCAGTCTGGAAACACCCTATTCCAGAGGAAATTGGAAGGAAGGGAATGGACATATAGAGGATGTTAAGTTTTTTATTTATTTATTTATTTCAATTGTGGACATAACAATACATCACATATTACAATTACATTTCAAATAATCGTCGTCTTGTCGCACAAATGAAAAGGAGCAGAAATAAGAAAAAAAATCTTATGTTGCCTGCCCCTTACTTCAAACATCCATCCATCCATCCATTTTCTTCCCCTTAATCCATTTCTGGGTTGGGGGGGTGGCCAGAGATGCACCCAGTCCACAGAGCACCAGCCCCTCACTGATCCTCCTGCAGGTGGTGAGTCCACAGGAGCTGAGATCTTTCAGTGGGAGCTTCAGGCAAAGTGGGGTTAAGTGTCTTGCCTAAGGACACAACGACAGCAGTCATCAGCGGGAGTCGTGAAGGTCTTATGTCGTGTAGGTCTTATGGTGGGCTTGAACCCACGACCTTCAGGCTCAAAGGCCAATGCTCTACCAACTGAGCTACTGTCGCCCCTTACTTCAAACATGTTCAAATTAAATAAAAAATAAGATGGCCTTGCACTTCTTCAAACTTTTTTATTTTATGTGTTTTATTATATAGTTATTTTCTCTTTTATTTTTCTAATCATTAATTTCATACGATTTCACTGTCGTTGCTTTGATTTTTTTATTTCAAAGTCGTTTTATTTAGTTCTTCTATACCGTCCGTCCGTCCGTCTGTTCCGTCCGTTTTCCTCCGCTTCATCCGTTGCCGGGTCGCAGGGGCAGCAGTCTAAGCAGAGACGCCCAGACTCCCCTATCCACTTCCTCCAGCTTGTCCGGGGGGACCCCAAGGCGTTCCCAGGCCAGCTGAGAGACATAGTCCCTCGAGCGTGTCCTAGGTCTTCCCCGGGGCCTCCTCCCAGTGGGACGTGCCCGGAACACCTCCCCAGGGAGGCGTCCAGGAGGCATCCGCAACAGATGCCCGAGCCACCTCAACTGGTTCCTCTCGACGTGGAGTAGCAGCGGCTCTACTCCAAGCTCCTCCCGTGTGACCGAGCTCCTCACCCTATCTCTAAGGGAGCGCCCAGCCACTCTGCGGAGGAAGCTCATTTCGACCGCTTGTATCCGCGATCTCGTTCTTTCGGTCATTACCCAAAGCTCATGACCATAGGTGAGGGAGGGAACGAAGATTGGACGGTAAATCCAGAGCTTTGCCTTTCGGCTCAGCTCCCTCTTTACCACAACGGTCGGCTACAGCGACCGCATCACTGCGCACGCTGCATCGATCCGCCTGTCAATCTCACGCTCCATTCTTCCCTCACTCGTGAACAAGACCCCGAGATACTTGAACTCCTCCACTTGAGGAAGGGCCTCTCCACCCACCTGAAGAGGGCAAGGCACCTTTTTCCGGTCGAGCACCATGGCCTCAGATTTGGAGGTGCTGATTCTCATCCCAGCCGCTTCACACTCGGCTGCAAACCGTCCCAGTGCATGTTGTAGGTCCTGGTTCATTGGAGCCAACAGGACAACATCGTCCGCAAACAGCAGAGATGAAATCCTGTGGTCCCCGAACCGGACCCCCTCCGGCCCCTGGCTGCGCCTAGAAATTCTGTCCATGAATACAGTGAACAGAACCGGTGACAAAGGGCAGCCCTGGCGGAGGCCAACATGCACCGGGAACAGGTCTGACTTTCTGCCGGCAATGCGAACACAGCTCTGGCTCCGGTCATACAGGGACCCGTATCTCCCGGGGGGAGAATACTTTCGCAAGGCACTGTATCTATCTGTTGAGGGTCCAACTGTGGTCCCCAGGCAAGGTTTAAAATGCCATCAATGTGTCAGTATGTTGTCAATAAATTATTATTATTAACCTTTATTACAGACACGAGGCAAGGCAAGGCAAGGCAAGTTTATTTATATAGCACAATTCATACACAAGGCAATTCAAAGTGCTGGACAAAACAAGAAAGCATTAAAATCATAAATTATCACAGAACATTAAAAAAAAAGATAAAAATATAAAATCCCTCAGTTGTATGCACAGTTAAACAGAACTGTCTTTAACCTGGTTTTAAACATTGTCAGAGAGGAGGCCTGTCTCACATCTTCAGGAAGACTGTTCCAGATTTTAGCAGCATGAATCTGAAAAGCAGCCTCCCCATGTTTAGTTCTGACTCTGGGCACTAACAGGAGTCCAGTCCCTGTGCTCCTCAGAGTCCGGGCTGGTTCATATGGGACTAACATGTCACTAATATATTTTGGTGCGAGGCTATGGAGAGACTTGTACACAAGCAGAGCTGTTTTAAAGTCTATTCTCTGAGCCACAGGAAGCCAGTGCAGAGACCTGAGAACTGGACTAATGTGGTTGTACTTCCTGGTTCTAGTCAGGACTCGAGCTGCTGCATTTTGAATGTACTGCAACTGTTTTACAGCCTGTTTGGACAGACCTGTGAGCAGGCCTTTGCAGTAGTCTAACCTACTGGAGACAAATGCATGGATAAGAATCTCCAGGTCTGCTTTAGACACTATGTTTTTGATCCTGGCAATGTTTTTTAGATGGTAAAAAGCTGCTGATGTTACTGATTTGATGTGGCTATTAAAATTTAAGTCCGAGTCCAGTATTACCCCTAGATTTCTGACCTTGTTTGAAGGTTTTAGGGAAAGAGACTGTAGGTGACAGATGACGCTCTCTCTTTGTTTCTGAGGACCAAAGACAATCATTTCAGTTTTGTCTGCGTTTAGCTGAAGGAAGTTGTTTTGCATCCACTCACTGATCTGTTGGATACAGTGAAGGAGTGAGTCCACTGGTCCATGTTCTCCTGCAGTCAGTGAGACATAGATCTGAGTGTCGTCTGCATAGTTATGATAGGAAACTTTGTTTCTGCGTATTAACTGACCTAACGGCAGCATGTAGAGATTGAACAGAAGAGGTCCCAGGATTGACCCCTGTGGGACTCCACAGGTCAGGGCCATATGATCTGAGACACAGTTTCCAATCTCCACAAAGTACTTCCTGTCTTCAAGGTAAGACCTAAACCAACTTAGGGCGGTGCCAGTGACGCCAACCCAGTCCTCTAGTCTCTGTAAGAGGATCTCATGGTCGACGGTGTCAAAGGCAGCACTTAGATCTAACAAGATTAAGATTGAGACTTTGCCTGCGTCAGTGTTCAGCCGGATATCGTTTGTAACCTTAACGAGAGCAGTCTCAGTGCTGTGGTGGGGTCTAAAGCCGGACTGAAACATATCAAATGAGTTGTTGATTATAAGAAATCTAGTAAGCTGTAGGTAGACAACTTTCTCAAGGACTTTCCCCATAAATGGCAGATTTGAGATGGGACGATAGTTGTTAAGTACCGTAGCATCGAGACTGCTCTTTTTTAGCAGGGGCCTGATGACTGCAGTTTTCAGGGCCTTTGGGAATATTCCAGAATAAAGGGACATGTTTACTATCTGTGTGAGTGAAGGTAACAGACTGCTCAGAACAGACTTCAGAAATCTAGTGGGTAGTACATCCAAGCTGCATGTGGAGGAGCTCAAACTGGAGATTATCTCTTGGACAGTTTTATCATTTACAGGTGCAAAGTGAGTTAGCTCAGAGAGCCTTTCTGGCTGTTGGATGGTTATCTGTGGATTGGAGACAATGGCGTTTTTGATGCCTTGAACCTTGTCATTGAAAAAATTAGCAAACTCATTGCATTTACGTTTGGAAGTAAGCTCTAATGGCATTTGAACAGGGGGGTTTGTTAATCTATTAACTGTTGAGAACAGAACACGCAGATTGTTGCTGCAGCCTTCAATCATTTCAGAAAAATACCTTTCTCTCGTACTACGTAGCACCCGGTTAAACTCGCACAACTTATCCTTGAATATCTCGTTATCTACCTGGAGGTTGGACTTGCGCCACTTCCGCTCGGCCCTCCGGCACTTTCTCTTTTGTGCCCTGACCGAGTCTGCTTTAGCCCACGGCGCCTTCTGCTTATTTTTCACTATTTTAACCTTCACAGGGGCAACGGTATCCAGAACATTCAAAACACTAGAGGTGACAGAGTTAAACAGTTCATCTACAGTAGAATACGATGCATTCTCAAAGTTTATCATTTCCATAAATAGTTCACTCGTATTTTCATTTATGCGCCTTCTTCGAACAGTTGCAGAGTCCACTGGTGGTTTGTTAGTGAAACACATGTCAAAAAAAACACAGAAATGATCCGAAAGAGCAACATCGACCACGTTTACATTTGAAATAATCACCCCCTTTGTAACTAACAGATCTAGAGTGTGCCCTCTGCTGTGGGTGGGGCCACTTACGTGCTGCGTGAGATCAAAGGATTCAAGTACAGAACTCAGCTCATTTGCATTTCTGTCATCAACATTATCCACATGAATATTAAAATCACCTGTAATAACCAAACTATCAAAATCTGTGCATACAACTGAAAGCAACTCGGTAAAATTATCAATAAAACTGTGACATGACTGCGGTGGCTTGTATAGGACAACGAAGAGTATTGGAGGAGATTGTTTTTGTTGTATTTTAAAAGACACATATTCAAATGACGAAAACTTCCCAAGAGACATTCTATGGGAGACAAAGTGGTCTCTAAAAATGGCAGCTAAGCCTCCTCCTTTTTTGTTTTCCCGTATTTCAGATTCAAACTTGAAATTTGGTGGTGATTCTTCTATTAAAACTGCATTTTCTGAATTTTGGTCAAGCCAAGTTTCAGCCATGAACATAAGATCAAGATTATGAGAACAAATAAAATTATTGATTAAAAAAGACTTGTTACAAAGAGATCTGACATTAAGCGTAGCAAGTTTCAAAGTTTCAGTATAAGCGGTTGCGGTCGGCTGATTCTTATACGGAACAAGAATTAGATTTTCCAGATTAGACTGATTAACTCCAGATGTTTTTCTGTAATGTATTCTTTGTGTTATCACTAAGGGAATGGCACAGGTGGCTTCATGACAGGGCCCCAGCCGGGTCTCTCCTCTAACTAGACTGCCAGTGGCTGCGAAGCAGAGACCCTGTGCATCCTAGTGTTTAGAGAAAAGAGGGGACGGGGAAGGTGGGGGAGGAGGATGGAGAGGTGGGTGGCTTTTGGGTGTTGAACGAGGGGGGCAGGGAGGTGGAGGGGTTTTAGGTGATGGGTTAGGGCCGGGGTGGGCTGAGGCAGAGGTTTTGGATGTTGAACGAGGGGGAAGTGGGGGTGGAATGGTCATGAGGTTAGGGGAGGGACTGGCTGAGGTGGTTTTTGTAGGTGAATTGGAAACCCTAGGTGGTTTTGGAGGTACATATGGGGAGTGGTTTAGCATGTTGGACAGGACTCTAGATCGAGCTAATATGGGTGTGAGAGGAATAGTCTTCATCGCCGATTTTATTAGCCCTGCAGAGTGTTCAGGTAGGTCTAACAGTGAAGGCGGGGATGAAAAACAAAGGGAGGTGTCCCCATTCTCTCTTGATGGAGTGGACGTGGCAGGGGGGACCCAAGACAGGTCCATGGGAGGTGGCGAGGGAGTCTTTGATGGAGGGTCAGGTGGTTGAGGAAACCCCAGCACAGGCCTGTCTGCTGTAGGCTGGGGTGAGGATGGGGGCTTCAGAGGCGCTGTAGATGATGAACGCGTGGCTGCTTTGGAGCAGGCTGGGGATGAGGATGTTGGTGGTGGTGGTCGTGCTGCTGGTGCTGCTACTGGTGATGATGCAGCTGCTGCTGGTGATGATGCAGCTGCTGCTGGTGATGATGCAGCTGCTTCTGATGACAGTGGAGGTGTTGAGATCCTTCGAGGTGGTGGTGGTGTTGAGATCCTTTGAGGCGGTGATGGTGTTGAGATCCTTCGAGGTGGTGGTGGTGTTGAGATCCTTCGAGGTGGTGGTGGTGTTGAGATCCTTCGAGGTGGTGGAGGTGCAGAGACTTTTGGAGTTGGCTTCCTCCCTTTCGATGGCTGCACGCGCTGCGCAGGCTGAGGTCTCAGGGCAAAAGAAAGGTTATCCATCAACACTTTTACTCCGTAAGTGTTCAGATGTGGCCCTTTCCCTTCAAAAAGCTCATGCCTATTCCAGAACAGATTAAAATTCTCAATGAAGGCAAGTCCTCTGCGTGAACATTCGTTGAGTAGGAAAGTATTTAGCTGATACAGACGACTGAATTTCATTTGCTTCCCGTCCACATTTGGTAGTGGGCCACTGATAACGATTTTTGTGTCCATTTTAGCAAGGTCGTCCAATAAGAGAGAGTAATCCCGTTTCAACTTTTCACTTGTGTTGTCATAGACGTCTACTGCCCCCACGTGGATCAACAATCTTTTTACCCCGCCGGTCTCAGACAGAAGCCTCGGAGCCAACCGCCTTATCTCATCCACTTTAGCAGAGTGTACTGAGTGAACCTTGAGATTACGCATGTTTACATTTCTTATCGCCGAATCCCCGATAAAGAGCGACTCAGCTGCATTTGACCGTGACTGAGACTGAGACTGGGACTGAGAGGCTACTGCTGATTCATCTTCCAAAAGTGGTGAAAAGCGGTTTCTTGTAATTAAAGATTTTTGCTGTGGCATTATGACACTCTTGTTATCATTAGCTTTGCCTTGTTTGGGCTTGGCACCATATGTGTTCCAACAATTGTCTCTGTTGATTTTGGGAAATGAAATAGCGTCATCATAACTTACGTTCTGTCCATTTGGACCATTTCCTTTCACTGGTATTGTTGTGTTCAGCCCCAATTCTGATTCAAGCACAAACATTCGGTCTTGAAGAAGTTTTAGCTCCTGTTTGAGTGAAAAACAGCCGTCGCAAAGTTTTGTTCTATTTTCCCGTCCTCCCGACATGCTGTAAGTTAGGTAAATTCCACCAGTCTTGTGTTGAAGTTTGTAAAAAGGAGTAATCCGTGTTTTGTGGAATAAAAATGTAAGCAAAAATGATTAAAGGAGATAAAAAAGCAGCAAGCGAGGAGCAGCAAGAGAATGCAACTGCTCTGTCCAGAGCAGGAAGTACGTGAGTACAAGGTCCAGATAAATGGAATAAAATAAAAACGTCAAACAGTACAATATGCCTTGAACACAAACCTGCATTTATCCCAATGTGATAAGACTTTGCACCAGTTTCTCCTCCACTGTATCAACACAACAGCAGCAGACTAAATATATTGTGTGTCTCAGGGAGAGAGCTCGTTTTTAAGAGTTCCCCGGGGAGCTTATCATAAAAATAAAACTCATCTATCCAGAATATACAAGTTGGAAAGTGTCGGAAACGGAATTTTGTATTTTCTTCTGATGACGGGGTTGAAAGGAAAGCCATGGGGTGCAGAACAATCGGGGTTCAAAGTGTTCCAACCAAACACGGCGGCTTAAAAAGTACTTACTGTTTTTGTTTTTCCAGCACCGTGACACAATTAGGTCAAGTGCGATGCGGAGAGAAGAGAGCGAGCTGGCAGTGAAGTACATGTGTCATTTTGAAGACGGCGATGCCAAGTGCCGTGTTTGGAAGTGAAGACGGAAGAGGTCAAGACGAAGACGAGATCTGAGAGCGACAAACTTTTTGACGAGTCGGAAAATGAAGTAGTGAGTCTCTTTGAACCAACGTGACTGTACTCGATGGAATGAGGAAATGGAGTGATGGATAAGATGAGACAACCTTTTTTTTGTCAAATGTCAGAATAAATAGAATGATCTGGTGGTTTTCTTGAGAAATGTGTCTTTAAAATAGTAAATTATGTGTCAGTTGCCCATTACCATAAATGCAAGTTTGTTATAATTCATCATTTATGGGGCCACAGACAATAGTTTGACATGGCTGCTTACTTCCTCCGCACATTTTTGTTTTAAATCAACAAATTAACATGTAACCTACAGCCTTAGTCCTGGATCTACAGCCTCAGTCCTGGATCTATAGCCTCAGTCCAGGATCTACAGCCTCAGTCCTGGATCTCCAGCCTCAGTCCTGGATCTCCAGCCTCAGTCCTGGATCTACAGCCTCAGTCCTGGATCTACAGCCTCAGTCCTGGATCTCCAGCCTCAGTCCTGGATCTACAGCCTCAGTCCTGGATCTACAGCCTCAGTCCTGGATCTACAGCCTCAGTCCTGGATCTAGAGCCTCAGTCCTGAATCTACAGCCTCAGTCCTGGATCTACAGCCTCAGTCCTGGGTCTACAGCCTCAGTCCTGGGTCTACAGCCTCAGTCCTGGGTCTACAGCCTCGTTGGTGGGAATTGAACCTAGATGCAGAGAGTAGTATCCATATTTAGACCCACTTCACAAGTAATGTATTTCGACCAGGACTTAGCTGTAGATCCAGGGCTGAGGCTGTAGATCCAGGGCTGAGGCTGTAGATTCAGGACTGAGTCTGTAGATTCAGGACTGAAGCTTTAGATCCAGGACTGAAGCTGTAGATCCAGGACTTTAGCTGTAGATCCAGGGCTGAGGCTGTAGATCCAGGGCTGAGGCTGTAGATTCAGGACTGAGTCTGTAGATTCAGGACTGAAGCTGTAGATCCAGGACTGAGGCTGTAGATCCAGGACTGAGGCAGTAGATCCAGGGCTGAGGCTGTAGATCCAGGACTGAGGCTGTAGATCCAGGACTGAGTCTGTAGATCCAGGACTGAGTCTGTAGATCCAGGACTGAAGCTTTAGATCCAGGACTGAGGCTGTAGATCCAGGACTGAGGCTGTAGATCCAGGGCTGAGGCTGTAGATCCAGGACTCAGGCTCACAGTGTCACAAAACTCTAATAGAACATAAAGTAAGGTGAAGAAAACCAGCTGCTTTAGTCGGCGTTTGGAAAACCCTTCAGATCAATCTCAGCATCAAACAACATCAATAAAACAAAACACAACAACATGAAACACGCCCCGCGGGTCGATTGCGTCTTAACCCTCGCAGACGTGTAATCAAAGCCACTGTTGTATAAACGTTTCCGGGCGACATAAGTTAAACCGAGACTCGCCCTCTTTTAAGTGCTCACAGAAACACCGTCGCCATGGAGACAGTGGTATAAGCTGCAGCTGCTGAGACAGAGCATGGTGAAATATGCCTGGGATTTGCCATAGACTATGTACAGGGAGGTGCTCATGGATGAAGTTTTGCCCTGACTTTGGCTCCATTCAATGACATTTAAATCTGTGATTATTTGTTGTTGTGGGTTAAATTCCGTGGTTCAGGCTCTATAATGTCTTTTAATTTTGATGCTGGCGAACAGGAACTATAGCCTATTGGTGTAGACAATGCTAACCAGCTAGCTCTATGAAGCCCAAAAGGAAAGAGCTCATGGGCGAAGTTTGTCTCTTTCGATAATTGGCTCCATTCACTTACATTGAAAACTCAGTAAGTGATTTTTTTGGGTTGAAATATAACGTTTTTAACCTGGATTTAAAAATTGTCAGAGAAGACGCCTGTCTCAATTTTTCAGGAAGACAGAATTTAGCGGGATAAATCTGAAATGCTGCCTCCCCATGGTTAGTTCTGACTCTGGGTACCGGCAGGAGGCCAGTCCCTGTGCTCCTCAGAGTCCCAGCAGGAGGCCAGTCCCTGTGCTCCTCAGAGTCCCAGCAGGAGGCCAGTCCCTGTGCTCCTCAGAGTCCCAGCAGGAGGCCAGTCCCTGTGCTCCTCAGAGTCCCAGCAGGAGGCCAGTCCCTGTGCTCCTCAGAGTCCCAGCAGGAGGCCAGTCCCTGTGCTCCTCAGAGTCCCAGCAGGAGGCCAGTCCCTGTGCTCCAGCTCCAGCTGGGACTCTGAGGAGTACAGGGACTGGGCTTCAGCTGGGACTCTGAGGAGCACTGGGACTCTGAGGAGCACAGGGATTGGCGTCTTTCTGGGACTCTGAGAAGCACAGGGACTGGCCTCCTGCTGGGACTCTGAGGAGCACAGGGACTGGCCTCCTGCTGGGACTCTGAGGAGCGCAGGGACTTCAGATCAATGCAGCTAAAATCTGGTACACTGGGAAACTCTTGCAAAGTTTTTCCAATGTGGTTTTACTGAAAATGGCAAATAAATTCTTGAATCTTGAAAATCTGGAACAGTCTTGTTGAAAATATGAGAGAATCTTTTTATTTGTCATCTTACAAAAACCTGGTCGAAAACATGCTTGTTTCACCGTAAATATACGTAAAACGTATAAATACTTTTTGAAAAAAAATATTTTAACATGGTTGTATGCTGTTGAAAACATTAATTTGATAAATACATTGTCGAGCACTTTTAATATCTTCGGTGCAAACTGTGCCATACAAATACATTTGATTTCATAAATAGAGATTAGAGCCAAAGGAACAACACTTCCATTGGATTTGACACCTGTTTTGTTGTCCCTGTTCAATGCCAAAGAAAAAATATTAAAAACTGATATTTCATTTGAGAATGTAGGTTGTGATTATCTCGTGCTTCCAGATGGCAGCTAAAGCGAGATTTTTATTTTGAATACATGCTTTAATCAGGCAAGGGTCCCAAAGGAATATTCACACGACTGTTACACTTTTAAATCCTCTTAAACTGGATATTATTGGTTTGCAGAATATTGTGAATTTTCTGACTAACTTTAACTTTGACCAAAGGTGAGTGACAGTACTTCGTCCTTGGAGCTGGATTTCTCATCACGAAGAAATGGGTTTTGCAGAAAGAACCGGTGTTCATTGAAATGGCTCAGACAAGAATGGGCTTTCATCAAGCGGAAATCCAAAAAGCCTTCGCCCGAGATACACAATGGACTTACGTGGCTCAGAGAGGTGCGTCAGTGAAAGGCCACTGAGCCAAAACAGAGCACAGCAAAAGGAAACATCAGAACAGAACACAGCTCCGTTTGGAGCCAGGTGTGAAGTGTCTGGATGAAAATGAGCTCAAAATCTGAGGCTTTGGTGCTCGACTGGAAAAAAGATGCTTTTCCTCTTCCAGGTGCAGAGGTCCTTCCTCAAGTGGAGGAGTTCAAGTATCTCAGGGTCTTGTTCTCAGTGAGGGAAGGATGGAGGTGAGATTGAAGGCGGATCAGTGCAGTGTGTGCAGTGACGCGGTCACTGTAACAGACTGTTGTGGTAAAGAGTGAGTAGCGTCTGCAGTCAGAGCTTTATCGGACCATTGTGGTAAAGAGGGAGCTGAGCTGAAAGGCTAAGCTCTCAATTTACTGGTTGATCCCGACGTCTGGTCATGAGCTTTGGGTAATGACTGAAAGGAGGAGATCACGGATACAAGTGGTTGAAATTAGCTTCTTGGTCAGAAATCTAGGGATAATACTGGACTCAGACTTAAAATTTAATAGCCACATTAAATCAGTAACATAAGCAGCTTTTTACCATCTAAAAAACATTGCCAGGATCAAAAACATAGTGTCTAAAGCAGACTTGGAGATTCTTATCCATGCATTTGTCTCCAGTAGGTTAGACTACTGCAATGGCCTGCTCACAGGTCTGTCCAAACAGGCTGTAAAACAGCTGCAGTACATTCAAAATGCAGCAGCTCGAGTCCTGACTAGAACCAGGAAGTACGACCATATTAGTCCGGTCCTCAGGTCCCTGCACTGGCTTCCTGTGGCTCAGAGAATAGACATTAAAACAGCTCTGCTTGTGTACAAGTCTCTCCATGGCCTCACACCAAAATATATTAGTGACATGTTAGTCCCATATGAACCAGCCCGGACTCTGAGGAGCACAGGGACTGGACTCCTGCTGGGACTCTGAGGAGCACAGGGACTGGCCTCCTGCTGGGACTCTGAGGAGCACAGGGACTGGACTCCTGTTAGTGCCCAGAGTCAGGACTAAACATGGGGAGGCTGCTTTTCAGATTCATGCTGCTAAAATCTGGAACAATCTTCCTGAAGATGTGAGACAGGCCTCCTCTCTGACAATGTTTAAAACCAGGTTAAAGACAGTTCTGTTTGGCTGTGCATACAACTGAGGGACTTTATATTTTAATGTTTTGTGATTATTTATGATTTTAATGCTTTCTTATTTTGTTCAGCACTTTGAATTGCCTTGTGTATGAATTGTGTCAATGTCAATGTCAATGTCAATTTTATTTATATAGCACACTTAAAACAGCCACAGCCGCCCAAAGTGCTGTACAACAAACATTATAAAATACAATTGAAGAGTAAATACAATTGAAGAGTAAAACAGTCACAAAATATACAACATGAGACAATAATAATAAAATACATGGGATCTGCTCAGCTTGTGTTGAAGGCCAAAGCAAAAAAATGGGTTTTCAACAACGACTTAAAAACATGAATGGACTGGGCCATTTTGACATTCAGAGGAAGGCTGTTCCAGAGTCTCGGAGCCGCTACGGCAAAAGCCCGGTCTCCTCTGGTTTTGTGCTTCGCTTTTGGCACCTCCAGAGTCATTTGGTTGGAGGATCTCAATGTACGACCTGGATCACGGGTCAACAAAAGCTCCGAAAGGTAAGATGGAGCCAACCCATTCAAGCATTTAAAAACCATCAACAGTATCTTGAATTGAATCCTAAAGCTGACTGGAAGCCAGTGCAGAGAGGCCAACACAGGAGTTATGTGCTCACGTTTCCTTGTTCCTGCGAGCAAACGCGCCGCTGCGTTTTGAACCAACTGCAGACGACGAATGGACTTTTGATCGAGCCCACAGTACAGAGAGTTACAATAATCTAAGCGACACGTAATAAAAGCATGAATGACACGCTCCAAGTCACCATGAGGCAAATAGGGTTTGATTTTGCTGAGCAAACGCAGCTGAAAAAAGCTATTTTTGACGACTGAACTTATTTGTCTGTCAAATTTAAACGAACTGTCCAAAACAACCCCAAGATTCCTAGCAGACTCGTGACCATAAATATTCAAAGGGCCTAGAGCAGTGGCATCACATGAGTTGCCAAATACAACAATTTCAGTTTTGGAGTCATTAAGCTTTAAACAATTTTGAGCCATCCAGTCCTTCACTTCCTGTAAGCAATCAAACAAAACTTGAACATTGTTTGAGCCTGCCTTCAAAGGCAGATAAATTTGCAGATCATCTGCAAAACAATGAAAGTCAATTTTATATTTTCTAAAAATTGACCCAATGGGCAGCATATACATTGAAAACAATAGGGGGCCCAAAATGGAGCCCTGCGGCACACCACAGCTTAGTGGGGTAGCTCCAGAAGCGTAAGGACCCAGGTGGACGGCAAAAGATCGATTTTCAAGGTACGATCTAAACCAACTTAAGGCAGTACCTATAATGCCAACATGATTTTTGAGGCGTGAAAGCAATATTTCATGGTTGACAGTGTCAAATGCTGCAGTTAAATCTAAAAGCACTAAAACAGTGGAGCAGCCTGAATCAACAGTTAAAATAAGGTCATTAAAAACTCTTAAGAGTGCAGTCTCAGTGCTGTGACGTAACTTAAAGCGAGATTGAAATTTTTCTAAAATGCCATTTGCATCCAGATAAGTTTGTATTTGTGCAAAAACCAGTTTTTCCAAGATTTTTGATAAGAAAGGCAATTTAGAAATTGGTCTGTAGTTTGCCAGGACTTCAGAGTCAAGGTTTTGCTTCTTAAGCAGAGGCTGAACAACAGCATGTTTAAAGGAACTTGGAACGCAGCCTGATGTCAGTGATGAATTTATAATTGCCAGTATATGAGGCCCAATCGCGCCCAAAGCATCTTTGAGCAGTTTAGGAGGGAGACAATCGAGCGGACAATTAGAAGCTCTTAATTTATGCACAACATCAGAAAGGTCGCCAAGGGACACAGGTTCAAAATGCTCAAAAACCACAGAACACACAGAAGTTACAGAGGGATCAACCACTTTGAAAGAAGAGGTTGAGTCCCTAATAGCAGTTATCTTGTCAACAAAAAATGTCAGAAAATGTTCACACAATGTTTGTGAATGTACAGC
The DNA here is from genome assembly GCA_964034765.1 of Knipowitschia caucasica. Lineage (NCBI taxonomy): Eukaryota > Metazoa > Chordata > Actinopteri > Gobiiformes > Gobiidae > Knipowitschia > Knipowitschia caucasica. The sequence goes on from OZ035830.1 coordinate 4,195,223, forward strand.
ATAGTCTGAGTCAATAGGATTCACAAGTCTATTTAAGACATTAAACAGAACTTGGGGTCTGTTACGATTTGTTGAAATCAAGTTTGACATGTCCTCAGCTTTAGCACACTTCACAGCTTTCTGATAATTTGATAAACAGTCTCGCAAAAAGCCCAAAGAAACGTGAAGCCTGTCCTTTTTCCACCTCCTCTCTGCGCGTGTTGTGCTAATTGTGCTATATAAATAAACTTGCCTTGCCTTGCCTTCCTCTGCAGAGTGGCTGCTCCCTTAGGCATGGGGGGAGGACCTAGGGTTGCCAACGTAAGAACAAACAAATAAGGGTCACCATTTGGGTGGATCGGGTTGAGCACTTTTTAGTCCTAATTTCAATCTACACAGTAATTATGGAATTTCATAATCACAGTTTTTAGAATGTCAGTCAGTCAGTCGGGAGGTGCTCGGGGTAAAGCACTTCTCCACATCAAGAGGAACTAGTTGAGGTGGCTTGGACCTCCTGGACGCCTCTGGGTTTAAATGGTTCTGAATCTATATAAAGAAAAACAAAAAAATACAGATTGAGAGGGTTATCAGAAACAAAAACCAACCAGTCTTTTTTGTATATTACCGTGTTTTCATTAGTTCCCATGTTTCGGTTCCTGAACTTCACCCAGACCTCCCTCTGCGCCTCTCGAGAACATGTGACGGCGTTTTTAAATCGTGCAAATAGTCGATGAAACATTGAGCAGCAAAAACAAGGCGAGAAAAAACACTTGAGGGAGCGTGAGAATTCAAACACGAGACAATGGAGTGATCGCGGGTCCCGTGACACTGGGCTCATCCAGGCGAGCCAGATCTGATATGGGCTGCTGTTCCCACGGCGACAGGCTCCACCATGACACCAGTGAGTAAACAATGACAGGCTGTTTATACAATATTGACCCACAGGTTTCCAATGGGCACAAATATTAGGCTTTATTATTGTTCATTACAGATTATTATAAGCTCAATTTACTTTCATTTCATTTCCATACTGTTGAGTGTGTGTTTTTACCCTGTCGCCCCCCTCCCCTTTCTGTTTTGTGTGATAGGGGCGTGGCTTGAGTGAAATGACAAGTTATGTACATGAGCTGCAAAAATTACTATACTTTCAGAGCCGTCAAATCGACTGCTCTGTGTTGGTGGTTCAGAATCCACTCACAAACCAGTGAACTCAGTCAGATCAATAGGGTCTTGTTTCTTTTGGTATTTTTGTTTATTGTTTTTAGTCTACTTTTGTTTGTTTTATTTTATTTTATGGTGAATGCAACAACATCTCCAACTGTAATTCACTGAAGTAAAACTAAACCCAAGGAAAGATCGTGGGCTAGATACAGGATTCTCTCTGGACACTCTTTCTCTGGTTCTCCCTGGTTCTCTCTGGTTTCTCTCTGGTCTCATTCTGGGGTGTCTCTCGTCTCTGTCTGGTCTCTCATGTCTCTCTCTCTCTGGTTTCTCTTTGGTCTCTCTCTCTCTGGTTTCTCTTTGGTCTCTCTCCCCCTGGTTTCTCTTTGGCCTCTCTCTCTCTGGTTTCTCTTTGGTCTCTCTCTGGGGTCTATCTTGTCTCTGTTTGGTCTCTCATGTCTCTCTCTGTTTCCGGTCTCTCTTTGGTCTCTATCTCTCTCTGGTCTCTCTCTTGTCTCTTGTCGAGAATTGAAGACAATCCATCGGCGAATGCACCTGTGCAATGGTTTATTTTGAAGTCCCTCCTGATCGAAGAAAAGGAGACAAGGCTTTTCATACGATTTGTAACAATGTGGTCTGAGCAGAGACGTCTTCACTTGAGATAAAAATGTCTCGTGCTTGAGATACAGATGCTGTAGTAACAATGTGCGCCAGAACATACATTCAGATAATAATGTTTAGCAGTAATACAGATATGACAGGGGTTCACAGTACAGAATATGCAGGTCCAGATATCACGGTATCTCCCTCTCGCTCTGGTCTCTCTCTGCTCCTTTGCAGGTCTCTTTCTGGTCTCTCTCTGCTCCTTTGCAGGTCTCTCTCTGGTCTCCCTTTCTGGTCTCTTTATATTTTTGTAATTTACTGAAATAAAATAAAATCCAGGGTAACAACGTGGGGTGGATACAGGTCTTTCTCTCTGGACACTCTCTGGTTTCTCTCTGGTCTCTCTCTCTGTTCTCTCTCTGGTGTCTTTCTGGTCCCTCTCTCTGGTCTCTCTCTTTAGTCTCTGTCACTGGTCTCTCTCTCTCTGTTCGCTCTCTGGTGTCTTTTTGGTCCCTCTCAGGCCTCGCTCAGGTCTTTCTTTGGTCTCTCTCTGGTCTCTCTCTGGTCTCCCTCCGGTCTCTCTCAGGTCTCTCCATGCAACCACATCTCACAGCTGTATTTTCCTGAAATAAAACCAAATCCAGAAATCCAGAACCAAAGACAGACCAGGGACAAACTAAGTAAGAGACAATGGACAGACCGGTGGAGACATGACAGGAAGGAGAATTCAGAGAGGAGGTAATAAAATCCATCAAGGTTCAAAAATAATGAAAGTCCACACCACGACAGATACTCTATTACACCAGCCCCGCTTTCATTTCAAACCAAGGCTTATCTCAGCCAAGAAATCTTGTGCAACTGCGTGGACAGAAGCATTTGCGTCACCGTAGCTGTGTTCTCGGATGGTAATTTTTATCATCATTTCAATTTTGTTTGATTCGTGTGTTCTGCGAGTCTCCGGCTGCCATTTACAGCCTGTGCGTTGGTGACTTCAAAACCTCCGAAGATGAGGCGGAACGCGCTGTGGTTTTTGAGCCACATCCATTAAAATGAGACCAGCTGTGATGACCTGGATTCACCGCTCCGGCCAGCCCACGACGGCAGAGACGCAGAGAGAGACAGAAACCCGGTGAATAAAGAGTTCAGATGGAGAGAGTGTTCAAACTGTGATATGTGAGTGGAGGTGTGGGGCTAAATCTGGGGTCTAAAGCTGGGGGAACCAACGATAAAACCGTTTTTCAGGACACTCAAAGACACTTCACAGTATAATTCATTCTCTCAATTCACAGTGAAGATGCTACTCTAGCCACAGCTGCCCTGGGGCACACTGACAGAAGCGAGGCTATCAGTGTGTGCCTTCAACCCCTCCCACTCCCACCGACCATTCACACACACACCGACTCCTTTTAATGAAGTGTCTTATCCAAGGACTTGAAGACAGTTTGATCATTTACAGCCTGGTGTTCCCAGAGGTCTCCCATCACAGCACAAACCAGGCCCTGCCCTGCTTCGCTTCAGAAGTCTGACAGGATCTGGCTTTGACATGCAGGCGGCACCACAAAGAACTAAAATATATCAAATTAGTTCTTTGACAGTTCGGTTAAATCACAATAGTTCGGATTTTGCTTGGCTTATATTTTTTAAACCTGTACTCACTTTTATTATCAGCTAAAATCGGTTAATATAAAAAAAAAAATGATACTTTGGCTTTTCTAGGCAGGCAGATAACCAGAAAACTAACCACACAGGTGACTCCTTTTCCTGGCTTTATTCACTTTGGTACCGTGAGAGTGGCAAAACTGTAATAAATAAATAAAAACAGTCTTAAAGTTGTGCATTCAAACAAATAAACATGTAACACTGTCAAGGTGCTGCTGAACAAATACAAAGCTAATTTTAATGTTAGCGGTAGCATGTAAACAGTGCTAGCATGCGGTGCTAGCATTCGGCGGTAGCATTCGGCGCTAATTAAAGACAACCCCAGAACAAACAAAGTCGGGAAAAAAATAACATGGAAGCCTTCTCAAGTGCTAACACGCTAACAATACAAACGTACAGGCTGTGGGGGCTCAAACACAGCAATGTGGTCTGAAACTGGAGCGGAACCATGTCAGCGAGGTGGAATCAACGATGACTATTTGCCACTTCCGGTTAGCCAGGAATTCACTCCAAAAATGTGCCAAAACAGAACTATTTGCATACCAAAATAAATCATTTTCCAATGGCTCATAAGGAACCAGAACAGATACAGAACAATTATTTCTAAGTGTAACCACCATGCAGCTCTTGTAAAACCAGGCCATACTTAAAGGTGCGTTTCAGACCCTTGCTCAATGAGTCGTAGGTTGTAGGAAACTATAATGTCCTCTGGTTGGTTTTCAGAGGCAGACACGTGGGACCATAATCCCTCACAGAGTAAATGACAGGTCGTCACTTTTAATCCTTTCAAAAGTTACTCAACGCCACTTCAGGCCAATTAACCACTCATCCATTCATCAGCAGCGGACGCATCAGACACGGGAGCGTTTTTGTGACAGAATGTAATGTGAAAAACCGGAGAGAAGCGACGCATTCTCTTACAACATTAAAGATGCAAGAGTTTATTTGCCATTTGCACTAAAACAACACATTGGAAAGAGTGGCCAAGACGACCCCAGTGTGCTCCAGACAGAGATGATGTCTAGCCCCTTCAGGTTAAGACACTGGACATCGCCAAACGCAGATCACTGGTACAGACTTGGCTGAATAGGAGTTTGGATGGAGGACAAAGATTTACAATATCAGAAAAAAAAAAAAAACACATTTAGCAACAGTTCTGGAGGGCTGTGTGTGTTTGGTATGGTATGGTATGGTCTGGTTTTTATTTTTACAGAGACAGTGTACAATAAACATTAGCCAGAAGCAGAGATGCATTGTACCAGGTATTAGCAGCAGTGCTAATTCACGCCTGTAGTCCCTGAGCAGGTCGTTGTAAAACAGTGAAATAAAAGTAGATGGATACATTACCATACATTATCATACAGAGATTACAATTTAGTTTAGAAAGAGAAGGTTCTGGAGATCTGTGTGCAATGTTTATATCTATAAAACTGTCTCATTTTTACAACTATATGCATCGGTTTTATGTAGCGCTTTAAATGTCATTATTGTTTCACTCCAAACTGGTGATGACCTACTACTGTAGCCACAGCTGCCCTGGGGCACACTGACAGAAGCGAGGCAACCAGTCTGTGCCATCGGCTCCTCCGACCACCACCAACCATTCACACACACACCAGACTCATTCTAGGCAATGGGGATAAAGTGTCTTGCCTAAGGACACAACGGCAGTTTGGCACTTTACAGCCGCAGCCGCCCCACTGTGGCTGGTGTTCCCAGAGGTTAAGTGTCTTGCCAAAGGACAAACGACAGCAGACAGTGGGAATCAATAGTAAGAGTCTCACATATAATGTTTTGTATAAATTTGCACTGTTTTTATATCCTATGGCTTCTTTTATTGCGTTTTAAATCAACATTTATTGCGTTTGGCTGCTGAAGCACTTTGGCTTACACCGTATAAACTGTCCTTTAGAAATAAATATGAAATAAACATTGACCACAAAAAGTCTTTATTGATAACACGTTTTTATCAATGAAACGATCACAGATTAATGACATTATTCTGACTTAATCTCCTCTATTTTCTGCTGAAGAACTGCCGTGATTCAGGTGCCGTCTCCAAAGCGCCTGTGCTTGCCTGTGCTAAGGGTAAGGTGAATGTCTAATAAATCTAAATAATTATAAAAGTAAAACATAATTGCGGAAGAAGAGTTGATAATGTCGCTTTATGTGATTAAATGTCGCAGTGAGATCCGTCGTTATTTTTAACCTAAACCTTGACGAGTGGAATAAACGAATACACTAATGACGCAGAATTGCTCAAATCATGATTCAAATTAATTATAATTCTTGTCCGCGAACCCCGCCGCACGGAACACCATATGGCTGGGGGAAGATTGAGTCATGTTCTTAAAAATAATTACTCAAAGACATGATTGCAAATGTAAGTGAGCGAAAAACAATGTGCTTTCGGGAGATGATAAAACTCGGCAGGACTAATGGATTTGACCGTGGGCTAGAGTTTTCTATATATTACCCAGAATGCATCGCCGATTTAGGGCGAGTCCAGAAGGAGACGGTTTCTCTTCTATCAGGAAAAGGGTGTTCAGCTCTCGTTTACATGGAGCTGAGGTTAGGGCTGTTGTTCACTTGTGGTTTCAGTCCTGGATCTACAGCCTCAGTCCTGGGTCTACAGCCTCAGTCCTGGATCTACAGCCTCAGTCCTGGATCTACAGCCTCAGTCCTGGGTCTACAGCCTCAGTCCTGGATCTACAGCCTCAGTCCTGGATCTACAGCCTCAGTCCTGGATCTACAGCCTCAGTCTTGGATCTACAGCGTTAGTCCTGGATCTACAGCCTCAGTCCTGGATCTATAGTCACTCAGTCCTGGACCAAGATACAGTCTGAGTCCTTCATCCACAGCCTTTGGACTTGTCTATAGCTTGTCCATCTGTACAAACTCTCTCTTCTCTGCAGTTTGTCTCTTTTTCTCTCTCTGGGAAGTCAGTTTGATCCAACGCCTGATCATTGGATATTTTCTGTTCCTCTTTATGGACCCATTAATATTCTAAATCAATGGTTTTATTTTCTCCTCTGTTTGATTCTAATTGTACGATTAACTGAAACTGTTGTGATTTTTGGCAATACAAACATGATTTGAATGGAATATTGGGACTACTAGTACGAAATAAAAGACAAAGGGTTGGAAGCACATCCGCAAATCTGTTCACGATTATAAATTCAACTCGCAGCCTTTCACTAAAAATACAGAAAAATGCATGTTCTCTCTCCTCGTTCCCGTCACAGACACATGTGCTGTGAGTCAGTGGACGAGTGACAGATGCGTCATGAAGACCGCTGCCGGCTTCTCCCACAGAACTCAAACGTCCCGCTGCATTAAACGCACCGCCATCAGTGCCGCGTTCCGGTTCATCGCACGGACACGGGAGAGCGGAGCGTCGGCGTTCCAGGTCAGAGGTGCGGCTGGTAGACACTTCAGCCGATTAGCATACAATACGACCAGGAAAACTGTCTTGTTTTGTTAACCTTAAAGACCTTATGACGGGTTTGATTTATTTAGAAATACAGTTTTAATACCATTTTATATTAGAAGAGAACTACTAAAGGTTTCAAAATCAGTTGTTGTTTTTTTTGTCTGATCCCCCCAAATCGAAATAACCCCATAGCAACGCCCTTAGAGACGAAAAAACTTCACAGCCCTTGGTGACGTCAGAGTGGGTACGTTTCAACACTGTAAGTTGTTTATAATTTGGTATTTGTTCTTTTTTCGCGGATATTCAAGATGACAAGGCCGTGTACAGCGAGTCTGACATAAATACTAGATTGTAACACTTTGTTGTCACTGAGATAGTCCAGTGGTTGTGTCGTTGCACTGCCAATCCAGGCACTTGGGTTCAAATCCCACCTCGGACACTTTTTCACACTCAAAACGGCAACTTATGTGTAGTGAGCAATTATCACCTGTAGAGTGCAGTATTGTGTTGGGCATCAGTGGAGAGAAGAGAGAAAAGGCAGTCCTGTGGCATAGATCCATGGTTTTCAATGCATGGGCGTTACCCGCTGTGACGTCACACACAGGTTAGAGCATAGACAGCTTAAATTCATGAAAAACATGTTCTTTTTATAAAATATAGGATTTTTTTTCCAGAATCTCTTTCAGATTGACATTGTCATTCAATTTTGATATCCACAATTTTTTTTTTTTAAACCCGGCATAAGGTCTTTAAAGGACGTTTAAAAAGGTGAAATTAAGGATTGCTTTTAAGTCAGTGGCGCCTCAGACCTTCTTTTTTCCCTTTCTTTTCCATTTAAGGACATTTATTATAATTTCTGGACAGTGGTCATCGTGCTCTCTGAAGACCAAGTGTTTGTCATTATTGTAGTTCCTGTTTTTGAACTGTTTGATTCTCTGATCTGTTGTAGGTGAATCGACAATCTCCAAGACGAGACGACTGCTGCTGTAAATTAGGGCAATACACAATTAAAAGAAATTTAATCGAACGATGATAACTAGCCAAAATTTTAACCCTCGATTATCTGGCTAATGAGTAATGTTTGTGTGTGTGTGCGTGTGTGTGTGTGTGTCTGTGTGCGTGTGTGTGTGTCTGTAGCAAAAACTACTGAACAAAATTAGCCTTTACATTTCAATGGCTCAGAGAATAGACTTTAAATCACCTCTGTTTGCGATTGAGTCTCTCAACGGCCTCAAACCAAAGTCCATCTGTGACATGTTAGTGTCATATGAACCAATTCTGAGGAGCACAGGGACTGGCCTCCTGCTGGGACTCTGAGGAGCACAGGGACTGGCCTCCTGCTGGGACTCTGAGGAGCACAGGGACTGGCCTCCTGCTGGGACTCTGAGGAGCACAGGGACTGGCCTCTTGGTGGGACTCTGAGGAGCACAGGGACTGGCCTCCTGCTGGGACTCTGAGGAGCACAGGGACTGGCCTCTTGGTGGGACTCTGAGGAGCACAGGGACTGGCCTCTTGCTGGGACTCTGAGGAGCATTATTTCTGGGTTTAATGCCTTGATTTGATTTGATTTCTTCTCTTGCTTTCTTCAGCACATGGACTTCCCTCGCGTGTGATTCGTACAATACAAATAAACTTGCCTTGTCAGCTTTAACCACAGTTTTCTCGTCTTACCTGTTACTTCTCTGTGTAGTTTGTAAATGCCTCGCGCGCAGAGTTCAGATGCGTGTCACCGCTGTGTTTCTGCCACAAACAAGAGAAGACCTAAAACACCGAACCATAAATGTTTTAAGCGACGTCAGCTGAAGTCCCGTCATAAAACGTGGAGCGGATCCGACAGAACGTACAGAGAGCTGGACCGGAGCCTCCCATCTGCCCCAACACCCATGAATACTGCATGAAGAAGCAAAATGTGCCATTACGTAAACACGGCGGCAGGTGTCGGTGTACTTAGGCCTGCCGGCGCTTACGTCCGACTGCTCCTCTGTCACAAAGCATCAGGCTCAAAGTCCCAACGGCTGCAGCGGATCCAGGAGCAGTGCACTGAAGCTGGGCAGGCTCTCACGGCTCTGGGCCCCTCAACGTTCACGGTGTTATCCTGAGATGGTTCTTGTTAAGATGCAGTGCAGTCATTTTTTCAGACACATTTTGTTAAATATTGTGGAAAAACGTCCCTAAACCCTAAAGTCAAGTTATCATGTGTTTTCAAATAGTAATGGAATTGACCAGATGCCTCTAGTCTTCAAATATTTTGGAGCAGACCGATAAACATTTTTTAATTTGTTCATCCCCAACGAACCAATGGAATGTGTTTACCCCCTTCCCCCTCTTCCTGTTTCTCACGAGTGCACCTGAGTTATCGGATTTTCTAAAACCTAAAATGGCTGAACGTTTGCCGCCCACTCTCCCTGTTGTGGCAAAGAAAAGAAAATGCTGAATGTTTGGTTTGGTGGAGAGGGAGGGGAGGGGTTTCCAGTGGGTGCTACGGCTAAGCTAACAATATTGCTTACTGCACCTTTAATGCTGATATTTAACTTCAGTCAAACCTGGACAAAATCGCACACACAAAAAGGCATCGTTCTGGCATTCTTGAATTACTTGGTTGCCTTCCAAGGAGCCATGACTTTTAAGAGAACAGAGCACAAACCAGCTCAGCCTTGCGGTAAATACACCCGTAGGTGCAGTTCAAGACTTTTACCGGACCAAAAATGCAAATTTCAAAACGACAAAAGATAACAGCAATAAAAGAGTAATCTGGTAAAAAGCAAGAATACGGCAAGTCATAGAGCAAGGTCTAAAAACTCTTCCACTTCACACTGTGCCCATGACCCCTGTACCTTTAGTGGCCTAGCGCCAGAATCTTGGAAAAATTAACAAAAATGATCAGTTCCAGTCAAATGGAAAAACAGAAAAATTAATTAACTTTAGCGGGAAATGTTTAATGTTTTAATGTTTTAATGTTGGGACGTTTTCCAACAATATTTAAAAAAATGCGTCTGGAAAAAATCACAGACTGCATCTTTAAAGGCACAGACACAGAATCGTCAGAATCAGTGAGTTGTGTCTATACTGTACACTGTAAAAATAAATAACAAGATGCAGAGAGAATCCAAATACTTTTTTCTTGGAGGGGATTGGATGAATAGGTTTTGATTTGTCCAATCCAGTTTTAAACCAAATCGAGGGACATCTTGTATTGGTTTGACGGTAGTTTACATATTAAAAAACTTCTTTCACTGCGTCCAGACCTTCTTAAAGCGTCGCTGAAACAACAGAAGCAGAAATCCTCAATAATAGAAGTCAAAGTGAGCGGAGATGTCCGGGTGTCCTTTTGTCTGAAGTTAGGTCTGTTTCAAGTTTGAGCAGCTGCTGAATAAAGCAAAGAAAAGTTGACAGCTGCGATCACACTTCTGACAGTTGTTATTGTGCCTTTGGCTGAGGACTTGTTGTGGTCGTCTCACATCAAAGTTCTTCATGATTTGTACTTTCTGCCTCCCAGAGAAAAGCAGTTTATTCAGACGCCTTTTTGCATTTATATAAATCTGTTTTTTGTAGATGTTTGTGCGTCAGTGTTAAACTCATATGGACTTATTTGACAAATCAGAGTGCAACCTGCAACACACATACGTAAACACACATGCAACACACACACACACAAATGCATGAACACACATGCATATATACACACACACACACACACAACTGCATATATACACATAAACAAACACATGCATATATACACACACACATACAGCTGCATAAATATACAGACACATCTGCATGTATACAAACACGCACACATCTGCATATATGCACACAGACAGACAAATTCATATATACACACACACCTGCATATATACACACAGACACACACATGCATGTATACACATAGACACACACATGCATATATACACACAGACACACACAGCTGCATATACACACAGACACACACATGCATATACACACAGACACACATGCATATATACACACAGACACACATGCATATACACACACAGACACACACAGATGCATAAATCAATCGATCCATCCCATGCGCATGTACATATATATCTGCAGTACACTCATGCATATATATATGTATATATATATATACACACACACACAAACTTGCACTTAACAAATCTGTGTGAATGTAGCCTCAGAAGCTGATCCTGATGCTAGAGTGGAGGCTAAAAGTTAATAAAAACCTGTGTTTATGAAACGGGAACAACCAGAGCAAAATCTCTATATGCTAAAAAAATGACTATATGCTAATGATCGCTGTCCACTTCCCGTTTTTCACAACCACAAGTTAATGTTGTGGTTCCATCACTGGTTTTCAAATTATGTATTTTTTGCCTCGGTCACATCTTTGGACAAGACATTTTCAGACAGACAATTGAAAATGAAAGGCCCACCATCACTCAGCCAATCAGCTGTCGGCTAAAAGCACTTGTCCACAGCATTTTACAAGACTGTTACTCATATGTTGTATTGTTCATGCACATCTAGCATGTATTATTTATGAAACAATTCAATTCAATGTATTTTTGCATCGCCCCAAAAGCACAACAGTAGTTCTCTCGGACTCTAGGACTTCACAAAACTGTATATTTGCCCACAACAGATCTGAGAATCACATTTCTTAAGTTTGAACAGATCAGAGGAAGTTCAAACATAAGAAATGTAACAATAACAAACATAGAGCCATTAGTCCATACATTTTGATATAGTCCATATATATCGTTGAATGTGGAGTGTCCTGAATCATCTCCACATCCTCAGACCCTCCTGCATCAGCAATAAACAACTCAAGAAACACAGTGGGAGGAAATGACAAACCCTAGGGAGGCCCACATCGAGGGAGGGATCTGCTCCCACCAACGGACGGGATACAGATCCAGGATTCAGGCTGTATAACGAGGACCTAGGCCACTCCCAGAAACAAGCAACAACAAACATTCCCAGTCTTATCGCTTTTTGCACTTATTTCTATACATCTTACTTTTGAATGCGCTGGAAAATGCTGCAAGTCCTAAGTGTCAAAAAGTGTTTGCTTTTTTCTACCTGAGATGTTGCTGCAGTAGTGTCCATGGTTTTACACTGGTCCAGACCAGAGCAGAGAGGATTCATGGTTTTACACTGGTCCAGACCAGAGCAGAGAGGATTCATGGTTTTACACTGGTCCAGACCAGAGCAGAGAGGATTCATGGTTTTACACTGGTCCAGACCAGAGCAGAGAGGATTCATGGTCCGAAAGAAGTGGCTTGGTCGAAAATCCACTGGAGGAATGCGACATTTTTGAAAAATGATAATTAAGAATTTAGCATTTTACTTTGGACCGGAACAGAGAAAATGGTCCAAACCAAGAAGCTACTCCACCTTGTGATTCGTCCTGCTCCACCCAGAGGCTTCTCCACCTCTGCTGCTGTGACCCAACCTGCTCCACCCAGAGGCTACTCCACCTCTGCTGCTGTGACCCGTCCTGCTCCACCCAGAGGCTACTCCATCTCTGCTGCTGTGACCCGTCCTGCTCCACCCAGAGGCTACTCCACCTCTGCTGCTGTGACCCGTCCTGCTTCACCCAGAGGCTACTCCACCTCTGCTGCTGTGACCCGTCCTGCTCCACCCAGAGGCTACTCCACCTCTGCTGCTGTGACCTGTCCTGCACCACCCAGAGGCTACTCCACCTCTGCTGCTGTGACCCGTCCTGCTCCACCCAGAGGCTACTCCACCTCTGCTGCTGTGACCCGTCCTGCTCCACCCAGAGGCTACTCCACCTCTGCTGCTGTGACCCGTCCTGCTTCACCCAGAGACTACTCCACCTCTGCTGCTGTGACCCGTCCTGCTCCACCCAGAGGCTACTCCACCTCTGCTGCTGTGACCCGTCCTGCTCCACCCAGAGGCTACTCCACCTCTGCTGCTGTGACCCGTCCTGCTTCACCCAGAGACTACTCCACCTCTGCAGCTGTGACCCGTCCTGCTCCACCCAGAGGCTACTCCACCTCTGCTGCTGTGACCCGTCCTGCTCCACCCAGAGGCTACTCCACCTCTGCTGCTGTGACCCGTCCTGCTCCACCCAGAGGCTACTCCACCTCTGCTGCTGTGACCCGTCCTGCTCCACCCAGAGGCTACTCCATCTCTGCTGCTGTGACCTGAAGGACTGTTGCTGATTATTACAATTGTTAGCTTTTTAGAATGATGCATTTTATTTTTTTTATTGAATTTCTCCAACGGGGATCAATAAAGTATCCATCTATGCATCTATCTATCTATCTACCTACAGTATCTCCTCCCCACGCTGCTGTTTGTCTGCGAGTCCTATTGCAACCGTAAACCGTGCTTTTTCACCACATCCCAAACCACTTCCTCACCATCGACCCTCCGTTCTTCCTGAGGCTCACTTCACTTCTCCGTCTGAGCTCCGCGCCAAAGGACTTTAATCACTTTGCTCTTTTGCCTTTGTGGCATTTCACACGGTTTCATCATGAGAGCAGCGTCCCAGCAGACATCTCGCCATTTCATCTCCTGTGGCGCCCCGGCCCTCTCATTACCATTCCCTATTCCCAGTTCACCAAATCAGCCGGACGTCCGGGGACTGCACGGATGCTGCGCGTTTGTTTGTCAAAGTGGAGGACAAACGCAAGGCTTTCCCGGGGTTCGGAGTCTTGCGTCAGCCCGGGGTTTTGAAAAGGCGGAGATAGCGCAGTGATTAAAATAAAGCTAAAATAGTTGAACATGGTTTTGGAGAGTTGCACTTTTAGGGATGGGGCTCAGGGGACGGAGGCGGGAGGCCGGACGGTCCAGTGGAATACTGATAGAATACTGATACTGCGTCAAAGGCTGCAGATCAGAGCAGATGAAAGAATTGGGGAGAATCATGGGGAGAATCATGGGGAGATAAACTTATTTCAAAATGACAGGGAAGTCAAGAAGTATTTGATGAGTCTATATTTTCATTTGAGTGCGTAGTGTGGCAGCGTGGAAATAAGATAAACCAGATGCAGAAAGATTGAAGAGAAGGAAAGAAGGAAGAATAGAGGCTTATGCTGTTGGAAAAACTCAAGGCATCTACTTTAAAATGGACTATTTGACATTACTTTGTATTTGCGTTCCCAGATAACATATGTACAGTTCATGTTTGGCTGTCAGAAGCTACCTCTGAAGCTAAGCAGCACAGGGCCTGGTTAGTGCTGAGATGGGAGACCACTGGGAATCACCAGGTGCCACAGTGGGGCGGCTGCAGCTGTAAAGTGCCATGTGTGCTTCCCCCACATTAGAATGAGTCTGGTGTGTGTGTGTGAATGGTTGGTGGTGGAGGGAGGGGCTGATGGCACAGACTGGTAGCCTCGCTTCTGTCAGTGTGCCCCAGGGCAGCTCTGGCTACAGTAGTAGTTTGTCTCCACGGAGTGAAGCGTCTTTTAATGTCCAAAAAAGCGCTGTATAAAACCAATGCATCATTATTATTATGATTATGTTATAAATACAGCAAGAAATGGTTTAGTCTTTTAACACTAGGAGCGCCCCTAGCGGTCAACTGACCGTCACTCACTTTAATATGCTAATTAGTGTATTCAAAACAAAACGCCAGAAGTTGAAATTTTATGACTTTTACTGGGTACTTGTTTGTTATATTTTGGTGTGTTTTGGTTTTGGAAAAAGTAAAGAAAAAAAGATTTACACGCATTTTAACTTTTCTAAACCACAGCCCTTTCTGCTGCCCCATAGGGATACATGGTGCAGGGGCGACTGTTGTCATAGTAACCTTTCCCGGGGGTTTTTTCGCGCCTTATAAAAATGTATCAATATGTTGTCATTAGACTCTAAAGGGACTTGTTTTTTTTATTATTTGGGAGAGAGAAAGAGTTTTGAATTGAGAGGAGTACAGAATGAATAGAGCTGCAAGTACACGGTATGAAGCCCTGACAGTGCTTCAAGACATTGAATGAGAACAGTCTGACGGAGGTGAGATGTCACATTTTGAGGTGGAAAGTGACAGCGGGGAGAACACCTATAATATTCTAAATCTGAACGTAAACCCATAGTGCATTCACGGCACGGACAGCAGTGTTGGAACAAGTCCAGAAGCAATAACGCACATGACCCGCGTAATGCCATAAGCAGGGGTCTGTGTGCGCCTGTCGCTCCATTCTGCCTTTTCATTCATCATCAATTACATTATTATATTTATACAAAGAAGAAGGCAATAAAGAAGGCAGAGTGCAGATAGAGCGCTGTGATCCTCTCGTCACCCGCGGACACTGCAGGAGGAGAGCGACTGTGGGGCAGAAGCGGCCCTGATCATATCAATAAGGATATCTTTCTTATTTCATTCAGATAACACTGTGTGTTATTCTGCACAGCGCGCACTGCAAGACAATCATTATAATTTTGTTCTGATCATAAAGAGCACTGCTTGTCTCAAATAAATACAAATATATATATATATATTTGTCTTTCTAACGTGTCCCGTGTAAAATTGAAGATTTTACACTGACGATGGTAGCCTAGCTGATGATCTTGTGTCAATACAAATATTATTATTATTATCTAGATAATATTTCCCACGGTGATTTCGGCTGGAAAGAGAAAACAGTCTGGAGATGACGTAAGAAGTAGACGCATAGCAGCGCGAAGACGTTATGGTCCCGTGCTTTTCTAAACTATCATTTATATTGTTTGAATTGACATATTGTTACTGGGTCAAATTTAACATATAGTGACCGACCTTTTAGGTGTTTGCAAAGTTACAAAATAAATCTACCCTGAAAGGTCATTGTAATTTTGATGGATCAGTACACGCACAATGTGTCGTCTTAGTCTTTTATTTCGGCTAGAATTACAATTACTTAGCATATTTAGACAAATAATTTACACAGTTTCATTATGATCACGATTTGCAACATCAAGTTCTGGTTTAGTGAAAATCAATTTGGCAAAAGGCTGTATCAGCGCAAAATACATAGCAGTCAACTGACCGCAGGGGTAGGTTTAGAGCACGGCGGTCCTAGTGTTAACAAACGGTTTCCACTGTATTTCAAGTTACATTCACCAGTTTTAGAACGTATTTAAAGAACTTTCTAAGATTAACGATTAAGAGAACCTATATTTGTCCCACAGTGGGGAAATGTCAGTGTTGCATCACCAGTTACAGAACAGTTTTAAAAATCTCTAACGTTGGCATAATAAGAAGCAAGTGTAAAATCTCTAACTTTAGCATGATAAAGAAGCCAGTATATATTCTGGTGCCTGACTTGTGTAGCTGAATGTTTATATCTGTAGACGCTCTAGAGCCTTAGAAGAAGACATAATGATGTAATTTTCTCCTGTACCTTTGCCTCTGCACACGCTCAGTTCTGTGCTCGCAGGTTCATCAGCACTTCTCGCCGCCGCAGTTTTGACCTCGGAGCCATAGTTTTTTTGTGAATGTGCCGCGTCACGAGCTAGCGGCGCATTAGCTCGCCGCGCTTATTCACTGCGACTCAGCCCCTTTGACTTTGTGCGGTTTGTGATGATGCCAGGGAGATTTTGTCTTCGTTGACCTTTCCGCCTGCACCGCAGCACTCTTTTGTTTTGCTTTTTTCATTCGATTCTTGCAGTGTTTTATGTATTTATTTATATATTTATCGGGAACGACTCCAGGCCGTTTGGACTCGAGGGAGCGAGCGCGGCGAGTGAGTCATTAGTTTGGTTTGTGATGTGAAAGTTTGGAGCAAAGAGATTTATTATGAGGTAAGAGGGCTCTGTTATTACCAGGACGACATGATGCAGCAAAAAAGGAAATCATATATTTCTAAAGCAGTGGGTTCTAACCAGTGGGGGCAGGTCCCGGGGTTCTGTCGAGTTGGTCTGCCCGTCGAGATGATCTGCCTCAGCTGTTAATGATGTCATTCAAACCTGCGCATGCGCGTCTCACGGCAGCCGAAGCAATCCAAGATGGCGGACCGTCAATTTCTTTTAAAGTTAAAATACGAACGAATTAAGACACGAATGTCACTTTTAATGCAATTTTAGGTAATTATGTTGATGGTTCCGCGTTGTGATATGTGTGTTTTAAGAGTAAGAGTTTCGAGTAAAGTTTGTTTTAAGCAGTCCACTGCTCCTGTGAAACTACACTGCTAGTGTGCCCAAATCTGATTTGCACATTCGCAGCAACCCGCCAGAATGGGGAAAAAACTAAATCTAATGAAATATTTTGTTTGAACACACTATTGTAAATCATATTGAATACAGTATGATACATGCATTAAATGTAATGTATTATTTCCATTATCAACCCGACAGACCAGTCACAGGACGCGTCATGGGCCTGACGTCAGTGAAATGACGTCAACTCAGGGACTGCGATCACACAGCAGCAGTGTAGTTTCACAGGAGCAGTGTACTGCTTAAAACAAACTTTACACAAAACTCTTACTCTTAAAACACACATATCACAACACGGAACCATCAACATCTCGCCTCAAATTGTATTATAAGTGACATTTGAGTCTTAATTCGTTCGTATTTAACTTTTAAAGCAATTCACAGACTCCATGTCCGCCATCTTGGTTTGCTTCGGCCACCGTGAGACGCGCAGCGCTGGTTTGCATTACATCATTAACAGCTGAGCCAGATCATCTCGACGGGCAGACCAACTCGACAGAACACCGGCTCAAAAGTGGCCGAAATGGTCTGGTGCCAGCTAACTTTTTTTCACATTTTCCAGCCCCCGCGGCCATTTTGAAACTGCCCATAGACCATGGAAGTTGTGGCACATTAGTTAGAACGGCGGAGATAGGCGTGACTATGTCCGTTAATATTTACAGTCTATGGTTCCAACCTACGGCTCAGGAGATACCATTGGGCCGTCACCCTTTATAAAGGATATTTTGATATAGTAGATATAAAAAATGTCTTCTTTTTGCACTAATAAATTATGTTGGATGACAAAACACAACAAAAAAATGCCAAAAAATAAAGAAATTGTCTGAATTAGCACCACCAGAACTTATTTGCCAACGAATCAAATAAATGTCTTTATCTGTGCTGGAAAAAAGACAAAAGCTGGAAGGTCCTGGGTTCTTTCCCACCACCAGACCTTTCTGTGTGGGGGGGGGGGGGGAATAGTAATAGTAGGTCAGTGGTACAAGGTCTCAGCCACTTCAACTGTAATTCATTTTGGACAATGATGTATATTTCTGACAAAGAGACGCTGTATTATTATGTCAAGTTAGTATTTTTCAACAAAAACATATTTAAAACAGGAGTAATACTGGACTCAGACGTAAATTTTAATAGCCACATTAAATCAGTAACATCAGCAGCTTTTTACCATCTAAAAAACATTGCCAGGATCAAAAACATAGTGTCTAAAGCAGACTTGGAGATTCTTATCCATGCATTTGTCTCCAGTAGGTTAGACTACTGCAATGGCCTGCTCACAGGTCTGTCCAAACAGGCTGTAAAACAGCTGCAGTACATTCAAAATGCAGCAGCTCGAGTCCTGACTAGAACCAGGAAGTACGACCACATTAGTCCAGTTCTCAGGTCTCTGCACTGGCTTCCTGTGGCTCAGAGAATAGACTTTAAAACAGCTCTGCTTGTGTACAAGTCTCTCCATGGCCTCGCACCAAAATATATTAGTGACATGTTAGTCCCATATGAACCAGCCCGGACTCTGAGGAGCACAGGGACTGGCCTCCTGCTGGGACTCTGAGGAGCACAGGGACTGGACTCCTGCTGGGACTCTGAGGAGCACAGGGACTGGACTCCTGTTAGTGCCCAGAGTCAGAACTAAACATGGGGAGGCTGCTTTTCAGATTCATGCTGCTAAAATCTGGAACAATCTTCCTGAAGATGTGAGACAGGCCTCCTCTCTGACAATGTTTAAAACCAGGTTAAAAACAGTTCTGTTTAGCTGTGCATACAACTGAGGGATTTTATATTTTTATCTTTCTTTTTAATGTACTGTGATTATTTATGATTTTAATGCTTTCTTGTTTTGTGCAGCACTTCGAGTTGCCTTGTGTATGAATTGATTATACAAATAAACTTGCCTTGCCTTAAAAAAATGAGATTTGTCTTTTAACCAACCCTTAACCATGACGGAGAAAAGACAAGAAATAAAAAAATGACAGACAAATAAATACACTCATGCATGCATAAATCAATCAATCCATCATACACACACCCACACACACACATACACATGTACTTGCACTTAACAAAATACACGGTTGTAGCTTAAGACGCTGATCCTGATAATAGCTTGGATGCTAAAAGCTAATAAACAACTGTGTTTTTCATAAAGGAGCAACAATAATATATTTAAAACAGTCCCTTCCTCTGGCATAACTACGGCCAGTAACATTTTAAAAGGCTAAACCAAAGATAATACATGTAAATCATGAGATTTATCTAACCAACCTGTAACCATGACGGGGGAAAGGACAAGAAATAAAAAAAAATGTCTTGTTTCCGTACGGATTTTGAAGTTCTGTCTTTGCAGACGCTGTATTTGTTTGGATGAGGGAGAGGAGGGGAGCGGAGACGGATGGACAGATCAGTGAAATGTGATGCAACACAACAGATAAAGCTGAAGCGTGATTAGAGTCTATTTGAGCAGACAAATGAACGAGGCACGACTTCAATACAGCGCCACAATCCTTTCAAACAGCAGCAGACAGACACCGGGCTCACCGAGGCACATTTCAAAAAGATTTTAAAAGATTGAAGGAGAGCAATGATGCGAAAATTCATCTCTAAACATATTACGATCATGTTCCTTTATCAAAAACATGGAATTGGAAAAGTTTTTTGGCTCCATCCCCTCTCCTGGATCTACAGCCTCAGTCCTGGATCTACAGCCTCAGTCCTGGATCTACAGTCTCAGTCCTGGATCTACAGCCTCAGTCCTGGATCTACAGCCTCAGTCCTGGATCTACAGTCTCAGTCCTGGATCTACAGCCTCAGTCCTGGATCTACAGCCTCAGTCCTGGATCTACAGTCTCAGTCCTGGATCTACAGTCTCAGTCCTGGATCTACAGCCTCAGTCCTGGATCTACATCCTCAGTCCTGGATCTATAGCCTCAGTCCTGGATCTACAGCCTCAGTCCTGGATCTACAGCCTCAGTCCTGGATCTACAGCCTCAGTCCTGGATCTACAGTCTCAGTCCTGGATCTACAGTCTCAGTCCTGGATCTACAGCCTCAGTCCTGGATCTACAGCCTCAGTCCTGGATCTACAGTCTCAGTCCTGGATCTACAGCCTCAGTCCTGGATCTATAGCCTCAGTCCTGGGTCTACAGCCTCAGTCCTGGATCTACAGCCTCAGTCCTGGATCTACAGCCTCAGTCCTGGATCCACAGCCTCAGTCCTGGACTGTTTAGACAAATACATAAAAAAAAAAAAAATAAAATATACTTTGACACCAGAGAAAATATGAGGTAAAAACATATGGTCTGAACTGAACGACAGTGGTGCTGATCCAGGACTCTCAACATTCAACAACATTTATCATCATTTATGGACATTGTACATCTTGCCCCATGTTATTTTTATCTTTGCATTTCCGGTGTTTTAACTGTTGATTTTCTGATCTGCGTTGGCAAATTCAAAAGTTGTGTAAAGTCCTCTGAGATGACTTCTGTTGTGATCTAGGGTGAAACAAGAATACATTGAATTGAATGAATTGCTTACAACACGACCCGTGCATTTTGATTGCATTTCAAGAGTCGCAATGAGACAATTTTGTAATGTTCTCCTTTTTGCCACAGCAGGCGGAGTCTTAGTACATGGTGACATCACCGCTCCATGATGACATCAGCACTCCATGATGACCTCAGCGCTCCATGATGACATCACCGCTCCATAATGACATCAGCGCTCCATGATGACCTCAGTGCTCCATGATGACATCACTGCTCCATGATGACCTCAGCGCTCCATGATGACATCACCGTTCCATGATGACCTCAGCGCTCCATGATGACATCAGCGCTCCATGATGACCTCAGCGCTCCATGATGACATCAGCGCTCCATGATGACCTCAGCGCTCCATGATGACATCAGCGCTCCATGATGACATCAGCGCTCCATGATGACCTCAGCGCTCCATGATGACCTCAGCGCTCCATGATGACATCAACGCTCCATGATGACATCAGCGCTCCATGATGACCTCAGCGCTCCATGATGACATCAGCGCTCCATGATGACATCAGCGCTCCATGATGACCTCAGCGCTCCATGATGACCTCAGCGTTCCATGATGACATCAACGCTCCATGATGACATCAGCGCTCCATGATGACCTCAGCGCTCCATGATGACATCAGCGCTCCATGATGACATCAGCGCTCCATGATGACCTCAGCGCTTCATGATGACAGATGACATCGCTCCATGATGACCTCAGCGCTCCATGATGACCTCAGCGCTCCATGATGACATCAGCGCTCCATGATGACATCAGCGCTCCATGATGACCTCAGCGCTCCATGATGACATCACCGCTCCATGATGACATCATCGCTCCATGATGACCTCAGCGCTCCATGATGACATCACTGCTCCATGATGACCTCAGCGCTCCATGATGACATCAGCGCTCCATGATGACCTCAGCGCTCCATGATGACATCAGCGCTCCATGATGACCTCAGCGCTCCATGATGACCTCAGCGCTCCATGATGACATCAGCGCTCCATGATGACATCAGCGCTCCATGATGACCTCAGCGCTCCATGATGACATCAACGCTCCATGATGACATCAGCGCTCCATGATGACCTCAGCGTTCCATGATGACATCAGCGCTCCATGATGACATCAGCGCTCCATGATGACCTCAGCGCTCCATGATGACATCATCGCTCCATGATGACCTCAGCGCTCCATGATGACATCACTGCTCCATGATGACCTCAGCGCTCCATGATGACATCAGCGCTCCATGATGACCTCAGCGCTCCATGATGACATCAGCGCTCCATGATGACATCAGCGCTCCATGATGACCTCAGCGCTCCATGATGACCTCAGCGCTCCATAATGACCTCAGCGCTCCATGATGACATCAGCGCTCCATGATGACATCAGCGCTCCATGATGACCTCAGCGCTCCATGATGACCTCAGCGCTCCATGATGACATCAACGCTCCATGATGACACCAGCGCTCCATGATGACCTCAGCGCTCCATGATGACATCAGCGCTCCATGATGACATCAGCGCTCCATGATGACATCAGCGCTCCATGATGACATCAGCGCTCCATGATGACCTCAGCGCTCCATGATGACATCACCGCTCCATGATGACTTCAGCGCTCCATGATGACCTCAGCGCTCCATGATGACATCAGCGCTCCATGATGACCTCAGCGCTCCATGATGACATCAACGCTCCATGATGACATCACTGCTCCATGATGACATCAGCGCTCCATGATGACATCAGCGCTCCATGATGACATCAGCGCTCCATGATGACATCAACGCTCCATGATGACATCAGCGCTCCATGATGTCCTCAGCGCTCCATGATGACATCAGCGCTCCATGATGACATCACCACTCCAGCTCTGACCGCCAACTGTCCTGACCTGAATATGATTTTCCTGCAGGATCACTACTGATCACCGCGAGCCACAGGTGTCACAAATTAAACACAAAGACGCACACACAAAAACACACACACACAAACAAACACACACCTGTTTGTCCATAAATCTGTTTGAAGAATGGGTCTTATTTTCCCTCAGATCTGAAGAAAAGGTTCCTCTCTTCAGCTGCTGTTTGTTTGGACTAAACTGTTTGCACAGCTTTGCATTATGTGATTTTTTTTCCCAGTTATGAGCCACCTGCAGGGGAAAAGCCAGATCCCGTCAGACCTCTGAATCTAAGGCCTGCTAAGTACTCTGATGGGAGACCTCTGGGAACACCGGGTGCCACAGTGGGGCAGCTGCGACTGATCAGGCGCTTGGTTTTTTTGCCGTTCCCTTTCTGTTTTCTTCATATGCAGTTTTTTCTGTGGCATATTGACAGCGCCACCCTCAGGCCTGAGGCCTGCACAACAGGCCCGCCCACATTCACCTGGTTTCATGTATACAGTTCATAGGACCGGTTTGGGTACTTATACTTTCTTAGACTTTGAATCTTTTCTGGTTAGCATGGTTGCGCTGTAATCTGAGTACATTCTGACCGTCTCAAAATTCACAGATGGGACAAAGCCATTTAGCGTTTACTGCTGCTTTATTTTCTCATTCCAAGGAAGACATTTATTGTATTATTTTGCTTTTTCCAGTTGGCTCAGTCAGAATGTGCTCAAATTAAGATTATTTTTGCCAAATTCGAGCAATTTTTTTGACTTGCTTATTAGGACATATGCTACGTATTGAAACTTACTTTTCGCTGTGTTTATCTAAAGGAAAACACCTCTCAGTTACGACTGAGTGTATTCCATATCGTTTCCTCCTTTGTAGCACTTTTGCTTCGGCCTGGGACTACAGCTCCTCAAACAGTGAAACTCAGCTCATTCATTTAACCAATTATTTAGTGTCCTAGCGGAACGTAAACACAACAGAGACATCTCACCAGATATTTTTTCCACTTGTGTGCGCACTGCTGCAGTTTATCCATGCGAGATCGGCTCCCGTCACTCCGACAGGGATGAATAAATGTAATTGCGAGTCCAATGAATGGCCTAAAAGCTCGCATTCTTGTTGGAGGGTGACATTTGATTTGAATGCGCTCCAGTCTCTGTACTTTCACCCAGGCTTCATTTTTCTCTCCCTTCTCACATCTGTCACTGCTTCTCTCCTTTTCTCCCGTCTCTGTCGTCTCTTTGAATCCCCTCTGTGGCTTTCTTTCTTTCATTCCCTCGTTCTTCTTCTCTCTTCTCTGAGCGTGGGTGAAGACTGGAGGAGGGGGGCGGCTCCACAGATGCTGCTGCTTTTGAAGCGCCGGGTTTTGAGGTGAGGCTTTGAAATAACACCTTTTTGCCATGCTTTCTGAGGTTAGATATATGTGTGTGTGTGTGTGTGTGCGGGCATCCAAAATGTGCGGTGTTTGAAGGGACAGATAGGCCATTCAAAGCCAGCATTTCAGTGGAGATCAGGGGGTTTATGTTTGCTTCAGCCCTGTCAGTCAGAAAAAAGCTTTGGTCACTTTTTGAAATTCTCTGCAATTTTTGGCGTTTTGCCGAGTTTGCACTTCCCTTGTGCACTGTGCTGTTTCCTGCTTTTCTTTGAGGGGCCCCAGTGTAGTATGGCAGAGATTTTCTCCCTTAACTCTCAGACTATCACATTTCTGAAACTACAAGAACTCCCAGAGCCGTCATTTTGACTGCTTTGAATTATTTTTGAATATCTAAAATAAGTAAGTAAGTCATTTTTATTTATATACCGCCTTTCACAGACCGGAGTCAGAAAGTGGTTTACAATTGTTATGTTAATTTTTTTTTTTGGGCATTTGTCTTTTCACTCCACACAGGGAGCGGGGTCACCAGTACAAGAGGCGCCTGCCAGAACTTTTGTACATATTTTTAGTGGTAGGGGAAATCGGAGTACCCGGAGGAAACCTACACAGACACATGCAAACTCCACTCAGAAAGACCCTGGTCTGACTGGGATTTGAACCCAGGACCTTCTCACTGAGAAGCAAGAGTGCTATCCACTCAGCCACCGTGCTGCCCAAAACAATGCTTCTCTTTGGAATAAGGCTCACCAAGAAAATTAATGTCCATTTGGACACAGTCCCTTTGGACCAAAGGCTCTGATGTGCATCAGATTATTATTCAATGTTAACTGTGTTTTCAATTAAGCTAAAACCTGTTGTAAGAGACAGAATACTACAGAGTGGATGCCCCAAAAAAGGGTGTCTGGAGCACCCTCAGAGCTCGCTGGGGTTTAGGACACAGGGACAGCAGGGAGAGATCTTATGCACATTCATTGTAGCAAGAAAATAAATGTTTGAATGGAACTTTCCTGGTCAAATTTGAGTTATGCAACAGCTCCTTTAGTTTAGTATTTCCTGTGTTCAAACTGTTCTATTTTCTGCTGCGTTGTTGGGAGACGTCCTCTGAGGCGACTGCTGTTGTGATTTGAATCAAATGTGTTGTGTGTGAGTTAGGGCTGGGACTTAAGCTCAAAAACCATGTTCAATTTGTTGTTTTATCAATATTAACATTCAAATATTTTCGAATATTTATGACCAATAAATGTTTGTTTGTTTGTTCATTTGTCTTTGTAATATCCTTTGGCTTGTAATATCTCCCTGAGGATAAAAAAAGTTATAGCGCCGATTGTTTTGTCCACCAGAGGGCAGTGCATGCAGGTAATCAGAGGCCGTCTTCACTTTTCTTATAAACAGACGTGTAATCACCGGTGTGGTCGTACGTTCACCCGCCCTGTGCGTGCTACGGTCTATAGTGTGTAGCGTACGGATAAAAACAAGATTCTGACCAGTTCGAAAACGGGATCATTGAAATAAGCACAACTGTCTGTGATGAAACATCCACATTTGCTGCTAATACACACAAAAACCATGACAGTTTCATAATCGATTTTTAAAACATACTGTATGTTCGAATGCCATTGTTTTTTGTTATTATCGAATTATGTTTGAATATTGAATTTGGTTTTCCCAGCCCTAGTGCGAGTGTGATGTTTGCATGAGTGTTGGTGTCTATTATGTACTTGAACCCAAGCAAAAACAGTATTATTAAACTATATACTATAATAATAATAACCTAAAGGGGAAGTTTAGATATGTTTAGAGCAAAACATCAAAAACAAAATATGATCGTCTCCACTCAATCATCTTTATTTTTGCTGTTAACTCTTGTTTTTGGGGATATGCTTCCAATCCCTTTTCAATGAATGAATCAACCTAACTGACTTACTGCCTCCCACTCTGACGAACCATGAGCTTCTTACTGCACTTTCCTTTCAAACTTGTCGCAGACAGACTCCACAGAAGCTGGGTCTCTGTCTGCTAACCTTCTGGATGTTCAAATTGACGGAGAGAGTTTGCGTTCGCCGCGCTCTCCTGTCCATTAAATGCCAGGTCTGAGTGTGCGATTATCAGCGGCTCTTTTCATGGAACGTTCACATTCGCACCGGGATGAGAAGAGTCTGACCTTTCGGGCTGTACATGAGCGGAGATAAAGGGATTAGCCATGTGAGGTGGACATGGAGGATTCTCTGTGACCTTTGGCTCAAGCGACAAGAGTTCTACGGACCTGGTGCCGATAGCCCAGCTTCACTTCAATGCGCATTTATGTATTTATTTAAAAACAGTCGGTTTCACAAGTCATTGTTCTTTCACTCCAAACACACTGGTGATAAACTACTATTGTAGCCACAGCTGTCCTGGGAAACGAAGGGAGGCAACCAGACTGTGCCATTGGCCATTCCCACCACCACCAACCACTCACACACAGAAACCAGACTCATGGGTTTTTTTTTTTTTTTTTTTTTTTTTTTATTTATTTATTTGAAAAGGAGGGACAATACATATTAATGAACATTTTCACAAATGTAAATATGCCAGATTATAGCCTTAGGCTAATTTCCATCTGCAGACCCCCTGGCAGGTTGGTGTTAAGCATAGGTTAGTAAAAACATACAGAGACACTATATACAGACTATGTACAGAGAGACAAGGACGAGTACAGTGATCACTTGTTAGAACAAACAATAAAAAGAGTGGACAACAAAGGACAATATAGAAAAACAGTAACGGGAAAGCATCGACTGTATTGCACAAACCCCAATATTGCACATAACCTGACAGACCCAATATTGCACTGACCCATATTGCACCATTCTATATTGCACTGACCCGCATTACACTAACCCCCATTGTATAACCCATGCCCAACAGACTCCCATTGCACAGCCCGTATGACAATGATAATTGCATCCCCTTTTGTAACCATCATCATTAACTAAACATGATCACATGTTTGTGTGTCCCTCAGCCACACTTTTAAATGACTCCTAAAGGTAGGGAGACTTGTGCTTTCCCTCACAGACAGTGGAATACTATTCCAGAAGCTCACTCCCTGATATGACAGGACATTCTGTGAAAAGCTGGTCCGCCTAAATGGCAATTCACAATCACTTCTCACAGTGGCTCGAGTCACTCGAGACCCGGCACTGATAGACTTTTGTTTAATAAAATCACTCAATGGTGGAGGCGCCAGACCATGTATGACCTTGTAGATTAGACAGGCTGATTTAAATAATTTAAA
Organism: Knipowitschia caucasica; assembly: GCA_964034765.1. Lineage (NCBI taxonomy): Eukaryota > Metazoa > Chordata > Actinopteri > Gobiiformes > Gobiidae > Knipowitschia > Knipowitschia caucasica. The sequence continues at coordinate 4,222,296 of OZ035830.1, forward strand.
ATTAGCAAAGTTTAAAAACTTATATTTATCTATATTTTTATTTTTATTTTTATTTTTGAAGTGTGTGTGAAGTGTCTTGCCTAAGGACAGGACAACAGTTTAGCACTTTACAGCAGCAGCCGCCCCACTGTGGAACCTGGTGTCCCTAGAGGTCTCCCATCACATTACTAACCAGCGCTGTCTAAAACCAATGCATTATTATTATTTGTATTATTATTATTTCAGCAATATCAGCACTCTGTAAATCCACTCCTGATATATGGTCTATGATGTGTATTCATGTATTGCATTTACCATTTTCTGGTCTACAAACTCCTTAATCTAAATTTAATTCAACGAGCTAACCACAGAGATGCTAACTGCAGTGATGCTAACCGCGGCTAACTGCAGCGATGCTAACCGCAGTGCTCCAGGTGGGACCTCCTCCCACAGTTGCCCACAAAGAGGCCACTTTCCCTGGACACATCCCAGAGGACTCTGCAGCTCCCACGGCCGACACCAGCCTTCGTGCTCAGAAATCCTTTTTTTTTATTTTATTCATTTCAATTGGACATTCAAAAGCAGAGTTCAAAGACATTACACTCCTATCCGGTCCAGTTAGCAATGCAGTCAGTTGGACGCCAATTAGCGCCGGCAGCATTAGTCCTGCCTTTCTGGCTAATCACCGGCTTTGCTTTGAAATGTATCCCCAAAACTTTTCATTTTGAATATCTCTGCCTTGCCCAAGTTAATCAGAGAAAAAGTTTAAAGCAGGTAATACAGAATATTCCTAAAGTGCAAACGTCTCGTTCTTTGAATGATCGCCTCAAAGGCTAGAAAGACTTTTTTGGTCTTGGAAATTGGATAAAACTTCCAAAAAAGGTTATGTCGACTCGAGGTTAAGGCTATATCCACACGAAGACAAAACGCTTATAATTTCAGAAACTTTTTCTGTAAACACGGAGTTAGCTCAGTAAATGTGTGCGTCCATATGAATGTAGTCAATACGCCTGAAAACGCTGTGAAACTATGCCAGACCTGTTGGTGGCGCTGTGACGCAATGACGGGATCAAGCCCAAACTTCCGTGGGCATGCGCAGTATTGTGTAAACAGACAACATGGCGAGTGGGTGAGCTGGTACAACATTAGTATGGACGGACGATGAGGTTGAACTGTTGCTTCGGGTCGCACTGGATTACAAAACCAACAAGCTACATTGTTGTTGTCATTATTTTCTGAGTGCGGCGCATGCTGCTTTAACAAGAGGCGGGGCGATGACGCAAGCGTCTCAGATACATTGCGGAGAGGCAGTAACCACGGAGCGGCATATACGGAGTTTTGAAATCTTTCCACTCTGGGACCTAGTTTCAAAAATTTTCGTTTACACCCCCCCAAAACGCCGGCCTCGTATGGACGATACACTGGATTGATAAAGTATTTTTGCGTTTAGGCCTGAGCTTGACTTCGTGTGGAAAGGGCCTAAGTCTCTAACTATATTTCTTTTGTCTCTACTCTGAGAGGAAACGGGTTAGTGTGCAATATTCATGATATACGTATTTATTTCTGCGTTTGGGCCATTCCACTTCTGTCCCTGGATTTTGAGCCAAAATGCCTGTGCAGTACTTTTGACTGTTCCTTGTTTCACAGATTAGGGCTAAAACATTTCATTCAGTTCTATGTATTGTTGTCAAGCCCTAAATCTTGAAGGACTGAACAAAGTTGGTTCACTAATAAACGATTGAGTGATTTATTCATTCGAGCAGAACTTTGACATTCACAAGTATTTACAATATTTATGCAGATATATATACATAGATATACAATCAAACAACAGTCTTTGCCCTAATTTCACCATGTGTGTATAATTACTATTTTAATATGTATACAAATGCATAGCCCCCCGCTGAAAGACCAAGGCCTTCTCGTTGATGACGGAGAAGCCATCTTCCCACCACCTGCAGGAGGATCAGCGACTGGTGCTGTGAGAGTTGGGTGGCAGCTCGGATTGCCACGCCACCGACCCAGAAATGGACAAATAAAGGGGAAGACAATGACATGACAAATGCATTTGATCCATTGGTCCATAGGGAGCAGGATGATAAATGCCCATAGATATCTATCAATATCCTTAAAAGTGAGAAAACTGGAGAATGCCCACATTGAGAGATGGATTTGGATGGGCAGGCTTCAGATCCAGGACTCAGACTGTAGAACGAGGACTGAGGTTGTGCGAAGCAGGACTGAAGAGGCTCACAGGTGGGGATCCAGTCCACAGGTGCAGAAGGAGGAGGCCGGATTCAGGGTCCCATCATCACGCCATGAAACAGCCAACGGGACAGCAGGTGAATAGCAATGAACAGACTACACCTGAAGTGATAATGATGACAGATAAAGTAGGAGAGAAACTTGCACATGAGGTCCTGTCTAACCTTGGGGTGTCAAATTAATGTTGGGAAGGAGGACTAGACTAGAAGGAGTTTTAGACTAGACTTTTGTACCAAGGTCTCCGTCGTTTTCATGGCGGAAGGTTTTCGAAGGTCATCTTTTGTCTCCATAGTTATTTGAACAAATGCCGGTGCAGTTTATAAAGATAGAGACTTTATACTTACTTCTTAATATGCAAAAGTCAAGAGATTTTATACTTACTTCTTGCTACATTATTATGCTAAAGTTGGAGATTTTAGATTTGCTTCATTATTATGCTAAAGCCAGAGATGTTATACTTGCTTCTTTGTTGTTATGCTAAAGCTAGAGATTGTTTTATAATAATTCAAACATATAACAATAATAATATGAGTTATAACGTTGTGGGCTCCTATTCCTACTATAACCACTGATGCAACACTGAAATTTCCCCACTGTGGAACGCATGAAGGATCTCATGTACAGTATACAGGTACGCTCAATAGTCCAGCTAGTACTCTGGGACGTTTGAGTAAGAAGGAAAAGTTACGAGAGTCCATTAAAAGCAGCACAAGGCTTTGCTCTGGTCTTTCCCATAGCTTTGGTTTGTAGACATTCTCACGTATGACCGCGGAAGCTTTTCAAATGCATGGGCCTAACATTAACTCTGCATATGAAAAGGAGCGACGTGCCAAAAGATTTGTGAGAGCTGGGAGTTGAATAGACACACATAAACACATTACGTTTCAAAATAGAATAACTCTGCTTTTAACCCTGAGAAATAAATTGAGTAACACAATAACACAATCCAGGCTTCTCTGGAAAACCGGCTGGTTTGTGATTGTGGACGTGAAATACTGTATTCAGCGGCTCGGGAGGGTTTGAAACGTTTGAAAAGATGTATTCACGCAAAGTCCCGAAGGTAAAATAACGCGGTAAACAGGACATTGTGTAAAACTGATCAAATACAAGCAATTTTTGAGAAAATTAGCATGAAATTGTCTTCATAATCTAGGAACTTTTCAACCTACTTTCACAACTTTGTGTTTAAACCCCACTCCACACACATTTTACACTTTTCTGACCACCTGAAGTCACAACTGCTGAAGTGAGAGAGACCTGAGAGAGACCAGAGTGAGACCAGAGAGAGAGACCAGAGCGATCAAACCTGTTGGTTGTAGGTCTGAGCGCTGCTTTTAGCTGTCAAAAGTGCACTTTAAAATACAGCTGCAGAGAAGACCACAATTAGGGGCAGGAGCAGGACTGAGGGCTATGGGAGGACCAGAGTAAGACCAGAGAGAGACCAAAGTGAAACTAGGTAGAGACCAGGGAGAGATTACAAAGAGAGACCAGGGAGTGACCAGAGAGAGACCAAAGGGAAACCAGAGAGAGACTAGATATAGACAAGAGCGAGAAACCAGAGAGAGAGACCAGATAAAGACCAGAAAGAGAGACCAGAGAGTGAGACCAGAGAGAGAGGCCAGATCGAGACCAGAGAGAGACCAAAGAGAGAGACCAAAAACTGATCAGAGAAAGACCGGGAGAGAGAGAGACCAGAGAGAGACCAGATAAAGACCAGAAAGAGAGACCAGAGAGCGAGACCAGAGAGAGAGGCCAGATCGAGACCAGAGAGAGACCAGAGAGAGAGACCAAAGAGAGCGACCAGACAGAGACCAGAGAGAGAGGCCAGAGACCGAGACCAGAGAGAGACCAGATAAAGACCAGAAAGAGTGACCAGAGAGCGAGACCAGAGAGAGAGGCCAGATCGAGACCAGAGAGAGACCAGAGAGAGAGACCAAAGAGAGCGACCAGACAGAGACCAGAGAGAGAGGCCAGAGACCGAGACCAGAGACCGAGACCAGATAAAGACCAGAAAGAGTGACCAGAGAGCAAGACCAGAGAGAGAGGCCAGATCGAGACCAGAGAGAGAGACCAAAGAGAGCGACCAGACAGAGACCAGAGAGAGAGGCCAGATCGAGACCAGAGAGAGGCCAGACAGAGACCAAAGAGAGAGCAGGAGCAGGACTAAGACCGTTTTAGTCCTCTAAAACCACTAAGTAAGGATACTGACTTCTGATTGGCTCTTCCGTTGCTAGGCTGTTACTACTTACAAACTTAGCTCAAGATTCAGGCCCTTGGAGCCTGTTTTAAGTTAGCACTAGTCGATCAATGGTCTAATCACATGCGAGACAAAAACGATTCAGGAAGAGATCCAGAACCTCCCATCATCCTCTATCCTTATCGTAAAATCTAATGGTTCGCTCTTGTTTCCATGGAAATGTTGTTCTTTTGGCTGTCGTTGAGGAGAATGTTTGAAGTCTGCTTTTCACATTTAGTTTTCATGGAAACGACAGATGACCTCGCAGATCGTTATGTTGTAACTTTTTAAACAATTGTAACGTCTTTAGGAAAATGTGCTTCTTATATTTCCTTATGTTCTTTCTTTCCCATGCTTTGAATGAGTGAGATTTGGGGTCAAACTGCTGCTTTTTCTACATAAAGATCTGTCTCCTTGACCCAGTGCAGCAGGTTGGAGACAGCAGGGTCTAACTAATATCTATGTGGACCATCGTCGCCCCCTGCAGGACACTGTGTCTACTCTGGAGAGCAGCTTCAGCGACAGACCGGTCCACCGTCGCTGTGTGAAGGAGAGATTCTGCAGGTCTTTCTTCCATGCTGCTGTCAGACTGTACAATGAGAACTGCTGAGTCTGTAAATGTCGTCTCACCTTTAAATTGTAAATACTGCAAACATATGCAATACTGCATTTTCAGAATGTCTCCTGAATGTCGCTTTATCTTCTCTATATATGTATGTAATTACCAATACTGTTTTTCAACCAGTGTGCCGTGGTACGTGGGTGTGCCCCAGGATGTTGTTTGGTGAGCCTTGGAAAATACTCCAATATGACATAATGGGTCAAAATAATGTGAAAAAAAATTAAGAGGATTAGAAAGACATTGTTTGCGCATTTTTATTTTTGGGATAAATTACTTTGATCAGAATGACTTTGATTTCATAATAAAAGTGTAATTTTTGTATCAGTTTCAGCTGGTGGTGTGCCATGTGTTTGTTTCAATGGAAAAGGTCCTGGCTAAAAAAGGTTGGGGAACACTGATGTACAGAATCATTCATAGCTACTCAAAGATGCAGTCAGTGATTTTATCCAGACGCATTTTTTTAAATATTGTGGGAAAACGCCCCTAAACCCTAAAATTATCAAGTTAACATGTGTTTTCAAATAGTAATGGAATTGACCAGATGCCTGTAGTCTCCAAAAATTAGTGAAAAATATTTTAGAGCGGACATATAAAAAACAAACCAATGGGATTCGTTCATCCCCAACGAACCAATGGGATGCGTTTACCCCCTTCACCCTCTTCCTGTTTCTCGTGAGTGCACCGGAGTTATTGGATTTTCCACAACCTGAAATGACTGAACAGAAAATGCCAATTTCACGTTTTCCTCCCCCTCTCCTTTTTGCAACAAAGAAAAGAAAATGCTGGATGTTTGGTTTGGTGGAGTGGAGGGGAGGGGGGAGTGGTTTGGTGGAGTGGAGGGGAGGGGGGAGTGGTTTCCAGTTGGTGCTACGGCTAAGCTAACAACATCGCTAACGCATCTTTAAATCTTCGTCTGCTCTTACGAAATCAAAATCGGGGATGTGGGACGCATAAACATTCTCTTATCCTATAACATATTTCCAAAGTCATTTTCAACAATAGTAGATTTAAAAGGCATATTTGGATGTAACTGGGGATCAGGATCTTTCAAATATAAATACATATGCATATACATTTTGTAGAACTCGCTCCCGAATGCTGCAGAATCAAAGCTGACACCAGTAACACATTGATTCCCATAAAAAAATCAAACAAAAATCACCAATTCCATTCTCTGCACTGACTGCCATTCACAGCACCGTCTCTGTCTCTTTGTCCTTCCCGGCTTTATCTCACCCAAAACCCAAGGCACTTTCTGCTTTTGAATTTCACTAAAACTCATTTAAAACTGAAAAGCCACCGGCGGCACGCTTCTGGTGAGTAACGATTTCCCTGACACCACGCTGGCACAATGGAAGGCAAGAAATGTTTTTGTGAAGTGGACGGAAACACAGAACAGATACGAGTCCAGCTCCTGCCCGGGATAAAGACAGAGTGTTTCTCGCTGCTTGTTTTAAAAGTGGTGTAAAAATACTTAGTAACAGACACGGGTTTGTTGACTCCCTGTTCAGAGTCGCAGAACTGAAAACACACACATACATAGATACTTTATTGTAGGAGAAATGCAGGTGTCCAGTATCAGCAGAAACACATCCATCCACACAAACAAAATACTTAAATACATAATTTGGAGAGGTGGTAGGTGTGAAGAAAAACATGAAGGTATATTGGGAGATTATTCCCCGCCTGGTCCTCCACAGCTCACTCTGGTTTGACCTCCATCTTCTCCCGTCCTCCACCACTGTGTGTCCTCTCATTACAGCGTTTCTATGTTTCCCCAAAATCACAAATAACTGAATAAGATAAGGTGAGATATACTGAATTAATCTCACAATGGAGTAATTCAGTACATTCAATTTATAATTTTTTGCTATTCATAACTTTTGTGACCATTTCCCGTGTGCATATGTGGTTTATTTTTAGGTCAATGTGTGTTATTGTAATTATCTGCTGGTTTGGAAATGTTTGTTTTCTACCTCTAACTCCCAGAGCAGTCATTTTGACTTTTTGTCGCTCGGTAATCAACATGCCTCACATCAAGAACGTCCTGGGTTTGATTCCAACTCCAGGCCTTTCTGTGTGGAGTTTGCATGTTCTCCCCGTGTCTGCATAGGTTTCCTCTGGGCGCTCCGGTTTCCCTTGCCACTCAAAACATGTACAATAGGTGAGTGAGTGAGAGAGTGAGTGAATGAGTCCTTGGTCATTGGGCGTCTCGCTTCCGTCATCACCGAGTGGAGAGAATGGTAAAAAAATCTGAACTCTGAACATTGTTAAGTACTTTGGGTGACCTTCGTCTGTGAAATGTGCCATATAATTAAACAATACTTACTACTACTACTTCTCCAAGGCACTGGTCCTGGTTCTGAACTTTTCCACCGGAGCAGAGTAACCATAGCAACACACCTTTTTACTTGCAGCCAACAACAAACTGTTTTTGCTGTATTTCAAGTTACAACGACCTATTTCAGCATCGAAAGTGAGTCATGGTAAAAACAAATGACATACAACGTCACTTAGAAAATATCTGGTGAAAACTATTCTAGGGAGAATTTCTCAGCATTCCTTTGGTTTGTACGGAAGCTGTCAAAAATGGTGACTCTGGCAATTCTAGTAGTTTCATAATGTTGTGAATCCTGGGAGTCCTGGTGTTGAAATCGCTGACACAGACACTCAGTGAAACCAAACGCACATGGTATCCTCCAGTCTCGGTGTCATTTGGCAGACATCGATATTGGCCTCGGTCTCCATCTCCTCCGTGTGTCGATGACTCCGGGTGAGCAGTGATTGATCAGTGATGGAGAGGCCGAACGCTGGGATGAGAATATGGGGGGGGGGGGGGAGGGGAGAGAGTGGGGCGGACTAAGGAAGACGAGAGCGAGGGACTTTGATGGATCATCCGCCAGACGAAGCCGGGCGTGGAGCTGATGGATGATTGGCGTTTGGGACGACAGCGGCTAAAGGACTCGGAGACGCATGACAAAGAGCCAGATGGAAACGAGAGGAGGCTGTGATGGATGAGTTTATTTACATGGCACAATTTGACACAAAGTTATTCAAAGTGTGAACTAGAAAATCAAATTATAGACGTATAAGTATCTGCGCAACAACTTTGAGGGTCAAAAACTCTGACCTTTGTCTTGAGCGATCACTGTGTTCAATTATACAGTTTTTCCCCAAATATGTGGAGTTGAATTTTTTTTTTACAGTACAACTGACGATCTTGCCAGTTCTGGACCTACAGCCTCAGTCCTGGATCTACAGCCTCAGTCCTGGATCCACAGCCTTAGTCCTGGATCTACAGCCTCAGTCCTGGATCCACAGCCTTAGTCCTGGATCTACAGCCTCAGTCCTGGATCTACAGTCTCAGTCCTGGATCTACAGCCTCAGACCTGGATCTACAGCCTCAGTCCTGGATCTACAGCCTCAGTCCTGGATCTACAGCCTCAGTCCTGGATCTACAGCCTTAGTCCTGGATCTACAGCCTCAGTCCTAGATCTACAGCCTCAGTCCAGGATCGACAGAGTGGATCCCTTTCTCGATATGGGCCTCAAATACATTGAATTGAATATGTTTACAAATGATCCAATACTTTCTACCACTCTCACAATTTGATTCCCTGAAGGGCAACGTATATGTATGGAGTTTGCGTGTTCTCCCTATGTCACTTATATTTATCCTACTGCATTAGAACATGTACAATAGCTGCGCATGTATGAGTGAGTGAAAGGGCAGTGGCGTCGGGACAGACCAAGGGGCCTTCTGGGTATTGCAGTCTCAAAATATAAGATAAATATGTAATAAACAAAACACAAAAACAGCAGAACTCCAAACTCAATCCAGACAAAAGACGAAACAGGGACAAAAACACGAACAAATAAGACAGACAGGAAGTAAGACTCACAAGAGCACAAATTTATATCAAAATAAAACCAGATGAATTAACAGAAAGTCAATCCTGAGACAGATACAAATCAAACTAACAATTTTATTTTTGCCATGATGTTCATAGAGGGTCCCCACAATCACTTTTCTGAGACATACTGTATAAATGTCTATCTCCTCCAATGCATTCTCCCAGGGCTCAATTCCCAGATATGCATAGATTTTTTGCATGTTCTCCCGGTGTCTGTCTCCTCCCGGTGGCTCCAGTTCTCCTACTACTACCCAACATGTGCAATAGTTGTGCATGTGTTGTGTGGGTGAACGGATGGCCGTGCCTCTCGTGTATTGTAATCTGGTTTCTGCCATTGTGCCCATGGCTTTTGTGTAGCGGGTGAATGAATAATACACTGAACTTGTAAAGCGCGTTGTGACTCTGGTGAAAAAAAAAAAAAAATACAACGGTTATATAATGTACATAAATAATACTTGCTTGTCTCCAATGTAGACGTTCAATGCCGTATCCACACAAAATATAAGTAAGTAAGTAAGTAAGTAAGCTTTATTTAAGTTAAATGTGTTCATGGGGTTGTTTTAATCCCACTCCATTTGAGCTAAAAATTTAAATATATAAAAATGACAATCAAATGTCTTCATAAAGTATACAGAGTAACTCAAAGTGCTTCCCCAGTCAAATGAGCTTAATGATTAAAATTTAGTTTTCAGCCCAGGCGGTCTAACAAGCGGTTCCAGATTTTTGTGGATATTTAATTGCAAAAGAAATAATTAAGAAATCTTTTTTAAAAATCAACTAAAAGGTATATTGAAAACATAAGCTTAGTCTCATTGTGACAAGGAGGCACGAGCGGGCGGCGGTGGGAGCACAAACACCAGGGGGCAGTCTCGGTGGTCCAACAGGTGATAAGATAGACTTTATTGATCTCACACAGGAGAAATTTACATGTCACATCTGGTATGGATAGAATCACTCAAGATTGTGCAAAAAGAAAGAAATATGCAAAATGCAAACAATTCCAAAAAAGTGCATCGAGGACTCAGTCACACCGACTGAGTCCTCGATGCACTTTGTTGGAGCAGGACCCCGAGAGTGTTTGAGGCTCTTTAAATACCCTCCCTCTAAATTGGATAAAACCATTAAAGAGAGCAGGTGTAAACTTGTAACATTCGCTATCAAACCTATAGTACAACCCTTAAAAAAAAAATCCTAACCATACTATCAAGAAATAGAAAAAACCCCCTATACACAATCCCAACCAAAGCCATCCAAACTGAAATAACTAAAACCGAAAAGTCGTTCAAACACTGCAGTCGCCCCTCAAGCCCCCCCTCCCCCCCTTGCGGTACTGCAGACTAAACCAGACTAAATTCACGTTAAATTCACCCATAAATGTTCCCCATAGAACTCAATGTAAATTAAAACAGCTCGACCTCAGCTGACAGAGAACCTACAGCTTTAATAAAGGTCGGATTTTGTGGGGATTTTAGTGTCCCTTGTCATCCTGAACTTTTTTTCTTCTTAAATCCTTCGGTTTTCTTTAAATAGGCACGGCAAGTTTATTTGTCTAGCACATTTCATACACAAGGCAACTCAAAGTGCTGCATAAAACAAGAAAGCATTAAAATCATAATTAATCACAGTACATTAAAACGAAAGATAAAAATATAAAATCCCTCGGTTGTATGCACTGGACTAATATGGTCGTACTTCCTGGTTCTACTCAGGACTCGAGCTGCTGCATTTTGAATGTACTGCAGCTGTTTTACAGCCTGTTTGGACAGACCTGTGAGCAGGCCATTGCAGTAGTCTAACCTACTGGAGACAAATGCATGGATAAGAATCTCCAGGTCTGCTTTAGACACTATGTTTTTGATCCTGGCAATGTTTTTAGGTGGTAGAAAGCTGCTGATTTAATGTGGCTATTATAATTTAAATCTGAGTCCAGTATTACCCCTAGATTTCTGACCTTGTTTGAAGGTTTTAGGGAGAGAGACTAGAGGTGACAGATGACGCTCTCTCTTTGTTTCTGGGGACCAAAACACAATAATTTCAGTTTTGTCTGCGTTTAGCTGAAGGAAGTTGTTTTGCATCCACTCACTGATCTGTTGGATACAGTGAAGGAGTGAGTCCACTGGTCCATGTTCTCCTGCAGTCAGTGAGACATAGATCTGAGTGTCGTCTGCATAGTTGTGATAGGACGCTTCGTTTCTGCGTATTAACTGACCTAACGGCAGCATGTAAGTAAGTAAGTAAGTAAGTAAGCTTTATTTATATACCGCCTTTCACAGACCAGAGTCACAAAGCGGTTTACAATTGTTATTTTTTGGGCACTTGTCCTCTCACTCCACACAGAGATGGGAGTGGGGTCGCCGAACAGGAGGCGCATGCCAGACCTATTGTACATATTTTTAGTGGTAGGGGAAACCGGAGTACCCGGAGGAAAGCTACGCAGACACGGGGAGAACATGCAAACTCCACTCAGAAAGGCCCTGGTCCGGCCGGGATTCGAACCCAGGACCTTCTTGCTGAGAGGCGAGAGTGCTATCCACTCAGCCACCGTGCCGCCGTCAATGTAGAGATTGAACAGAAGAGGTCCCAGGATCGACCCCTGTGGTACTCCACAGGTCAGGGCCATATGATCTGAGACACAGTTTCCAATCTCCACAAAGTACTTCCTGTCTTCAAGGTAAGACCTAAACCAACTTAGGGCGGTGCCAGCGACGCCAACCCAGTCCTCTAGTCTCTGCAAGAGGATCTCATGGTTGACGTGTCAAAGGCTGCACTCAGATCTAACAAGATTAAGATTGAGACTTTGCCTGCGTCAGTGTTCAGCCGGATATCGTTTGTTACCTTGACAAGAGCAGTCTCAGTGCTGTGGTGGGGTCTAAAGCCGGACTGAAACATATCAAATGAGTTGTTGATTATAAGAAATCTAGTAAGCTGTAGGTAGACAACTTTTTCAAGGACTTTCCCCATGAATGGCAGATTTGAGATAGGACGATAGTTGTTCAGTACCATAGCATCCAGACTGCTCTTTTTTAGAAGGGGCCTGATGACTGCAGTTTTCAGGGCCCTTGGGAATATTCCAGAATGAAGGGACATGAAGGGACCATACCAACCCACTTTTTGTGGAATCTAAATTACTTAAGTTACAGGATATCGTTACACTATCAACAATTCAGATTGTGTTCAAGGCAAAAGAGGGTAAGTTACCTAGAAATATACAAAAGTTATTTATACAAAAGGAACGAGGGCACAATTTACGGGGTTTACTTAACTATAGGACCATAAGGGTGAAAAGTAAAAGGAAAAGTTTTTGTGTTTCTGTTCAGGGAGTGAAACTGTGGAATAGTTTGGATATGCGAGTGAGAGAATGTCAAAATGTAAGAAGGTTTAAAAAATTTTTTCAAGAAATTACCTTTGAAAAATATAAGCAGGAGGGGCTGTAAACGACAATGAGGCTAGTAGGATGATTTGGTTGCTTAGAATACAGTACAGTTTAAAGGCATGTTTCTTTATTTTTATTTATTTTGTTCTTTTTTATTCTTATAGATGTACAGGAGGTGTGTTATGTGTTTGCATTATATGCTATGCAATAGAATAATCGTGGCATTTGATTATGCAGTAGTGGGCGGGGCTGTGCCTCTGGTTGGTCCTAGGGGGTGAGGGGTAGGTGCTGTGGTGGCGGCTGGCTGGGTGGAGGGATGACTGTGGTGGGGCATGGTGGCATTCTGTAGTGATGACTGGAGGGGAACATCAATGGGAAAATTGGATGATAGTAGATATAACATAAATATTAATGAATGATATGTGTGTGCTTTCTGGCTGGTCTTGTTGGAGCTATGACAGTCACTGTGGTGATAATCGAAAGTAAACAATCATAATTCTCTAATGGAATGTGAAAAAAAAAAATATAAATATATATATATATATATATATATATATATGTGTATGTGTATATATGTATATATATATATATATATATATAAAAGATAAATAAATAAATAGAGTAAATAAACAGGTATAGGAAACATGCATGTATTCCCATTGGGGTGATGACTCGGGGCATGGCTGTGGAGGGCTGGTGTGTGCTGCCGGGATCATCCTCTGCGCAGTTTGTCTGCTGCTATAGTGCTGCTCGTTGTCTCTGGGACCGGTCGGGGTGAGGTGCTGAGCCCGCTGCGGCGTATCATTCAAATGTGATGCGAATTGGATGAATTATTATTTTTATGAAACATTATGATTTATCATAATATACATGGGGTGGGAGTTTATAAGTTTTTTTCTTCTTCCCACTCCATTTTCGAGCTCTTGGAGTGTGCTTATGAGCAACAAGGCCTATGTGAATATGTAATAGGTGGTTTTATGTTTTATTTTTTTATTTTTCTTCAGGGCACAGGAGCATTAGTGAATCATGTTCTGTTCTTGTGCAATGTTGTGGGATGCTTGTTGTGTAAACAAATGTGTAATGTTATGGGCTCGAAAGAAATAAACAAATGAAAAATGAAATGAAATGAAATGTTTACTATCTGTGTGAGTGAAGGTAACAGACTGCTCAGAACAAACTTCAGAAATCTAGTGGGTAGTACATCCAGGCTGCATGTGGAGGAGCTCAGACTGGAGATTATCTCTTGGACAGTTTTATCATCTACAGGTGCAAAGTGAGTTAGCTCAGAAAGCCTTTCTGGCTGTTGTCAGCGCCGTAAAGATGGCGCCGTGGCAAGAGCTCTGGTGTGTGTAGTCTGGTGCACACTGGGGTAGTCTTGCACAGTTTTTCCAATGTGGTTTTACTGCAAATGGCAAATAAATGATTGTGAATCTGATCCGAATCGGATTGTTATCTGTGGATTGGAGACAGTGGCGTTTTTGATGCCTTGAACCTTGTCATTGAAAAAATGTGCAAACTCATTACATTTACGTTTGGAAGTTAGCTCTAATGGCATCTGAACAGGGGGGTTTGTTAATCTATTAACTGTTGAAAACAGAACACGCAGATTGTTACTGCAGCCTTCAATCATTTCAGAAAAATACTTTTCTCTCGTACTACGTAGCACCCGGTTAAACTCGCACAACTTATCTTTGAAGATCTCGTAATCAACCTGGAGGTTGGTCTTGCGCCATTTCCGCACGACCCTCCGGCGCTTTCTCTTCAGTGCTCTTACCGAGTCTGCTTTAGCCCACGGCGCCTTCTGTTTATTTTTCACTATTTTAACCTTCACAGGGGCAACGGTATCCAGAACATTCAAAACACTAGAGGTGACAGAGTTAAACAGTTCATCTACAGTAGAATACGATGCATTTTCAAAGTTTATCATTCCCATAAATAGTTCTCGTATTTTCATTTATGTGTGTTCTTCAAACAGTTGCAGAGTCCACTGGTGGTTTGTTAGAGAAACACAAAAATAATACACAGAAATGATCCGAAAGAGCAACATTGACCACGTTTACATTTGAAATATTCACCCCCTTTGTAACTAACAGGTCTAGAGTGTGCCCTCTGCTGTGGGTGGGGCCACTCACATGCTGAGTGAGACCAAAGGTATCAAGAAAAGAACTCAGCTCTTTGGCATTTCTGTCAATAACATTATCCACATGAATATTAAAATCACCTGTAATAACTAAACTATCAAAATCTGTGCATACAACTGAAAGCAACTCTGTAAAATTATCAATAAAACTGTGACATGACTGCGGTGGCTTGTATAGGACAATGAAAAGTATTGGAGGAGATTGTTTTTGTTGTATTTTAAAAGACACATATTCAAATTACGAAAACTTCCCAAGAGACATTCTATGGGAGACAAAGTGGTCTCTGAAAATGGCAGCTAAGCCTCCTCCTTTTTTGTTTTCCCGTATTTCAGGTTCGAATTTGAAATTTGGTGGTGATGCTTCTATTAAAACTGCATTTCCTGTATTTTGGTCAAGCCAAGTTTCAGCCATGAACATAAGATCAAGATTATGAGAACAAATAAAATTATTGATTAAAAAAGACTTGTTACAAAGAGATCTGACATTAAGCGTAGCAAGTTTCAAAGTGTCAGTGTCAGCGGTTGTGGTCAGCTGAATCTTACACGGAACAAGAATTAGATTTTCCAGATTAGACTGACTAACTTCAGATGTTTTTCTGTTATGTACTCTTTGTGTTATCACTAAGGGGATGGCACAGGTGGATTCATGACAGGGCCCCAGCCGGGTCTCTTCTCTAACTAGACTGCCAGTGGTTGCGAAGCAGAGACCCTGTGCATCCTAGTGTAAATACACACTTTAGTGCCACAAACTCTGCTCGTTTCCTTCGCGCTCTGACTCCACTCTTCCGCTGCTCTGACCAGCAGCTCTGATTGGTCAAAGCGCGGCCGAGCCCGTGTGCACGTGCATGAGAGCCACACACGCGTATTTGGCGCAACGCATCATGGGAGTTCATCCACTGCGCAGAACCGGGAGGACCAGACAATGTCCAAATACAGGCGAGTTCCCATGGATCTTTGCGATTTCCAGGCAAGTTCCGCTAACCTTTTGGCGCCCGTGCCGGCACAATACGCCACTGAGCACCAACCATTCATTTGAATAAGGCGCAATCTTGGATCGCCAGGGCTTGGTTCTGCCCCTTGGTCCAGCCCGGCATGGATTTTAGCTGCGTCTATTCCCCGTGGGCTCTTTTCAACAGACACACACATTCACCGTATGCACGCAACACCTTAAACATTACCAATTCCAAAACATTGCACTGTGCCCAATTGTAATTTATGTTGCCGCCGCAGGACTGGCGCCACTACCCGGCACGCACCGCTCCGGACCTACGGACAGCCGCAGCCTTTTTAATAAATGTTTGAAACTTACAATAGTGTGCAATGTTCTTAATTGTGTGCAAATTAGCAATGTTCAAAGTCCAGTGTGCATAAAGTGCTGGTGAAAAGTGTTTGCAGGAAGTTTAGACACAAACTACACTTTACTGTAGTCTATGGTCTACACTGGTCCGTCTTCACCTGCTGTAGACGTGGATCTGAACCAGGAGCGAAGACGGGAGGAGGCGCGGGGGATTAGCTGAGTTTACACTATTTGGATGGAGTAAAGAGACTGAGAGTGAGTTTGCGGGTCGCATTAGCATAAGCCCGATTGTGTTCGACTCTGCACAATAACTGATAGTGACAAAAGAAACAACGGCTTTGGGACTTTCACTACGTTCCATTTGTGGATTGTTTGGAGAATGACACAAAAACGCTCAGAGGAGAAGTCTGCATTTGTCCTCTGAGCGGCTGGAAGGTTTTTGGATCAGCGGAGAAAAGGCCTCACGCTAGGGCCGCGTTTCTCAACCAGGGGTGTGTGGACCTCCAGGGCTATGTGGGGCTATTACAGGGGCACTTCAAATGATTTTTTAAACTTGTAAACATCGACAGTCAGAGTTTCTATGGCGACTATGGCATATTATACAAAATGATAAAGATAATGTTAAAGCAGTTTCAGTGACACACTTATTTACCGTAGGTCTTTCCTTCCTGCTGCTGTCAGACTGTACAATGAGAACATAGCTACAACTCATTTTGTATATTGTGTGTGCTCCCTCTGCCTCTTACTACTGTCTGTGCGCTGCAACATTGTAATTTCCCCACTATGGGACGAATAAAGGATCTCTTATCTTATAATTCCCTCAAGAATCCAATCATAGCATTTGCTGTATTCTTGAATTGAACCCATCCATCTTCCCCTTAATCCATCTCTGGGTCGAGGCAGTGGCAGTCAGAGCGGCACCTGCTCCTCAAGGATCCTCCTGCAGGAGAACAGCTGCTCTAGTCTGAGCTTTTTCCAGCTAGTCTGAGCTGGAAAAAGTGGGGCAAAGTGTCTTGCCCAAGGATTCGGTAGAGAAGGTCTCGTGGTGGGCTCGAACTCACAAGTTTCATGTTCTACCAACTCAGCCACTGTCACCCCTTAATCAAATTTAACCCACACAAATAATAATTATAAAAACTGTCAGTGCATTAACAAACCTTTCTTGCGTTTGACCCAGTTTTGGTTCAGTTTGAGCAAGTACTCAATTAATTAATACTAGTATGAAACTCAAGTTAAAGTAAAGTATATGGTAAACTGTGGCTGTAAAGTGCCAAACTGTCGTTGTGTCCATAGGCAAGCCACTTCCCCCAAATTAGAATGAGTCTGGTGTGTGTGTGAATGGTTGGTGGTGGTGGGAGGGGCCGATGGCACAGACTGGTTGCCTCGCTCCTGTCAGTGTGCCCCAGGGCAGCTTCGGCGTCAGTAGTAATGAAGTAATGAATAGCGACATTTGAAGAGACTTGTCCCTAAAAGCGCTGTATAAAACCCAAGCATTATTATCTTTATGATTAAGCTCCCAAACGGTCGCAGAGTATAAAATGACGCCTAATAAGCAGTAGTGTTGGGGGACGTGTGCATAAGCCGTGCGTGGGTTTAGTTTAGCGCTGGCATTTAGGAAATATCTGATGACACGCAAAATAGAGAGTTGGCACAAGTTTGGGATGTTGGCGAGAGGCGAGAGGATGCTGTTTCTCCTTAAACGAATCCATTAGACTTTAATACATTTAGACAAGTAGCTACGACGAGAGCCAGGCCCTATTTTTCTATCTATTTATTTGACAGTATTCTTCCACCTCCAGATCCCAATTCGCTCTTGTGTTATCTGGGCTGAGGCAAAATGGAACAAAGGAATGAAGACAGATTGATATGTCTCTGTCTGAATGGAGTTCTAAATATAACATACAGAGGTGGCTCCGAGCGGGAATAGGTGGAATATACAGAGGAATGCTTCAGGCTGATTGGCCGATGCGTGACAACAGGAGAGAATCACCGGAAAGACACATAGACGTCCTTCATCCACAAAGAGAAAAGTAAAATGGTTTGTTTTGATTCATGTGGGTGAAGAAAGATGCGATCGCTTTTATTGTCAACAAGACAGATTTGCTGTTGTACAGAAAGCAACACAGATCGGTTTGAAGAAAGAAACGGTTGGAAAGAGCTTGGTAGTCTATGTTTGGTTCAACTCATAATCATCCATCGACTGTTTACAGACGGACGATGCTAACCTACTAGCTTAACGAAGGCCGATAGAGAAGTTTGGCTCCAACTCGCTCTGGCTCCCAATGACTTATATGGAAAAGTTAACTCCTTCAGGTCAGTAACCGTGTCACACTCACCATTTTGGGCTTAAAATATCTATGGAGGAATCCTGGTGTTTATATTTTTATATTTCCTTGGTCAATCCAGATATGAGCCATATAACGATTGTGATGTCAGAAAGGACTAAGGCACGGTTTAAGTAAAGCGTGAGTGATTTTAGTTTCGTCATGTGATAAAAGCTTGGGTGAATCAGAGACCGGTGCAGGGTCTGAGGAGGGGACTGCACAACTTTTCTTCACTGACACTTTTTATCAAGGACTTTTTACTTGATTTAAACCACACAAAGTACATCTCTGTTTCCATGGAGCAATGAGAACATTCACACAACAGGACTGACCAATCAGATGAAAATCCAGCTTGCCTTAAAAACCGTTCCGGAAATTGCTCCAGCTAGTTAATGTTAACATTGGCTTCTTATGCATTTAGGCAAACAATAGTTTCTACACTGCAAAAAGTGATGAAAAATTAGTTTAAAAAATTGCAAAAAATTGGCAAAATGTGTCCTAATTTGAGCACATTCGGACTGAACCTTAAAACAAAATTTGCCAATTGGACAAAGCAAAATGATATTGTTTTAAAACGATACATGACATATCTCCCTTGGAATGAGAAAATAAAGCCACAGTTCTTGAAAAAAGACTAAATGCCTTTGTCCCATTGAAGAATCTGGTTGTAACACTGTCACAATGTGTTCAAATTATGATAATAAAACTTGATTCAAGCCTTTGTTCCCTCATATCTTACCACTTTTTGCAGCAGTGACGTCATCACTCAGTCCAGTCCTCTCACACAGTCTGTGATCGCGACACAAAACAACCATTAAACTGTGAACACAAAAATTAGGACAAGAAGAGTTTGATGATTATTGACGAATATTCACAAAATGCTGCACATCAGACAAAGGAATATGCACTCAGGAATCATAGAGATGACCAGCTTACAAAACCAGACAATTATTGACTCCAAGAATAAACAAATGCTCTCTCCCACTCTCGACGAGGGCAAAAGTCCAACACAATCAGGCGCCCAGTGGTGGGGGGCATTGTTTGCTCAGGTGGAGATGGAAGACCGGGTCCAGACCAGGACCAGGGGCCAGACCAGTCCCACAAGTGACGTCATCAGACGTCTTGATAAAACTGTTGGTTTGAGTTCTGGGGGGAAGGTTAGCGCAGGGGAAGAGGAGAGGGACATATTAGTTGTAGGAGCACTTTTTTGTTGAATATTCTGTATCTGATTGTAAAGATAATTAAATGCAGATGTTAAACTTGGATATCTTCGTCTGATTTCTGTACCAAATTGTGGACACGTCAGCCAAAGGGAATTATTGGCTTCATTATCCAAGATTCCCTTCATTTCTCATCTGACGCCGGTGTCTGCCAGAGCTCACATGACGCACTCACCTCTCCAGACGCTTCACCATAGCAACCCAAACATTACGGCTCTCACAAATTCACAAGTAAGTAAGTAAACATTTCACAGACCAGAGTCAAAAAGAGTTTTACAATTGTGAACATTTGTCTTTCACCAGAGGGAGATGGGAGCGAGGTCGTCAAACAGAAGGCTGTTTTTAGTGGCAAGGGAAACCAAAGCACCTGGAGGAAACCTACGCAAACATGGGGAGAACATGCACACTTCGCAGAGAAAGGCCTGGAGGTGGAATCAAACCTTTCTTGCTGTGAAGTTTTAGACTTAGACTTAGACAGACTATATTGATCCACAAGGGAAATTTCTGTCGCTCGCATAGTGTTTCACAATGAAAAATAAAATCAAAGTAACAATCTAAAAAGATAAATTGTTAGAACTAAACATCTTTTAATTGCATGATTCAGAATTTGACCAGAAAGGAAGACAGAGAAATCCAAGAGTTCAATCCAAAAAACTTGTATTTCTCTTTACAATTAAATACTTATACAAACCTCTTTGGGCTCCTAACTTATCCCAGAGCGGATCCCTCGAAGTCTCTGTCCCTGCTCAGACTGACTAGCACAAGTTCATAAACTATATAAAACGTGAAAAGGGGAGGAGCCTCTGCAGGTGTCATCTTTGGCCCCATATATGGAAGAAGCGGCAGGACCAGGTCTGGGTCTGGTCCAGGTCTTGAACTTGGGTCCTGGTCTGACTCTGAAAAATGCTTCGAACAAGAGGAAGCTGCTCCCACATTTCTCATTTCTCCTAAACCCTCTTCGAACACCAGAAAGCTGCTTTTCCGTTACCTTTAAGTTTGCTGGTTTCTGCTGATTTGGGAATTGCTCGATGTACAATGATGGATCTCGGACTCGGCTTGAAATACTTTGAGGACAAATCAGCAACACGTCGATTTTATAAAACACACATAGCAATATGTAAGATTTTCATATCAAGTCATCATAAAAGGGCCCTAATCTGTCCAAAGGCATTAATAAAACCTGCTCTTTTCAATACTTCTTTAACCGTTAACAGTATTTCAGAGATATTTAGATTTCAAAATGAGTTTTACAGCCCCTAAATCTTGTTATTATTTTCATTTCGATGTCCCGCCCTCCATCGTTTCACCAATCAGAAAGTCCATGATCCAGGTTGCCAGAACTAAAGAGAACTCGTTATGATTCTCAAATCATTAACAACAAAATAAGGAATAAAACCAGGATTTTTATCTTTGTGAACAAGGTGTTGGTTATAGATTTGTTGTTGACAAAACTCTTGTCTATTCAGCTGTTATGGTCCCAGCTGGATTCGTCTGCATATCTGGCAACCTGAGTCAGGGAGAGTGCAGTACCACTTTTGGCCAGATTTTTACATACTGCTCCTTAAAAAATAAAGTATTTCATAATTAGATTTTATGTTGATACATGGATGAAAAGATAGTAGAAGTGTGGTCTTGTGCGTGTGTTAAAGGTATGTAGGAGGATTTTCTACTTCCAGGTGGATCATCAAGACTATTGGTCCTCCCAATTGTAAATCATTCTGGTGATACGTGCTCATCCAATAAGACCAGAGAGTTTGGTTCAAAAAGTGGTCCTAAAATTCTTGAAAATCCCCCTATATACACCTTTAATATACACAACAGAAGTGACTAGGTCTCTTTCCGAACCCCATCTTTCTCTGTGTTTGTCGTGTTGAAACAGGTTTTAAACACATAATCTAACTGGTCTTAAATGTGTACTGCTGCTTGTTCCATTGGCAATCCTTGTATTTTGTTTAGACCAAACTCTCCCAGTTATGAACCCGCATGTAGTCGGGCTTTTCTCAGAGCTGTGACCGTGGAGGTAATCTGGGCCGGAGCGTGGGGATGCTCTGATGAGAGGCCTGGAGCTCCATTACAAAGGCTCACGAGAGGCAGGATGAGGAGATTATAGTCTGGAGCCTGGAGTGCCTGATGGAGAGAGTCTGCTGATGTCCACGGAAAAAACATTCAACCTCTGCGGCTGCCTCAGGTAATAAACAACTACAACACACGGACGTCTTTCTGTCCTGATACATACGTTGTTATTTTTGTATTAAAAGAAACAATGCGATGGACGTTACACCAAACAAATTAAATAAAACTGGTCAAAGTGTATTGTGTTGAACAGAGGTCATTTAGCTAATGTTTTGTAGCGGAAATAACCTTTGTCCATACATTTTAATACACATCCTGGATCATCACTGTCCTTCAGCCCTCCTGCATTGGCAAGGAACGAGTAAAAAGAACGGAAAAGAATGTGGGAAACGTTGAGGAGGCCACATTTAGAATGGGATCTGCTCCCATCTACAGGCTGTAGATCCAGGACTGAGGCTGTAGATCCAGGACTGAGGCTGTAGATCCAGGACTGAGGCAGTAGATCCAGGACTGAGGCTGTAGATCCAGGACTGAGGCAGTAGATCCAGGACTGAGGCTGAAGATCCAGGACTGAGGCTGTAGGTCCAGGACTGAGGCTGTAGATCCAGGACTGAGGCTGAAGATCCAGGACTGAGGCTGAAGATCCAGGACTGAGGCTGTAGGTCCAGGACTGAGGCTGTAGATCCAGGACTGAGGCTGAAGATCCAGGACTGAGGCTGTAGGTCCAGGACTGAGGCTGTAGACCCAGGACTGAGGCTGTAGATCCAGGACTCAGGCTGTAGATCCAGGACTTGGGCTGTAGATCCAGGACTCAGGCTGTAGATCCAGGACTGAGGCAGTAGATCAGACCAATACTTTGTCACTCTGGTCACGTGATCCGCTTTCGTGACACTAATTTAATTTTCCCGTCACTACTTAACTATCTATAATTTGGTTTTGCACTTGTAGCTTTGAACAGAGATATTGCATCGAAAAGTTTCTGCAATGTAAAAATCCCAAATTCTTCCCATCCAGTGCTGTGTTAGGGTTAGGGTTCACCATCAGTTCTCTCTCTCATTACATTCAGACCTATTGCTAGTGTTATAAGTGATATGGGAAACTTTACCTGGAGGAGATCGAGGCAGACACGGCTAGAACATGCAAACTCCACATAGAAAGGCCCCGTCTGGAGGTGGAATCCAACCCAGGGCCGTCTTGCCGTGACGCATAACACATGACAACTACACCTTACTCACCTTGTCTCAGTCTCTCTCAGTATTCTGCCCACATGGCACCGGTGACGGGAGAGCTCTTCCCTCTGCTCCCGTCTCTGCCCCTGTCTCTGCATGTGCCGCTGTGACGCTAATGCGGCCTCTTCCCGTGGACTGATGAGGTGTCAGGACGCATTAGCCTGTCGGACCGAGACCGGGACGCAGCGGGAAGGAGAGAGAGAAGGGCCAAAGACTCACCGCTCACAGTGTCCACGGGGAGTCTGCCGTTCTGGTAAAAAGAATATATTCAAACCTCCCTCGTCAAAAATACACCTCTGGTTGTGTGTCCCTGTGTGTATTCAAACCGTGCTCCTCCGGTTGTGTGTCCCTGTGTGTATTCAAACCCTGTGCTCCTCTGGTTCTGTGTCCCTGTGTATATGTAAACCCTGTGCTCCCCTTCCCTTGTTGTTGGTCCACTGCAGTGGCGGAGCCAGACTTTTAAACAGAGGGTGGCCAGGGGGTGGCGAGGTTTTTTTTAAGGGGTCCACATTTATACTATTCAGAAATTTTATTTCACACAAAAACTGGCTAAACGATACATTTTAATCTTAATCTTATGTTTATTTTTTATATAAAGTGAACTGAGAGCACACTTGGAAACTACAAAGCAAAAAAGTGTATTTAAATAGTAGTCTGAACAAAAAAAGTGCAAAATGACATCATTTAAACATTGCATTTCATTTTTTTTTTTTACAAATTTAGCAATTTCCTGCGGTTCTGGTGTAAAGCAGCAAAGATGTTGACAAACTCATCCATATTGAGTCCTCCTTTACCCAACACTGAGGATACCAAGATGACTCAATCATCTGCCATAGTTCTGAGATGGTTTTTAATAAGTTTTAGGACAGAGAAACTTCTTTCACAAGACGCAGTACTGACAGGTATTTAAAAGATCTTTGCAAGCCTCAAAAGCTCATGAAACACTTTCCAAACGTTCCAAAAGGACAAGGAAGTCCAATAGGGACTCTCTAATCCATTTTTTCCTCCCAAGAAGCCGCCTAGTTTGACGTACCTCATGCTTAAGGTCCTCTATATCTGACTCAAAGGTTCTGCCAAATGAAAACAGGGGCTCTTCTTTCAATAATGTTTTGGGGTCAAGCGACTGCACATCATCCATAATCTCAACTTTATTTTCTTTTTTTGTGTGTGAAAAAACGCTTCTCTAATTCTGCCAACAGTCAATCCTACACCTGTCTGCGACTCCCTCTCATTCTCTGAAACTGAATTATATAAGCTATACTTTAATACAACACAACAAATTCCTCATCATCTCAAAACACCTCCTGCCTCCGAGTCTGACCTTCAGGTTTCATCATCCTGATCTACAGCCTTTTCTTTACAAAAAAAGACGCAATGTCTCCTCCTTTTCTATTAATGTTTACACTAAAGGGAAGAGGGCGATGATACGATGGGCAATTAATAATGGAAAATACACACGCATGCACACCCGCACGCATAAACACGCACGCACACAGGCACGCAGACACACAATGGCACACACAGGCACGCAGACACACAATGGCACACACAGGCGCGCATACAGGCGCGCACAAAGGCACGCACACAGGCACGCACACACACACACTAAATGTACTACAAACTGAACAAGTAATGCGCTGCAGTACGTGTGTCTATACTTTGTGTCAAATGTAAACGGTTGGCTCTGCGTCGCTAACTCACCTCTTTGTTTTCATCACGACTTGGGCACATGTGAGTCCAACAACCCAAAGCATTAGCATACAGCACCGGCTCCACACGGAGTCAGGGTGCGTTCACAGACGGGGGAAACCGTGGGAATTTTTAGCTTTTGGCGGAAAAAGTGCGGAAGATTCTCAAGATTAACATTATTACATTGCCGTCTTCCGAGGGGGGCACTGGGGGTGGCAAGGATATTTTTAGAGGTGGCAGTGGCCACCCTGGCTACCCCTCTGGCTCCACCACTGGTCCACTGTGTTTTTGTTTTTCTGTTTTATCCCAGATTAAACCTTTTATCCTTTTGCCAATTTTGCATTTTGGGTCCTTCTTCTGTGACACAGATATTACGAAGTCCAGGCAAACTTGTACCGTGAGTCAATAAAGGCACTTCCCTATCAGGCTTCAGTGAGCTAGCGTGTTAGCATGGTCCATCTGTATACAGTCTGGTTGTAACATGGTTAAACGTTCAGAAAAGTCATATTTGTGCATCAAATGTGGACTTTCACACCGTGCTTTGGCCCCATCGGCAGCAGTTGACGGCGAGTACCTTTTAAAACCGGTGAGATGCAATTTGTACCTTCCCTTCTCACTCATTAACCTTGTATGTTTTGTGATCTCTGCCGCTGGGGGTCACCGCGCACCGTTAAGACACCGTTATTTCCATGTTGAGGGCAGGTCGGGTTCAGCGGGTCAAAAAAAAGCAGGATTTAGTCCAGAGATCCTGGCTGCTTCCCTCATCAGTTCTACCAGTTCACACTCTGAGCAGAAACATCAGAATCTGGAGCTTGTGACGGTAACACAACATGATCTCTGTCCTGGAAAGGTTTAATTTAATCTACACTAATATAGAATAAGAAACCATTATTTTGTTCCATTAGGGAAATGTCAGGGATGCAGAGAACATTAGAAAACAGTAGGAAGATAAATAGCTATTGGTTTGGGTAACTTTAGCATGACAAAAAAGCAAGTAAAAATCTAGCACTGGTTAAAAACAGAACCAATGGAAAGGCTCTGAATCTGTCTATAATATGTTTTAAATTCTGTTGTTTTATTTTACGGTTTGTTTCTCATGCACCGCCTGTTTACTCCAACTGCATCATATAACCACTAACATGAGAGAAACCTTTATTCAACGTCTCTCTGGTCTCTCTCTGGTTTCCCTCTAGTCTCTCTCTGGTTCCCCTTTAGTCTTTCTCTCTCTGGTCTCTCTCTAGTCTCTCTCTCTCTAGTCTTTCTATGTTCTCTCTCTAGTCTCTCTCTCTGGTTTCTCTCTGGTTTCTCTCTGGTCTCTCTCTCTGGTCTCTCTCTGGTCTCTCTCTGGTTTCTCTCTGGTCTCTCTCTGGTCTCTCTCTGGTTTCTCTCTGGTCTCTCTCTGGTCTCTCTCTGGTCTTTCTCTAGTCTCTCTATGTTATCTCTCTCTAGTCTCTCTATGTTGTCTCTCTATGTTGTCTCTCTAGTCTCTCTCTCTGGTCTCTGGTCTGGTCTGGTCTGTCATGTGTGGAATTTTTCCGGTTTCGGATTTTGAGTTTTGTTATTTCACCTGGACTTTTATTTTTATTAAATC
Source organism: Knipowitschia caucasica (assembly GCA_964034765.1). Lineage (NCBI taxonomy): Eukaryota > Metazoa > Chordata > Actinopteri > Gobiiformes > Gobiidae > Knipowitschia > Knipowitschia caucasica. Next base: position 4,248,247 of record OZ035830.1, read on the forward strand.
ATTATTATTGCATTCCCGCTTGTTGAGTCCTCCCTCTTTCCTCCACATGACATCATCAGGGTAGAGTAGAGTAGAGTGGAGTAGAGTAGAGTAGAGTAGGGTAGAGTAGAGTAGAGTGGAGCTGGATCTTGCTAATGCTAACCCTTCTCCTTCTTTCTCTTGTCAATAATCGTATCAGTGACACAGAGAAGTAAACGCTAGCTTCTTGATGAGTAGATCCATATAATCTGAGGTTATGTGCATTAGTTAGAGCGCATTCATATTCCGTACCATGTTTCAAAACAACCCTTGATTATAATTGTTTCTAATAGCTGTTAATTGCCTCTATGTTTTAATGTCTTTATTTGTCGGAGAGGAATATATTAGGCCGGGTTTGTTGACACGCTGGATGGCGGCGGGTAATATGCACGGAGAGAGAAATGTTCACCTTTTCTAATTACTTTTCATGAATAAAAAGGATTCTTTCACTCACAGAAAGAAGAAAAAGGAGAATTTGGGGAAAAAGGAGAATACAGAAACGCCTTAAACCAGAGACAACATTGGGGGGGGTGGATCATGCTGTATCATTTTCCCTCATGTTTTGTTTTTTTGGCTCCATTATCAATAACTGTGGTTTTGTCCTTAGCCAAGACACTTAATCCACATTAGATTGAGTTTGGTGTGTGTGTGTGTGTGTGTCTGTCTGTCAGTGTGCCCCAGGGCAGCTGTGGCTACACTATTAGTTTTTTCACTACTGTGTATGGAGTGAATGAATAATCGTATGAATTATTGTTATGTATTATAAAATTAAATTCACTTTTTTTTTTTGTATAGCCCTAAACCACAGTTGTCTTGAAGGACTTCACATAGTTGTCGAGATCAGAGAATCAAATGGTTTGAACATAAATGTTAGTAAATGTCCTTAAATGTCCCTGATCATCACCGTCCTTATCTGCAAGGAACCACTCACAGAAGAAACCTCGGGGGTCCGCAATTAGAGGCGGACTTTGGATCCACAACTCAAATCTTTTAATCCCAAAATGTTGAGTGCGATACAAACGGTTACTGAGCTCGAGGATCCAGAGTCAGGGTGTGGGTTTTATTTCTGATTTGGTTTTATTTTTACATTAGTTCTCTCTCATTTCAGTTTGACTTCCTGTTCTGTTCCCCGGATGATGGTCTACCCCGCCTTCATGTGTTTTACCTGTGTCTGCCTGCGTCTATATGTAACCGGTGGGTTGTTTGTCCCTAATGAGCCGCCGTAGAGGGAATTCCCCCCCAAGCCGGTACGTAGACTTCCGCATTCCATTACATTAGCACTCATATATAAACACACAGCAGACACCCGTACTGACGCTACATCCCTGTGCCACTTGCGCCAATCGTGGTCCCTGGGGCGGGTATTCCTCTCACTGCTGAAGGCCTGGTAGGTGTGTTTGTGCTCCTCATTTTTTTTAGTGAATTCTCAGTTCTCCTTTTTGTGTTTTAGACGCTGGCTCAGACTGCTGCGTGTGTAAAGGAGGCGGCCTGCTATGACGTAGCCGCTCTCTTGTAGTCATACTAGGTAATGCCAGTTTACAAGTAGAGGAGGAATATTTATTACATGTGTTAACTCTTTTTTGTTCTTATAGGCGCTGAGTGCCTTGCAGTTTTTATTTGGGTCTAATTGGCATTTAATTTTGTTTTTGTTGTTTCTTTATTTAATTTACTTATTTACTGTGTTTGTTTGGTGCTTAGTTCATTTTAATATATTGAACCCTGTGATTGGGTACTTGTGCTCATTGTGTGTGCTTTTTCTGCTCAGGGTCTGGTCCGGGCGTGGCTTCTCATGGTGGGGGATTTGGTGATAGAGTTACCCACTGCTGCACCATCACTCCTTTTGAATGCCGTGGTATTTTGCACCTCCCTTCACCACTTGTACATTTTCAGTTTGCCTCTTTTCTTGATTTGGTGTGTGTATGAATGTGTGGCACGGAGCGTAGTGAGTGCTCTATTCCAGCCCCTTAGTCCTCCATCGTGTAGGGCCGCTACTGGCCAGCCCTGAGTGTTGCTTTCTTTCTGGTTAGCATTGGAGCACATATTTTATAATTGGTATTTTTAATGATTACATTTAATACAATGAAATAAAAACATATATTTTCCTATTTCTTAGGTCTCATTTCGCCAAATAAATTGCTCAAAATTGTATAATTTGTGTCTGGTCAATTACTTGTTGCATCCCGCCATTATTCCAGGGCCCTGCGGTCACAATTGGCGTTGTCTGGCAGTGTGGCTGGGATGCAGTAGTGATTGTACTGACTTGGGCGATTATTCTGTATGTTTTGTATTTTTGTTTTGTTTTTTGTGCTTGTCCAATTAGACCCAAATAGAACTGCATTGGTCATCGAGGAAGCCAGCTGGACCTCCACAACGGCAACGGCTCCTACCGTTCTCCTGTACTTTCCTCACCCCACAACAATCATGGCCACTGAACAAGAGCTCAGAGACTTGGTCCAGCAGCTCCAGTCTGAAAATGAACGGCTGCTAGCCGCTTCCAATATGAACTCTGGAGCAGCTGTCCCGAGTTGCTCCAATGACTGTCCAGCCCCCCTATCTAATGTCCATTCCAGCAATGGGGAGTCTATGGAACGCCTGCTGTATATTCCCAGAGAACGCAAGTGCCCGCTCTTCAGGGGGACTTCTGGGATACCCATAGAGGACTGGATAGAAGAAATGAGGGCCACACTGAGGACTAGACGACTGACCACTGTAGATCAAGCATATTTTGTATTTGACCATTTGGAGGGTGAGGCTAAAGATGAGATCAGGTACAGAACAAGAACAGAGAGGGAAGATCCAGAAAGAATTATGTCTATTCTGCGGGAGTTGTATGGCTGTGTACGTTCCTATGTGTCCTTGCAAGAATGTTTTTTTTCCAGAAAGCAACAGGAGGGAGAGTCACTGCATGAGTTTTCGCATGCCTTATGTTGTCTTATGGAGAAAGTCGAGCGTTGTGCTCCCAGGAAAATGGCAGACTCCCACATCCTCTTACGCGACCAGTTTGTTGAGCACGTCCTAGATCCTAACCTGCGCAGGGAACTAAAAAGGTTAGTAAGGGAGAAGCCTGAGTGCACGCTGTTAGAGGTTAGAGCTGAGGCCATAAGGTGGGAACGAGAGGGTAGACCAGATGAGCCACGGGGTAGGAGCTTTTCAGTCCCATCCTTCAGCGCTGTTCATTATTCCAGGGCCCGCCCACCTAGCCTAACGGCAAACTCTGAGTTCACAGAGCTGCGACAGCTTCTAGAAAAGCAACAGGAACAGTTAAATCAACTGACCCAGGGGTTGTTGGCATTGCAGACAGCCCCCCGACCTCCAGTCAGGCGACCTAACACCCTACTGTGCCTCCGCTGTCAAAAACCCGGCCATTTTGCTCGGGAGTGTGATAATGAGCGGTTCATTCCACAGGCTCGGCCTCAGCATGTGGCCACTACCTCTGCTCTTCAGGAGGCGGGAAACTTCAACCCTCTGGTGTAAGGAGCCAAACATCAGAAGGGGAAGGTAACGGCTCACAGATACAAAGGCCAGGCCCACATCGCCCAATTGACCGCCTTATAGCAGCATGTCCGGAGGTAACTGTTAGCTTAGGGGGAGTAACTGCTAAGCTGCTCCTAGACACTGGCTCAATGGTTACCACCTTGCCAGAGAGTTTCTTTAGGCAGAACTTTAAAGGCACCCCTAAATCCTGTAACTGGCTGGAGCTGACTGCAGCTAATGGCTTTGACATCCCTTATGTGGGTTTTATTGAGATGGACGTGACTGTATTTGGCCAGGTTGTACCGAACCGGGGTATTCTGGTTGTTAAGGACCCCCCAGGGACAGGTGAGGTAAGAGGAGTGTTGGGAATGAACATAATAAAAAAATGTTATCAAGTGTTGTTCAGTGAGCATGGCCCTAACCTCTTTGACCTTCCTGAAGTACAGCAGGCATCTGTAGCATTGCAGCAGGCCTTGTATCATTGCCACTACACTGAGACCACAGATTTGCCACCTACGAGCAGTGTGGCTCGAGTGCGAGGTAGGCGTCCTGTCATTATTCCTGGGGGCTCAATGAAATTGATTGCTGCCACATGCTCTGCTCACTTTAGTCAGTCTACAGGTACAGTCTTGATCGAACCGGTGGATAGTGGTCAACCCCTCCCTGAAGGCTTGTTGGTCTCACCTGCAATGGTCACGGTCGAGAAAGGTACAGTTTACATTCCGGTTGTCAATGTAGGGCAAAGAGGGACTGCACTATACCCTCATCACCCTATAGCAACACTAAGCCGAGCAGATGTTATTAGCATGCCAGATGGAATCTCATTCACACAGCCACATAGTGCAGGGGCCACAGTCTATTCCCAGGCCGTCTTATCTGACTCTGTTAGGGGCCAGATTGCATCACTAGACCTCGCGTCACTAACTGATACCGACCGGCAACGTGTATTCTCCCTCTTGCTTGAACATGAAAAGGTCTTTGCGTCATCTGATTTGGACCTAGGCTGCACCTCCTTAATTACCCATGACATTCCACTAAACGACGATGCCCCAATCAGGCAGAGATACAGGCGCATACCCCCATCTGATTATGACGAAGTTAGGGCACACATTCGTCAATTGTTGGACAGCCAAGTCATTCGGGAGAGTTGTAGCCCCTATGCTTCACCGATCGTGCTTGTCCGGAAAAAAGAGGGCAGCTTAAGACTATGTGTGGACTATAGACTCTTGAACAACAAAACTAGGAAAGATGCTTTCCCACTTCCTAGAATTGAAGAGTCCTTAGATGCTCTCTCGGGTGCAAAGTGGTTTTCCACCATAGATTTAGCTAGCGGCTATCATCAAGTGGCAGTAACTGAGGCAGACAAAGCTAAGACCGCCTTCTGCACCCCATTTGGACTGTTTGAGTTCCAGAGGATGCCATTTGGTCTCTGCAATGCTCCTAGTACCTTTCAACGGCTAATGGAGAGGCTGCTAGGGGACCAGAACTGCCAGTCTCTGCTGCTATATTTAGATGACGTCATTGTGTTTTCATCCACTGTGGAGGAGCATCTTGACCGCTTGAGGCTGGTTCTCAGTCGCCTCCAAAAAGAGTCACTCAAGGTGAAACTGGGCAAATGTAGTTTCTTCCAGAACAAAGTGGGGTACTTGGGACATGTCGTGTCGGCAGCTGGGGTATCTACGGACCCAAAGAAAATTTCTGCTGTGGAGAAATGGCCTACCCCAAGCACAGTAGCTGAACTCCGCTCGTTTCTGGGGTTTGCAAGTTATTATAGGCGTTTTGTAGAAAGCTTTGCCAGGCTCGCGGCCCCCCTGCACCGGGTTGTAGCACAACTGGCTGGCAAGAAAAACCGCAGAGGTCGAGGTGTGTCCCTGAATGATGCGTGGACCCCACAGTGTGACTCCAGCTTTGGAGAGCTTAAAGCAAGGTTGGTGTCCTCTCCGGTGCTAGCATATGCAAATTTTAACCTTCCTTTTATCTTAGAAGTGGATGCCAGCCATGAAGGCCTAGGAGCTGTTCTGTCCCAGGAACAAGATGGCAAGACCCGTCCCATTGCATATGCCAGCCGCAGCCTACTCCCAGCCGAAAAGAACTACAGCTCTATGAAACTGGAGTTTCTTGGCATGAAGTGGGCGATGTCAGAGAAATTCCGTGAGTACCTGCTGAGTAACAAATGTGTAGTGTGGACTGACAATAACCCCCTCAGTCATCTGGGAACGGCCAAGCTGGGGGCTACGGAGCAGCGCTGGGTGGCAGAGCTGGCCGTCTTTGACTATGTGGTGAAGTATCGCCCTGGCCGCACCAACCAGAACGCAGACGCCCTCTCCAGGCAACCTCTAACACACCCCCCAGTTTCATCTCGTCCAGGTACACTAATCCCAGGGGAAATCGACAAGGCAGTACGGCCAGAAAGGGTGGCTGCTCAATCCGCCATCTCTGCATTGCCGGAACGAACTCCCGGTGACTTGGTAATCATACAGCAAGCAGATCCTCTTATCTCTCTTGTGCTTCCCTATGTTAAGCAGCAACGAATGCCAAGCCTGACCGAGCGACAAGACAAGGGTCCTGCGTTGCAAGAGTTACTACGCCAGTGGGACCGGCTGCGCACCAGAGACGGACTATTGTACCGGGCTTATCAACGATCAGATGGAGGGGAGGAGGTCCTACAGCTGGTGTTGCCAGAGAGCCTTCGCGCAGAAGTCTTTGAGCAGTTGCATACACATCACGGTCACCAGGGTATTGAGCGCACAACTGAACTGGTACGGCAGAGATGCTACTGGCCTGGTATGCGGTCAACAATCCGTGACTGGTGCCTGCAGTGTGAACGATGCTGTCTGGCCAAGAGCACAGTGCCACGGGTACGCGCTCCAATGGGTCATCTATTGGCCTCTGGCCCAAATGAAGTCCTGGCAATTGATTTTTCGTTTTTAGAACCAGCTCAGGATGGCAGAGAACAAGTGCTAGTGATGACAGACATTTTCTCAAAGTTTACCCAGGTTGTTCCTACCCGGGACCAGCGTGCCGCCACCGTTGCTGGTGTTCTAGTCAATCACTGGTTTTACAAGTTTGGAGTCCCAGCGAGGTTGCATTCAGACCAAGGCCGCAGTTTTGAGAACGCCATCATATATCAACTTTGTGATTTGTATGGCATTAAAAAGTCCAGGACTACGCCCTACCACCCGCAGGGGAACGGGCAGTGCGAACGTTTTAACCGGACTTTGCATGATCTTCTTCGAACCCTTTCGGCTGATCAGAAGCGCCACTGGCCACAATATCTTTCCCAACTCTTGTTTAATTACAATACTACTCCGCATCAGTCAACAGGCTATTCCCCTCACCACCTTATGTTTGGCAGAGAGCCCCTGCTCCCCGTGGACTTCATGTTGGGTAAATTCAATGACCCAATCCCCGGGGAATCCAGCCAGTGGATCAGGGAGCACCAACGACGGATGCAGGTGGTTACAGAGAGTGCTAGGGAGCACATGCGGGCGGCTGCTGAACGACGGAAAGGGAGAGCTGACAGGCAAGCGCAGGAGGAAATCTTCCGGTTGGACAGCATGTTTACCTACAGGACCACTCCCACCGAGGAAGATCAAAAATCCAGGACGCATGGGCCCCAGAAGTATTCCTGGTAGTGAAGCCCCCTGAGCCCGGTGGGGTGGTATATGCTGTGGCCCCGCAAGAGAGACAAACTGAGGTACGCCACGTCCATAGAACCATGCTTAAACCTGTGCTTGCTAGGTGGCAATCTCCCAAAACGAGAAGAGGAACATCCCCTGCGACCACCAACAGCGAACCTGAGGAGGGCCTCTGGCTAGCCAGCGACGCTCCAGGCAGACCGCTCGCAAAGGAACCTTGCATCGGAACTCCGGTGGAAGCAGAGGTGGATCCACCAGTTCAAGAGAACCAGAGTTGCCCAGTGAACTCTGACCCCCCGTCACTTAGGAGGTCCAGTCGAAGGACCGCTGGCCTGCATTCAAATCCATATAATCTGCCAGCTAGATGTAGGGGCAGAGGCAGGGCAAGGGCTATAACCTCCTAGATACAGTGCTGTCCAACCACCTTCACACATTACCGATAAGATTGTGGTATTGTCGGGCCGCCAATTCAAGAGCCCCGGGGTGAATGTAACCGGTGGGTTGTTTGTCCCTAATGAGCCGCCGTAGAGGGAATTCCCCCCCAAGCCGGTACGTAGACTTCCGCATTCCATTACATTAGCACTCATATATAAACACACAGCAGACACCCGTACTGACGCTACATCCCTGTGCCACTTGCGCCAATCGTGGTCCCTGGGGCGGGTATTCCTCTCACTGCTGAAGGCCTGGTAGGTGTGTTTGTGCTCCTCATTTTTTTTAGTGAATTCTCAGTTCTCCTTTTTGTGTTTTAGACGCTGGCTCAGACTGCTGCGTGTGTAAAGGAGGCGGCCTGCTATGACGTAGCCGCTCTCTTGTAGTCATACTAGGTAATGCCAGTTTACAAGTAGAGGAGGAATATTTATTACATGTGTTAACTCTTTTTTGTTCTTATAGGCGCTGAGTGCCTTGCAGTTTTTATTTGGGTCTAATTGGCATTTAATTTTGTTTTTGTTGTTTCTTTATTTAATTTACTTATTTACTGTGTTTGTTTGGTGCTTAGTTCATTTTAATATATTGAACCCTGTGATTGGGTACTTGTGCTCATTGTGTCTTTTTCTGCTCAGGGTCTGGTCCGGGCGTGGCTTCTCATGGTGGGGGATTTGGTGATAGAGTTACCCACTGCTGCACCATCACTCCTTTTGAATGCCGTGGTATTTTGCACCTCCCTTCACCACTTGTACATTTTCAGTTTGCCTCTTTTCTTGATTTGGTGTGTGTATGAATGTGTGGCACGGAGCGTAGTGAGTGCTCTATTCCAGCCCCTTAGTCCTCCATCGTGTAGGGCCGCTACTGGCCAGCCCTGAGTGTTGCTTTCTTTCTGGTTAGCATTGGAGCACATATTTTATAATTGGTATTTTTAATGATTACATTTAATACAATGAAATAAAAACATATATTTTCCTATTTCTTAGGTCTCATTTCGCCAAATAAATTGCTCAAAATTGTATAATTTGTGTCTGGTCAATTACTTGTTGCATCCCACCATTATTCCAGGGCCCTGCGGTCACATATATGTACCTGTGTCTCTGTGTCAATATGTACCTGTGTCTCTGTGTCAATATGTACCTGTGTCTCTCTGTGTCTATATGCACCTATATCTCTGTGTCAATATGCACCTGTGTCTCTGTGTCTAAATGTACCTGTGTCTCTGTGTCTAAATGTACCTGTGTCTCTGTGTCTATATGTACCTGTGTCTCTGTGTCTAAATGTACCTGTGTCTCTGTGTCTAAATGTACCTGTGTCTCTGTGTCTATATGTACCTGTGTCTCTGTGTCTAAATGTACCTGTGTCTCTGTGTCTAAATGTACCTGTGTCTCTGTGTCTAAATGTACCTGTGTCTCTGTGTCTAAATGTACCTGTGTCTCTGTGTCTATATGTACCTGTGTCTCTGTGTCAATATGTACCTGTGTCTCTGTGTCAATATGTACCTGTGTCTCTCTGTGTCTATATGCACCTATATCTCTGTGTCAATATGCACCTGTGTCTCTGTGTCTAAATGTACCTGTGTCTCTGTGTCTAAATGTACCTGTGTCTCTGTGTCTAAATGTACCTGTGTCTCTGTGTCTAAATGTACCTGTGTCTCTGTGTCTATATGTACCTGTGTCTCTGTGTCAATATGTACCTGTGTCTCTCTGTGTCAATATGCACCTGTGTATCTGTGTCTAAATGTACCTGTGTCTCTGTGTCTATATGTACCTGTGTCTCTGTGTCTATATGTACCTGTGTCTCTGTGTCTAAATGTACCTGTGTCTCTGTGTCTAAATGTACCTGTGTCTCTGTGTCTATATGTACCTGTGTCTCTGTGTCAATATGTACCTGTGTCTCTCTGTGTCAATATGCACCTGTGTATCTGTGTCCATATGTACCTGTGTCTCTCTGTGTCAATATGTACCTGTGTACCTGTGTCTAAATGTACCTGTGTCTCTGTGTCTAAATGTACCTGTGTCTCTGTGTCTATATGCACCTATATCTCTGTGTCAATATGCACCTGTGTCTCTGTGTCTAAATGTACCTGTGTCTCTGTGTCTAAATGTACCTGTGTCTCTGTGTCTATATGTACCTGTGTCTCTGTGTCAATATGTACCTGTGTCTCTGTGTCAATATGTACCTGTGTCTCTCTGTGTCTATATGCACCTATATCTCTGTGTCAATATGCACCTGTGTCTCTGTGTCTAAATGTACCTGTGTCTCTGTGTCTAAATGTACCTGTGTCTCTGTGTCTAAATGTACCTGTGTCTCTGTGTCTAAATGTACCTGTGTCTCTGTGTCTATATGTACCTGTGTCTCTGTGTCAATATGTACCTGTGTCTCTCTGTGTCAATATGCACCTGTGTATCTGTGTCTAAATGTACCTGTGTCTCTGTGTCTATATGTACCTGTGTCTCTGTGTCTATATGTACCTGTGTCTCTGTGTCTAAATGTACCTGTGTCTCTGTGTCTAAATGTACCTGTGTCTCTGTGTCTATATGTACCTGTGTCTCTGTGTCAATATGTACCTGTGTCTCTCTGTGTCAATATGCACCTGTGTATCTGTGTCCATATGTACCTGTGTCTCTCTGTGTCAATATGTACCTGTGTACCTGTGTCTAAATGTACCTGTGTCTCTGTGTCTAAATGTACCTGTGTCTCTGTGTCTATATGCACCTATATCTCTGTGTCAATATGCACCTGTGTCTCTGTGTCTAAATGTACCTGTGTCTCTGTGTCTAAATGTACCTGTGTCTCTGTGTCTATATGTACCTGTGTCTCTGTGTCAATATGTACCTGTGTCTCTGTGTCAATATGTACCTGTGTCTCTCTGTGTCTATATGCACCTATATCTCTGTGTCAATATGCACCTGTGTCTCTGTGTCTAAATGTACCTGTGTCTCTGTGTCTAAATGTACCTGTGTCTCTGTGTCTAAATGTACCTGTGTCTCTGTGTCTAAATGTACCTGTGTCTCTGTGTCTATATGTACCTGTGTCTCTGTGTCAATATGTACCTGTGTCTCTCTGTGTCAATATGCACCTGTGTATCTGTGTCTAAATGTACCTGTGTCTCTGTGTCTATATGTACCTGTGTCTCTGTGTCTATATGTACCTGTGTCTCTGTGTCTATATGTACCTGTGTCTCTGTGTCTATATGTACCTGTGTCTCTGTGTCTATATGTACCTGTGTCTCTCTGAGTCTATATGTACCTGTGTCTCTGTGTCTATATGTACCTGTGTCTCTGTGTCTATATGTACCTGTGTCTCTCTGAGTCTATATGTACCTGTGTCTCTGTGTCTATATGTACCTGTGTCTCTGTGTCTATATGTACCTGTGTCTCTCGGTGTCTCTATGTACCTGTGTCTCTGTGTCTCTATATGTACCTGTGTCTCTCTGTGTCTAAATGTACCTGTGTCTCTCCGTGTATATATGTACCTGTGTCTATATTATGTCAGTACTGTATCTCTGTGTCAGTATTCTCTATTTCCTGTATTTTTGGGTCCTCATTCATCATTAAAAAAATGAATTATTGAATTGATGAAGCCATAATCATCACAGATGACGAGTATCGTTTTTTAGTTTCACATTTGAAATACAGAAATAAATAACTTTTGACTGAATTTCACCTGTTGTTCCATTAGTGTGAATCTTATGACCCCGGCTGAACATATTTAAAGGAGCAATACGTAAAAATCTGGCCAAAAGTGGACACACCCTGACTCAGGTTGCCAGATATGTACACGAATCCAGCTGGGACCACAACAGCTGAATAGACAAGAGTTTTGTCAACAACAAATCTATAACAACACCTTTTTCACAAAGATAGAAATCCTGGTTTTATTCCTCGTTTTGTCATTAAAGATTTGAGAATCATAATGAGACCTTTTTTAGTACAGTGGCCACATGGTACTTTACCAGTGAGATTAGCTCCACGCGGTGAGTTCTGGCAACCTGGAACATGGACTTTCTGATTGGTGAAACGGTGCAGGGCGGGACATCGAAAATGAAAAGAATAACAATATTTACAAGCCTTAAATCCAATTTTGAATCAACTTTTATCAGTCCAATTTTATTAATGCCTTTGGACAGATTTGAGTTTTTTAATGATGTCTTGATATGAAAATCTTACAAATTGCTACTTAAACCTGTCTTGCGTACTTTCATTTCCGATTGCTCGCTCGACACGATCTCAGTTGTTTAGCGCGGAGTCAAAGTCAGTGAGAAAAACCAATCTAAAAACCCCCGTCTTCCATTACTCGCGCCAAATGTCAAGTGAAACCAAACGGGGGACGGTGAGGGTAGGATATTCATCATTGTATTTCCTTGTCTAAATGCCGCTGTGATTTGCCTGGTTATGTCATCTCTGGCGGGTCCAGCGGGATAATGGATGGACCCTCGTAAAATGTGACAGTCGCCCGGTCCCAGGAACGGCAGAAAATGGATCCATAAAGATGTACACCTGCTCTGGCGTCAGTCTGCGCGACAAGGACGAAGCAAAGTGTGCGGAAACCGGGTCGGAACAGGGTTTTTTGATGAAATGGAGCTGTAAATTCAACGGTCTGGATTCAAGTCCGAAGGCCAATCACTGTAGAACGCAGCCCATTAGTGCGAGTGGATGTCTTATGGGTAATTGTGCTTGTTTGAGGAGATTTCTAAATGTGTTTTTGAGTCGCTGGCGTTATCCAGAGAACACAGCATTAGTGGTAATAGTTGTTACCTGAGATCTAAGCCATTTAAAATACTCTTTTGTGTAGCCCTGAATCACAACCGCAGTCGTCTTGGAGAACTATACAAAAATAGCACTTAAAACAGAGTCAAAGAGTCCGAACACAGGAAAGGTAATCATCACAAACACATATGAGCCATCGGTCCATAGGTAGCGGGATGACCAATCAATAAACAATACAAGTAAGAAAGTAATGTTTATTTATATAGCGCCTTTCACAGACCAGATCACAAATCTCTTCACAATTAAAACATACAAAAAAAGTACACATACAAGTCAGTTCCAAACAGCAAATATACAGAATAATGTGTGTGCACCATGTGCACTTGTATATTGTAAATAGTAACTGTAACTCTATTTTAAATTTAAATTTATTCTTTAGAAGTGTTTTTTTTTATTCTTATTTTTATTATCTCTTTTTGACTGTTGCACTGAGCCAAAGCAATTTCCTAGTCTGTGACCTCCTGTTACTTACGTGGCAATAAAAATGATTCTGATTCTGATTCTGATAATCACGAACACACGGGTCTATGTACAGGGGGCAAGGGAGCCTGCTTCAAGGACAACTAAACACCAAATCAACTTCTCACAAACTGCATAAATGTTTCTTATAGTGCTCTCTACATGTCCTGGTCATTTTCTTTCACATTTTTGTACAAATCAGATAAAATCTCACTTTTGAGCCTGAAACTGTCTTTGTGGCGCCCTCTCTAGCTATTCTTTGGCACTACATTTGAATTTGGTCCTGGCCTCTCCATTGACTCTGTATTTCTGTGTGACGTCAGTTGGTGTGTGTGACGTCAGTTGGTGTGTGTGACGTGCGTCTGTCTGCGCCAGTGATATAAACCCATTCAACTCTCACACACGCCCCAGCTGCAGGTTGGAGTATTCTGGCGACATCTAGTGGTTTGATATTAAATCACATCAGTTGACCGCCACCACTACTGAGATGATTCTGTGGCTTGGGTTCAGATATGTAGCTTTACAATGATCTTAGTGTGTAAACCAGGCTGGAATGAGACTTTCTGGTCTGTAAACTACTGCTTTAAGCAGCAATGACAACTGTCTGTTTTTATTTGTGTGACATGTGAGCTGTCAATCACAGCCCAGATTACGCCCAACTCTAAGCCCTCCTTCTTGTCCCCTGGTCCTCGGGCAACACCCTTTTTAGAAAAAATGTTCAAATGTTCATGTGGGCGGAGTAAGGCTGAGCACAGGTGTTTAGTCGCTCCTTTTTAACAAAAAGGTCTTGAGGTGTGACTTAAAATTGTCCACTGACTTTCACATGCCCAGAGACTGTAAACTAATGTTATATTATATCTATTTATTGTTCAGGACAGTGCATGTTAATGAACACACCTCTCCAGATCGTAGCCTTGAGCTGATTTGCCTCCGTTGTTCCACAGTTGCACTTACAACCACTCACTCATTTACCCTCAAATACTGTACATGCTTTTAGTGGTCGAGCAAACCGGAGCACAAGGAGGAAACCTACACAGAGACAACATACAAACTCCAAACAGAGAGGTCAGGGGGTGGAATCGAACCAAGGATCTTCTCCCAGTTTTGTACACAGGAGCAGATTCAGTAACTGTTTCACTTAAACACCTGTGCCCAGCCTTACTTCCCCCACATGAAGATTTGAACATTTTCTCTTAAAAGGGCGTTGCCCGAGGACCAGGGGACAAGAAGGGGGGCTTAGAGGTGGGCTATGATTGACAGCTCACCAGTCACAAAAAAAAAAAACAGACAGTTGTCATTGCTGCTTAAAGCAATAGTCTACAGACCAGAAAGTCTCATTCCAGCCTTGTTTACACACTAAGATAATTGTGAAGCTACACACCTGAATCTAATCCACACAATTATCTCAGAATCACTCCTGTAATTTCATTTTAAACCACCAGATGTCGCCAGAATACTCCAACCTGCAGCTGGGGCGTGTGTGAGAGTTGGATGGGTTTATATCACTGGCGCAGACAGACGCACGTCACACACACCAACTGACGTCACACACACCAACTGACGTCACACACACCAACTGACGTCACACAGAAATACAGAGTCAATGGAGAGGCCAGAACCAAATTCAAATGTAGTGCCACCAAAAAATTTAGAGAGGTTTTTTTGGCTCAAAAGTGAGATTTTATCTAATTTGAACAAAAATGTCAAAAAAATGACCAGCATATGTAGAGAGCACTACAATTAACATATTTATGCAGTTTATGAGTAAAAAAACGTTGATTTGATGTTTAGTCGTTCTTTAAGAACAGACAGATTCAGCAAAGGGCGCTGTGTGACATAAACAATAAATACTTTTGAAAGATAATATATACTAAGACAAATTAGTTGTATATCATTGTTCCCTTGATTTCAATGGCCTCTTTACGGATCAAAGAAGCGATTGAACTCAGGAAGCAGAGAAACAGCGTCAACAACCGGGACGAGGGAGCCTTCCTCCTGTCGCACACATGCACAGCTAAACAAAACAGTTCTAACCTGGATTTGAACATCGGCCGCAGAAGACTGTCCCATGTTTACAGCAAAATTGTTCTAGATTTTAGCACCATGAATCTTGAATCTGGTATGTTGTCTCTACATGTTTGGTTTCTTTTCTTTCTTTTTATTTTGTGAATGTGAAGCACTTTTGGCAGCTGTGTGTGAGTCCAACTCTTGTCAGTGGTCGACGCCAGACTCCAGCCGTGCGACCGCATCACCTCTTAACCGACTTTCACTCCAACATTCAATTCCGTCTGTGGAATGACTGGGATTACTGGGCCCTTCATGGTCCGGATTAATTTCTGAAGAGTCTTTTGTTGAGATTTAATGAACGCCGCCATTTTGACCTTCCCAAAGAGAACGCTCTGTGCATTAGACCGGATTTGACGGTGAATGAGTTATCTCCTCTGTGACATCTCGGACCAAAGCGTTGGTGGTTCCAGCTTCTCCAATTACACCCACACACACACACACACTGTCCCGTATGTAAAGAAAGATTTATTCATCTGTGCAATAATGTCAGAACGTGCAATACAGAACCACATGTGTCCACTGTCCAGAGATTTGATACTAGCGTCTTTATTATGCTAAAGCTAGTGATTTGATACTAGCTTCTTTATTATGCTAAAGCTAGTGATTTGATACTAGCGTCTTTATTATGCTAAAGCTAGTGATTTGATACTAGCTTCTTTATTATGCTAAAGCTAGTGATTTGATACTAGCGTCTTTATTATGCTAAAGCTAGTGATTTGATACTAGCTTATTTATTATGCTAAAGCTAGTGATTTGATACTAGCTTATTTATTATGCTAAAGCTAGAGATTTTATGCTAGCTGCTTTATTATGCTAACGTTAGAGTTTTTATACACTTTCTTTATGATGCCAAAGTTGGAGATTTTATTTTATTACTAACAAGTTCATATTTAATCACATACATTTTCCCTTAAGCAAAGGCTGATTTTAACAGATTTTTTCATGTTTGTGTAATCGTGTGTTGTGGATTCTGATCTCGTAAACTCTGTAAACTCCAGAGATTTCCGGAGGCAGCCGGTGACGCAGATGTTCCGGATCGTCGTCCGCTCAGTGACGTTCAGCACTTTATTTTGTAGTAGAGTTTAACCCCCAGTTTTTGGCACCATCGAAAGCCGCTCTTTAGCCCCGTCACACAGTCCATGAGCATATGGTTCCTGCTGGACTTGCTCTGTTTCCAAACCATGAATGCGACTTTAGAAGATCCTTTGGGAATAACATGCTGCCGTTAGGTCAGTTAATACGCAGAAACGAAGTTTCCTATCATAACTATGCAGACGACACTCAGATCTATGTCTCACTGACTGCAGGAGAACATGGACCAGTGGACTCACTCCTTCACTGTATCCAACAGATCAGTGAGTGGATACAAAACAACTTCCTTCAGCTAAACACAAACAAAACTGAAATGATTGTCTTTGGTCCCCAGAAACAAAGAGAGCGTCATCTGTCACCTACAGTCTCTCTCCCTAAAACCTTCAAACAAGGTCAGAAATCTAGGGGTAATACTGGACTCAGACTTAAATTTTAATCGCCACATCAAATCAGTAACATCAGCAGCTTTTTACCATCTAAAAAACATTGCCAGGATCAAAAACATAGTGTCTAAAGCAGACCTGGAGATTCTTATCCATGCATTTGTCTCCAGTAGGTTAGACTACTGCAATGGCCTGCTCACAGGTCTGTCCAAACAGGCTGTAAAACAGCTGCAGTACATTCAAAATGCAGCAGCTCGAGTCCTGACAAGAACCAGGAAGTACGACCACATTAGTCCAGTCCTCAGGTCTCTGCACTGGCTTCCTGTGGCTCAGAGAATAGACTTTAAAACAGCTCTGCTTGTGTACAAGTCTCTCCATGGCCTCGCACCAAAATATGTTAGTGACATGTTAGTCCCATATGAACCAGCCCGGACTCTGAGGAGCACAGGGACTGGACTCCTGTTAGTGCCCAGAGTCAGAACTAAACATGGGGCGGCTGCTTTTCAGATTCATGCTGCTAAAATCTGGAACAATCTTCCTGAAGATGTGAGACAGGCCTCCTCTCTGACAATGTTTAAAACCAGGTTAAAGACAGTTCTGTTTGGCTGTGCATACAACTGAGGGATTTTATATTTTTATCTTTCTTTTTAATGTTCTGTGATTATTTAGGATTTTAATGCTTTCTTATTTTGTTCAGCACTTTGAATTGCCTTGTGTATGAATTGTGCCAGTGTCTCCCAAAGTGGGGTCCGCGGCCCCCTGGTGGGCCGCGAGGGTACTGCAGGGGGGCCGCGGGAGGTCATAAAAAATAATAATAATAATATAATTATTTAATGTTAAATTTATAATGTTTTGTTTGTAATATTAAAATATTTGTGTTCATTATTTGACTTGAATAATCCACTGTAATCATTTTTGTATTACAATGTTTGTAGCAGAGGCTATTTCCCCAAAATAAAATAACCAGAAGAGCCTATTCTTAATGTTGTCTTCTTGGTTATTATTTTGGGGGGCCACGCAGACCCGTCAGATTTTTAAGGGGGCCTCGGTGTTACTGAGTTTGGGAATGGCTGAATTGTGCTATACAAATAAACTTGCCTCGCCTTGCCTTGCCTTTGGGAATCTTGAACTCTTCTCTCCATCTGGGTGTTCTGGTCTTTTTCTTCACCTGCGTCTTTCGAAATCTCCCCGGCAGGAAGTACGAGGGTCTGGGCGTCACCTGCGACTCACAAGAGAGTGACAAAAGTAAGAAAAGTGGAAGTTTGTGAAAAATTGTTCAGTGAAAGAGATCTCACCGTGACGTAGGTGCTCGGGAAGGTCGCGTTCCCTTTGGCCTGAAATGATTCACGAGTGTTATTGTCAACTGGAACTGGAAAGAGGTTTTCCTTGTTATTATTGTCATCGTTGCACTCAGCCTCGGCCCTGAACCAGTGCAGTGATTGTACTTTTACTTGACCACAGATTCAGGCAGAAAACAACTTTTTCTAATTTGACTGGAGGAATTCAGTTATCTTTTCCATTCTCCAGAGAATAAAGAGTCTGTTTTGCAGTTGTGTTTCCAAAGCAACACAATGTGGAGAGACACCTCAGATTGAGCTTCATTCTTCAGGATGGACCTTTGGATTTATTTATCATTCACATAATGATGAGCTTTGCTTTGAGCTGATCATTTTTTAACCTGAAAGTCTTTTTAGCATAGTCCTAAAGGTGAGGAACAGTGTGTCCTGTGTCGTCCGTCTCTTCTCCAGTGTCCAACTTGGAGCGACTGCGCAGGCCCCGAGGAGTTTGATCTGTGTCCCCGAACTTATGAAAGGGACTGGACCAGGATCTCGCTCCTGAAGGTGGTTTAGCCTCCAGTGCGACGAGAGGCCAGTGCACATTCAGCAGAAGTGCCGACTCTTTTGTCTTTGAGGAAAACACGTGGAACTTGGTGAAAACGTTTCTTCAAATTAAACAAAGAAACTTGGAGGAAAGTTTCTTTGTGGAGAATAAGAATGTACAGATGTAGCTTCAGCAAAGCCATGTCTACTTCCTCATTCCTGTCCAATCCTCTCCTCTCCCACCAGATAGACTCCTATCACGTCTGTCTCACCTCACATCACTGTGTTTTAAGTCCTAAAAACAGACTTTGTAACTATATTCACTGATGTTTATGTGAATACTTCTATAACTGTCCTACCTTGACGTCATCGTGTTCTGGGGATAAAACGGCTGAGACGACTTCCACCTTCATGTCTTTCCCCTTGCAGTTCTTGGCGTGGGCAGAGTAGAGCGCCACCCCCAGGAGAAGCAGGATCACTGCAGCTGTCTTCATCTCTGCACTGGTGTCCCGCTGCCCCTGAACGCCTCTTATAGTCAGGCCTGGAGCCTGGGGCTGTTTACTGCACAGACCTCCGCCCCCTGTGCTTTTGGGGAAGGTGTCTGTCTGCATTCTGTCACAGGGTGGAACCAGATCATGGTATTCCTCCTTATTTGTGTTTTTAACTTTTATTTATGTTAAAATCCATGCTCTATACACTTTTATTTACAACATGGAGTCCTTTAATGAACTCCACTGGTCAAAATTGTGTTTTGTCTGGATCTGTAAATCTCAGGTCCCTGTGAAGCTGCAGGGAAACAGACAGGACTTGTGTATGATTCTTTGGGGCCGGAAGTGGACAGGCTGTTTAACTTCATCTTTTGCCTCTATGAATGTTTTTAGGGATAATTACTTTTATTCATGGTTGTATACATTTTTTTTTTGTATGCGCTGGAAACAGCAGCGAGTCCTCAGTGTCTTTGACAATGACAATTGTTTTTTTTCTTGCTTTTTTCTGCCTGAGATGTTGCTGCAGTACAGTGCTCATGGTTTTACACTGGTCCACACCAGAGCAGAGGATTCATGGTCAAAACCAAGCGGATCAGGCGAAAATCCACTGGAGGAATGCTAACTTTTTGAAAAATGCTAATGAAGAATTCAGCATTTTACTTTGGACCAGAGCAGAGAAGATGGTTCATACCAAGCGGCTGCTCTCCCTCTGCTGCTGGGACCTGATTCAAGATGGCGCCTCGTACGGTCGACATGGCTCTTTGCTGCTCTCTTTTTCTTTTGTTTTTACTTTTTAACTGTGCATCTGGCTGTTCCTACACCCGTGAGGAACTTATGAACATCCGACCCACCGTTCCCATGGACCTATTGCCTGTTTTCTTGGCATCTGCGGCTGATTTAGTTCATGTTCTAGCCAAAAAAGTGTGGGCCCGTAAAAGGGGAAAGCGAGGAGGCCTGCTCGTGCGTCTGAGGAGGAGAGGAGCGCACGGCTCTCCCCGGCATTTTTCTCTCCAACGTACGCTCACTGGGCAATAAGATGGACGAACTCAGCCTGCTCATGAGAAGAAACAAGGACTTCGCCACATCCTGTGTCCTCTGCTTCACTGAGACCTGGCTAAATGAGCGGATCCCGGACTGCGCTCTGGAGCTGCAGGGCTTTGGGCTGTTTCGCGCGGATCGCCATTGTGCGCTCTCAGGGAAGAGCAGAGGCGGAGGGCTCTGTTTCTACGTCAATACAAACTGGTGTAACGATGTGACAGTGATCTCCAAGCACTGCTCTCCTGCTCTGGAATATCTTTTCATTCATTGTAAACCATATTACTCCCCGCGGGAAATTGTTTCATTCATTCTTGCCTCTGTTTACATACCGCCATGCGCGGACGCGCGCGAGGCTCAGCGCGCACTCGCAGAGCAAGTACTGTGTATGGAACGCTTATACCCGGACTCTCTGATTATTATCCTGGGGGATTTTAATAAGGGAAACTTGAGCCAGGAATTACCCAAATACAGACAGTTTATCAAATGCCCGACCAGAGAGGAGAACACTCTGGATCACTGTTACACCACCGTGCGCGGAGCTTTTCGCGCTGTTCCCAAGCCAGCCCTCGGCTTCTCAGATCACTCCATGATACATCTGGTTCCTGCTTACAGACAGAGACTAAAGCTCTCGAAACCTGCAGTGAGGAGCTCCAAAGTGTGGTCTGATGAAGCTGTGGAAGAGCTACGCGCATGCATGGAATCTACAGACTGGGACCTTTTCAGAGCTGCCACAGACAGCTTGGATGAATATACGGACACTGTGACGTCATACATCCACTTCTGTGAGGATAGCATCATTCCAACAAGGACCAGGGTCATCTATAACAACGACAAACCCTGGTTCACTGCTAAACTCCGGCAGCTCAGGAAAGCAAAGGAGTCTGCTTTCAGGGAGGGGGACCGCAGCGGCTACAAAGCAGCTAAATATCAGTTCAGGAAAGAACTGAAAGGCAAGGCAAGGCAAGGCAAGTTTATTTATATAGCACAATTCATACACAAGGCAATTCAAAGTGCTGAACAAAACAAGAAAGCATTAAAATCATAAATAATCACAGAACATTAAAAAGAAAGATACAAATATAAAATCCCTCAGTTGTATGCACAGCTAAACAGAACTGTCTTTAACCTGGTTTTAAACATTGTCAGAGAGGAGGCCTGTCTCACATCTCCAGGAAGACTGTTCCAGATTTTAGCAGCATGAATCTGAAAAGCAGCCTCCCCATGTTTAGTTCTGACTCTGGGCACTAACAGGAGTCCAGTCCCTGTGCTCCTCAGAGTCCGGGCTGGTTCATATGGGACTAACATGTCACTAATATATTTTGGTGCGAGGCCATGGAGAGACTTGTACACAAGCAGAGCTGTTTTAAAGTCTATTCTCTGAGCCACAGGAAGCCAGTGCAGAGACCTGAGGACCGGACTAATATGGTCGTACTTCCTGGTTCTAGTCAGGACTCGAGCTGCTGCATTTTGAATGTACTGCAGCTGTTTTACAGCCTGTTTGGACAGACCTGTGAGCAGGCCATTGCAGTAGTCTAACCTACTGGAGACAAATGCATGGATAAGAATCTCCAAGTCTGCTTTAGACACTATGTTTTTGATCCTGGCAATGTTTTTTAGATGGTAAAAAGCTGCTGATGTTACTGATTTGATGTGGCTATTAAAATTTAAGTCTGAGTCCAGTATTACCCCTAGATTTCTGACCTTGTTTGAAGGTTTTAGGGAGAGAGACTGTAGGTGACAGATGACGCTCTCTCTTTGTTTCTGGGGACCAAAGACAATCATTTCAGTTTTGTCTGCGTTTAGCTGAAGGAAGTTGTTTTGCATCCACTCACTGATCTGTTGGATACAGTGAAGGAGTGAGTCCACTGGTCCATGTTCTCCTGCAGTCAGTGAGACATAGATCTGAGTGTCGTCTGCATAGTTATGATAGGAAACTTTGTTTCTGCGTATTAACTGACCTAACGGCAGCATGTAGAGATTGAACAGAAGAGGTCCCAGGATCGACCCCTGTGGGACTCCACAGGTCAGGGCCATATGATCTGAGACACAGTTTCCAATCTCCACAAAGTACTTCCTGTCCTCAAGGTAAGACCTAAACCAACTTAGGGCGGTGCCAGCGACTCCAACCCAGTCCTCTAATCTCTGTAAGAGGATCTCATGGTCGACGGTGTCAAAGGCAGCACTTAGATCTAACAAGATTAAGATTGAGACTTTGCCTGCGTCAGTGTTCAGCCGGATATCGTTTGTAACCTTGACGAGAGCAGTCTCAGTGCTGTGGTGGGGTCTAAAGCCGGACTGAAACATATCAAATGAGTTGTTGATTATAAGAAATCTAGTAAGCTGTAGGTAGACAACTTTTTCAAGGACTTTCCCCATAAATGGCAGATTTGAGATGGGACGATAGTTGTTAAGTACCGTAGCATCGAGACTGCTCTTTTTTAGCAGGGGCCTGATGACTGCAGTTTTCAGGGCCTTTGGGAATATTCCAGAATGAAGGGACATGTTTACTATCTGTGTGAGTGAAGGTAACAGACTGCTCAGAACAGACTTCAGAAATCTAGTGGGTAGTACATCCAAGCTGCATGTGGAGGAGCTCAAACTGGAGATTATCTCTTGGACAGTTTTATCATTTACAGGTGCAAAGTGAGTTAGCTCAGAGAGCCTTTCTGGCTGTTGGATGGTTATCTGTGGATTGGAGACAATGGCGTTTTTGATGCCTTGAACCTTGTCATTGAAAAAAATTAGCAAACTCATTGCATTTACGTTTGGAAGTAAGCTCTAATGGCATTTGAACAGGGACTGGCATTTGAACAAGCAGCCAAGTCCCGGCACAGAGAACGACTACAGGAGCAGTTTGGTAACAACGATACTGCTTCTGTCTGGAGGGGCCTACGGGAGATCACCAACTACAAACCCAAAGCCCCCCCCTGTGCTGATGACCACAAGCTAGCTGACGATCTGAACTTATTTTTCAGTCGCTTTGATGCTGCCCCTGACACCTCTCCCTCCCCCACCCCCCACTACTCTAACGACCCACCCATCAGCCCTGCCCCCAGCCTAACAATAGCCGCTAAAGAGATTAAACAACTCTTCCTGAGGCTGCACCCCCGCAAAGCTCCTGGCCCGGACCACGTGTCTCCGGCCACTCTGAGACACTGCGCCAGTGAGCTTACTCCTGTGTTCACGGACATTTTCAACACCTCTCTGCAGTCCTGCCATGTCCCGGCCTGCTTCAAATCCTCCATCATTGTCCCCGTCCCGAAGAAGCCCAGGATCACAGGACTCAATGACTACAGACCTGTAGCACTTACGTCTGTCGTCATGAAGTCATTTGAACGCCTGGTTCTCTCCCATCTCAAGTCCCTCACCTCCCCCCTCCTGGACCCCCTGCAGTTCGCCTACAGAGCCAACAGATCTGTAGACGACGCCATTAACCTGGCCCTCCACCACATCCTACAGCACCTGGACTCCCCGGGGACCTACGCCAGGGTCCTGTTCGTGGACTTCAGCTCTGCCTTCAACACAATCCTGCCATCCCTGCTCCAGGACAAGCTCTCCCAGCTCAACGTGCCCGATTCCACCTGCAGGTGGATCACTGACTTCCTGACGGACAGGAAGCAGCGAGTGCGTCTGGGGAAGAATGTCTCGGACTCTCGGATTATAAATACAGGAGCCCCACAGGGCTGTGTTCTTTCTCCCCTGCTCTTCTCCCTGTACACCAACCACTGCACCTCCAGCCACGACTCCGTGAAGCTGATCAAGTTCGCGGACGACACCACCCTCATTGGACTCATCTCCAACAACGATGAGTCCGCCTACAGGAGGGAGGTGGACCGGCTGGTGTCCTGGTGCAGTGGTAACAACCTGGAGCTGAACGCCCAGAAGACAGTGGAGATGATTGTGGACTTCAGGAAGAGCACTGTCCCCCCGCCCCCACCCTCCGTGATGGACTCCCCCATCACCTCTGTGGAGTCCTTCCGTTTCCTGGGCACCACCATCACCCAGGACCTCAAGTGGGAGCCGACCATCAGCTCCCTCATCAAGAAGGCCCAGCAGAGGATGTACTTCCTGCGGCAGCTCAGGAAAGCCAAGCTGCCTGCACAGATGTTGGTGCAGTTCTACACGGCCATCATCGAGTCCATCCTCACCTCCTCCATCACCGTGTGGTTCGCTGGAGCCACAGTCAGGGACAAACAGAGACTACAGCGCATTGTGCGCTCTGCAGAGGAAGTGATCGGCCGCAGCCTTCCATCGCTGCAGGACCTGTACGTCGCCCGAGCTCGAGGCCGGGCTGGTCGTATCACAGCCGACCCCTCTCACCCTGCACATGGACTATTCCAACCACTCCCCTCAGGCAGGAGGCTGCGGTCCATCAGGACTAGAACCTCCCGCCACAAGAACAGTTTCTTCCCCTCTGCTGTTGGACTCTTGAACACTTCTTAACCTGTCCCCCCGCCCTTTATAAAGTCACTTTACTGCCCATCATACGTCACTTTACTTCACTGTACTGCTGTCACCTTACATTGTGTGCACCATGTGCACTTGTATATTGTAAATAGTAACTGTAACTCTATTTTAAATTTAAATTTATTCTTTAGAAGTGTTTTTTATTCTTATTTTTATTATCTCTTTTTGACTGTTGCACTGAGCCAAAGCAATTTCCAAGTCTGTGACCTCCCGTTACTTACGTTGGCAATAAAAATGATTCTGATTCTGATTCTGATTCTGAAGGACTGCTTTTTATGATTACGACATTACTACGTTATTACCAAACTTCTCCAGCAAATTGTCTCCATATGTCGTTTTTTATTCAAATTCTTCTCATGGACCTCAGATAAAAGGCCAGATCTGACCTGATGTGTGAATTTGATAATATTACAACCAAAGTGATTTTAAAGTGATATAAAGTCGCTCAAACACTGGACTTTCTCACTTTGCTAAAAACAGATGATCATATTTTCATTTTTTTTTAAACCAACATATTGTAGCATGAGTCTTAATCTCATAATTTTGATCCATCTGCTGCGAATGTATTTGAACAAGGACCCGCTCGAAAACCAGACGCTCATCTTAAGGAGCTCTTCTTGTTAAGAAAGAAATATTAATATAATGTTTTCAGCTTTTGATTTGATTTGATTTGATTTAGGGAAAGCCACTTGAGATGCATAAAACAAACACAATACATATAATACAATACTAACAATTCACATTTGCACATTTAACACACACAAGACAGGTTTTCTCAGATCCCACTCCACCCCTAAAAAATACATAATCATTTTTGTGTGCAATAATCAGATATAAAGTTAAAGGTGCACTTCATTTATCCCTGTAGGGCAATTCTGCATTTGACCCATCCTGATGCCGCTAAGGCTTACATCAGGAGCAGTGGTCGCTAACAGCGCCCAGGAACCCATCTCCAGACCTTGATGCTCAGCTTGGTCAGGACCAGCCTGGCCTTATCCATCCTTACTCTCCGCTCAATAATCATTTCCTGCATGTAACGTCTGGGTCTGGTCCCTGTGTTTGCGATTACGATCGGTTGAATTCCATCCGACCAATCAGCGAGCGTGGGAGGCGGGTGATGTAGTTAGATGTGGGTGGTGTCAAGAGTTTGCGTCGAACGGGCAGGTTTTAGTTCGGCAAATTTGCTAAACATTTGAATGTTTAGCAAATGTAATCACTGGCAAAAAATGTGGCACTACTCCCCACGGGCTCCGTTATCGGCAAAGGAGATGGCTAGGCTAAATGCTAATGACTCACTTGGGCTCATCACATACGTGACGGTAAACTCAGATCAAATCTGCAAAAGGAGTTAACCCCTCCCTCCTGTTAACGGAGCTCAATGGAGCACCTCCAGACTTCAGTACGAAATGCAATTTGTGCTATGGTGTGGTACGACCAGGCTCGGTCAGGACCAGGGCTGGAGGATTTTACCTTGTGTGCCTGTTTTTAGTGGTAGGGGAAACTGGAGCACCTGGAGGGAACCTACGCTGGCACGCGGAGAACATGCAAACTCCTCTTAGAAAGACCCTGTTCCGACCATGATTCGAAACCCAATGTGCCGCTCTATAGTCTATACATACAGCAGCTGGTAAAATAGTACTGCTTTAAATGTACAAACAGGTATTACCAAATAAACTCAGCTTTTCAGAACAATGAGACCAAAGTGTCAGTGCGAGTATTGACACCAGCGCAGTCGTGTCGTTACTTTAGGCGTCGGCTTCAGAGAGATCAGATCGTTTCAGGGCAGAATAGCTGAGGAGTGGAAGAGGCCAGACTTGTGGAACCGGTCAAACTGTGTTGTCCTCAGCCTCAGGACGAACTGTTCCCTCGGCTTTTTCCTCCAAACATTTGTCCGAGCGCTGACTTAGAAATGTGGGTCATGGACGTCTTCACGTCTGAGTCTAGTTTTTAAGATTACAATAACGTGTTCTCTGAATTACATGCAACACATGATTCTACAAACGTTCATAGTTTTGGCATATTTACATAATACACTGCAAAAAGAGATAGGAAAAGAGAGAGTGAGAGAGATAGGAGAGAGAGACAGAGGAGAGAGAGAGAGAGAGAGCGAGAGAGAGAGAGAGAGAGAGAGCGAGAGAGAGGGTGAGGGAGAGGGTGAGGGAGACAGAGGAGAGAGAGTGAGGGAGACAGAGAGAGAGAGAGGGAGACAGAGAGAGAGAGTGAGGGAGACAGAGGAGAGAGAGAGGGAGACAGAGAGAGAGAGAGGGAGGGAGACAAAGGAGAGAGAGAGGAAGGGAGACAGACAGAGAGAGAGGGAGGGAAACAGAGAAAGGAGAGAGAGAGAGGGAGACAGGAGAGGGAGAGACAGAGAGAGGAGAAAAAGGGAGGGAGACAGAGGAGAGAGAGGAAGGGAGACAGAGAGAGAGAGGGAGGGAGACAGAGAAAGGAGAGAGAGAGGGAGACAGAGGAGAGAGACAGAGAGAGGAGAGAGAGGGAGGGAGACAGCGGAGAAAGAGAGGGAGGGAGACAGAGAGAGAGAAAAGACACAGACAGGAGAGAGACAGACAGAGGAGAGAGAGTGAGAGTGAGAGAGACAGGAGAAAGAGATAGAGGGAGGGAGAGAGAGAAAAAATACAGAGGAAGAGAGAGAGACCGTTTTACACCAACCAGCTCAGGGACCACAGGTGTAAATTAGCTCTGCTGCTAAAACCTGCTACATGCATGTCTCCTCTTGGCTGCTCTACACTGTCTCTGTAGAAAATAAAAACCGTAGCGTTGGTCCATGGGGAGCGGGACGACCACCTCCACCTCACCCCCCAGTTTACCCCGGTGACTTTAAAGGACGGTCAGACACAGAGGACACATTTCCCTTCAGAGACAATTACCTTAAGTGTACGTCACCTCCGACAGGCCACAGTCTCTCTACATCAGACTCAATCCTCCACTGCTCTCATTCAGATGCTTGGAATTGATGCTAAAGTTACAGATTTTATTTTAATGTATTTTAGTATAGAGTTTTTGTTCATTTATCTTGCGCCGTGAGCTCCTCTTTGCTTGTTCTGTAACTTTTGACGCGAATGTCCCAACTGTCGTTCAAACACTGGCCTTTCTCACTTTGCTATATTCAATGTTCAAGAGAAAATAAACAGACCATATTTTCATTTTCACACTGTAAAACCAACATACTGTAGCATGAGTCATAATGTATTGACTATTTTTTTTTTTTTTTTTATATCTTTATTTGAATTGTGACAGTGCACATTCATCAACATGTGTTTTTTAACATGTAAATGTGCCAGAGTTAGCCATGTAGGCTAATTTCCATCCGTAGTCCCATGGCAGGTTGATATTAAGACAGATAAAGCATACAACAGGCACACACAGACACACACATACATACCCACACAGAGACACACACCATCACAGAGACATAACAAAACAGGGTATGTAACATGTGGTAAAATATGTAAAATAGATACATTAGCACAGATAAAAGATCAGAGGGACAATACACAAAACACCACAGTCCTCATTCCTACCGTTCTGTAACTGCTGATGCAACACTGACATTTCCCCACTGTGGGACCTATAAAGGATCTCTTCTTCTTCTTCTTAAATCTCCAAATGTAGATAATATCTTTTAACTATTTAGAGTTGGTTTCACTGTTTTCAGATTAGAAATACTGGACAAACCGGTTCTATTTGTATGAATGAGTTAATGACGCCACCCGTTTGTGAAAGCCAGATCCTGTCTGACCTCTGAAACTAAGCAAGGGGAGGCCCTGGTTAGAACTGTGATGGGAGACCTCAGGTGCCACAGTGGGGCGGGTGCGGCTGTAAAGTCCCGAACTGTGGTTGCGTCCTTAGACAAGACTCTTCACTCCCATTAGAATGAGTCTGGTGTGTGTGTGAATGATTGGTGGTGGTGGGAGGGGCTGATGGCACAGACTGGCTGCCCCGCTTCTGTCAGTGTGCCCCAGGACAGCTGTGGCTACAGTAGTAGTTTAGATCCAGATTCAGACTACTCTTCATCCCACCAGGATCTAGTTGTTTGAGCAGCACAGGACATAAAAATGTATAAAAGACATAAAAACACAGATGTCAAGAGGGTAATCGATATATGATACAAACATATGAACATAATACAACAAAACAAGCTCAAACACCAAAGTCTGTAAATTCAACAAGCTACAGAGGCTAATAGCGGTCGGGACAAAAGATTGGAAGTGGCGACTGGTTTAACAACATGGTGCAACATGACTCTAGCTGCGTTTCCATTGAATAATGCGCAAAAACTTTTTCGATACATTTCAAAATTCGAAAAACCTGTAATTCGCAAAAGCGGCCGTTTCCATTAAGACATATTCGAATAAGTATACACTATTTTCGTGCGTTTATTCACTAGTTTCTAGTACGTCAAAATGGCAACAGAAGTAAACAACACTTTGATTTACGTGAGATATATTAATGTCTTGACTTCTGCTGCGGCTCTCATCCTCTCTGACCCCGGGAGAAACTGTGGCTGCTTTGACAGCTCCGCGAACGCGGACCATAGACGCGCGCACAGAACCAGACACGGGTCTTGCCTGTCTCCCCCGTCTCTCCCCATGCCTCTCCCCCGTCTCTCCCCCGTCTCTTCCCCGTCTCTCCCCCGTCTCTCCCCCATGCCTCTCCCACGTATCTCCCAAGTCTCCACACGAAGCGCAGCCAAAACTCACTGAATAAAGCAGCTCGGCTTCCTCCGCTATATCGAAATAAGTGTTTCCATTGCCGTTTTGCGAAAAACATAATTTCGATACGTCCAAAAAACCACCTATTTTAAGCGCATTAACTTTTTATCAAAAAACTGTGGTTTATTCGAAATTTGCGCGTTTCCATTAGACATTTTATGATGCGCAAATTCAAATTTCGAAATTTGATGCTCAATGGAAACGCAGCTATTGTCCTGATGGAAGCGTATCACCGCCGAGTGAAGCGTCTTTGAGTGAAGCGTCTTTGAGCGTCCAATAACACACAACATGAAACTGAAAATATAGCTGCTTTCACGCTATATTTTCTCTCAAAACCAATTGTGGTCTACGACATTGTAAGAAAATCACCTTGAAAGTGTAAAGTCGTGTGTCCGCTGCCAAAGCACGGGTCAATGATAAAGTGCAGTCCCGGTGATTAGCCTTCGGGTCTTTCTGTCAATTAGCCATCATTAGCTTGGACAGGAGGGGTCCTAGCATCGATTTGACGCCACGCTGTTGTGTCGCTGCTGTCAGACCTCACTGTAAGCGCCACACACACACAAACACACACACACACACACACACAGTCCATCACATCCGCAGCCGGAGCATGAGCACCAGGACACAGCTGCAATCACACATGTCAATCCAATGCAATCACCGGGAACAGAAAGACCATTTTGCCGAGTGGAATTTTCCTGAGCAAAGATGGGATTCAAAACATACAGTTGACATGAGAAGCTTTGACAGGACAAGGCAAAAATCGACCAATGGAACAAGATGTACGGTTAAACATGGATCCAGTGCGAATAAATGTGTTTGGACTTGATCCAGACCACAAAGCAAGCACGTTTACCTCATGCAGGTAAAAAAAGTGATAGTGTTTATTTAAAAAAGGTGAATATTTTGGGGCACCACTGTGGCACCCGGTGTTCTCAGAGGTCTCCCATCACAGTATTACCCGGGCTCTTGAACCTGCTTAGCGTCAGAACTGGCTTTCACATGCAGGTAGCACTACAAATAGTATCTAACAACATGATAAATACAGAAAATAAACACATTAAACATAGGTCACACTATTTGACCCTTTGTGCTGAGAGCTGATTGGCTGAGTGAGGGTGGTCCTCTCTTTTTCACTTTCCACCAACACAATCTAGATGGATGGATCGTTTTGTTTTTAATGGCTTGGAAGTGAGAAACCCCATCTTTGAGAATTATTGAAGTTAGTGGCTTCTCACATAGAAATGTTGAGAGAACTTTTACGCTGGGTGATCAAGCTATGCATACATATTAAACATAATAATAAAAAGGCATCAGTTTTATATTTCGCTTTTTCGGACACTTCACATGTCATTATTTTTTCTACTGTAGCCCCAGCTGCCCTGGGGCACACTGACAGAAAGGAGGCAACCAGTCTGTACCATCAGCCCCTCCCACCACCACCAACCATTCACACACACACCAGACTCTTTCTAGAACATTTGGGGGAAGTGTCTTGCCTAAGGACACTACCACAGTTGCACCTGGTGTTCCCAGAGGTCTCCCATCACAGCACTAACCAGCACCTGCCCTGCTTAGCTTCTGAGATGTGGCTTTCACCTGCAGGTATGGCAACATTTTCCAGTCGCATTCCTTTTTCACACTAAGTCACTGACAAAAAACCAGTCTTTGCCAAAAAACTCCCCAATATTCCTACAATTCACCCGTTATAAAACAAAATCAAAACCAATCCAACAAAAATAGTCCTTGCTTCACGCCTTAACATCTTTACCCCTTTGTTCTTTTGTCTTATTTCACAATTACACCTCATTAAAGCACGGTTTGAGTAATGTTATCTGCGATCAGAGTAGCTCTTTCTGGATTTGAAAAGCGTCCGTGGCGTTGGGGCTCTCATGGAAAAGGCCCGGTGGCGGTAGACGGCTGTCGGAGAGAGAGAGAGAGAGAGCCTCTGATTGGACTCACAAATGAAGACTTAGCAGCGAGAGCGAGGTCGTCCCAAAACTCAAATAATTAGGCTGTCTGCACCGAGCTCATTAGCGGGTTTTTCATCCAAACTGCGATGATTCAATGTGTTGGAGACAAGAGCCGAGACATAATTCACCGTGAGACAAAGTGAAAGAGCGTCGGGTTGTGGCTCAAAGTGTTGCACGTGGGAATGTGTGTTTGTTTGCTTGGATCACTGCAGATGTCGTGCCAAAGTGAGTCTTTTATTATAGTTTTTGTCACTTAACGTAGACCTGGTTCAATTTCATGTCAATGTGTTTGTGTATTGCACTAATTCACAACGGCAGTCGTCTCGGAGGACTTTACAAAGTTGTCGATTCACCAACAACAAAACTAAAAGCAATAATAACAAACACATAGGAGCCATTGGTCCACAGGGATTAGGTTGACCAATGTTAATGAATTCAATTAAATTCAATATAGTTTTGCACAGCCCTAGATCAAACCAGTAGCTATCTTGGAGGACTTTACAAATATGTCGATTTGCCAACACAGATCAGAGAATCACACACAAGAAATGCAATGATAAATAAATACAGCCATTCGTCAATAAGGGGCAGAGACAAATGTCCATAAACGAATGTCCTAACATTTCCTCCATCACCACTGTCCTTAGACACTCCTGCATCGTCAAGGAACCACTCAAATTGTGAAAAAAAGTGAGAAACCTCGGGAAGGCCCACATTGAGAGAGGGATATGCTCGCACAGACGCAGGGGCCGTAGATCCAGGACTGAGGCTGCTGTTGTTCCTAGTGTTTGATCCCAACAGAAAGAGGCTTGTAAAAATCAAATATCGTGAACAAAAAATCAGATAAGGCATTATTTATCTTATTAGAAAATGTTATCTTCTGCACACATGTATTGAAGAGCCCTGTGAGTCACTGTTTGACGCTTTGGGCTGATTTTCTGAGTGAAGGTGGTCCTTTCTTTGTACATTTTTTTCTATAGATGGCAGCTTATTCTAACATATGAAAGCTAGCTAATTTTCATATATTTTCTCCTCACAGATATTATCCATGTTCTCTCACACACACACACATACACACATCGTGCCATCTTCCTTTGACTGCGTGGGCATTTTATCATTCCAAAGAGAGTTTCTATTTCAAAGAAGTCCAGCTTTCAACTCCGCTACAAAGCACAGAGAGATTGAAGCCTTATTTACTTTAAGGCTTTATTGTTACCCTTTTGACAGACGCAGACCACAAAGGGGCCTGGGTCCATAATCCCGCTCTCCAGATTTAGCTTTTAGCACCTCGTATCAGTCTGTAAACAACACAACAGCGTAATCGGCCAGGATCGCATCTCTCAACACTGTGTCCAAATGTCATTCTGCCTGAAAGAGACTGTGTCAACGCTGTAGTACGACTGGTGAATTAAATAGGCAGATTAAATAGTTAAAACTACTCATGGTTTTAATAACAAAGAATAACAGTTGCTCACTCCTTTCTTACCTTACCTTATCTATCTTACAGTAACTAATGTTAACAAACAAAAATGCAAAAGAGATGAGTTCTGCGGTCTGACGCCACTCACAACAGAGGACACACTCTAGACCTGCTAATTAAAAATGGTAGTAAATAGTGCAAATATATTAATAGAAATAATTATCAGAAGAGTGTGGCTCAATGGAGGCAGGAGGTTGGAAGTGAGTTATGGTGAAGGGTAAACCAGGTCTTTAAACTTTTAGCGCAATTTAAACAATTAAATTCATGATTGTATAGCCCTCAATTACAACAGTAGACCATTACAACCAGAACGCTGACAGCTTCAAGCATTTATTCGTCAATAGAAGGTGATACCATGTTTCTAATGTTAGAGAAGAAACAAATCTAAGTTGATCCGACTGCACAAGTTCACACAGTAATTGAAAAATACACTTTATCTATAGGTACACACAGGCTCGCCCGCACCCCCCCCCGTAGATGAACTATGTACATTCATTCTTTTTCTATCCCTTTATTAGTCCATTTCTAGGTCGGGGGGTGACAAAGAGAGCTGATCCTCTGGCAGGTGGTGGATCCACAGGAAGATGGCTGCTGCTCCATCAGCGGTGACATGGCCTTGTTCTTTCAGCGGGGGCTTAGGGCAACATGGAGTTCAGTGTCTTGCCCAAGGACACAACAACAGCAGACATAAGTGGGAGCATACATCAGCACTGATGTATGTGCTTATTTGTTACATCATTATTCTGTATATATGTATGTAACATGTTCATACTAAGATTGCTCAAATAAATACAAAAATAAATAAAACTAAAAACAGTTGGGGAAGTATGTACAGTATGCAATAAATCAACATACAGACTACAAATTGGATACTGTCCAGTACATACAAGTAATATACAATACCCGACCATGGGGTATGACACGCACGCACGCAAATGCTGGCACCTAAAGGGTAAAGTAGGGATCCAAACCACCAACCTTCAGTTCAGATTCACAGATTCTACCATCTGAGCTTCTGCCGCCCACAGCCGAGAGTCCAGTCCAGTCCCCGGCGGCGTTGGCGGACCACAGTTTGTGACAAAGACCAGAGACATGAGTCAAGCATGTCTAGTGTTCTGGCTGGAGCCTGCATGTGTTACAGGTCTCCATAGTCCAGCGCTGGAAGGAAAACCAATTATCTCTGAAGTAAAATCTAAAAGCAGCGTGTTTTGATAGAGTCCACATAAGGTTTAAACAACGATGAATCATCAATCAGGAAAAGCCAGGCATTTAAAAGCACATCAAAGCCACTGCTCCACCTCAGACCGTGGTCCGCTGTGTGGGTATATGTTTCCTTTGAGCAAAAAATAACCAGAGATTTGTCTCCGCTTCAGGGATGACAGAAGGCAAACGAGGTAGGCAAAAACAGTGGGAGTGGTGAGGCGGCTGTGGCAGCTGTGGCGCCTGTGGCCTGAGTCAACTGCAGCTGTTTAGAGTCCAGGTCTTGGATTGGTTCTTTATGGAGGATGTTGTATGACTCTGGGGCTGAGGTCTCTTTGGGTTGAATACAAAGAAAGGGAAAAAGCACAATCAACATTAGCCTCGTAAAAAAAGTCAATATGTTGTGTGCCAGATTTTCCGTGGGTCGTCCCTGGATAAATACAGTAAGACGATTGATTAAGAGGCTGTTTATGTTTATAGATCCGTAGAAGTAATGACGATCCGTAAGTGGGCAACTGGAAAGGGGAAAAAGGTGATATATACTGTATATATATAGATCAATAGATAGATGGGTAAACAAAAGAATTCAATCCATATAATTGGTTCCTGGATCTAACACAGTTGACTTCTTTCAATTGTTTTAACGCACATGTATTTTTGGCCTGTCACATCTCTAGTCTCTCTCTGGTCACTATCTTTGGTCTTTCTCACTCTCTGGTTTCTCTCTCGAGTCTCTCTTATCGCTGTCTATAGTCCCTCCCTTTGATCTTTCTTTCTCTGGTCTCTCTCTGTAGTCCCTCTCTTTGGTCTTTCTCTCTCTGGTCTTTCTCTCTGGTCTCTCTCTTTGGTCCTTCTCTCTCTGGTTTCTCTCTTTGGTCTTCCTCTCTGGTCTCCCTCTGGTCTCTCACATGCATGTACTTTGGTCTTGTGGTGCTGCTGCCTTCGCCCTCACGCACATCGCACTCGGGTCTCTCCAGGTCCTGACTTCTCTCGTCAATATTACGTAAGGCTTTTGAATAATGGCTGCGGCTCGACTGTGTTAGCTCGCTCCGGTGCCGCAGCTGCCGTAATGAGAAGAAGGAATAGTTTTAGGGTCACAACAAACCAATTAAAGAGGTCTTCACGCCTGGACGGGTTCAGAGCGGCTTCTGCTCAGGGCTCAGGCTGTTACGCAACGCAGCAGGAAAGAGGAACTTCAAGGAGATATTACAGAGAGTGATGACATCTATGGCCGTTTCGCTAATTGGCGTTTCCATCGTTAGATTTCTCAAAGTCGCAGTTCCATTGGAATCGGAAATGGCTGTTCTTATTTCTAGATATAGCCTAATTTGATTGTATTTGTCTGTGTTAATCATTTCAATTCTTTGTACTACATTCATGTGTACAGCCCTAACTAACTCATCTCGGAGCGGAGGACTTTTCTTGTTGTTGAGGAATCGACAACTTTGTAGAGAATCAAACAGTTCAAACACACAACGTGCAATAACAGGAAACACATAGAAACCATTGGTCCAGAGAAAGAAGGAAATTCTCTATTTAAAGAGCTCCAGAACTTTGCCCCTTGGACAGAGAGACCGCTGTCCTGAGGGGCATTTTCATATCCACTGGAGGAGCCTTGTATGTTGGAGGAACTCTGAGGAGCACAGGGTCTGGACTCCTGCTGGGGCCCAGAATCGGAACTACCATGGGCAGGCAGAATTTTGGATTTATGCAGCTAAAATCTGAAAATTTGAGACAATGTTCAAATCCGGGTTAATAACTGTGCACACAACTGAATGATTTTATACTCATGCTTTTTAAATGTATGTGATTGATTTTGTTTTGTTAATCACTTAAGTTGCCTTATGTATAACCTGTGCTATACAAATAAACTTGCTGTTGCTATTGATCAACATTTAGTTTATATTGATTTATTTACACTATTTTATTTATTTTTACCCTCAAAAGTAATCAATATTGTGGACATTTTCCTGCTTCAATGGAAGAATCTGTTTGGAGCTGTCCGTTGTGCTGAGTCAGACTGGGTCATATACACGTTTTATTTAACCCACTGTTCTGCTCCACTTGGTCAGAACCAGAGCTGTGTAAGGGCTGTTTGACCAATAAGGAGAGTGATGGTGCTGGGCCAGATGACCTCCACAGTCACCGGACCTGAACCCAGTCCAGATGGTTTTGGGGCTGGATCACAGAGTGAAGGGGCCAGCAGTGCAAAGCATCATGGGAACTCCTTCCAGACTGTTGAAGACCATTTCAGGTCCTCTTGAAGCTCATCCAGAGAATGCCAAGAGTGAAGCAGTATCAGAGCAAAAGGTGCTACTTTGAAGAACCAGAATATAAGACATATTATCATTTACTTTTAACTATAAGTAAATACATAATTCCACATTAGTTAATTCATAGTGTTGATGCCTGTGTTGAAATCTACAATTTTCATAATCATGAAAATAAAAAAACGTTTGAAGGTGTGTCCAAACTTTTGGTCTGTGCCGTAGACAACATACAGTGTCTAAGATAAGACATTTTATTGATTTTTAATTTGTCTAATTTAGGGTTTTAGGGATTTATAGGCAGTAGAAAAATTGTACTTTACCTCATGTGTTCTTGAATAATACACCAACTCCAGCACCATGTAAGTCATGTAATCCACACGTAATACAAAATCTCCATACGTTTTTGATGAGGCAAAACTTGGAAAGTCTAAATTTTCTGACTCAGTGTTGCTCAAATTATGATCCCAAAGCGACCAGTGACTGTTGATAACGCCGACTGTGATGCAACGCGAGGCAACCTGAACGCAACGCGGGAAAACAGCCACCAGCGCTCTACAGTACCAGGCTCAGTGAAGGCAACGCGACGGGAACACAGGCATCACACAAGAGCAGTCCAGGCCGGAAATGTAGCTCAAACCGGAGCGATAAGCTAAGCCTGGCTAAAACCATGAACACATCAGACTACGTATTGGTCTAGCCATTAATCTGGAGCTACTAATGTGTAATCAATTCACTGGGTATTGTACCGAACGATTACTGCCTTTAGTGTAAGCAGATTATGAGGAAAGGCGTGTCTGCTGCCCTCTGCTGGATCTGCAAACAAACTGCGAGCTTCTGTCTGTGGAATAGTTCGCAGTTGTAGTCTTGCTGTCGCTCCCCGTTCTGTGATCATGGAAAAATGGTCAGATGTCGGCAGCGATCGCAAATGAAAGTATTGCATCCGTCTATAGAGGTCATGTCATTAACCTTAATATATATTTACCTTTAATCCACGTATTTCTTATTGGATAAACGTTAATGCAATATATTTCTTCTTTAAAAACCCAGTAAGTACACCGTAAATCCATATTTTATAAAAGATGAAGAAAAAAAGACATGCAGTTAAAATCTTTCAGTTGTGTGCACAGAACTTAAGGGTGGGCGATATGGCCTAAAATCCATATTGCGGTATAATTTGGTGTGTGAATTTCAATAGGTCTTTCATATTCTTGCATAAAATAGTCAAGATTTTTATATATTAGAATCTAATATATATATTTTTTAGTTTGAAAATCAGGTGTGTCCAGTCTCCACAAACAAAATCACAAATATTTCAGACAGTATTTAATACATTTTTAGCATATAATATTCCATATTAAAGAGACACCATGCTTTTGAAGTGCAGATTGAACTGAAGACCCTGTGGTTAGCGAGTAGAGCTGCCAACTTGAGAACAGAAAAATAAGGGACACAATTTGGGTGGATCCAGTTGAGCACTTTTTATTCCAAATTTCAATCTACACAGGAATCATGGAATTTAATTATCAGTTTTTAGAACTTCACAAACAAATTCTCAGTAAAAATTGAAATTAAATAAACAGGTGGAACTGGCTGGTTAAGGACTTAATGCATGCTTATTAGTCATAACAAAATATAAAAAGAGACTTCAGTAAAAGCTATTGTTCGTTTACAAAAGCTGGTCTTGTCATTTGTTGACGCTCCCTACGCGCTTTTCTCGGCGCTTGCAGCAATGGATTTCTCTGCATTAAAACAGTGCATTGGATTTAAATGTGATAATTTTGGCACAATCCGTTGTGATGATGCTGCAGGCCACGCTTGTCAACATTAAGCCCATGGATGTGATCTGGGCTAATGCTGCTAGGCTAATGCTGCTAGGCTAATGCTGCTGGGCTAATGCTGCTAGGCTAATGCTGCTAGGCTAATGCTGCTGGGCTAATGCAGCTGGGCTAATGCAGCTGGGCTAATGCTGCTAGGCTAATTCTGCTAGGCTAATGCAGCTGAGCTAATGCAGCTGAGCTAATGCAGCTGAGCTAATGCAGCTGAGCTAATGCTGGTTGTTTTGGTGCTTTCTCCCGGCCTGCCTGTGCTAGCTTTAGCGCAAGTCCCACCAGGGCCCAACAGACTAGCATGGAGGAGGAACTCTGTTGGGCCCCGTGCAATTTGATGACAAAATGAACTATCGCAATATGCTGGTAAAACCAAAATCTTTACCGTTGGCCAAATTAGTATCGCATACCGCTTATACAGTTTATATCGCCCAGCCCTACACAGAAAATAACTTTTTTTTTAACAAAACCTGGAAATGAACATTGTCAGTAGAAGTCTCACATTTTCTAGAACACTGTTGCTTCATAAATCCAGAACACTGTCTCCCCACGTTTAGGCCAGTCCCAATGTGTGTGTTTGACTTGTGCCCAGGGCTGGTGCCGCTTTACTCACAGCACAAAAGCAAAAATTTATCCAACTTCAATTTTCTTCAACCTACAATAAACAAAGAACAGGACTCTTTGCCTGGTCTTCCTCCTCGGCCACGACACCGAGAGGATGTGCCCCTGACGCGATGATGGGACAGACTGTTCATGTTCTAGTTTGTGAATGATGTTGAAAGATTACAAGTTAAATACAACGGCCGACAGTGATTCACTTCAAATATGACGACGGACCAGTTCCGGTGCACATCTTCATTTTCTTTTTAAATTCTTATTCATATCGTAAAGAGTTTTTGAAATGGTATCCAGTGATGCAGCGATCTTCTCCAGCGTGTCTGCGATCCGTTCCTGGTTGTTCAGTTCCACGTCCGACATCAAGCGTGGTGGTGGAGAGGGAGGGGCTCGTGTGGATGTGCTGCTGCAGGAGGGCTCCGTCCATTCTAGTTCTGGTTCTGTTTTGATTTGGCTCTGCAGGACTTCATCGGTGATTTGAGAAAATAAATGAATAAATAAAAATCAAGCCAAGTTTGACACCCCAGTTCAAGACTAAAGCCGTATCTGAGCTTACACACAGTGGTTAACTCCTCCCTTACAGGGCACACGTTTTAAACATAAAAATAAAATATATTCTTCAAATAACACAATAAAACAAATTACCTTCTGATTCATCCATAATAGCAGCGGCCCAGGAAGGGGGGGGCAGCTCTGCATTGATGCCCCGGTTTGTGTCAAGAGTGAATGGTACTCCTAAAAAGTAAGATGGGAATTTTAAATAAACAATTAAATGAAATACATTGGTGATTTTAATTGTTCCCAGAGCCTACCGGAGAGTGGCGTCTCCCCGATGATGGCCCCGATGCGCTGGTCCAGCTCGGACAGGGGGGTCGCCTCTCCGGTCAGTTGCATTTGCCGATGGAACTTTGCAATGTTTTTTTTTGTTTCGCATTTAAGGTCGAACCATTTCTTTTTCACCTCCTCTATTGTGCGCCCCTCTCCTGAATCTGCATCCACTGCTCTCCAGACCTCCTTCCAGGCCTCCTTTTTGTTGGTGTTGTTGCATCCTGCACAGAGGCTGCTGAAGAGGACATCCCTCCTCCTGGTGATCTCCTGCAGTAGAACTTCCAGCTCTGAAGTGCCAAAGTTTTTTTTTCTTTTTACCCGTTTTTCGACGGATTTACTCTTTGCTTTAGGCATGTTTCTCCTTGGTCTGGTGTCTGCACACGGCCCTGCAGTCCCTCTGATGGGCATTAATGACTCACTAGGCAACTTACAGGGAGACAGCATTTATCGATCTAAGAAAACAGCTGCGAACAATTCAGTGGCTTAAGAACGCGTCGATGAATCCCACGAAGGCTCTTCTTAGAAATCTTCTTAAGAACGACTTAAGACGATTCTTAAGAAGATATAGGAGGCCGAGTCCAATGTTTCCCCCTCTTTCTGCTGGGACAAAAAACATGTATTATTCCAGAAAAAAGTGACGTACCCCAGATTTCAACCCTAAAACTTCTAGGTCCTAGGTCTGTGATAAGGCCCAAATCCCCTGCTCCTACGTCTGTGAACAGGCCTCTTTCTTATCCCCTGTGAGTCCGGGCTCTCGCTCCCGTCCGTCTGCACGTCTCCGGCTGCGGCGGGTGTGATGCGCCGTTGAAGGCTCACGGCTCTCGGTAATTAGCCGCGGCGCTGCTCCGCTAATTGGTTTCCGTGTGACTGTAAGCGGAGCTACTGTAACCGCGCCTAAACGCCGGCGGAGGAATGACGGCCGCTAATTGGGAGCGCGGTGACAGACACTTGAGAGGGGGGGGGGGCGCACCTGCTTCCCCTCGCCAACGGTTGCTAAGAAACTGCTTTAAATGTAGCACCCCCCCTCCTCCCTTCCCCCCTCCCCTCCCTATCTCCCCCCACGCCAACTCCTGCGCACACCGACCAAAAGAGGCGCACCCAGGGATTTGCGATATTTTTAGAGTCTTTAAAGACGCCATGTAAACTGCATGTTTGAAAATAAGACGTGGGTGAAGCTGTAGAGGTGGAGCTGCACTGTCAGGCCCACACCGAGGTGACTCCACTGTATCTTTCTGGTCTCCAGGATACAGGACTTTATGTGGGATTAAAAGTGAATTCTGTTTTACTGTTAATTAAGTATTAACAACAATTGCACTAGAATATACAGTATTTGCCTCTTTATTATGCTGCAGTTAGAGATTGTGTTTTATTCTAGTGTATAGAACGTATTTGTAAATATCTAGTGCTGCGTGCTTCTTATTCCTACCGTTCTGTAACGGGTGATGCAAAACTGACATTTCCCCGTGGCGCTGTTACGATGAGGTTGTTATGGTAGTATTGTCTAGTGTGGCTCAATTAGGGACCGATCCGATACTGGTATCGATATCGGCGACGATACCAGAAAAAATACTGGATCGGATATCTGCGTAGAGAGAGGCGCCGTGCTGCCGATCCATTTTCTTTTCTTTTTATTTTTTAATTATATATATATTTTTAATACATACCAGGTACCGCACAATGTCTTAAAATACATTGTGCATAATGTACATATACGTATAAAATGAATTAATTAAAAGTAATTTATCAGATCTGACGTACACGTCACTTCCTCGTGGCGCTCTACAACAACAACAACACAGCATGGAGCGCAGGAAATAATCAGCGTTGTTCACGCGGCGGTAAACCAGCAAAATACAACACGACTAAGCACCACGAGAAACAGCATGGGGAGTTTTTGCATCGAAAGGAGATTACGTGAAAACAACGAGACACAGATGACACTGACGCAGCGTCACAAAAAGCTTTTCAGCAACAACCCCAAAGTGTTGGAGTTCATCATGGGCTCGCAGCCCCATAGACCATTTGGAACCCAGGTACATGCCGTTGCCAAATACATATCTGAAATCCAGTTAAAGCTACGGTACTATTATTTATTTACATTTTCATGCAGCGTGTTTTGTTTGTTGTAAGTGTTTTTTTATTCAAACACAGTTTATATAAGTACATTTATATTCAATAAATGTATAAGGTATAATACAGTGTTGGAATGTTTAATGTGAACATTGAGCAGCTCTTTATAGTTGCAGTATTGCACATATCGGTATCGGCAGAAACCCATAGCTCTGGTATTGGTACCGGTAGTAAAAAAGCTGGATCGGTGCATCTCTAGGCTCAATAACTGAATAAACCAGGCAAAATGAATACAAAGAGAAGGTTCAGCAACATAGAGATCAGATGGAGGCAAGGAGAAATAACAATTCAAATACCAAAGTACTTGGTCCAAATCTCTCAAAGATTCTGGAGAGGTAAGTCTTCTCACTGTAAAAAACAAAACAAAACAAGTTTTTAAGCTCCATAATTGATGTACATGTTTTAAAGCAGAACAGAAGTTTGAGCCCGAGTCTGTGTAAAGTTGGGTGTTTCTCCCCGTGTCTTGTGGGTTTCCTCCATGCGCTCCGGTTTCCACCACCACCCAATAGTATGTACATTGGTAAAACCCCCAGCTCTGGTCGTCCTGACCGACTCTATTGTAAAATGAAATAACATCTAACTTTAGCCTAAAGAAGCAAGTATAAAAGACTGTGTGAGAAAAACATATGCAACATGTTAAATGTTACAGTAACAAAAGAAAATAGATTATAGAATAAGAAGGATAATAATAACAACAGGCTAGAGTCAAGCTCTCTTGGTTCAGCTCGGAGGAAAAATGGGCTGCTCAATGAACCACACACAACAAATAGGATGAGCTCAGTCGTGTTTAGTTATTTTACAGTGAAGTTAGATACGTACAGTATTTACAATTGTGCACAGTTCATTTTGAGTTGATATCCAAGACAAGAGTCCAACGCATATAAGGCATATAAGACGAGTGCCAAGGATAAAGTTCTTGTGAAGGTTTTGTCCACATTCTCATTCACAGACTTTTTGAGTGTGTGTGTGTGTGTAGTGTGTGTGTGTGTAGTGCAGGGGTCTCCAACCTTTTCCAATCGGAGAGCTACTTTCATACAACAGGAGAGGCAGAGAGCTACTCCTTTTATAGTAAGTAATAATAGCAACAATGGAGGACACTTGTAAAATATACTGTTATTACTGTATAAGCCTGTTTTTATTTAAACATTTAATAGATATGTAATGACTTCCAATGTATTCATTGAAGATCATTTGTTAAATTGTAAATCCTTTGGTAGCTACCGAGTCACAGGTTGGATACCCCTGGTGTACTGTGTGTGGGGAGCGGCTGCAGCGCCTTTGACCGCACTAGAAGGTTGTTCAATACAGTCTTTGTCTTCTCCAGACTTCGCTCACCATCCAGAACAGGATCCTGTGTGTACAGAACAGGACCAGACATAAGTGGAACAATCCATAAAGTATCACCAGAACCAAGCAACGAACAATATATCATTATTTACATATTTCATTTCATCATCATGTCATTAAATCATCATTAATACAGGTACCACAATCATTGCAAACAAATGCGACTAATCATATTTAATTTAACAGTGATGGGCAGCAGCAGCAGTAGAAGCAGCAGCAGCAGCAGCAGCAGCAGCAGCAGCAGCAGCAGTAGTAGAAGCAGCAGCAGTAGAAGCAGCAGCAGCAGTAGTAGAAGCAGCAGCAGTAGAAGCAGCAGTAGCAGCAGCAGTAGCAGCAGCAGTAGCAGCAGCAGCAGCAGCAGCAGCAGCAGTAGTAGAAGCAGCAGCAGTAGCAGCAGCAGTAGCACGTGACCCATTCCTCTCTGCAGTGATTGGCTTACTCTTCCTCAGCGCCAAATCCTAGCGCTCTGCTTCTGTTTACTTTCTAAAACTCGGTCAGTGAAGTTCTGTAGATTTAGATTATTGCAGAATAGACATATTGTAGTCTGCAATTTGCAGACTCTACTGTTCCCCTGAGTGGGTCGTGTCCAGTGGATTTGAAGAAGGTCAGGAGCGATCGCTGCTGTTGTTGTTTTCTTTTCCGTGAATAGAAACTGCTGTAGCTCCGTTTATAAATGTAAACAGAGAAGCAATGCTTTGTTTGTGAACGCTCCGGAGCCCGTGTCGCTCTTACTAGGGCAGAAGTTTCTAAACAATGAGCCCACAGCCCTTTGCTCTCCCCCATTCACAGGTGTGAAAGTCCCCACCGAGTTAGAAACCAAAGTTACGCCACAGTAACAATGAATGGGCGTTAGCATGTAGCATGTTAGCTCCGCATGTAAACACCCGGCAGCACTCACCAGTTCGCAGGATGTTTCAGATCACAACAAGCGCAGTCCTTCCACAGTTGGCAAGAAGCGTCTGCAAAGTCCCACACGGCAATACTACTACTACTACTACTACTTCTTCTTCTTCTTCCTCTTCTTCTTATTGTTCAACGGCGGTTTGTAACCAGCTAAAGGTGCATTACCGCCACCTACTGTTCCGGAGTATGGGTAAGACACTGAACTCAGGCTAAATCATGTATACAAAAAAAACATATATGTAATGAAATAAATAAAATGAAATTGACTTTATCTAAAATAACTTTATCTACTCCTATAGCCTTTAGAAATCCCACAGATCTCTAATCTGTGGCCTCCAGTACATTCTGCAGAGTGAACTCCCTATTTCTCAGTTCCATCATCCTACTCTTCAGAACTTCTCTCTCTGCATCATACCCCTTACACTGCGGGATTACATCCTCCTGACATATTTCACAAAGCCTGTATCATGTTTACCTATCATCTGTAATGTTTTATTTAGTGAGCAAACAACAACACTTTGTTCTTCAGATTTGCAGTTTTTAATGTCCATTTCAATTTTATTTTTATTCAACGCTCCTTTAGCCAATTTGTTAACTTTTTAATTTCCACTGATACCTACATGAGCTGGCACCCAAAGAAAGTGGACAATATTACCACTTCAACTTAGTCTGTAAACAGCAATCAAAATATCATATAACACACCCTTTGTAGGCTCGAAAGAACAGATGCAGAGTCAGAACACACTACTACCTGCCTGGTGTTTGAATGCTCGATCCATTTCAGTGCAACCAAAATTGCTGCCATCTCAACTGTATAAACTGCCAGTCCATTTGAGGAACGTTGGTTTATTCCAATACTTTTTGACAGGACCTCTATTCCAAACCCAGTAAATTCATTATCTGAATTTTGTTGCACCATCTGTGAACACAATTAGAGCCCTGCACGGGCCTGTTATCTGGGCCCCAGCCCAGTCCAGCCCGACATGGTTTCTGAATTTTCAGGCCCGAAACTTGTATCAAGCCCAATTATTTACATTTTTTACTCCCATAACAATGTTTTAGCGTAGTATATAGTGCCGCGCAATGATATGAACACAGGCCCGGCCAGAGGGCCGAGTTATACATGGTAGTGATGTGTTGCAACGAGTTCTGTTTGTAGGAGTGAACGGCTGCAGCTGTATGATACACAGCTGTATGATGCCCAGCTGTATGATACACAGCTGTATGATGCCCAGCTGTATGATACACAGCTGTATGATACACAGCTGTATGATGCCCAGCTGTATGATACACAGCTGTATGATGCCCAGCT
Source organism: Knipowitschia caucasica (assembly GCA_964034765.1). Classification (NCBI taxonomy): domain Eukaryota; kingdom Metazoa; phylum Chordata; class Actinopteri; order Gobiiformes; family Gobiidae; genus Knipowitschia; species Knipowitschia caucasica. Next base: position 4,293,003 of record OZ035830.1, read on the forward strand.
GTATGATACACAGCTGTATGATACACAGCTGTATGATGCCCAACTGTATGATACACAGCTGTATGATACCCAGCTGTATGATACACAGCTGTATGATACCCAGCTGTATGATACACAGCTGTATGATACACAGCTGTATGATACCCAGCTGTATGATACACAGCTGTATGATACACAGCTGTATGATGCCCAACTGTATGATACACAGCTGTATGATACCCAGCTGTATGATACACAGCTGTATGATACCCAGCTGTATGATACCCAGCTGTATGATACACAGCTGTATGATACCCAGCTGTATGATACACAGCTGTATGATGCCGTATGATGCCCAGCTGTATGATACACAGCTGTATGATGCCCAGCTGTATGATACACAGCTGTATGATACACAGCTGTATGATACACAGCTGTATGATACCCAGCTGTATGATACACAGCTGTATGATACCCAGCTGTATGATGCCCAACTGTATGATACACAGCTGTATGATACCCAGCTGTATGATACACAGCTGTATGATACACAGCTGTATGATACCCAGCTGTATGATACACAGCTGTATGATACCCAGCTGTATGATACCCAGCTGTATGATACACAGCTGTATGATACCCAGCTGTATGATACACAGCTGTATGATGCCGTATGATGCCCAGCTGTATGATACACAGCTGTATGATGCCCAGCTGTATGATACACAGCTGTATGATACACAGCTGTATGATACACAGCTGTATGATACCCAGCTGTATGATACACAGCTGTATGATACACAGCTGTATGATGCCCAACTGTATGATACACAGCTGTATGATACCCAGCTGTATGATACACAGCTGTATGATACCCAGCTGTATGATACCCAGCTGTATGATACACAGCTGTATGATACCCAGCTGTATGATACACAGCTGTATGATGCCGTATGATGCCCAGCTGTATGATACACAGCTGTATGATGCCCAGCTGTATGATACACAGCTGTGTCGTCAATGACAATACTACACAGAACAACAAACACTACAGCGTGATAAAACGCTAATTCAGTGGGTGCGTTCGTAAATGTAATCTGCCGCTCTGAAAATGTATTAATAAAAGTGCCCAGCTCTAACCTTGCCTGCAAGCTGAATTCTCGCGGTATTTGTGAGTTCACAAACACTCGAGAATACATCTTGTCCCGCTCCCGCTTACACTTTTCGAGTCGAACCACTGGGTGTGCGAGCCAATCACGCGCCAGTCTGGGGGTTTAGGGCGGGATATCCGGGTTTGACGAAAGCAAGAAGTGCCGGGCCGAAGCAAAACAAACATGGCTACGCAGGAGGACGGACGCAAAGTCAGTTTTAGCAGAATCTCCAATTTCTTTTTTGAAAGATGAACAGCGAGAGGCGCTTTGTACATTTCTGGACGGCAACCTTGGTAGGCGGGCACACAGCGTCACTTCGCCCAATCAGCTTCAAGTATTCTGCTGCTTACCCCTCCTTTCCCCGAAAGGATTCTCCAGGAGAAGTCCCAGATTGATATCGCGGAGAACGCGTTAGAGTTCTACACAATCATCAATCTGGCTTTTGCCAGGTTAGCCCGGCTCGTGTCCGAGGTAATTATACGTTCATCGGCCCGAAGCCCAGTCCTCGGGCCCCTCGAGTATTCAGCCAAACTGTGAACATGAAATACTGAGACAAGACCCACTCACCCTTTTATTTTCCTTTTCAGGTCAAGAAGGTACCAGTCCACAGAAGGGGTTGGAAAAATACCCAAATACCCATTGAGGACACATTTTTGACTCAGACACATTACACTCTTTAGCCCACTGATTCCCCACCTTTCCAACATGATCATTCTGACATTTTCTGTATTTCCAACACTCCAAAAGCACCTCTATTGTGGGATGTGAGTCACCATGACATGATCAACCCAGTAGTTCACAGATATTTGCTTCCTTCTGAGGTCTAGAGGCATTTCCCCCATTTCCACCTGAAAGGCATTGCCTGGTGATGTTTTATAATCTCCACAACACACTCTCAGGGCGACTGAAGAACATCCAATCTTTTCAAAACAGAAGGAGCTGCTGAACCGTGTGCCACGCAACCATAGTCAAAGACAGATCTAATTCATCCTTGGTACAGTCTTTTCAAAGCAGAACAGCTTGCTCATCATTCCCTCCCAGCGACACATCTCATAACATAGATTTTTTTTTGCATTTAGTTTCAAAGCTCCATGCTCACTTTTCCAATTTCCCCATCATACAATTTTATATTCAAAGTCTCACTCACTTTCCTTTATAGTGAAGAACATATTTTTTGTTTTTTCAACCGAGAAACTGAACCCCCAGTCAAAACACCGAATACTAGACATCAGCGGCCATCTTTTTAAAACATAAACGTCTAGCCTAAGTCTCGCATAGACGCGGAAATATTGCGAGGATTGCGGAGGGAATGAAAATACTCAAAAAAATCAACCGGGTTACACATATCTTATTTATATATTTATTTAACTTCATTTTGGGCTTCACTCCCCAAGAAGAATGGTCGTCTCTGAGCACACAGCAAAAAATTCTAAAATATGTGGTAAGAGTTGCTTAAATCGAGTGAGTTTTTATCTAAATCTAAGCACATTCTGACTGTGTTAAAACAAGATTCTCCAATGGGACGAAGCCATTTAGTCTTTTTTAAAGAACAGCTGCTTTATTTTCTCATTCCAAGGTAGACATTTCTTGTATCTTTTTGAAACAACATATTTTTTGCCTCATCCCATTGTCAAATCTTGTTTTAAGGCAGTCAGAAGATTAAGATTCCAGATTAAGACACATTTCGGCATATTTTAGCCATTTTTGACTTATTCTTCATCCGTGTTTGCAGCGCGGCCCCCAGAATGCAGCTGTGGTCGTGCAGAATCCCAGCCTCAGGACGAGCTTGGCTGGTAGCAGTGCGTAGGAAGCAGGAGAGTGAGGAGTCACCGGAGATTTAATGACCGCTCCACTGCTCCCTGCTCCTATGGAACTCAGCGGGACACGACTCACAGCAGCAGAGTGTCAGCCTGGGTTTGTGTCCACATCCAGCCGCAGTTGTGCAACACTAGGACCATTTTTTTTTTTGTTTGCATTTGTGTGTCTCCCAGGACACACTTGGAGTTATGACACAGCGGGAAAATCTGCAAATGTGTCCATGTGGCTTTTTTTCTCCAGTTTGGATGATGACAAATCCTGCAGTTTGGGGGAAAGTGTGTGTTTCTGGTTTAGGAGTAACATGTTGAGGAGTTTGAGCAGGTTTCAGATATTCAAGATAAAGTCATTTTTTATGTCCCACAGTGGGGAAATGTCAGTTTTGCATCAGCCGTGACAGAGCAGTAGGAAAGAGGAGCACACAGCGAAAGATAATTGTAAAAGTGAATTAAACAAAATCTCTAACTCTAGCCTAATGTAGAAGCAAGTATATAATCTCAATTTTTAGCATAGTAAGGAAACAAATATAAACTCTCCAACTTTATTATAATGAAGGAGCAAAATGTAAGTACATAATCTCGGATATTAGCATAATAAAGAAGTGCAAGAAATATATAGTTGTATGTAAACATGTAATGCTAATAATAACAGTAATAACAAACACATAGGGTCGCTCTGTGCCAGGGTAGACCCTAGTAGACCTGTGTAGAGTATAGTAGAGTAGACCCTAGGCGACCCGGTAGAGTATAGTAGAGTAGACCCTAGTGGACCTGTGTAGTGTAGAGTATAGTAGAGTAGACCCTAGTAGAGTAGACCCTAGGCGACCCGGTAGAGTATTGTAGAGTAGACCCTAGTAGACCTGTGTAGAGTATAGTAGAGTAGACCCGTGTAGAGTATAGTAGAGTAGACCCTAGTAGACCTGTGTAGAGTATAGTAGAGTAGACCTGTGTAGAGTATAGTGGAGTAGACCCTAGTAGACCTGTGTAGAGTATAGTAGAGTAAACCCGTGTAGAGTATAGTAGTGTAGACCCTAGTAGACCTGTGTAGAGTATAGTAGAGTAGACCCATGTAGAGTATAGTAGAGTAGAGCAGGGCCAAGTAGAGTAGACCTTAGTCGTAAACCAGTGTAGAGTAGACCAGAGTAGAGTAAGGCCGAGTAGAGTACACCTTAGTAGACCCGTGTAGAGACCCGGGTAGAGTAGAGTAGAGTAGAGTAGAGTAGACCTTAGTAGACCCGAGTAGAGTAGAGTAGACCTGTGTAGAGTATAGTAGAGTAGACCCTAGTGGACCTGTATAGAGTAGAGTAGAGTAAACCCGAGTAGACCCGAGTAGAGTCGAGTGGGGCCTGGTAGGGCTGGTGGAAACAGGGCTATAGATTAAATAACACATTATGTCTTCTTCAAACTTACTCGATTCTCTCTTCTCTGGAGCAGATCAACTTTGAAGACATCAGCAATAAAAAAAACATCTGATTCTGTCAAGTTTAAGTGGCTCATTAGTGTCTGCGGTGGAAGCGGAATGGGATTTTTGGAGGGCGAAAGGTGTTTTGGAAAGCAATTAAACGCAGCACGGACTTTTTGATGAGCTGCTCTGGCCGAGGAGTCGCTAATCAACGCATCCTCAGCCTCCCAGAACCTTCCGGAGCAAATGGACTATTATTATTCAAATGTTTCAGTTCATTTAAAACATCTCATATTACTCTCATTTAATTGGGGGAAAACTTTGAGCCTGGAAGTATAAATAGGTTCTTCTTCAGGCCACGGTTGCTTCGCAGACTTGGAGCTTGTTACAGGAGTTAAATTTGGCTTCTTCTGGAGCCAAATTCAATCCGTCCGTGGGAGAGGATCCTTCACTCAATGCGGGTCTTCAGGAGGTTTCTTGCTTTTCCTCACTTTCTCATTTCCACTGGGTTTTTAGAGTTGTTCCTTGCCAATGATCCAGGACACTCCACATTCAAAGACATTTATGGACATTGGTCTCTGTCCCTTAATGGACCAATGTGTTTTTTTAATCATGGCGTCGCTTGTGTTTAACTCTTTGACTCTCTGATCTGTGTTGGCAAATCAACAGCTTTGTAGTGTCCTCCGTGACTTAAATTTAGGGCCGCGCCGGTCTAATTCTTTCAGAAAAAAAACAGGGAAGAAAGGCCGCGGTAAAGTGGTTTCCCTATTATGCCGTTACCTAAGGTAAACGTAGAACGGGAAGCTGGGGGGGATGAGTGGATACACATTCATATACAAATTTAAGATTTGCAACTACTTTCACTGCGCACTTGTTCACTCATTCATTCATTCATGAACGATGATTAGTTTTAAACATAGCATTTTGGTTGCTCATCCACGCGGCTTCCTGTTCCACGTTTACCGTAAGTAACAGCAAAAAGGGGCAACCAGCTGTGAGATTTCATAACACTTAGAAGCAACTTTTGTTAAAGTTAAACTCATCATTCTATCAATGTGCAGAAGCCTGTACTTTTCCCTTGTTCCCTTGTTCTTCTTCAGGTGGCGGAAGGATGCGGGCATTGTCTGTAACATCTACAGAACAGAAGACTTTTTTTTTTTACACAAAAATGTGTGTAAACTGGAAAACCTCAAGAGAATGCATCTGGATCAGCACTTGGACTATCTGCACAGCCCCTGATTCCAGTCAGGCTGTGAGCTGCTGAGACATGGACAATACCATCGTCCTCTTTTGCATGGACATAGATAAGACAAGAGTTCCTTTATTCGTCCCACAGTGGGGAAATTTCGATGTTGCATCGCACATATAGGACAGTAGTAAGTGCACGCAGGGATCACACACAATATATACAAATAAGTAGTAGCTATGTTTCTTAGCTAACATAACTAGCTGTAGATGCTGAAAATGCTTCAATACCAGTCAAAAAATATATATGTAGTAGTGCAGTTATATACTGTACAGTTAAATAGTGCAGGATAAAAAGTATATAAGTAAAGTGACATTGTTCTGTGACATTCTGAAGTTGCAGTATTGCACATTGCACATGATTTAAGAATTTACCTAATTACATATGAATGAAATTTACAGGCTCAGCAGTTCTTATTGTACAGTCTGACAGCAGCAGGAAGGAAAGACCTACGGAACCTCTCCTTCACACAGCGAGGGTGAATTAGTCTGTCACTGAAGCTGCTCTCCAGAGCAGAGAGAGTGTCCTGCAGGGGGTGACAGTCATGGCCCAGGATAGATGTTAGTTTGCTCAGGACCCTCCTGTCCCCCACCTGCTGCACTGTGTCCAGGGAACAGCCCAGGACTGAGCTGGACTTCCTGATGACATTGTCCAGCTTCTTCCTGTCCCTCTCTGTGATGCTGCTGTTCCAGCAGACCACACCGTACAAGAGGCTGATGCCACCACAGAGTCATAGAAGGTATTCAGGAGTGGCCCCTGCACTCCAAAAGAACTAAGCCTCCTCAGCAGGTAGAGGCGACTCTGGCCCTTCTTGAAGAGGGCGTCTGTGTTATGAGTCCAGTCCAGTTTGTGGTTAAGATGAGCACCCAGGTACTTGTAAGAGTCCACTCTCTCGATGTCCTTTCCCTGGATGTTCACTGGAGCTGGAGCGGCAGAGTGGCGTCTACGGAAATCCACCACCATCTCCTTGGTCTTCCTCGCGTTGATGAGGAGGTGGTTCCACATCATTTGGAACAATTGGCTTTCTGAATTTGGACACAATTTGGACTGAATTGAATTGCTGAATCTGGACACTGAAGCTGAAACGTGTGATTGAAAGACACGTCACAGAAGAATTGATGGCTTGACACAACAAATGCAGACTGAAGAAACCAACACGGAGAAGTGGGAGAGACTGTTTTCAAAGCAATATCTGGAACTATCGACTGATGAAGTTTGGTATTTTGCTGAAGATTGTTGACAAGTTTTATGAAAGATCTGAAAATGTTTTCTGAGTTTTCTGAGTTTTTGAAGTATTCCGAGTTCTGAGTTTTTTGAAGTACCGAGTTTAAGTATTGAGTTATGATGTTATGTTGCTGTTTATCGATCCCGATGGTCACACATGAATGTATGACCAGAGGGGGGAATGTGAGATTTCATAACACTTTGAAGCAACTTTTGTTAAAGTTAAACTCATCATTCTATCAATGTGCAGAAGCCAGTACTTTTCCCTTGTTGTGTCTATCTGAAGGCCAAGCTACATGGCACTGTGGAAGCTGCTGATTGGAGGTCTCCATGCCTCCGCTCTGTATAATACACTTGCATTCTGTTGTTCGTGTTGTTCGTGCTGTCTCTACCATCGACAATAAAACATGTCTTCTGTCTGAATTTAAGACACGATCCCAGACAATGTCATCTTCTTCACAGCTTTTAAAAGGCCCACTTTCCCGCATCGGCGAAATCCCGGGCCACTTAACCGCCGTGAAAAACAAAAATTGATTTTCACCAAAGATCCTTCTTGAGTGATGGATCCCGGGTTTTCTATGAAGTAAGAATAAATATCTCCGAGTCCCAGAGCAGATTGGGAAGCTCATCCAGAGAATGCCAAGAGTGAAGCAGTATCAGAGCAAAAGATGCTACTTTGAAGAACCAGAATATAAAACATATATTTCAGTTGTTTCATACTTTTTTTTTTTTTTTTAAGTATGTACATAATTCCACATGAGTTAATTCATAGGTTTGATACATTTGGGGGGAGAATCTACAATTTTCATGAAAATAAAAAAAAAACTCTTTGAATGGGAAGGTGTGTCCAAACTTTTGGTCTGCACTTTACGTTTAATTTAATTCAAAATAAAGGAAGGTTGCTCATCAACGTTTCTTCAACGTTTCATTCTTACAGTAGGAAGAATAGCCAAACGAAATGAAAGTTCACCTGCGAGTTGGAGAGTTATAACCTGTGAGAGTGGTTAGACCCCCCTGATCCTGAAGCTAACTCATTAACACATCTATTGTCTGCTGAGATTGTTGTGGTGGGGTGCAGGTCTAACCATCCTGCTAGGGCTAACGATCCTAACTCATTAGCATGTCACTGACCTTTCTCTGTCTGGGCATTATTTTCCGGACGTCGTCATAGATGCGAGGCAAAACAAATCTTCACCTCGTCTCCTCTATTTAGAGATGGTTTGTTTTTCCACAAAAAAATGGCTTCTTTCACCCCAATCTCATTAAATGTTTGTCCTGAGCCAGAAATGTAACCCCTGTGGCATTCACAGTGTGGTTGGTGGCCTTAAGATGGAGATCTAGAGCTGTGAGTAAATCTCTGAGGGCAATTTTGATACATGTATTTTTGTAATGCCCCTAAATGACTATGGTAGTGTAGAGATTTAATAACACTTTGAAGCAACTTTTGTTAAAGTTAAACTCATCATTCTATCAATGTGCAGAAGCCAGTACTTTTCCCTTGTTTTGTCTATCTGAAGGCCAAGCTACATGGCACCGTGGCAGCTGCTGATTGGAGGTCTCCATGCCTCCGCTCTGTATAATACACTTGCATTCTGTTGTTCGTGTTGTTCGTGCTGTCTCTACCATCGACAATAAAACATGTCTTCTGTCTGAATGAAAGACGCGATCCCAGACTATGTCATCCAGTAGTTATCTCCGAGGACTTTACAAAACCGTTGATTCGCCAACACAGAGTAGAGCCAATGGTCCACAAGGTCCTAAAAAATTAATCAAGTCCATACATGTGGTGTGTCCTGGGTCCTAACCACTGTCCTTAGACCCGCCTGCCTCTGCAAAGAACAACTCTAAAAACCCAGTGGTACAAACCCTGACTCTTACCGTAAACCATTTGCGTCCAAAATTTCCCCTGGAACCCGTCACTTCTTCTTCTCCTCCACTCGCTCGCCCCATGCTCCGGCCTGTTATTGGCCTCCGAAGACACATCTGCATCAGTCTGATTAATGGGAGCGCCGTCACGAACAGTTGGCCCGCTTTAGCACGCACACATCCCCCGGCTGATTGGGATTTTATGAAACTCACTCCGGCTCATCCCTCACTCCGTAACGCTGTTTAAACGCTAAGATCCGTGCACGCTAATTGTGTGTCGCGGCATATGCAAAATGTATGCGTCCGTTCCCGGGTGCCTGTGTTAGAATGGAGGTAATTGGACTTTTGGGAAAGGGGGGGAGGGGTAAGGGGGGTCCTGGATGGATCATTTTGACGCTTCTCGTACAATAAGTCGACCGGATTGATGTCCGCGGGTGTTCTCCTCCGGCAGCGAGGCGTAAACAGATGCCGAGGATTCTACTTCGCTCACAGCTCAAACGAGGCAATATTGTTGTGCTAATGTCATTAACTTTGTGCTGAATTAATATCGTTGTGTTTGAGCGGTTTTGGGAGATGGCAGCGGTTCAGGAGAGGCTTCCAAACACTCGAATCTCGCTTCAGAGAATTGGGTGAAGATTGGGGAAAGTGTTGGATGCAATAAAAGAGAAGGTGTTTTTGTGTTTGTAAACAGTGGAGGAAGTTTGGTTACTACTCACCATGTTCAGTTTGGAGAAATGTATGGACTATTAATATTTATGGACATTTGTCTCTGCCCTGTTTGGACTAATGGATCTATGTGATTTCTATCATTGCATTTTTTGTGTTTGAACTGATTGTTCTCTGATCTGTGTTGGTGAATCGAGGGTTTTGAAAACTCCTCTGGGATAACCACTGTTGTGATTTAGGGATATACAAGAATTAGCTGAATGGAATCAAAATGGCATCCATCTTTTTTTTTTTAGGGCTGGGCGATAAAATGATAACGATATATATCGCGATAGACACGTGTTCGATATTAATTGAAAACAAGGCTGATAGAATGTTCCATAGTTCAACTTCGCTCCTTTAGAAAAAACAGGAAGAAAACACAGGAAGTAAAAGCAAAGGAAGGTTTCTCACCCATCATCTGTACTTCTTAGCAAGTTTTCTCGACGTTTCGTCCTCAAACTAGCGGACTTCTTCAGGGAATGAAATCCCTTTGTATTTCAAACCTTTCAACACGTTCAGACAGAAATTAGTGCATCCCAAAGACAAAACACCCAGACACAAACAGAGCAATGTGGTGTATTCAATTAAATGTAGTTAAGAGGAGTGCACTGACCAATATATTGGAGAAACCAAACAAACTCTACAGAAACGACTTTACCAACATCGTAGAGAAAACTCTAGTGGGCCACAGTCGGCTGTTCATCTCCACCTCAAGGCCTCCAACCACACGGTGGATGACACAGAGGTTAAAATTCTGGCTCGGGAGAAGAATTGGTTTGAGAGAGGAGTGAAAGAAGCCATTTTTGTGAGGAAACAAAAACCTTCTCTTAACAGAGGAGGAGGTTTAAGATTTGTTTTGCCTCGCATCTATGACGACATCCTAAAAACAACGCCCTAACTTGGGACAAGGTCAGTGACATGCTAATGAGTTAGGAGGGGTGAGACCTGCACTCCACTTGAGCATCCCAGCAGACAATAGGTCTGTGACATGCTAAGGAGTTAGGGTCGTTAGCCTCAGCAGGGTCGTTAGACCTGCTCCCTTCTACATCAAGCAGACCTGAGATTGTTTATGAGTTAGTATCAGGATTAGGGTGTGGCTAACCACACCCATAGGTTATAAATCTCCAACGCGCGGTCCGAGAATTCATTCCCTGAAGAAGTCCGCTAGTTTGAGGACGAAACATCGGGAAAACTTGCTAAGAAGTACAGATGATGGGTGAGAACCCTTCCTTTGCTTTGACTAATCCCTGTACGACTGAGAGCTTACACAAACTCACAGGAAGTAAAGCCGAGTGAGAAGCATTCTGGGGATGTAGGTAGAGGCTTCTAGCGTCCATGGATGCGTAGCGTCCATGGATCTAAAGATCGTGTTTCAGTGCCGTGTCTATGGTTATGCACATCCGTGCGAGGAACAGCATAGCAAAAGAAAGCTAATCATTTTTCCGGAGCCCTCACGGGGACACAAGACACTCGAAAACAGCCAAAACAGGAGCTAAACCAGGACTAAACCAGGACTAACAATGGGGGACACTGTGCTTGTCAACATATTCTTCCAGCCCCATTCCTCAGTGACTGTAAACAAGGGCTGCTAATGTGTGTTAGCCCACACGACAAATGTATTTATTTAGGTTTAAAAACAAAACAAAAAAACAATCAATATACAGTATATCGTTATCGACCGATGTGAATTACATATAATGTGATATAGTTTTCAGCCATATCGCCCAGCCCTAATTTGTTTTATGCTTAAATTAGAAGTAGCCAACTGACAATCATCTTCAATATTTAGCTGAACTTCCAAGACTGCGACATATGTTTTATGTGTTTTAAATATTAGATTTGGTTGTAACTCTGCAAGAAGTATTTCTATGAATCTACAGCCTGTTAATCCGTGGGCCGTGGATCCCTCGTTCAATATGGAACTATCTGAGGTTTCTTACTTTTTCCCACTGGGTTGGGAAGTGGGGCTTTTGGTAATGAATTGAGTATTGTTAGGGCAGTGAGTTGGACCCCAAAGCAAAGACGGAGACTGAGCGCAATTCAAAAACTGGATTTACTTTACAAAAACAAGAGCAAAAACATATAGACTGGCAGGAGAGACAGGGAGCTGGACGGTCACAAAAAGGCAGACGTGAACACAGGACACACAAAAATGTAAGTAAAAAATACAAAAGAACAAACTCGCACTGACTTGGGACATTGAATAATCTGACGGAGAAGTGAGGTCTGCACCAGAGTCTTAAGCAGATCCGATACTACATATGGGACCGGTGTGAGTCTCACAGATGCAGAGCCGGCCACGCCCCGGTCACACACATGCCCTCGAAAACAGAAAGGGAAGAGGGAGACAGAGCAAAAATACAAACCCAACGAGTATTTTGTTCCCAACTAAGCAAAACTCAATTCATTTCATTGCAATTCGATGTATTCTTGTATCACCTTAACAATAGTAGTTATACCGGAGGACTTTACAAAACCGTTGAATTCTCCAACACTGATCAGAGAATCAAACACAAGAAATAAAACAGAAACACATTGGTTTAGTGTTGATGAATGTCCACAAATGTATTATTAATATTAGTAGTAGTAGTAGTAGTATTAGTATTATTATAATCATTGTAGATGTATTCATATATAGTACATATTTATTGAATTGTATGTATGTTTGTATTCCACTTTTATTGTTTCCCAGTGCTCTTCCTGGGTCACTTCAGCATGAACCGTGCTTTAAAAATAAATTTGCCTCGAAGGACAATGCCCAAATTTAGCCCAATGCTACTAAAGTTACTGAACTGGATCTTGGCAAAACTTTAAGGAAATAAACGTGTTTGAAAAGTGCCATGACTTTTACATTTAACTTAAAAAAAAAAAAAAAAAAAATCATAGCTTGTTCTGCAGATTTCTAAAACAAGAATCAAATGAAACCAAAGTCTGTAAAAGTGAAAGATAAACCAAAGAACTAAAGCAGCACTTTGTTACAGAAGCAGTGATTTAGAATTCAGCCATTTTCTGCCGCAGAGACAAATTGAACTCTGCTTGGGTAATTTTTAACCAGAAACCCTTCGCTTCCACAGTCTCAGTGGGCCTTTTGCTTCTAAACAACAACAATTAGTCCAAATGACTTTCCAAGAGGTTGATAAATGCGGAGACATCAGTAAAATGCTTTAGCCTCTGCTGCGTGATCCGGCTCCAAACAAGAGTGGAAAATTACAAATACTCAAGTTACCGCTGAATTAGATCATTTGTATTGTGAGTAGATCGATAAAGGAGGCATTCTATGGAAATCTTACATCTGAATATGTATCGTGTTGTGTAATTCTATTCTTTCCGTATCATTTATCATTTCAACTTTAGAAATATCAAAACTGTCCATCCATCCGTCCATTTTCTTCCACTTTACCCAATTCCAGGTCTCGGAGGCAGCCACACACCCTTCTTGAGGAGAATCCTGAGGCGTTGGCGTTCCCAGGCCAGCTGAGAGACGCAGTCCTGGGTCAGCTGGTTTCTCAGGATTTGCTAGTTTTCATCAAATATATTATCTTTGCATTTGTTGATGAACCTCCAAGAGAAACATCAGGTAATATATACAGTGGGGCAAAATAGTATTTAGTCAGCCACCGATTGTGCGAGTTCTCCCACTTAAAATAATGACAGAGGTCTGTAATTTTCATCATAGGTTCACTTCAACTGTGAGAGACAGAATGTGAGAAAAAGGAATTCACATTGTAGGGTTTTTAAATTATTATTATTTGTAAACTAGAAACTTGCAATGGCTGAAGCCATTGCGATTGACTGCGGAACAGATCTAATGTGGAAATCTGCTAAAAAAAATCCTTGAAATCCTTTAAAAAGCCTTGAAACTGTTAAAATACTTGATAGATATTTGAAACTCCTGAAGTCCTTGAAATTGTTGAAACCTTTAAACTCCTGAAATCCTTGAAACTGTTGAAACATTGAAACTCCTGAAATCCTTGAAACTTTTTTAAACCTGGAAACTGTTGAAAGTGTGGAAACTCCTGAAATCCTTGAACCTCCTGATATCCTTGAAACTGGTTAAATTCTTAAACAGCTGAAATCCTTGAAACTACTGAATGTATTGAAAGTGTCCTTGAAACTGAAAAATCCCCTCACCGCTGAAACAATTTGGTTCCTGTAACTAAGGAAACCTGGTCTGTGGTCATTATCTGGTGGTGGTCTGAGTCTTCGTTTGGGTCTTGGTCTGGTGGTATAATGCAACCTATTAGGTTGCATTATACATGAAAAAACCCTATTAAGTTGCATTATACTGGTTTACATGAAAACATGAAAAAAACCCTATTAAGTTGCATTATACTGGTTAACATGAAAAAAACCCTATTAAGTTGCATTATACTGGTTTACATGGAAAAATCCCTATTAAGTTGCATAATACTGGTTTACATGGAAAAATCCCCATTAAGTTGCATTATACTGGTTTACATGAAAAAAACCCTATTAAGTTGCATTATACTGGTTTACATGGAAAAACCCCTATTAAGTTGCATTATACTGGTTTACATGTAAAAACCCCTATTAAGTTGCATTATACTGGTTTACATGAAAAAAACCCTATTAAGTTGCATTATACTGGTTTACATGGAAAAACCCCTATTAAGTTGCATTATACTGGTTTACATGTAAAAACCCCTATTAAGTTGCATTATACTGGTTTACATGGAAAAATCCCTATTAAGTTGCATTATACTGGTTTACATGAAAAAACCCTATTAAGTTGCATTATACTGGTTTACATGGAAAAATCCCTATTAAGTTGCATTATACTGGTTTACATGAAAAAAACCCTATTAAGTTGCATTATACTGGTTTACATGGAAAAATCCCTATTAAGTTGCATAATACTGGTTTACATGGAAAAATCCCCATTAAGTTGCATTATACTGGTTTACATGGAAAAATCCCTATTAAGTTGCATTATACTGGTTTACATGGAAAAATCCCTATTAAGTTGCATAATACTGGTTTACATGGAAAAATCCCCATTAAGTGGCATTATACTGGTTTACATGGAAAAATCCCCATTAAGTTGCATTATACTGGTTTACATGGAAAAATCCCTATTAAGTTGCATTGTACTGGTTTACATGGAAAAAACCCTATTAAGTTGCATTATACTGGTTTACATGGAAAAAACCCTATTAAGTTGCATTATACTGGTTTACATGTAAAAACCCCTATTAAGTTGCATTATACTGGTTTACATGGAAAAATCCCCATTAAGTTGCATTATACTGGTTTACATGAAAAAAAACCCTATTAAGTTGCATTATACTGGTTTACATGAAAAAACCCTATTAAGTTGCATTATACTGGTTTACATGGAAAAATCCCTATTAAGTTGCATTATACTGGTTTACATGGAAAAATCCCTATTAGGTTGCATGATTACACTGAAGTCCTTGAAACTGCTGAAGTCCTTGAAACTGCTGAAGTCCTTGAAACTGCTGAAGTCCTTGAAACTGCTGAAGTCCTTGAAACTGTTGAAGTCCTTGAAACTCTTGAAATCTTGAAACTGCTGAAATCCTTGAAACTGTTGAATCCTTGAAACTGTTGAATCATTGAAACTGTAGAAATGTCTGAAAGAGCTGAAGTCCTATTAAAATGCATGGGCCTATTAAAATGCATTGCAGAATTCTCAATGCAGATTTTTGTCCGATTGCGGAAAAACCGGAAATCGCTGAAGTCCCAAAAGTAATAGCAATAATCTCCCAAACATGTGGAACGTTTTGATGTATAACTTGTGGAAATTGTTGAAAATGTGAAAGCTGTGAAACGTGTCAAAAAAAATGACGGAATAAAGAAATACAAAACCAATGGTTGACTGCGGAAGGTTCCGCAGTCAATCAATTATGGTGGAAAATAAGTATTTGGTCACTTCAAACAAGGAAGATCTCTGGCTCTCACAGACCTGTAACTTCTTCTTTAAGAAGCTCTTCTGTCCTCCACTCGTTACCTGTATTAATGGCACCTGTTTGAACTCGGTATCTGTATAAAAGATAGCCCAAAACGATATTTCAACCACTGATTATCTCCCTCGATCTGGGGCTCCAGCGAAGATCTCATCCCGTGGGGTCAAAATGATCATGAGAACGGTGATCAAAAATCCCAGAACCACACGGGGGACCTGGTGAATGACCTGCAGAGAGCTGGGACCAAAGTAACAAAGGTTACCATCAGTAACACACTACGACGAGAGGGAATCAAATCCTGCAATGCCAGACGTGTCCCCCTGCTGAAGCCAGTGCATGTCCAGGCCCGTCTGAAGTTTGCCAGAGAGCACATGGATGATACAGCAGAGGATTGGGAGAATGTCATGTGGTCAGATGAAACCAAAGTAGAACTTTTTGGTATAAACTCCACTCATCGTGTTTGGAGGAAGAAGTATACTGAGTTGCATCCCAAGAACACCATACCTACTGTGAAGCATGGGGGTGGAAACATCATGCTTTGGGGCTCTTTTTCTGCTAAGGGGACGACTGATCCGTGTTAAGGAAAGAATGAATGGGGCCATGTATCGTGAGATTTTGAGCAAAAACCTCCTTCCATTGAGTTGAATTTCTGTTATTGACCAAATACTTATTTTGGTGGCTGACTAAATACATTTTTGCCCCACTGTATACTTTATTGATCACCTGTAGGGGGAATTCAGGTGTGAGCGCCCTTGTTTTGTCATGTCCTGGTTCAGCTGGTTCCTCAGGATTTGCTAATTTTCATCAAATAAATGACCCGTGTATTTGTTGATGAAGCACAAAGAGAAACAGAGAAGCAGTGAGCGCTCTTGTTTTGACTACAATCTGAGTTTTCTCTCTGCAACTTGATCAAGGACATGATCAGAACGACTCATATCATGTGAAATGTGCTTTCTAGCGTAGGACCTTGGCAATCTTTTGTCTTTGTGAGGGTTTCTATGTCTTCAAGCACTTTGTAAGGGCCCCACTGAAATTTTACTAGACTGTTAATTTGTTAGGTAGCACAGAATTAGTGCCGTATATCACTTGTTTTTGAGCTAGCTCCATGTATACTGTTGTGTGTGCAATTGTTATTAGTGACACATATTTTCTGTTGTTACAGCTACGGTGAAATTCAAATGGTGTAAGAAACTTCTCACACACACGTCTCTATAAAACAAGAAAAGCAAGTCTTGTCGACGAGTTCTCTTCGCCGGCTTTTACAAATGTGTTCCAATGTGCTTTTACTGGAAATGGCAAATAAAAATAATCTGCTCTGTCTAGCTTCTCATGGTCCTGTGTTGTAAACAATGACAATGTTCCCCTTTTGTGTGCATCTACTGTTATCCACCACTGTTTGTAAACATCCCTAATCCAAGCATGTGTCGCATAAGTGTTCCCAGGGGGTGCTCTTTCTCCGGAACATGTCCTTTCAATGTAAATAAGAGGCAGGGGAGCGGTGGGCACAGATCCCGGCAGCTGGTCAAAGCAGCGAGCTAATGGCATCCATACATCAGCTCTATGTGCGGCTTCGCTGACTTTCACTGTCAGGTTATAAACACTCTCCCACAATAGATTTACGGAATGTCATGACTTTGTGGAGAAGTCAAAGCTGTGTGCGCCAACATGAGACAAGACCGGATTCTATTGTGCATGTACAATGAGGTGGAAGTGGACCAAGATCTGGGCTGCTGCCACAACCATGTGACCGGTAAATGTGCAAAAATACACACCAGCGCTTTCACTGTTCTTTCGGATGTTCTCACTTTTTAGTAAGACTTTAGTTCACGAGACTTGTCCAGAGGCTGATGACCTGGATCATCAAACTGTTAAGACTAGTGTATAGTTGCGCGGCGCGGACCTTACGGTGGTGACGTGACGTCACTTGCGCAACGCGTGGATCACCGCAAGGCCCTTACGTAGCCTGCCGCGCACCCTCGAAAATTTCTAACTACGTAAGGGTCACCGCAAGGAAGCTCCTGCTGTGATTGGTCCGTGTGTATGTATTGGAAGGAAGCATGAAGCGGCTGCAGGAGCATGGACGAGGCACTTTGGAGCAGACTGCTTCGCGCTTCGAAGGAACCAAAGGAAAAGTACTTTGGGCTCATGGCAGAGCCTGATATACAGGAGACTGTGGACTAGAGTTCTGTTGTATATCTAACATATATAAACTGTGCAGTCGTTTCTTTTGCACTGTTCCTGTCTTGTTTGAATCGTAAATAGTAATAGAATCGTCACTTGTAAATAGTTCATATTTGTCTCAGATATTTACCACTTATTTTTTGCTGTTTGTGCTGAAAACAATACAATAATAACTATGTTTCCAACAAGAACTGTCTTTATTCACAACATCACAGTAAAATGAGTTGAAACGATGAGTTTAGAACTATAACATACAGTAAACCTACAGTAGAAACACATGTAATGATCTTAAAAAGCTTTGCTATTTTTTTTGTTCTGAAGAGGAGAAAGTAGCAGCACAAATGGGGCCGCTTTGGTTAGGGCAACTCCTGTGAGTTCGCCATCACGTGGTTGGTTGTGGGATTACAACATTCGGGGAACGGCAAGTGCACCACAAACTGTGGTTACGTAGGTCCAACGTAACCACAACCGCAAGCAGCGCCGCGTGAGTGTACACGGGCCTTCACTGCTAATTTACACAGGAGGCGTTACAGCACGTACGCGTTACACGCAGCGTAACATTTTTCCATGTTAACCAATGGGGATATTTACACTACTAGTGTCATACTATGACGTACATACATATGACGGACGTATGATGCGAGGCTGCGCCTAATTTAGGATGGATTTATAATTTTGTGTGCGCAGCAACGCATCTCCCATTGAAAACACTTGGCTTTAGATTGCATCTACACACGGACACAGCTCTTGTATCTAAACATTAGCAGGAGGTTTGGCAAGTTTCACGGAGATTCTGGACATCGTTTTTTCTCTTTCATAAAGTCTGGCGTCTGGCCAAACCAGCGCACAGAGACCATGAAGACAAACACATGCATGCGATCTGTGTTGCTCTACATCAGTCCTCTGGCCCGTACTGTCCTCTACACTGCTCCATAGACTACACAGGGAGAGCATCAGAAGCCGCGGACCTGCGCACACGGCCTGTGCACATACACCCAAATAATGTTACGCGCCCATGCACGCGATCAACGCGTACGTGCTGTTAACGCCTACTGTGTAAATTCCCTGGTATGACTGGATTAAGGCTGATCTGACATTTAAATTAGGTATAGAGAGATATCGGCAAGGCAAGACAAGTTTATTCGTTCATACAAGGCCTCTCAATGTGCTCAACAAAACAGAATCAATACAAGGCATTCAAATAATAGATAATCATAGTACATTAACAAAATGTACAGGATTCATAGCTTTGTCTTAGCTATGGATCTTGTGCTTGTGTATGAGTCCTTAATAGATTCTGAATAAAAAACAAATAAAACAAGATACAATACAGTACATTAAAAAGATAATGGATGGATGTAGCACGTGAATTTCACTCAATAAAGCATCCACCAATCCATCTATCATCCATCCACCCATCCATCCATCCACCCATCCGTCCATCCACCCATCCGTCCATCCATCCACCCATCCATCCATCCACCCACCCATCTACCCATCCATCCATCCATCCACCCATTCACCCATCCATCCATCCAACCACCCATCTATCCATCCATCCATCCACCCATTCACCCATCCATCCATCCAACCACCCATCTACCCATCCATCCATCCATCCATCCACCCATTCATCCATCTATCCATTTGGCCCCTCTAACATGTCCTGGGACTTCATGATCTACTCCTGGTGGGACATTTCCAAAACACCTTCCACTTGTTTACATACCGAAGTATTTTGCAGGAAAAAAGCTAAAGAATTCCAGTTTCAAGACTCAAAAATCCTCCCCAGTTTTCCAGGTCAAAACGTGGTTAATTACATGAGAAAAAAAACTCTATCACAGAACGATGGGGTGTGTGGCAGAGGAACGCCACCCGCCAGCCGCCGCCTCATTCCGCAGCCAAAGTTGAAGATTTCAACTAATTTCAGAAAATTTCCCTTTTTTTGTTTGTGGCAGTTGCTGTGCGGTGCAGTTTGATTCAGTGCGAGAATCCATCCAAGAAGGAAAAAGAGCCAGAATAAACCCAGTGTTTATCCGATCACATCCAAAAGTGCAACATTCAGGCGGGTTACATCGAAATGGAACAGATAAACCAAAACAATGGGCAGCAGGTTGGCGCGCTGGGATCTGATTCACTATTCATCCAAAAGTCTGTCATAGATTCCACAGTAAAAAAACAGAATTACAAGAAAACGTTGTGGTCAGACTTTATTATACAGCCCTTGTTTGAAACGACACCGAAAAACATCGAGTCAAGGTCAGGAATGGTTCAAAGTCCATTCTATGAAAGTCCCTTCACTCTCTCTGGGGTCTCTATTTGATGTCTCTCTCGGGTCTCTTACTGGTCTCTCTATTTCTGGTCTCTCTCTTTGGTCTCTCTCTCTGGTCCTCTCTCTATCTGGTCTCTTAATTTTTATGTCTCTCTCTGGCTGGTCTCTCTCTGGTCTCTATCTCTCTCTCTGGTCCTCTCTCTATCTGGTCTCTCAATTCAATGTCTCTCTCTGGTCTTCCCATAGCCCTCAGTCCTGCTCCTACCCCTCAGTCTCCTCCGGAGCTGCAGTTTACAGTGTATGCACAGCTTTTGACAGCTGCAGCAGCGCTCAGAAATACAACCAACAAGTTTGATATCTCTTTGATATATATCTTTGGTTGCTCTCCAGTCTCATTCTCTCTCTGGTCTTTCTCTGGTCTCTCTCTCTGGTCTCTCTCTGGTCTCTCTTGTCTCTTCTCTCTCTTTTGTCTCTCCCTCTGGTCCCTCTATTTGATGTCTCTCTGGCCTCTCACTCTAGTCTCTCTCTCTGGTCTCTCTCTCTGATCTCTCTCTGGTCTCTCTAGTCTCTCTCTCTGGTCTCTCCCTCCTGTCTCTCTCTCTTGTCTCTCCCTCTGGTCTCTCTGATCTCTATCTGGTCTCTTTCTAGTCTATCTCTCTGGTCTCTCTCGGGTCTGTCTCTGGTCTCTCAATCTCTGGTCTCTGTCTCTCTCTGTTCCTAGCTCGGGTCTCTCTCTGGTGTCTCTCTGATCTCTCTCTCTCTCTAGTCCTCTCTATTTGATGTCTCTCTCTGGTCTCACTCTGGTCTCTCTCTTGTCTCACTCACTTCAGCAGTAGTGAGTTCAGGTGGCCAGAAAAGTGGAGACAAGTGTTTTACAGCCTTAAAAACATACTACTGCTACAGCAAGGATTTGCTTAAAGCTGCACAAACTGACTTTATTTTCGTATTCCTGAAGCTTCCTCGTCACCGGTTACTGCTTACACAGCCATCCAAAAGAAAGTCTCGTTCCTCCGCGCTTCCCGGTTCTATCGTTCTATGGTCACGCCATCCACGTGCAAATCCATATCCATGTATTATCCATATTGGGAGACGCTAGCTCCGTCCCAACAGTGGGTGTGTGTGGGGGGCGATAGCTTCGTGGGTGCGGGGAGGGGAGGAGAAAGAGAGAGGCCAGCGAGTCCGCGGCTTCAAAATCCCAAAGTCAGTTAGTGCTGCTTTAATGTGAGTCATTTTCCTGAACATAGTTGACAATCCCTTCAGAAACACAACGTAGCAACGGAGCTAACGAGACACCGGCCTCACGTCTGGAGTTCGCCTCCTGACCCTTCCCACTGGGATCTACAAGTCTATAAAGAGGGCAGTGCTCACGGTTTGCCCACTTAATTGCATCATTACCAGAGCAAGTGAATAATGCAGCAGCCTTTGACAGTAATACAAGTTTAATGCATTATAATGTGTTATGTAAGCCCGCCGCATGACACACAAGATGCAAATTTAAAATCACGAAGTGCCGGCAGGGAGGCAGGTAAGGTAAGGTGTTGGCGTGTTGGAGTGACAAGTGGGCGGTGTGCAAAAGGGGTCAAACAGAAGATCAAAACCACATCACAAGTTCTACTGAAGTGGGAGGTTTGTCCTTTACACTCCGTAGGTATGGAGTAGTCGATTTTGCACTATATAAAAAAAAAACTGCAGTAGATTCAAAAGACTGCAGCTCGAGTCCTGACGAGAACCAGGAAGTACCATCGCATTAGTCCTGGTCTCAGGTCTCTGGTCAGGTCAGGTCCCTCGTAGTCAACCATGGGCCATTTGAACTAATTCAGACTCTGAGGAGCACAGGGACTGGCCTCCCACTGGGCCTCTAAGGAGCACAGGGACTGGCCTCCTGCTGGGACTCTGAGGAGCACAGGGACTGGCCTCCTGCTGGGACTCTGAGGAGCACAGGGACTGGCCTCCTGCTGGGGACTCTGAGGAGGACAGGGACTGGCCTCCCGCTGGGACTCTGAGGAGCACAGGGACTGGCCTCCTGCTGGGACTCTGAGGAGCACAGGGACTGGCCTCCTGCTGGGGACTCTGAGGAGGACAGGGACTGGCCTCCCGCTGGGACTCTGAGGAGCACAGGGACTGGCCTCCTGCTGGGACTCTGAGGAGCACAGGGACTGGCCTCCTGCTGGGACTCTGAGGAGCATAGGGACTGGCCTCCTGCTGGGGACTCTGAGGAGCACAGGGACTGGCCTCCTGCTGGGACTCTGAGGAGCATAGGGACTGGCCTCCTGCTGGGGACTCTGAGGAGCACAGGGACTGGCCTCCCGCTGGGACTCTGAGGAGCACAGGGACTGGCCTCCTGCTGGGACTCTGGAGCATAGGGACTGGCCTCCTGCTGGGACTCTGAGGAGCACAGGGACTGGCTTCCTGCTGGTCCCAGAGTCAGGACTAAAACCTGGAACAGTCTTCCTGAAAATGTGAGACAGGCTTCTTCTCAGACAACGTAAAAAAAAAAAATCCAGGTTAAAAACACTGCACACAACTGAGAAATAGTATCTTCTCTCTTCATAACGTACTGTGATTATTTATGAGTTTAATGTCTTGTGATCTAGTTTTGTTCAGCAATTGGAGTTGTCTTGAGTCTGAACTGTGCTATACAAAAAAACTTGCCTTGCCAGATGAGAAATTAATCCATCAGTCACTTGCAGCGAATGTATGGACAATGCTAACCTGCTAATTATATGATATGAAGCCAAATAGGGAAGTACTCAAGGACAAAGCTTTGCCCCGTGGCCTACTCCCTTCGCCTCCATTCACTTACATTGAAACGTGACCTCTGTAACTATCTGTGCCACGCTCATCATTTTGGGGTTAAAAAAAAAACAGTAATTTAAGTTAAGGTGAGTGTATTTGTATAGCACAGATCATACACAAGGTAATTCCTATGGGCTGCGTTTAAAAAGACCCTCTCAGTCCCTGCATCAAGTTTCTGTTTGTGCAGCAACCCTCCTCCTCCCCATCACCGCCTCTTGTTATCAGCTCGGCTTTTTTCACACTAGTGTTCAGACCAGCGGTGTCAAACTGGTTTCAGAAAGGGCCCCAGGTGAGTCCAGTTCCTGTGGTTTCTCTGCTTGGGTTGGAACCAAAACCTGCAGCCAGGTTTACACGTGTTCTTCCATCTCTGATTTTTCTCTGGTGTCTCTTTGACCGTTGTCTCTCTGGTCTCTCTCTTTCTGATTCATCTGGTCTCTCCCTTGTATCTCTCTGATCCCTTTCTCTGTTCTCTCTCTGGTCTCTCTCTTTCTGATTCATCTGGTCTCTCCCTTGTATCTCTCTGATCCCTTTCTCTGTTCTCTCTCTGGTCTCTCTCTTTCTTATCTTTGTGGTCTGTCTCTTTCTGATCCCTTTCGCCGGTCTCTTAGTGATTGCTCGCTCTGGTTCCTCTCTCTGGTCTCTTTCTCTGGTTTCTCTCGTATCCTTCTTTCTGGTCTCTATATGTGCTATCTCTTTCTGGTCTCTCTTTCTCTCTCTCTCTGATCCATTTCTCTGGTCTCTCTTTGTGTTATGTCTCTCTCTGATCTCTCTCTCCTTCTCTGGTCTCTCTCTGTGTTTTGTCGCTCTCTTTCTGATCTCTCTGGTCTCTTTGGTCTCTCTCTTTCTGATCTCTCTGGTCTCTCTCTCTCTCTTTTGGATCTCTCTGGTCTCTTTCTCTGGTTTCTCTCGTATCCCTCTTTCTGGTCTCTATCTGTGCTATCTCTTTCTGGTCTCTCTTTCTCTCTCTCTCTGATCCATTTCTCTGGTCTCTCTTTGTGTTATGTCGCTCTCTTTCTGATCTCTCTGGTCTCTCTCTCTCTCTTTTGGATCTCTCTGGTCTCTCTCTCTGGTATATCTCTTTGGTCTCTCTCACTGATCCCTTTCTCTGTTCTCTCTCTGCAGTATCCAAAGTAAACACCTAAAGTACACCTATGCCTTTTTGAGAAACCACTCACCCCCAAAACTCTGCAAAGCCTCTTTTGGTAAAAGTGAAACTCATTCCAAACTCACATCTGTTCTTCCATATCTACAGTTAAAACTTTCCTTTCTCTTTCTATCCATCGCATTAATATGGAAGACATTTCACAGCCGATTTCATGCCCCTCCCATCCCCCTCGTCCGGGTGTTTGAAGCGCACTCTTTGGAAACGGCCTCTGTATTATACATTTTGACCTTTATCTAATACGACTACAACAATAACCTTTTAAATGAGCACGATCGGAGGTGGCGCACCATTTG
This sequence comes from Knipowitschia caucasica, assembly GCA_964034765.1. Classification (NCBI taxonomy): domain Eukaryota; kingdom Metazoa; phylum Chordata; class Actinopteri; order Gobiiformes; family Gobiidae; genus Knipowitschia; species Knipowitschia caucasica. Next base: position 4,317,045 of record OZ035830.1, read on the forward strand.
AAGGTTAATATTTAAATCTTAATGAAGAGTGTTGCCGCGGGCCGCCTCCGGATCCCTCTGCTTTCGGAAAACCAACTCACAATTTCAGACTCGGTGCATGGACCGATGTGTAATGAGCCGTGGAGGAACGAGAGCTTAACTTTTCTAATGGTGAGGCTCTGCTGGTACTTCACCTGGTCACGCTAAGATGAAGAGATGCTTTATGTCAGTGTTGCACCAGTTACACAACAGTAGACAAGTGGATAAAAATACAATCTCTAACGTTAGCATCATCAAGAAGCAAGTTTTAAGTATAATATCTCTGACTTCAGCCTAATGACAGGAATAGATTAGATACTAGGGATTGTAAAGACGAGAGCGATAGGTTCCGTCCGATCAGACTTTTGATTATGACGAGAAAAAATGATGTACTTTATTTTAAGACATAACAATACAAGAAATAGATTGTTTCACTTATGTACTTGTCTGAAAATAAAACTTTAGGACACTTTTGTAGAATTCCATTGATTTGAGAGTTGGGAGTTCTAAGAGTTTAAGAATTATCTGATTACTAAATGTCCTGAGGCTGTAGACCAAGGACTGAGGATGTAGGTCCAGGACTGAGGCTGTAGATCCAGGACTGAGGCTTTAGAGGCAGGACTAAGGCTGTAGATCCATGACTGAGACTTTAGAGGCAGGACTAAGGCTATAGGTCCAGGACTGAGGCTGTAGATCCAGGACTGAGGCTTTAGAGGCAGGACTAAGGCTATAGGTCCAGGACTGAGGCTTTAGAGGCAGGACTAAGGCTATAGGTCCAGGACTGAGGCTGTAGATCCAGGACTGAGGCTGTAGATCCAGGACTGAGGCTTTAGAGGCAGGACTAAGGCTATAGGTCCAGGACTGAGGCTGTAGATCCAGGACTGAGGCTGTAGATCCAGGACTGAGGCTTTAGAGGCAGGACTGAGGCTGTAGATCCAGGAGTGAGGCTGTAGACCAAGGACTGAGGATGTAGGTCCAGGACTGAGGCTGTAGATCCAGGACTGAGGCTGTAGATCCAGGACTGAGGCTTTAGAGGCAGGACTAAGGCTATAGGTCCAGGACTGAGGCTGTAGATCCAGGACTGAGGCTGTAGATCCAGGACTGAGGCTTTAGAGGCAGGACTAAGGCTATAGGTCCAGGACTGAGGCTGTAGATCCAGGACTGAGGCTGTAGATCCAGGACTGAGGCTTTAGAGGCAGGACTGAGGCTGTAGATCCAGGAGTGAGGCTGTAGACCAAGGACTGAGGATGTAGGTCCAGGACTGAGGCTGTAGATCCAGGACTGAGGCTGTAGATCCAGGACTGAGGCTTTAGAGGCAGGACTAAGGCTATAGGTCCAGGACTGAGGCTGTAGACACAGGACTGAGGCTGTAGATCCAGGACTGAGGCTGTAGAGGCAGGACTGAGGCTGTAGATCCAGGAGTGAGGCTGTAGACCAAGGACTGAGGATGTAGGTCCAGGACTGAGGCTGTAGATCCAGGACTGAGGCTGTAGATCCAGGACTGAGGCTTTAGAGGCAGGACTAAGGCTATAGGTCCAGGACTGAGGCTGTAGATCCAGGACTGAGGCTGTAGATCCAGGACTGAGGCTTTAGAGGCAGGACTAAGGCTATAGGTCCAGGACTGAGGCTGTAGATCCAGGACTGAGGCTGTAGATCCAGGACTGAGGCTTTAGAGGCAGGAATGAGGCTGTAGATCCAGGAGTGAGGCTGTAGACCAAGGACTGAGGATGTAGGTCCAGGACTGAGGCTGTAGATCCAGGACTGAGGCTGTAGATCCAGGACTGAGGCTTTAGAGGCAGGACTAAGGCTATAGGTCCAGGACTGAGGCTGTAGACACAGGACTGAGGCTGTAGATCCAGGACTGAGGCTGTAGATCCAGGACTGAGGCTGTAGATCCAGGACTGAGGCTGTAGATCCAGGACTGAGGCTGTAGATCCAGGACTGAGGCTTTAGAGGCAGGACTGAGGCTGTAGATCCAGGAGTGAGGCTGTAGACCAAGGACTGAGGATGTAGGTCCAGGACTGAGGCTGTAGATCCAGGACTGAGGCTGTAGATCCAGGACTGAGGCTTTAGAGGCAGGACTAAGGCTATAGGTCCAGGACTGAGGCTGTAGATCCAGGACTGAGGCTGTAGATCCAGGACTGAGGCTTTAGAGGCAGGACTAAGGCTATAGGTCCAGGACTGAGGCTGTAGATCCAGGACTGAGGCTGTAGATCCAGGACTGAGGCTTTAGAGGCAGGACTGAGGCTGTAGATCCAGGAGTGAGGCTGTAGATCCAGGACTCAGGCTGTAGATCCAGGACTGAGGCTGTAGACCAAGGACTGAGGATGTAGATCCAGGACTGAGGCTGTAGATCCAGGACTGAGGCTGTAGATCCAGGACTGAGGCTTTAGAGGCAGGACTAAGGCTATAGGTCCAGGACTGAGGCTGTAGACACAGGGCTGAGGCTGTAGATCCAGGACTGAGGCTGTAGATCCAGGACTGAGGCTGTAGATCCAGGACTGAGGCTGTAGATCCAGGACTGAGGCTGTAGAACGAGGACATTGAGGCTTTGCGATGCAGAGATACACAACTACGATTTCAATCCCAGCTCTTCTTTTCTTCCTTGACAGATCCAAGTGTAATCTTCCCCCCCTCGCTGTGACGAACACGATCCACAATCTTCAGACGAGTCATTCAAGTCGCAGTGTTTTCTCTGACAGTCGTCGCATCCACCTCCAGAGATTCATTACACCAACGCACGTGTCACAACTCCAGTCTTCCTGCGGGGAATAATCCTTCAGGGCTTAAAGAGCGAAACAACTCCTCTCTGCTCCTGATAATCTGTGATCCAGGCAGAAAGACTCCACCTGCATCTGACGGGGACCTGTAATAATCCTGTAACAAACACAAGTCTCTCTGCAGTGACAACACACACAGCTGCTTCCACATGTGTCCACTGTCACTTAACTTTACTCATGTGTGCAATAATATTTTAAATAATGTCTGAATGTGCAATATAGAACGTCTGTGTCCAATATAGAGTCCACTGGCACTTTACAGAGTTTAGACGGAGACGCTGCTGCAGTAAAACGCTATGGTTGGTGTCGGTTGCTACCCCCCGTTCATATGGAGACTGTGTTCCAGGAGAAAACGTAAGAGTTAAGATCCAACCTCAGAGTGGGACAACTCAGAGACGCTGCTCAACGGGGGGCGCTCTTTCACACCCGCCTGAAGGAAAAGATGTGAATTCTCGAATGCTATGACCCCCACCTCCCCGCTGCTCCCCGCACATACATTTGGACATGCGCAGTAGCCGAGAAAAAAGGTAAACAACAATGGCTGCGGCTATGCTAACTAGCTACGTGTGCTTCGAGCGCCACATGGAGGAGGATTCTACTCCTTTGTTCGTCCAAATGAAACCACGTAAAAATCCAGTTTCAGTTTCCATATCCGCGGCTGCTGTTAAATGCAGAATGACGTTGGTTCTTTGACGTATTTGCAGCGCCTGAGGAGGATGTTGTTGAGGAAGTGAGTATGCTGCTGGGGCTCGCGTGTGTCGTGTTGTAAAGTTCTTCTGCCTCCTACTGGCCGGGCGCTAGAACTACATCGTGTTTCATCCTTGTATGAACGCTGTTTGCATAATGAGCCTGGTCACTTCTGTTAATAGCTTTGAAACTTTTGCGCAGCGCCTTCGTCTAGCCCTGAGTCACTGAGCCAGTTCTTTAGCGACACCAAGTGTCACCTGTTGTACATTTTAAACACCACACACAAAAACACACTTCTATTTTCTTTCATCCATGTATCGACATCTATGAAATTAGGAAATTATATATTTAATCATGAAACCGTTTATATGTGTTTATAATATGTCAATGAGTTTAGCGCAAAAACAATGGACAGCCTCAGAGTTTTTTTCTGTCTCTCTCTTATCACCAGAGAGGGGAAGGAGATGAGACCGAACCAGACCAGACCCAGACCAGGCTCTTCGGTTTTACCACATATGGAGCAAAAATGACGTCTTCGGGGGCACTTCTTCTTCTTCTACGCATTTTCATAAAACTGTTTTGAACGACATTGTGAGTCAGTCTGAGCTGGGGACAGAGAGAGGACTTTGCAGAGAACCTGGGAGTCCCCTCATTACGTTTTCAGGCCTGGAGCGACAGTTCATTTGGCTCAGCTCATAGGGATAGTCGGGGAAATAGGAGCTCAGACAGTTCTGTATTAGCTCTTGAATATCTTAGTCTTCTTTTCTGGTCAAATTCAGAATCACGTCACAAAATGCTGCATAGAGGATTGCAGCAAAATCGCCAATACATTTGTGCAGTATTTAAACGTAATTCTGACTTCTTTATTATGCTTAAGTAAGAGACTTTAGTTAATTTTAGTATAGACTTAGTGTTCTCTCATCGAGTGCTGTGTGCTCCTCATTCCTACTGTTCCGTGACTGATGATGCAACACTGACATTTCCCGACTGTAGGACCAATACAGGATCTCTTCTTGATCATAGTCTTGAATATCCGGACGCTGCAGAGAAGAAAGTGCTTAGACTTTTTGGTTTAAAGATCAGTGAAACCTGCCTGTGTCCCACCAGGAGGGAGATTGGCGGCTGTGGTAACCAGCTCTGTGATTGTCAGTGTTGCATTTGAATTCATTAAAGTGAATGGGCCTCATACAGGAGAGAGGGAGGGGGAGGGAGGGAGAGGGAGGGAGAGGGAGAGAGGGAGGGAGAGAGAGAGAAAGAGAGAGGGGGAGAGAGAGATAGGGAGGGAGAGGGGGAGGGAGAGGGAGAAAGAGAGGGAGGGAGTGTGTGAGAGAGTGAGGGAGATAGAAGGAGGGATAGGGAGAGAGAGAGGGGGAGACAAAGAGGGAAATAGAGAGGGGGAGAGAGAGGGAGATAGAGAGGGGTGGGAAGAAGGGAGAGTATCTGGTGTTGGAGAGAGGTGTTGAGTCCATTGCGTGACTGCATTTACTGTATCTGTCTATACTGGAGGAGCAGGACTGGGACAGAGGGGGCTGCCGTTGAGTGTTGTCATGTCCACAATTGAAATAAATAAATAAACACAGCAACAACAATTAATAACAGTTGTTTTTGTTGTTTTGAGTTTTTGACAGTTTCAAAATGATGATAAAAGAGGTTTGATTTGTCTCCATTGAAAGAGCGAGGATTATTCTTCTGCCAGACCAGATTCAAAATAAACAAACAGAGAAATGTTCCCAAATGAAAGTGACGTGTCGCTTCTCTTCAGTCTCTTTTCTGTCACTAAAGAACTTCAATAATTGTAGTCTTTGCTGAATGTGAAAAATGTGGGATTTAGTTGTGATTAATTGTGCAGTATGTTCCAACCCATCTCTGCTCAGGGGAAAAACAAAAATGAAAAATGGTACAAAAAAAAGGTCATTACAAGAGACGGTAAGTTAACTTAAACAGTGCTTCTTTCTACACTGCAGAAAATGATACATTATGAGGCAATAAATGCTTTAATCCAGTGTTTTTATGTTAATCTGACACATTCTGACTGTGATAAAACTAGATTCTCCAATGGGATAAAAACATTTAGTCTTAAATTTCCCCACAGTGGGACAAATAAAAGATCTCTTAACTTATTTCAAGAACTCTTGCTTTATTTTTTAATTCTAAAGGACACATTTCTTTTATCTTTTTAAAACAAGATAATTTTGCATTATTCCATTGGGAAATCTTGTTTAAGGCAGGGGGCGACAGTAGCTCAGTTGGTAGAGCATTGGCCTTTGACTTTCTCCACCGACTCCCACTGATGTCTGCCGCCGTTGTGTTCTTGGCAAGACACTTAACCTCTGGAAACACCAGTGAAAATGTGCTTGAATTTTAAGATTAAAATTTGAGCAATTTTTTGCTTATTTTTCATGACTTTTTGCAGCGCAGTGTTTACTCTGTCCTGATCCATGTCAGTGAACCAGACCGAGCAGATTCCAGGAGAAAATAAAGTTGGATGGATTGGATTACCTTTAAATTTGAACTGAAATGGCCTTTGATAACACATGCCAGAGTGGCTTCAGGTTTAAGGATAAATAATAAACTTTGCCTTCGAGGGGATCGATCTTTACAAGACCTAAGAGCATCAATGAACTGTCTCCTGTCAACTCTCTATCACACTGCAACAAGTCACGGAAAATAAGGAAACAAATGCTCAAATTTGGCCAAACTGACAGAGCCTTCAAACAAGATTCACAAATGGGACAAGGCAAAATTAACTTTTTTTAACTTGTCTCCCTTGGAATGAGAAAATAAAGCAACAGTTCTTGAAATAAGACTAAATGTGTTATCCCATTGGAGAATATTGTTTTAATACAGTCAGAATGTACAAAATTAGGATTAAAACCACTCGATTCTAGCCTGGCCTTATCCATCCTTACTCTCCGGTCAATTATCATTTCACTGCTTGCAACGTCTGGGTCTGGTCCCTGTGTTTGCAATTACAATCGGTTGAATTCCATCTGACCAATCAGAGAGCGCGGGAGGCGGGTGTTGTAGTTAGATGTGAGTGACGTCAAGAGTTTGCGTCGAACGGGCAGGTTGTAGTTTGGCAATGGCGAAGAATGCGATAGTAAAGTAATCCGGTCTGGTTCTATCAAGAAATTGAAGCCAGCGCAAGAGGAATGTTTAGCAAATGTAATCGCTGGCAAAAACTGTGGCGCTACTCCCCACGGACTTCGTTAGCGGCAAAGGAGATGGCTAAAGCTAGGCTAAATGCTAACGACTCACTCGGGCGCATTACATACGTCACGGTAAACTCAGATCCAATCGTTTCAATCTGCAAAAGGAGTTAACCCCTCCCACCTGTTCTCGGAGCTCAATGGAGCAAATCCAGACCTTAGTGTGAAATGTAATTTGTACTATGTAAGTAATCTTTATTTCTTTATTTATATACCGCCTTTTCACTGCAGATCTGAGTCTCAAAGCGGTTTACAATTGTTAATTTTTGGGCATTTGTCTCTCACTCCACAAAGAGATGGGAGCAGGGCCAGTACACAAGGCGCATGCCAGAACTATTGGACATATTTTTAGTGGTAGGGGAAACCGGAGTACCCGGAGGAAACCTACGCAGACACGGGGAGAACATGCAAACTCCACTCAGAAAGGCCCTGGTCCGACCGGGATTCGAACCCAGGACCTTCTTGCTGAGAGGCGAGAGTGCTATCCACTCAGCCACCGTGCCGCCCACCTCGTACCACACCTATGGTGTGGTACGACCAGGCTAACTCAATTCAAGCGTTGAATTGAATTGCAGTGAGAGATTATCAGTGGATTGTGCAGGTCGTGATGCTATTTGAACTGAAGTACACTTTTATTCTTCCTTTGATGACGCAGACTATACCTGTTATAAGTTTAAACTAAGATAAATAAAATACTCTCCCTTCGGCTCGATCAATCCATCAAAGAGCCAAGAAGGGCATCAAAGAACTGGCTTTGACTGAACTTTCTATCCTTTCCATTATACAGCCCCCCCTATTCCGCCGTGAGTTTGTCTCAATGATTAACACATGATTTGTTGTAATCTAATTCATGTTTTGATTTTATTTAAGGACAACACAAATCAAGGCAGACAAACAACATAAATATAAGCATGAGAAAAAACAAGAAGCAAGAACAAAAGGAACAAAGACACCAAAGAAAAACACAACATTTTACAAGTTTGCACAAAACTCTTGGCAACACTTTAAGACTCCAGGCCTTTCTGCAGGCGCTCCAGTTTCCTCTACCACTAAAAACATGTGCAATAGGTCTGGTATGTGTCTCCTGTATGATGACCCCAGTCCAGTGGCGGAGCCAGACTTTTAAACAGAGGGTGGCCAGGGGGTGGCAAGGGTTTTCCAAAATTTTATTTCACACAAAAACTGGCTAAACGATACATTTTAAATTTAATCTTGTCATTATTTTTAATATAAAGTGAACTGAGAGCACACTTGGAAACTACAAAGCAAAACAGTGTATTTAAATAGTAGTCTGAACAAAAAAGTGCAAAATAACATAATTCAAACATTGCATTACATTTTTCTTTTAACAAATGTAGCAAATTCCTGCGGTTCTGGTGTAAAGCAGCAAAGATGTTGACAAACTCATCCATATTGAGTCCTCCTTGACTCTACACTGAGGATACCAAGATGACTCAATCATCTGCCATAGTTCTGAGATGGTTTTTAATAAGTTTTAGGACAGAGAAACTTCTTTCACAAGACGCAGTACTGACAGGTATTAAAAAGATCTTTGCAAGCCTCAAAAGCTCATGAAACACTTTCCAAACGTTCCAAAAGGACAAGGAAGTCCAATAGGGACTCTCTAATCCATTTTTTCCTCCCAAGAAGCCGCCTAGTTTGACGTACTTCATGCTTAACGTCCTCTATATCTGACTCAAAGGTTCTGCCAAATGAAAACAGGGGCTCTTCTTTCAAAAATATTTTGGGGTCAAGCGACTGCACATCATCCATAATCTTAGCTATTTTTTTTATTTTTTTGTGTGTGAAAAAACGCCTTCTGCCAATAGACAATCCTGCACCTGTCTGCGACACCCTCTCATTCTCTGAAACTCAATTATATAAGCTATATTTTAATACAACACAACAAATTCCTCATCATCTCAAAACATACTGCCTCCGAGTCTGACCTTCAGGTTTCATCATCCTAATCTACAGCCTTTTCCTAACAAAAAAAGACGCAATGGGTCCTCCTTTTCTTTTCATGTTTACACTAAAGGGAAGAGGGCGATGATACGATGGGCAATTAATAATGGAAAATACACACGCATGCACACCCGCACGCATAAACACGCACGCACACAGGCACGCAGACACACACTGGCACACACAGGCACGCACACAGGCACGCACACACACACACTAAATGTACTACAAACTGACCAAGTAATGCGCTGCAGTACGTGTGTCTATACTTTGTGTCAAATGTAAACGGTTGGCTCTGCGTCGCTAACTCACCTCTTTGTTTTCATCACGACTTGGGCACATGTGAGTCCAACAACCCAAAGCATTAGCATACAGCACCGGCTCCACACGGAGTCAGGGTGCGTTCACAGACGGGGGAAACCGTGGGAATTTTTAGCTTTTGGCGGAAAAAGTGCGGAAGATTCTCAAGATTAACATTATTACATTGCCGTCTTCCGAGGGGGGCACTGGGGGTGGCAAGGATATTTTTAGAGGTGGCAGTGGCCACCCTGGCTACCCCTCTGGCTCCACCACTGCCCCAGTCCCATCTCTGTGTGGAGGGAAGTGCTTTGTAACTCTGGTCTGTGAAAGGCGCTATAAAAATAAAGAGTGATAGAAGCAAAATGTTGAGAGTGAGATGGACTTTATAAGGACTTTAAGTAGTTTCAAGTGTTGTGTGAGACAGGTTTTTACTTTGGACCCAGGGGTCAAAAGTGAGTCCAGTCTTTACGTAAAGACTTGAGGCAATGGCTGATGTCCGGTGTGCTCCTGCTTGGTTGAAATGAAAACCTACAGCCACACCGGCTCTTTGAAGATTGGTTTGACACAGTGGGGGCAGGTGCCGGGTCAAAAAGGTCCATGAGTGCGCTGACATGCTTACAGTCTGGCTCCTTGTCTGTGGGGGTGTACCAGGAAACACAATTATCCAATGCATTCTTATAGCGCCTTTTTTCCCTTTCAAAAACGGCTTTGGAGCCTGGATCCGGCTTCCAGATGCTGTCCATGCTGTGGGGAGGATTATTTTTTGGACCAGCCTAGTTTAGATAAGATAAGACATTCTTTATTCGTCTCACAGAGGGGAAATGTTGATGTTGCAGCGCACATACAGTAAGAGCACACAGGGAGCACACAAAATAAGTAGTAGCTATGTTTCTTAGCTGGCTGTAAATGCTTCAATACCAGTCTTTCAAAGTATATACAGAATACATGTAGTGCAGAGTTATATACTGTACATAGACAGGGTAATAAGCAGATAAAGTAAAGTGACATTGTACAGAGAGGACATTATGAAGTTGCAGTATTGCACTTTGCATATGATTGCATTTGTATTAGCTGCTGTGGACAATTGAATGTGTTTTTTCATCCATGTGTCAGGCTCGTGCCGCAAACACATACGCACAAGTTTTTTCTCAACATTTTTCTGGAGGGGCTACTCACGGCCAGATTCAGAAGGTACATGTTGATCACAGTTTCAATACAGCAAATAGGCGTCACTCTGTCCGGTAATACTTACAATCCATGGTTTGACACATTGACTTAGGGAATGATTGATGCTTATCAGAGGTTTGCACAAAACTCTTGGCGACGCTTTAATATCCGTCATTTTGGAGCCAAAGCATGAGCCAGAATCGACACACGAGGTCTCATTACCAGCCCCGGTTCTGGACTCGTCAGCGTTCTGGTTCTTTCTCCACGCGGGACACATCCGGTGGTCGCCTTCCCACGGTTAACCGGCCCAATTAGCACCGATTCCAATCCTGCAGAGTGTCAGCTGTGCGTTTGGAAGTCAGCGGGAATAAACAAGTGGCGGAGATATCAGAATACAAATCCACTGTGCAAATGTCAGCCCTAATGAATGTTTTGAAAAGCAGATCATCAGATAGGAGGAGAAGTTACTTTGAGTTAGAAATATATGGAGACGCATCAGCAACAAAGTTCAGGGCAACCTTTTGGGAATATTTGCTTATGCATCTGCTTTGTGGGCAATTATAAGTTTACTTCCTGGTTCGGCATTCTTATTAACACCAATGCTCTAAAACAGCTCGATCTCCCCACTCGAATCAATGCAATTCTGGGAAAAATACCCAAAAAAGATAGTTTTCCACCAGGTTTATGCTAAAACTGGTGAATACATGTACCGCAGGCTGTACATGAAATAGAGATTATGAAATGAAATCCTCCAGGGTCCAGTAGCCGCAATTTTATTATTTTAGTCTACTTCATAAATTCACTGGCAACATCTGGCCAATGAATGTCGTCTGACTGCGGCTGTAAAGCGCCAAACCACATTAGAATGAGGCTAGTGTGTGTGTGAATGGGAGGGACCAATGGCACAGACGGGTTGCCTCACTTCTGTCGGTGTGCCCCAAGGAAGCAAAAACTGAAGATTCTTTGGGAGAATTTTGAAGAATTCCATTGGTTTGAGTGAGAATAGTCAAAATAACGGCTCAGGGACTTCTAATTGTTTCAAAATTCTCGACGTACTCATGATAATAAGCCACTCAGTTGTACTAATGTGTATCTTTTCAGAGCAAATTCTCAGATATCAAGGGAGAAAATGAGCCGAAGATGGATTTTTTTTAACCAAAAATGGGAGGTATTTGCAGAGTTCCAGTTCTGTTCAACAAGGCTTTTGTTCCACTGTCTCCGCAGCTTTCGTCTCCTGAATACATAAACCACCATCTGACTTTTGCTGATCATGCCATCGATATCAGGGACAGACAAGGGGAGAGGGGGGAGGAGAGGGGAGACGAGGGGAGACGGGATAGATTCCAACTGATGGCGACTCTTTTGAATTGTAAAGCACTTATTACAATGTGACGGCAGCTTCTCTCTCTGAATAATAACAATGAGTCAAGATGGAGGCTGCAAGAGGCTTCAACCGTGAGACCATCTCCTTTATCGAAAATCTGAAAATGTCCATGGACAGGGGTGAAGTGGTGGGGGCAGTCTTCATAGATTTGAAAAAAGCCTTTGAGACTGTAATCTACCTCTGTCTAATATGTCCTCTTTTAACATCTCACCAAACGCAATACAGTGGTTTACATCCTACCTCCAGACCAGACCACAATGCGTTAGCCCAAAATAAATCTACACTTTTAAAGTCACAAATGGGCATTCCACAGGCTTCCATTATAGGACCCTTGCTTTTCAGTCTCTTCATAAATGACCTTCCATCATCCTGCCCAGGCGTCATGTGCCAACTCTATGCCGACGATGTTGTTTTCTATGCACCCGCAAAGACCCCGGAGCAGGCAGACATGTTATCTGCATGTATGGCTGAGGTGAGCAAGTGGCTCACTCAAAATCACTTAAATCTCACCAAAACAGTGTCCATGTGCCTTTCTATTAAAAAAATTAACTCCAAACTTTCAAATCATATTACAAAATTAACAAATCACAACAATAACAGAATTCGATTACCTCGGGTTGACTCTAGATCCACAACTAAAATTTGATAAACATTATACAAAACTTCCCAAAACTATACACCGCAATCTCAGCTGTTTCAAACTAATAAGACATTTTATTCCCACTCAAGCGGCCCTGCTGTACATTTATGGGATGATCTTCTCCCATTTATCATACTGCATGACAGCATGGACCCAGGCAGCTTCCTCAGCCACAAAGTGCATTGGATCATTATACAATCAAGCAAAAAATGTATGGACAAGAAACCAACCCGATATCACCACTGCAATATACTCAAAAACTGTCATCTACAAAGTTTTGAAAACGTTCAAATGCATAAATAACCTGACACCAGAGCCACTAAAATGATACAAAGATGGCGCCTCGTACGGTCGACATGGCTCTTTGCTGCTCTCTTTTTCTTTTGTTTTTACTTTTTAACTGCGCATCTGGCTGTTCCTACACCCGTGAGGAACTTATGAACATCCGACCCACCGTCCCCATGGACCTATTGCCTGTTTTCTTGGCATCTGCGGCTGATTTAGTTCATGTTCTAGCAGGCCCGTCCCAAGGGGGGTGCGAGGCCCTGTGCGAACTCGAAACGCGAGGCCCTGCCCTGACACTTTTTTCCCAGATCTGAGGAAAGTTTTTCCTGTTATAATCTTTGACATGAATTCAGCACCACCTCGCGCGGTGCTTGACGAGATCAGCACGCGTGTAACCGAGTGTCTTCGCTCCTATGCAGCGTTTGGCGCGCGCACGTACACACGCACACACACTCTACGTGCAATATTGGTCGCGGTCTTTTTAGCTGACATGTCTCTTTCGTCCTGTGGCAAAATGGCAGAGCAACTCAAAAGATTGAACCAAAAGGAGTCTTTTTCTTCTAATAGTTAGATTTGGGCAAAATGCGCCAAAATGGCTATGAGGCGGAGTCAATATTATTTTTTTCTCATCAAATAACGTTTTTGCCATGCCTCCACACACTCTGACAACATACACTCCTCCTCCTCCACACTGACAACAACAAAATACTCTTCACCTCCTCCTCCACACACTCTGACCACAACAAAAACACTCCAGCTAGACATACAGTGTGTTTGCTAATGCTTTTAAAAATATGTTTTTGATGTGGATATTCGGACTAAACATTGGCAATAGCAGCGCTCACACACCTGTCACACCGCTGATCCTCCTCCTCCTCCTCTGCTCACACAAAGGGGTCTGCTCCTCTGCTCACACCTGTCTCACTGCTCCTCCTCCTCCTCCTCCTCCTCCTCCTCTGCTCACACAAAGGGGTCTGCTCCTCTGCTCACACTTGTCTCACTGCTCCTCCTCCGCGAGTATCCATCTCTCCTACACTGCGATCATTCCCGTTACTTTCTTTGTATCTCACTCAGACACTGCTAAAGTTATCTGACAGTTTTTTCGGAGGACCCGTTGCATACATAGCTGCCCGCGCGCCTGCCTGTTTACAAATCGCTTTTGGTGAAAATTTGACTTTACTTGTAAAAATGTTCTTTTGATCAAACGAAATCAAAGAGGTCCAGAGAAAGGGGTTTAGGGTTCCAAATTTGGAGTGCAGTCTGCCCTTTGGGGACCCTTGAACTAGTGTATTTATAAAATAAAATAAAAGGAAGGAAGATTGCGAGGCCCCTGTGTGGTGCGAGGCCCTGTGCGACGGCACAGGTCGCACAGCCCTTAGGACGGGCCTGTGTTCTAGCCAAAAAAGTGTGGGCCCGTAAAAGGGGAAAGCGCGGAGGCCTGCTCGTGCGTCTGAGGAGGAGAGGAGCGCACGGCTCTCCCCGGCATTTTTCTCTCCAACGTACGCTCACTGGGCAATAAGATGGACGAACTCAGCCTGCTCATGAGAAGAAACAAGGACTTCGCCACATCCTGTGTCCTCTGCTTCACTGAGACCTGGCTAAATGAGCGGATCCCGGACTGCGCTCTGGAGCTACAGGGCTTTGGACTGTTCCGCGCGGATCGCCATTGTGCGCTCTCAGGGAAGAGCAGAGGCGGAGGGCTGTGTTTCTACGTCAATACAAACTGGTGTAACGATGTGACAGTGATCTCCAAGCACTGCTCTCCTGCTCTGGAATATCTTTTCATTCATTGTAAACCATATTACTCCCCGCGCGAAATTGTTTCATTCATTCTTGCCTCTGTTTACATACCGCCATGCGCGGACGCGCGCGAGGCTCAGCGCGCACTCGCAGAGCAAGTACTGTGTATGGAACGCTTATACCCGGACTCTCTGATTATTATCCTGGGGATTTTAATAAGGGAAACTTGAGCCAGGAATTACCCAAATACAGACAGTTTATCAAATGCCCGACCAGAGAGGAGAACACTCTGGATCACTGTTACACCACCGTGCGCGGAGCTTTTCGCGCTGTTCCCAAGCCAGCCCTCGGCTTCTCAGATCACTCCATGATACATCTGGTTCCTGCTTACAGACAGAGACTAAAGCTCTCGAAACCTGCAATGAGGAGCTCCAAAGTGTGGTCTGATGAAGCTGTGGAAGAGCTGCGCGCATGCATGGAATCTACAGACTGGGACCTTTTCAGAGCTGCCACAGATAGTTTGGATGAATATACGGACACTGTGACGTCATACATTCACTTCTGTGAGGATAGCATCATTCCAACAAGGACCAGGGTCATCTATAACGACGACAAACCCTGGTTCACTGCTAAACTCCGGCAGCTCAGGAAAGCAAAGGAGTCTGCTTTCAGGGAAGGGGACCGCAGCGGCTACAAAGCAGCTAAATATCAGTTCAGGAAAGAACTGAAAGCAGCCAAGTCCCGGCACAGAGAACGACTACAGGAGCAGTTTGGTAACAACGATACTGCTTCTGTCTGGAGGGGCCTACGGGAGATCACCAACTACAAACCCAAAGCCCCCCCCTGTGCTGACGACCACAAGCTAGCTGACGAACTGAACTTATTTTTCAGTCGCTTTGATGCTGCCCCTGACACCTCTCCCTCCCCCACCCCCCACTACTCTAACGACCCACCCATCAGCCCTGCCCCCAGCCTAACAATAGCCGCTATCCATCCATCCATTTTCTTCCGCTTTATCCGTTGCCGGGTCGCGGGGGCAGCAGTCTAAGCAGAGACGCCCAGACTTCCCTATCCACACACACTTCCTCCAGCTCGTCCGGGGGGACCCCAAGGCGTTCCCAGGCCAGCTGAGAGACATAGTCCCTCCAGCGTGTCCTGGGTCTTCCGCGGGGCCTCCTCCCGGTGGGGCGTGCCCGGAACACCTCCCCAGGGAGGCGTCCAGGGAGCATCCGGAACAGATGGCCGAGCCACCTCAACTGGTTCCTCTCGACGTGGAGAAGCAGCGGTTCTACTCCGAGCTCCTCCCGTGTGACTGAGCTCCTCACCCTATCTCTAAGGGAGCGCCCAGCCACTCTGCGGAGGAAGCTCATTTCGACCGCTTGTATCCGCGATCTCGTTCTTTCGGTCATTACCCAAAGCTCATGACCATAGGTGAGGGAGGGAACGAAGATTGACCGGTAAATCGAGAGCTTTGCCTTTCGGCTCAGCTCCCTCTTCACCACAACGGTCCGATACAGCGACCGCATAACTGCGCACGCTGCACCGATCCGCCTGTCAATCTCACGCTCCATTCTTCCCTCACTCGTGAACAAGACCCCGAGATACTTGAACTCCTCCACTTGAGGAAGGACCTCTCCACCCACCTGCAGAGGGCAAGGCACCTTTTTCCGGTCGAGCACCATGGCCTCGGATTTGGAGGTGCTGATTCTCATCCCAGCCGCTTCACACTCGGCTGCAAACCGTCCCAGTGCATGCTGCAGGTCCTGGTTCGTTGGAGCCAACAGGACAACATCGTCCGCAAACAGCAGAGATGAAATCCTGTGGTCTCCGAACCGGACCCCCTCCGACCCCTGGCTGCGCCTAGATATTCTGTCCATAAATACAGTGAACAGAACCGGTGACAAAGGGCAGCCCTGTCGGAGGCCAACATTCACCGGGAACAGGTCTGACTTACTGCCGGCAATGCGAACACAGCTCTGGTTCCGGTCATACAGGGATCGGATGGCCCTCAGCAGAGGACCTCCGACCCCGTACTCCCGGAGAACCCCCCAAAGGACACCCCGGGGAACACAGTCGAACGCCTTCTCCAAATCCACAAAGCACATGTGGACAGGTTGGGCGAACTCCCATGAACCCTCGAGTATCCGATGGAGAGTATAGAGCTGGTCCAGTGTTCCGCGACCGGGACAAAAACCACACTGCTCCTCCTGGATCCGAGATTCGACCATCGGCCGTAACCTCCTCTCCAGTACCTTGGAGTAGACCTTACCGGGGAGGCTGAGGAGTGTGATCCCACGATAATTGGAACACACCCTCCGGTCCCCCTTCTTGTAGAGAGGGACCACCACCCCGGTCTGCCACTCCATTGGCACTGCCCCCGATCGCCACGCGATGTTGCAGAGACGTGTCAGCCAAGACAGTCCTACAACATCCAGAGACTTTAGATAATCAGGGCGGATCTCATCCACACCCGGAGCCTTGCCACCATGGAGGCTACCAACCACCTTGGTGACCTCAGCCAGGGAGATGGATGTATCCGCCCCAACATCCTCAGCCTTTGCCTCTGTAACAGAGGACGTGACGGGGGGATTGAGGAGAACCTCAAAGTATTCCTTCCACCGCCCGACAATATCCCCAGTCGAGGTCAGCAGCTCTCCACCCGCACCGTACATGGTGTTGGCAAAGAACTGCTTCCCCCTCCTGAGGCGCCGGATGGTTTGCCAGAATCTCTTCGAGGCCGACCGATAGTCATGCTCCATGGACTCTCCGAACTCCTCCCAGTCCCGGGTTTTTGCCTCTGCAACAGCCCGGGCCGCGGCACGCTTGGCCTGCCGGTACTGGACAGCTGCCTCAGGAGTCCCCCGAACCATCATGGCTCGATAGGACTCCTTCTTCAGCCTGACAGCATCCCTTACTGCCGGTGTCCACCACCGGGTTCGGGGGTTGCCGCCGGGACCAGC
Organism: Knipowitschia caucasica; assembly: GCA_964034765.1. Lineage (NCBI taxonomy): Eukaryota > Metazoa > Chordata > Actinopteri > Gobiiformes > Gobiidae > Knipowitschia > Knipowitschia caucasica. Next base: position 4,334,180 of record OZ035830.1, read on the forward strand.
ACCAGAGACCTTGCGACCACAGCTACGAGCCGCCGCATCGGCGATTGAGGCAGAGAACATGGTCCACTCGGACTCCATGTCCCCCTCCTCCGCCGGGACCTGGGAGAAGCTCTCCCGGAGGTGTGAGTTGAAAGTCCGTCTGACAGGGGGCTCAGCGAGACGTTCCCAGCAGACCCTCACTATACGCTTGGGTCTGCCAGGTCTGACCGGCTTCTTCCCCTGCCAGCGGATCCAACTCACGACCAGGTGATGATCGGTTGACAGCTCCGCCCCTCTCTTTACCCGAGTGTCCGAGACACGCGGTCGAAGGTCAGATGATACGACAACAAAGTCGATCATCGACCTCCGGCCTAGGGTGTCCTGGTGCCACGTGCACTGGTGGACACCCTTGTGCTCGAACATGGTGTTCGTGATGGACAAACCGCGACTGGCACAGAAGTCCAACAACTGAGCACCGCTCGGGTTCAGATCAGGGGGGCCGCTCTTCCCGATCACCCCTCTCCAAGTGTCACTGGCGTTTCCCACATGGGCGTTGAAGTCCCCCAGGAGAATAACGGAGTCCCCGGGCGGTGCACCGTCCAGTACCTCTCCCAAGGACTCCAAGAAGGCCGGGTACTCTACACTGCTGTTAGGCCCGTAGGCCGTCACAACAATGAGAGACTTGTCCCCCACCCGGAGGCGGAGGGACGCGACCCTCTCATTCACCGGGGAGAACTCCAACACGTGGCGGCTGAGATGGGGGGCAATGAGAATGGCCACCCCAGCTCGCCGCCTCTCCCCGCGGGAAACTCCAGAAAAGTGGAGCGTCCAACCCCTCTCAAGGAGTTGGGTTCCAGAGCCCAAGCTGTGTGTGGAGGTGAGGCCGACTATCTCTAGTCGGTATCGCTCAACCTCCCCCACGAGCTCGGGCTCCTTCCCCCCCAGTGAGGTGACGTTCCACGTCCCAAGAGCCAGATGTTGTGTATGCGGACTGGGTCGCCGAGGTCTCCGCCTTCGACTGCCGCCCAGTCCTCTCTGCACCGCTTCACCACGGACCCCTCTGCAGGTGGTGGGCCCACAGGAGGGACTGCCCACGTCATCCCTTCGGGCTGAGCCCGGCCGGGCCCCGTGGGCTAAGGCCCGGCCACCAGGCGCTCGCATACGGGCCCCGACCCCAGGCCTGGCTCCAAGGTGGGGCCCCGGCTGCGCCATGCCGGGCGACGTCACTGTTTTCGTGTTAGTGCTGTCCATGGTGTCTTCTGGACTGCTCTTTGTCTGACTCGTCACCTGAGACCTGTCTGCCATGGGAGGCCCTACCAGGGGCATGAAGCCCCAGACAGCATAGCTCCCAGGATCATCCGAGTACTCAAACTCCCCCACCACGTTAAGGTGGCAGTCCAGGGGGGAGATAGCCGCTAAAGAGATTAAACAACTCTTTCTGAGGCTGCACCCCCGCAAAGCTCCTGGCCCGGACCACGTGTCTCCGGCCACTCTGAGACACTGCGCCAGTGAGCTTACTCTTGTGTTCACGGACATTTTCAACACCTCTCTGCAGTCCTGCCATGTCCCGGCCTGCTTCAAATCCTCCATCATTGTCCCCGTCCCGAAGAAGCCCAGGATCACAGGACTCAATGACTACAGACCTGTAGCACTTACGTCTGTCGTCATGAAGTCATTTGAACGCCTGGTTCTCTCCCATCTCAAGTCCCTCACCTCCCCCCTCCTGGACCCCCTGCAGTTCGCCTACAGAGCCAACAAATCTGTAGACGACGCCATTAACCTGGCCCTCCACCACATCCTACAGCACCTGGACTCCCCGGGGACCTACGCCAGGGTCCTGTTCGTGGACTTCAGCTCTGCCTTCAACACAATCCTGCCATCCCTGCTCCAGGACAAGCTCTCCCAGCTCAACGTGCCCGATTCCACCTGCAGGTGGATCACTGACTTCCTGACGGACAGGAAGCAGCGAGTGCGTCTGGGGAAGAATGTCTCGGACTCTCGGATTATAAATACAGGAGCCCCACAGGGCTGTGTTCTTTCTCCCCTGCTCTTCTCCCTGTACACCAACCACTGCACCTCCAGCCACGACTCCGTGAAGCTGATCAAGTTCGCGGACGACACCACCCTCATTGGACTCATCTCCAACAACGATGAGTCCGCCTACAGGAGGGAGGTGGACCGGCTGGTGTCCTGGTGCAGTGGTAACAACCTGGAGCTGAACGCCCAGAAGACAGTGGAGATGATTGTGGACTTCAGGAAGAGCACTGTCCCCCCACCCCCACCCTCCGTGATGGACTCCCCCATCACCTCTGTGGAGTCCTTCCGTTTCCTGGGCACCACCATCACCCAGGACCTCAAGTGGGAGCCGACCATCAGCTCCCTCATCAAGAAGGCCCAGCAGAGGATGTACTTCCTGCGGCAGCTCAGGAAAGCCAAGCTGCCTGCACAGATGTTGGTGCAGTTCTACACGGCCATCATCGAGTCCATCCTCACCTCCTCCATCACCTCCTCCAGCACCTCCTCCATCACCGTGTGGTTAGCTGGAGCCACAGTCAGGGACAAACAGAGACTACAGCGCATTGTGCGCTCTGCAGAGGAAGTGATCGGCCGCAGCCTTCCATCGCTGCAGGACCTGTACGTCGCCCGAGCTCGAGGCCGGGCTGGTCGTATCACAGCCGACCCCTCTCACCTGCACATGGACTATTCCAACCACTCCCCTCAGGCAGGAGGCTGCGGTCCATCAGGACTAGAACCTCCCGCCACAAGAACAGTTTCTTCTCCTCTGCTGTTGGACTCTTGAACACTTCTTAACCTGTCCCCCCGCCCTTTATAAAGTCACTTTACTGCCCATCATACGTCACTTTACTTCACTGTACTGCTGTCACCTTACATTGTGTGCACCATGTGCACTTGTATATTGTAAATAGTAACTGTGACTCTATTTTAAATTTAAATTTATTCTTTAGAAGTGTTTTTTATTCTTATTTTTATTATCTCTTTTTGACTGTTGCACTGAGCCAAAGCAATTTCCTAGTCTGTGACCTCCTGTTACTTACGTGGCAATAAAAATGATTCTGATTCTGATTCTGAAGTTCATTTATACAGAGACAGACTAGCAACAGAGTCACCAGAAGTTCCTCCCACAACAACTGTGCAATTCCACACAGGAGAACCACGTTTGGTCAGTCTGCGTTCTCCATAAAAACGGCCAAACTGTGGAACTCGCTGCCCACTGACCTGAAAAACATTACGGAGTTCACCTCAAAGCTAAACCTGTGGCATAAACATCAAAAAAAAAAAAAAAAAAAAAAACGAAAGACGGGTAAAACAGAGCAATATTTCAAAGAACTCTGAAAATTGGACATTGTTAAAAAGTCCATTTACTTCTGTTTTAAACTCACAGTGAGAAACAAACACGACTCATTACGGACAAAGTGAGACATCAAACCTTTGTGATCGGGCTGAAAATGGACTCCCAGCTGTACCACAAATCACACAACTCATAAATGTGGAATATTGTACAAATGGACTGAAAGCCACACACACGCACACATACGCACACACACGCACACACACACACACACGCACGCACACACACGCACACACACGCACACACACACACACACTCTGAGAAATGTGTGTTTTTCGTGCATGTTTGATTTAATTGAGTGAAGACAGAAGAAGCGACTTTATATTTGTCGACTTCTCACGACGTCAATTAAGTGCAACAAAACAGTTACTCTTAATTGACTTGAATTAAGTCCAAGTATGTTAATTGGACTTAATTCAAGTCAATTAAGAGTAACTGTTTGTTGTGTGGAGAAAATCTTGCTTCTTTACTTAATTACTTTATTTCTAAAGCAAGGTAAGTTTATTTGTATACCACAGTTCTTACACAAGGCAAACTCAACTTGCTGAATAAAACAAGATAGAAACAAACACAAAAGGCATTAACATGTTATGATTAAGGTCTGTTGTATGCAGCTAAACTGTTTTTAACCTGGATTTGAACATTGTCAGAGAAGAAGTCTGTCTCACATTTTCAGGAAGACTGTTCTAGATTTAAGCTGCAAAAATCTGAAACGCTGCCTCCTCATGTTTAGTCCTGACTCTGGAACCAGCAGGAAGCCAGTCCCTGTGCTCCCCAGAGTCCCAGCAGGAGGCCAGTCCCTGTGCTCCCCAGAGTCCCAGCAGGAGGCCAGTCCCTGTGCTTCCAAGAGTTACCAGCAGGAAGCCAGTCCCTGTGCTCCCCAGAGTCCCAGCAGGAGGCCAGTCCCTGTGCTCCCCAGAGTCCCAGCAGGAGGCCAGTCCCTGTGCTTCTCAGAGTCACCAGCAGGAGGCCAGTCCCTGTGCTCCCCAGAGTCCCAGCAGGAGGCCAATCCCTGTGCTCCCCAGAGTCCCAGCAGGAGGCCAGTCCCTGTGCTTCCAAAAGTTACCAGCAGGAGGCCAGTCCCTGTGCTTCCCAGAGTCACCAGCAGGAGGCCAGTCCCTGTGCCTCCAAGAGTTACCAGCAGGAGGCCAGTCCCTGTGCTTCCCAGAGTCACCAGCAGGAGGCCAGTCCCTGTGCCTCCAAGAGTTACCAGTATGAGGCCAGTCCCTGTGCTTCCCAGAGTCACAAGCATGAGGCCAGTCCCTGTGCTCCCCAGAGTAAGACATTTTGTTCCCAATCAAGCGGCCCTGCTGTACATTTATGGGATGATCTTCTCCCATTTATCGTACTGCATGACAGCATGGACCCAGGCAGCTCCCTCAGCCACAAAGTGCATTGGATCATTATACAATCAAGCAAAAAACATTATGGACAAGAAACCAACCCGATATCACCACTGCAATATACTCAAAAACTGTCATCTACAAAGTTTATAAAACGTTATAATATTGTACTCTCTAAAACTAACTTTCAAATGCATCAATAACCTGGCACCAGAGCCACTAAGTTCATTTATACAGAGACAGACCAGCAACAGAGTCACCAGAAGTTCCTCCCACAACAACTGTGCAATTCCACACGGGAGAACCACGTTTGGTCAGTCTGCGTTCTCCATAAAAACGGCCAAACTGTGGAACTCGCTGCCCACTGACCTGAAAAACATTAAGGAGTTCACCTCAAAGCTCAACCTGTGGCATAAACATAAAAAAAAAAAAAAAAAACGAAAGATGGGTAAAACAGAGCAATATTTCAAAGAACTCTGAAAATTGGACATTGTTAAAAAGTCCATTTACTTCTGTTTTAAACTCACAGTGAGAAACAAACACGACTCATTACGGACAAAGTGAGACATCAAACCTTTGTGATCGGGCTGAAAATGGACTCCCAGCTGTACCACAAATCACACAACTCATAAATGTGGAATATTGTACAAATGGACTGAAAGCCACACACACGCACACATACGCACACACATACGCACACACACACGCACACACACACACACACGCACGCACACACACGCACACACACACACGCACACACACGCACACACACGCACACACACGTACACACACACACACACTCTGAGAAATGTGTGTTTTTCGTGCATGTTTGATTTAATTGAGTGAAAACAGAAGAAGCGACTTTATATTTGTCGACTTCTCACGACGTCAATTAAGTGCAACAAAACAGTTACTCTTAATTGACTTGAATTAAGTCCAAGTAAGTTAATTGGACTTAATTCAAGTCAATTAAGAGTAACTGTTTTGTTGTGTGGAGAAAATCTTGCTTCTTTACTTAATTACTTTATTTCTAAAGCAAGGTAAGTTTATTTGTATACCACAGTTCTTACTAGGGATGTAAAAAACTATGAATTTTCATGACCGACCACCGAGCCTCATTAACCGGTTGAAACCGGTTAACCCCGTAGTTTAAAATAGTCCACGCTCTTTGAAATAACAGCAATTTTGAGCCGCGTACTTTTCATAAGTGCGGCTGAGCGTTCTACAGGATCAGAGCTGAGACAGCGGCGCCCAAACCCGCAACAGCTCCGGCACCTTTGCGCAGAGAGAACTGCTTTTTTAATCTTCCCATTTTGCTGTGCTGCGGGTTAATACCAAAACTTTCTAGCAGCAAACGACGGCTCGTTCACATGGTCAGAGCAGCGAGTGACGCGTCTCACAGGTCTTCACAAAAGTTTAAATACAAGTGATGTGTGTGGAGCTGATCCCGAGGACCATAAACACAAACATGTTCCATGTGGTTTGACTGGAGCCGCGTATCTGCGCGAATCCTTTGGGCTCCGTGACACAGAGGAGCGCGACAGACCGGTATGTGTGTGTGTATGTATGTGTGTGTGTATGTATGTGTGTGTGTATGTATATGTGTGTGTTTGTAAATGTAAGCTCCAATGTAGTTCTGACCCGCGCCAGTGTGCAACTTTGACGGTAACAGAGGGGAGAGATGATGCTTGTGGATGTTACGTATGGAGAGGGGGAAAGTGTGTGTGTGTGTGTGTGTGTGTGTGTGTGTGTGTGTGTGTGTGTGTGTGTGCGCGCGTGCGTGTGTGCATATGTGGCTCGTGCGGCGTGAGAGTCGTCCCGGAGTTTTTAATACATGGGCGCATACAGCTAGATACAGACCCGCTCGTCACACCGTGCAAATAGGGCTTAAAATAGCGTTATTAAGAGACCTCCCCTCTCCCCTTTTTCTCTTTTTTAACCGACAGCTTTGCCCGGTTAACGCTGTGACGGTCAACCACCGGTTAAACGGTCGCCGATTTACATCCCTAGTTCTTACACAAGGCAAACTCAACTTACTGAACAAAACAAGATAGAAACAAACACAAAAGGCATTAACATGTTATGATTAAGGTCTGTTGTATGCAGCTAAACTGTTTTTAACCTGGATTTGAACATTGTCAGAGAAGAAGTCTGTCTCACATTTTCAGGAAGACTGTTCTAGATTTAAGCTGCAAAAATCTGAAACGCTGCCTCCCCATGTTTAGTCCTGACACAGGAACCAGCAGGAAGCCAGTCCCTGTGCTCCCCAGAGTCCCAGCAGGAGGCCAGTCCCTGTGCTCCCCAGAGTCCCAGCAGGAGGCCAGTCCCTGTGCTTCCAAGAGTTACCAGCAGGAGGCCAGTCCCTGTGCTTCCCAGAGTCACCAGCAGGAGGCCAGTCCCTGTGCTCCCCAGAGTCCCAGCAGGAGGCCAGTCCCTGTGCTTCCAAAAGTTACCAGCAGGAGGCCAGTCCCTGTGCTTCCCAGAGTCACCAGCAGGAGGCCAGTCCCTGTGCTTCCCAGAGTCACCAGCAGGAGGCCAGTCCCTGTGCTTCCAAGAGTTACCAGTATGAGGCCAGTCCCTGTGCTTCCCAGAGTCACAAGCATGAGGCCAGTCCCTGTGCTCCCCAGAGTCACAAGCATGAGGCCAGTCCCTGTGCTCCCCAGAGTCACAAGCATGAGGCCAGTCCCTGTGCTCCCCAGAGTCCATAGAGTAAGTGCACAATCATAAATCAAAAATCATGAATTTTAGTTTCACATTGTATGTTGAGTTACAGAAAAAAATTACCATAAAACAACTAATTTTCAGAGTTTCATTTGTAAATACCATATCGACTTTTTTGGCCTAAATACTTACCTTCTGTACATGATTCTTTGCAAAGATGGAGGGATATCTGCATTTCTCTTTGCAGTAGGAAGTTCACTAAGACTAAATATGTCTTAACTTTGCTATTTTCGTTCTCAGATGTGTCTGTATCATTAGAAGGACGTATGCTATCAGTATTGTGTAATGTCTTCTTTTCACGGTCAGGCAAAGACTTAAAAACCAACAACAATATCATGAATCAAAGTTTGTTTGGTTCTTCTATAACGGACTATTGTAAAATAGCGACGTTATTATCTTTTTTGGCGCATTTCTCCAGCTTCTCCTGTTCAAAGTAAGTTATGAAGAAAGATCGGAGAAGACAAAGGCGCGCCGCAGAAAGGTAATAACATTGCTATCTTCCAATTGTCTGGTACAGAAGAACCAAACAACTTCATTCAACTGAGAAGACAAGAGATAAACTAATATCTTAAATTTTATTCTAAATACTGCAAGTAGCCAGTCCAGGGATGCCAGGACAGGAGTGATGTGCTCCTGCCGCTTTGGTCACAATTCATGGAGTGTCTGGTCAAGGCCAAAGTGAGAGAGATGCAGTAATCCACCTGTGATTGGACTTCTTTTTCCATTCGGCTTTGTGCAAGAAATTCACCTTATTCAAAGTTCTTAGTTGGAAAGTTGATTATCTTTTTTACTTATCCTCAACCTTGTGAAAGTGAAAGATTTTGGCGTTGGTTATGGCGTGTGTCTTTAGTGTCATTTGTGATGGAAAAAACACCATTCATTTATTCATTAACATCCCCTTTAAAATCCATGTCTGGGTCGAGGGGATGACAATCACAGCTTCAACCCAACGCCCACAGCACCGGCCCCTCGCTGATCCTCCGGCAGCGATGACACAGCCTTGGTCTTTCAGCGGGGGCTTCAGGCAAAGTGGGGTTAAGCGTCTTGCCCGGGGACACAACGACAGCAGACATCAGTGGGAGCCGATCTCATGCGGGGATCGAACCCATGACCAATGCTCTACCAACTGACCCACTGTCGCCCCAATATCAAAAAATAATATTTGAATCATGAAGTTGAACTGTCCTGTCGTATATTTACCAATCCTTTTAATGAAAATATGGAAGAAAAACAATAACAAAACATGAAGTAATGACAGAAAAGGATGAATATTTTGCCTGTATTTTTTTTCCAATTAAATCTAACATACAGAAGAAGTCAAAGTAAATACAAACATTCTCTTCTCACTTAAAAGTCTAGGATCGAGACTCATCAAATGCATTAAAATAGCAGCCGCTCTGTTTCTGTCCTCCATTATTCACAGAATCAGCAGATCGTTGGTGAGACTTGGCCAGAGACCGAGTGGAAGACGCTGGGGCCTGGCGTGGAGTCAGCTGCCCCACTTCTGAACCAACTAATTACAGCCTCATGCTTTATATATGCCCCGCAGCCGAGCCATGCTAATGAGGGGGCAGCTCTGTTGTGGGAAAACAGGCCAAGACTCTCAGAGAAGATCCGAAACATTCCACTCACATGCACCAGGATTCTGAACAACACCTGTCTGTCTCCAGGGACAAGGACTGAGCTGTTATTCAACCAGGAAGTCATAGTCCCACTGAGATTTCACCTGCTCTTCACCTCATTTTGACGGATGAAGGTGCTTTTAAAGAATGAACTGTTCTGCTGCAGTTGATTAAAAATGCCGCAGATTGAGTCCAGACTAGAACCAGGAATTGCCCTCGCATTAGTCCTGGTCTCAGGTCTCTGCGCTGGCTTCTGTGGCTCAAAGAATAGACTTTAAAGCACATGTGAACAAGTCTCTCCATGGCCTCGCACCAAAGTACATCTGTGACATGTTAGTGACATATGAACCAACTCTGAGGAGCACAGGGACTGGCCTCCTGCTGGGACTCTGAGGAGCACAGGGACTGGCCTCCTGCTGGTGCCCAGAGTCTGCCCTATACATGGGAAGGCCGCATTTCAGATTAATGCAGCTATAATCTGGAATAGTTTTGAAAATGTTAGACAGGCTTCTTCTCTGGCAATGTTCAAATCCAGATTAAGCACAGTTCTGTTTAGCTGCGCATACAACTGAAGGATTTAGTCTTCACTCGTTGCATTCTGTATAAAATGTGCTATACAAATAAATGTAACTTGCTTGGCATAATGTATACAATGTGCAGCCCTCCTCCCACCTGTGTGTACCATCAGAGCCTTCATCCCCCTCCCCAGTCAGTCAGGCTCCAGACCATCTGTTATGGACATTACATGGTCAAACACTGTAATTGCCTCATGTATTGAGTAGGATCATTACGTTGTCGTGGTAACATTAATACAGACATATTGTACGTACATACTCTTCTTAATTGACTCCTTTACAAACCCTCCAGCTCCACTGTCGACTGGGGCTGGCGTCTCCTTGACCATGGATGGATCCTCCCATTCTTCCTCCTCTCCTTCCTCCTCTTCTTCTTCCCCTCCTTCCTCCCATTCTTCCTACTCTCCTTCCTTTTCTCCTCCCTCCTCTCCTCCCTCCTCTCCTCCCTACTCTCCTCCCACCTCTCCTTCCTTTTCTCCTCCCTCCTCTCCTTTCTCCTCTCCTTCCTACTCTCCTTCCTTTTCTCCTCCCTCCTCTCCTCCCTCCTCTCCTTCCTCCCCTCCTTCCTCCTCTCCTTCCTCCTCTCCTCTTTCTTCCTCATCTCTTTCCTCCTCTCCTTACTCTTCTCCTTCCTCGTGCCTTCCTCCGAGCAGAGGAGCAATGGGAACTTGTTAACGCCATTGATTAAAAGAGCTTGTTTTTCAAGGCCAATGATTACCCTGCAACCCTTTGCTGTCTAAGTGGTTTGTCTTTTTTCTCTTTCTGGTGTCTCTCTGGTTTGTCTCTCTGATATGTCTTGGTCTCTCCCTCTTGTTGGTCTCTGGTCTCTCTCTCTGGCCTCTTTCTTGTCTCTCTCTGGTCTCTCCCTTGTGTCTCTCTCTTTCTCTGGTCTCTCTCTGGCCTCTCCCTAGTCTCTCTGGTCTTACACTCTCTCTCTCTGGTCCCTCTCTGGCCTCTCGCTAGTCTCTTTCTAGTCTCGCTCTAGTCTCGCTCTAATCTCTCTCCCTCTCTGGTCTCTCTCTCTGGTCTCTTTCTCTGTGCACTTGAACATTTGCAGTGGTGAAGCACCAGCCTCCTGCTGTGGACCACATTATATTGTACTTCTCTTCATCTCTGCTATGCTTTAAGTCCTCATTCAGTTCTAAAGAATCAGTCCCATCTCAGCTCTTTATCCCGTGAAGGTTGCAGTGAGAGACTCCTGCGTGTCTCTGTCCTGAACAGGAGACAAATCCATTCGAAATCGTTCTACATTTATATTCTGCTAAGACGCTGCCTCCGCTCTGTACTCGGCCTATTAAAAAATGACAAACCAAGAATGTCAGAGGTCGACTCGAAAGGTCAATACGTCTGACTTTTAAATAAAGAAGTTGATTTAAACTCGAAGGAAGCATAAAGGTACACAGTATTATAGTTTGTTTTATTGACACCATGAATGACTCATAATTACATTAATTTAATTTAATTCTATTCAATGTTGTTAGTGTAGTGAAAAACTAAATACTAAGGCCACCAAGAAATTCGTATAAATAAAATAAAAACAACATTGGCCAAGCATCGGCCATCAGCCAAATTGTTGTGCTAAACATCGGTGTCGGTGCATCCATATGTATGCATAAATGTAGATAGAAGTCTACTGGCTTTTTAATGCACCACACTGTGCAGGGCTTTCATCATACTTCATATAACTCAATAAATAAATATATAATAATGATGATGATAATTAAACCCAAATTAAAATTATACTGAGAATGGTAATGACAACTGGAAAGTATCAAGATCTCAGATTATAATATCTATTAATGTACTTTTATACCATAAAAGTAACTCTGTAATCACGGGTAAAAATCTGCAAGCAATATTAAGTAACACATTTTCTGACTTGCTTTGTTCTAGACATCGTATATGAAACTAGATTGTTGTTGTAGCTGTGCGTTGTTCCAATTAATTATATGAAGAGTTAATATATTTTTGTTGTTTGTTGTAATTTGGTCTGTACGAATGTAGCTGCTTGAAATGTTTTGAAATGTTCTTTTTTTATGTATTGCACTTGGGGGTGGGGGCTCATAAGCTTTTTGCTTCAGCCCACTCCTTTTGAGCACAATGTGTATTGCTCAAATAAACAAATAAACTAAACTAAACTAAAGTCTATAAATGTAATTGAATGTCGAGTGTCCTAAATCATCACTGTCCAATCTCTGGTCTCTCTCTCTGCTCTCTCTGGTATTTCTGACCCCCCTCTGCTCTCTATCTGGTCTGTCTTTCTGCTCTCTCTCTCTCTCCCTCTCTGCTCTCTCTCCGGTCCCTCCCTCTTGTCTTCAGTGTAAGAAACCTGTCACCTCTAACCCACTGCAGCTGATTGAAAGACCCACTATATAATTACCATTAAAACATATGTATTACAGACGATACCACAGGCTCATACGACCAAGGATTAAACTATAATTGAAGTTGCAGGCATCACCTTTAACTCGTCACAAACCTAAATCACACACTTCTGAGTTTGCGATGCCGCACAGGACCAGGTGAAACATGAGATGCACTCTAACTTAAAGACACTCCCTTTAATGAGAAGCAGCGACTCGGCAAACAACGGCAGCAGCACAGATAATGAGCACATCCATCCTCTGTACACAGCATGGCCGACTCACGCTACGCTAATGATGACCCCCACCACGAACAGGCAAAGCTAGCACGTCATTAAGAACTGGGGGTATTAGCGGAAAACTGACGAACGACAAGGACCTCGGGCACCTGTGAGGACCCGGTCTGAGAGGGCAGGAGACGATGGGGGTTGAGTTTGTAGACAGTAGGGGTGGACATGTCTCCTGATAAATTTGTGTAAGCTCTCAGTTGTACAGGGATTAGTCAAAACGAAGGAAAGTTGCTCACCCATCAGACGCACTTTCGTTAGCAGGTCTCCCCGTTTTTGATTTTCTCGAACCCGCGTGCCCAAGAGTAGGACATCTCTCGCAAAGTTGGAAAACCTGCAAGCTTACGTACAGATGATGGGTGAGAAACCTTCTTATGTTATGTCTCCCGCTGTTAATCTGACATCGACAAATGTCCTCAGACCTCTCTCCTTCTGCTCCCGCCACGTTTACACCTGTCTCTATGAGTACAAGAACAGCCAAAGTAGTGATGTTCTGAGCGGGCCGGGTCTTCAAAGTGTGTTCTGAGTTATCAAGGTGTGCAGGTGGAGTCAGACAGGAGAGAGAGCTTACATTGTGAGGAAGGAGTCAACCCTCACACAGAGCCTCTGAGCTGGACTTGAAAAAGGGAAACAGATTCTTTCACAATTCATTTTTTTTAACCAAATTTCATGGTGCATTGACCCATCCATCCATCCATTATCTACCCCTTAATCCATTTCTGGGACAGGGGGGTGGCAGTCAGAGATGCCACCCAAGTCACAGAGCACCCGCCCCTCACTGATTCTCTGCAGGTGGTGAGTCCACAGGAGCACAGTTGCTCCGTAAGTGTGAGCATAGCCTTGATCTTTCAGCGGGGGCTTTGGGCAATTAGGGGTTAAGTGTCTTGCCCAAGGACACAACAACAGCAGTCATCAGTGGGAGTCAGTGGAGAGGGTGTTGGGGTGGGAATTGAACCCACGACCTCCAGGCCTAAAGGCCAATGCTCTACCAACTGAGCTATTGTCACCCCATGGTGCATTGACCCTGATGGTTGTAATGTAATCAAAAGGGCTGCTTGTATTCTGCTTGTATTGTTGGTTATTATTGGTTCCTTTGTGATCATGTACAGGTAGGGAGAATTTTTTTAAAGCGTGGGTTGAGGCGTGGGTCACGTGTGGGGTGACGAGTGTATTTATTTATTGTTTATTTGGTTGGCCCAGTACATGTTAATGAACACATCACTCCGGATTGTAGCCATGGGTTAATTTCCATCCATGGTCCCACATTCGCACTCACAAACACACAGTCATTCACCCTGAACTATTGGACAGGTTTTTAGTGGTTGGGGAAACCGGAGTACTCGGAGGAAAGCTACGCAGACACAGGAAGAACATGCAATAATAATCCTGTTGGAGTGTGCCTCGAAGATATTTCACCTCCAACCCGCGCCTTTTTCAGTCCACGCTTCTCTCCAAAGCTCTGTGGACTGAAACAAAACAAGATTGCTTTTGTGGGTTCACGCAGACTTTGCTTAATCCTAAACTTTGCACAATGTGATGTTGTGTACAGAATAAAAAGTGGAAGACTCGAGACTTATACAAAAAATGGTCCCTGTTGAACTTTAAGACCTGGAGTTGAGGATCATGGAAGTGGAGTCGTCGATGCTATGTCCTGTTCCAGGGGTCTGCAAAAAGTCATGATGTGGCCCCCTAGTGGACATTAAAGTCTGTGCTCATATGGCAAGTTATAAATCATGTTAAACCTCCCACACAATTTACATTTCCATGAACATTTAGCCCTGAACGCAGCAATAACACATTTTTATATAATAATACAAAATCGAGTATGTTATGAGTATAGTATGCTCCATCAGCCCCTCCGACCACCTCCAACCATATACAAATACACCAGACTCTTTCTAATGTGGGTGAAGTGCCTTGCCTACGGACACAACAACAGTTTGGCACTTTACAGCCGCCCCACTGTAGCACCTGTTCCCATCACAGCACTGAGCAGGCCCTGCCCTGCACAGCTTCAGAGGTCTGACTGGATCTGGCTTTCGCATGCAGGTATGGCCATTATAGATCATTTTAAAGCTACAACACGATTTTGATTAACAAAAACATTGAACCCAGAACGCAACAAGTCATGCTTAAAGGTCATCATCAAACACTGCGGTCTGCAAAACTCTTATCTCTTCATTTCAATCATATCCATACACATCTAAAGCACTTAAAAATTAAGCTTTAAGTTTATTTTTCACAGTGACAGTTACTTCCTGCACTTTTTGATTCGTTTTATATATGTTCTTGTCTGCGTCACACTGGGGACGTTTGCGCATGAATTCCAATGGGGTTTTACTACTAATGTCAAATGTACTGAATCCGATCTCCTCCTATACATTCTATATATCCACGTGCGTAGACCGGTCTGGACACACACAAACCCTTCTAAAATCTGGCCTCTTCATTTTAGTCCCGGCCTCAACCAGATACAGTGAGTTTGAGACCCCTGCCCTTAAGCCGTGAGGAATGGTCAGATGGAACGCCATATGTTTGCATGCGCTGACAGGGCGGTGGCCATAGTTCCAAAATTATTGGTCCCCCGCTTGCGGCCCTTACTCACGCCACTGCGTTTAAACAGAAGAGTCATGTCTGAGCCGAGATCAGGGATAGGCCCAGATAATGTCCTATCATCTACTCAAACAGTCAAGGTTTGTGGGATTACGTTACTGTGTATGGTGGCTGGTTGGTGGTTGTTTGGTGGTTGGTGGGTGACTGGTTGGTGACTGGTTTGTAACTGTTTGGTGGTTGTTTGGTGGTTGTTTGATGGCTGGTTTTTTGGCTGGTTGGTGACTGTTTGGTGGTTGTTTGGTGGTTGGTGGCTGGTGGGTGACTGGGTGGCGACTGGTTTGTGACTGGTTGGTGACTGGTTGGTGGTTGTTTGGTGGGTGGTGGATGGTTGGTGGCTAGTTGGTGGCTGGTTGGTGGTTGTTTGATGGCTGGTTTGTGGCTGGTTGGTGACTGGTTGGTGATTGGTTGGTGACTGGTTGGTGGCTGGTTGGTTACTGGTTGGTGGCTGGTTGGTGGCTGGTTGGTTACTGGTTGGTGGCTGGTTGGTGACTGGTTGGTGGTTTGGTGGTTGGTTGGTGGCTGGTTGGTGGCTGGTTGGTGACTGGTTGGTGACTGGTTGGTGGCTGGTTCGTTACTGGTTGGTGGGTGGCTGGTTGGTGGCTGGTTGGTGACTGGTTATTGACTGGTTGGTGGCTGGTTTGTGGCTGGTTCATCGCGTGTTTCATCACTACAAAAAAATCTTTAAATACTGCAAGCTTTGTTAATTATACTGAGCACTAACAGAAAAAGAAAGGCACCAGAAAAGAAGGCTTAAAATTCTCTACAATTCAATAAAGAAATTCAGATTTTTAGACTTTTTTTTGTGTGAATGTTAAAACTCCTTAGTTATGTCATTTTCTTTGTTTGGTGTCTTTGCTTGTCCGTAGTTTGGGTGTTTTTGTTAAATACAAATAAATAAATAATAACATTTGTAAAACACTGTAATATGGACTACTATGAGATCTTTCATCTCAATGGACTGTTGCGGAGCTGGTATACCTCTGTGTTTTTATACGTCAACCCTAGATATGACCAGATCTCACGCTACACGCTCATGTGAGATTAGATTACCAGAGATAGTGCGCACAAGCTGAAAAACCTTATTGGATTTTGTGCTGCGTTTGCTTGGTTGAGAAATTAGGTCAAACAAATGAGTCGAGTTGCACATTTGGAGAAGCCGTACGGTCCCCGAAAGCAGAGCTGGAACGATGGCAAAGATATGAAAGTGTGATATTAACACTACTTTTCGAAGAGGAATAGCAGAGGCTTTTAATGTATTTGTTCTTTTAGTGCATATGGATTTAAACCCTGGAGTGAAACAGCTGTATCCGACAGATACTGCGAGAATAAATCTGTTTAGCAGTTTCCCTGTTGTCTTTTCCCTCAAGCAAAGTCGTATAGAACGTAATATATAATATGGATGAGCTATAAAGCAGCTGCAGTATAGTCAAGATTCAGATTCAGATTAATTTTTTTGCCATTTGCAGTAAAACCCTATTGGAATACATTTGCAAAAGTCCCCAGTGTGTACAGACAAATACAGACATAAAACAACATTATAAGTACAGGAATAAAACAAATAAAACAGTAAACAAATGCCACTGTGAAATCGATCGACTTAAACAGTTTCAAAACAAGTGCAAATCATTAAAGTGCTCTGTTCACACTGATAACAGCCTGTGGATAAAAACTGTTAGCGTAACGAGATGTCCTGCATCTCAGAGAGCGATATCTTCTGCCAGAGGGAAGAAGCTGGAACATGGCTTTCCCAGGGTGGCCAGAAGAGTCATTAACAATCCTAAGAGCTTTGTTTAAAAGTCTGGATTTATAAAGAACCTCCAGAACAGGAAGCTCACAGCCCACGGTCCTCTTTACAAAGCGGAGCACATCGTGTTAAAAGCTCTACTTTCTTTATCTGTGATGTTTCCAAACCACACAGACACAGAACCAACAAGTAAACTCTCAATGGTGCAGCCATAAAAGTTAAGCAGAATCTTAGAGTTAGTGGTAAAAATAATAAAGTTTCCGCAGAAAGTAGAGGCGCTGACGAGCTTTCTTAACGACTCGGTCAGTGTTTTTAACCCATTTCAGGTCGTTAGACAGAGTTAAACCCAGAAACTTGCACTCCTCTACGATCTGTACCTAGGAGTTGTTGATTACGACAGGCAAATGAGAACTATTACGACTGAAGTCGTAGACCAGTTCACATGTAAGCGCTGCAGCTCGAGTCCTGACGGGAACCAGGAAGTACCATCGCATTAGTCCTGGTCTCAGGTCTCTGCTTCCTGTGGCTCAGAGAATAGACTTTAAAGCAGTCGTTTTCCTCACACCAAAGTCCATCTGTGACATGTTAGTGCCATATGAAGCAACTCTGAGGAGCACAGGGACTGGCCTCCTGCTGGGACTCTGAGGAGCACAGGGACTGGCCTCTTGCTGGGACTGTGAGGAGCACAGGGACTGGCCATCTGCTGGGACTGTGAGGAGCACAGGGACTGGCCATCTGCTGGGACTCTGAGGAGCACAGGGACTGGCCTCCCACTGGGACAGTGAGGAGCACAGGGACTGGCCTCTTGCTGGGACTCTGAGGAGAACAGGGACTGGCCTCTTGCTGGGACTCTGAGGAGCACAGGGACTGGCCTCCTGCTGGGACTCTGAGGAGCACAGGGACTGGCCTCTTGCTGGGACTCTGAGGAGCACAGGGACTGGCCTCCTGCTGGGACTCTGAGGAGCACAGGGACTGGCCTCCTGCTGGTCCCAGAGTCAAGACTAAACATGGAGAGGCAGCGTTTCAGGTGCATACAGCTGTAATCTGGAACAGTCTTCCTGAAAACGTGAAACAGGCTTCTTCCCTGACAATGTTCAAATCCAGGTTAAAAACAGTTCTGTTTATCTGCAACAACTGAAGGATTTTATCTTCACTATGTTCTGTGATTATTTATGATTTAAAGCCTTGTGGGATTTTGCAGTTTCCTTTCCAGCACTTTGAGTTGCCTTGAATAAACTGTGCTATACCAATAAATGTGCCTTTCCCCAGACCTCAATGAACACTCGGTAGTTTCAGAATCAGAGCCAAATCAGACAACGTGTCTGAATGTAGAATTCAGACACGTTGCTTTTGTGACATCAGACCTCATCTCCAAACTTCACATCCTCCTGCAGGTGTCTCTCTAACACACATCAGAAATCTGTGATGTTGTGAAGAATATGTTGAATTTCAGACGAGTTCAGACGCTTCCACTCGAGCAGAACTTTAACTACGACGTCCGAGGTCAAGGCAAACTGAAACCAAGAGTCTCTATTTCTTCTGGAAAACGAATGAGGCCAATGCACAAGTTTGTATTGTTTGAAACTGGAACACACGGAGGATATGATCTGAACTATACTAATGGCATACATTATTACGTATTATTTATAAGATTTACTTAACATATATTATGATTGCACAAGAATCTGTACAATATTATATTATTGCACAAGAATCTGTATAACATATTTATTATCTGTGTAACAAATTCATTATTTATATTATAATATTTATTATATGACTATTTTTAATTTTCTGCAAATATCAATCTCCGACTTGGTTTTCCTAACCGTGTTTTTACCTTTCTGGTCTGTAACGAAGTTGTCAATCTCTTCTTGACTGTAAGGAGTTTTGTTTTCTTCGTTATTTGCTGTTATTACTTACTCTGGCTCTTCGAAGTCGTCGCTCATTCTTTTTTCACCGTAAAAAGATATCAAATTTGATATGCACTGCGGACCAATTGTCATGGTAACGGTCTGAGATGGAAAAATATCAGACCGCAAATCAACCACTCAGAGCGCGCGAACGATCCAAGTAATTTAATAAATATTATCATTACACAAGAATCTCCTTCCATCCATCCATCCATTTTCTTCCCCACAATCCATTTCTGGGTCAGGGGGGGTGGCAGTCAGAGCTGCACCCAGTACACTCAGCACCAGCCCCTCACTGATCCTCCTGCAGGTGGTGAGTCCACAGGAGCTGAGATCTTTCAGCGGGGGCTTCAGGCAAAGTGGGGTTAAGTGTCTTGCCCAAGGACACAACAACAGCAGTCATCAGTGGGAGTCGTGAAGTAGGTCTTATGGTGGGCTCAAACCCACGACCTTCAGGCTCAAAGGCCAATGCTTTACCAACTGAGCTACTGTCGCCCTCGCACAAGAATCTGTACGAGATAAGACTTCCCTTCTTTGTCCCACAGCGGGGAAATAGTAGTAAACAGTAGTAAGAGCACACCACATGATACAAAATAAGTAGCTATTCTATACTAGAGTGTCTCCCAAAGTGGGGTGCAGGGGGCCGCAAGGGTATTGCAGGGGGCCCGCAATAGGTCATAAAAAAAGTTTTTAAAAAATATAATTACATGTTAAATGAATAATATATTGTTTGTATAATTAAAATATTTGTGTTCATTATTTGACTTGAATAATCAAATTGTAATCATTTTTGTATTACAAAATGGGGTGTGTCATTTACATGTTTGTACTGTACTGCTGTCACCTTACATTGTGTGCACCATGTGCACTTGTATATTGTAAATAGTAACTGTAACTCTATTTTAAATTTAAATTTATTCTTTAGAAGTGTTTTTTATTCTTATTTTTATTATCTCTTTTTGACTGTTGCACTGAGCCAAAGCAATTTCCTAGTCTGTGACCTCCTGTTACTTACGTGGCAAGAAAAAATGATTCTGATGTTTGTAGCAGAGGATATTTCCCCAAATAAAATAACAAGAAGAGCCTATTTGGTTAGTATTTTGTATTTTAAGATACATTTTGCCAAATTTGAGCAAAAAAACAACCCAAACAGAAGGCAAACATTTCACGGTTTGGTATTTCACCTGTTAAAAGAGACACATAATGCAATATTGACACTTTTGAGCTTTCCACTTAATGCAAATGGAAAATAAACTGGATTGGAATCAAAATGCTAACAAGTACATTGCCAGATACTTTGAAACAAATCGGCCCCAAAAATGTTATAGCAGTGGACTTTGAGCAATGACCGACATAGTACGACCTCAAAAGGAGATACAACCTGATAAAGTAACATTAGTAAATGGTCACAAACAGCAAAAGAGTTTGAGTTATTGTCGAGATGTGTTTCGTGTCAGTGGAGCTGCTATCGTTGTTACCAAGCAACAACACACTACTGTGCTTCCCCTCTGTTTGGGTAAGCATACATTGTTTTACTTGTTTTTTTAAGAAGGCTGAGAAACTTGTGCTAAACTATGACATCCACATGAAAAGGAGAGGGTTCAAAGTCATCCTGCAATTTAAATCTGTGAAGTTAGAAGCAGGAGAGAGATCAGGCTTTTTCTCTGAGGAAAGAAGTGATGAAATGTTGGTGCTGCTGTTGTGGATTACGTACTGAGTCTTATGTACCTGGGTTTATACACTTAAAGATGCAGTCAATGATCTTATCCTGACGCATTTTTTTAAATATTGTGGGAATACGTCCCTAAACCCTAAAAGTAGTCAAGTAATCATGTGTTTTCAACAAGTAATGGAATTGACCAGATTTCTATAGTCTCCAAAATAGTATGCCTACGTCTCCAAAATGTGTCTGTTCATTAAAATGCACTGTCCCAGACAAAGGAAGAAAGAAAAAGATAGATGGATGGATAGATAGATAGATAGATAGATAGACAGATAGATGCAAAAAGTGGCACACGGTGGGCTTCCTTCCAGAGGCCTGTTGTAATAACCTCTTCATTGAATCCTATTGAACCTCATTTGTCCTTTTATTAATACAGTCCAGAGAATTCCACCGTCTGGCGGCGGGGTATTGATCACTGCCCTCGCTCTGCGGTACTTTTAAATCTTTGATCAAACTCTGACGGAGCTCTTCTGTGCGTATTTGAAGAGAGGGTTTAGGTTGTGCTTCTGCAAATCACACCATTGGCCTTCACGTCTACACAAATCTCCCCGGGCCTCGATCTGACCGCTCCAATTCCAGAATCCAAGGGCTGTATTTAATGAAATAGAACATAGAGTGACGCAAATGTGAGGCTCAGATATCTGTGATCAGTTAAAGGGGAACTTTTTAAAACATATTTTTACCGTGTATGCTTGTTTTCATTTTTTATGTATAGACTTAAATAGACTTAAAGTATAGACTTTACTTTGCCACTTTGTCCCAGAGCGTCATGCAGCTAACATGTACAGATGTAAAGGTACAACTATATATTTCTTGCACTAGAATATACAGTATTTAGACAGAGATTTTGTACTTGCTTATATATTATGCTAGCCTGGTCTTAGCCATCCGTGAACTCTGGTCCACTGGCATTTCCTACATGTACGTCTGGGTCTGATCCTAGTGGCTGCAGTTTCCTCTGTTGAATCCCCTCCGACCAATCAGAGAGCGGTGTTGTAGGTCGGTGACGTCAAGATTTTGCGCCGAATTTGCTGGTTGTAGTTTGGCTGAGAATGCCATTGTAAAGTAATCTATTCTGGTTCGGTTCCAAATATCAAGAATATTATATTGCAAAAGGAGTCAAGCGCTCCCATCGGTTAACGGAGCTCAATGGCGCGAATCTAGACCTAAGTATGAAATGAAATTAGTACGATGGTGTGATAAGACCAGGCTAATGTTATGTATTTAGTATAAAATAATTGTTCATTTATCTTCTTCTTTCTCATTCCTACTGTTCTGTTTCTGGTGATGCAACACTGAAATTTCCCCCGCTGTGGGATGAATAAAGTATCTCTTCATCGTTCTGTCGTTGCAGGAGGGTCTAAGGTCAGCGAGGACGTATATTAACATTTCTGAGACGACTGCAGTTGTTATTTAGGGCGATACACAAATTTATTGAATTGAATGCGTTTAAGCATTTAATAAGATTAACAAAAAGTACAAAATCATTGGTGTTCAGGCAAGATACACAGACTATCAAAATTCAACCGTTAGTGGGACTTTTTACAGACCAATTTTTATACTTTTTATGCTAAATTAAACAAATTCACGCACAAAGAAGTGTCATTTCCAATCTTGTTAGCGCTGGGACAAGTGAAAAAGACGTTAGACTAAAATAATCAACAGAGAACTACTTTCCCCCACGTTGCCTTGTTCTGATAAAAACAAATCATTTGAAAATTGTTGTTGTGATGTTGTCGCATCTCGTTTGGAATATGATTTTTGACGTTTTGACAATCCTATTACAAACAAGAATAGATCCTGTGGCTGAAAAACACGGACCTCCACAAAGATGTTTTCAGAAGCGGTTTAATTTATTTACGAGTACACATCTATTCTCTAAAAAGAACAACTTTCCCAGACTTCAAAATCTGCAATTACAATTCCAAATGGTGCTGGATATGTGTACGTGACGTGTTCAGAATTTGATACAGAAATAAGACCAAGCATACAAGAGTTAAAAATAGAACATTTATTTATCTTTTCAATTGAATATTGATACAAAACTCTTGAAGCTATAAATTCCCTATAACTAACCCTGTGCTGAGCCATTCTAACTCTCCCTCCAGGCCTGAAAGTGTACAGAGAACATCCAGGCGTTCTGCAATGCTCTCTGTATATCTATCCCTGCTCAGACTAGTAACAAAATGTCCTACCAACACTTTTATCAAAATGTCCGATGACATCATATGGTCTGAGGCCGACTGAAGTCCTGGGGCCGTATTCCTAAAGATTCTTACTGCTAAAAGTTGCTCCTAGTGGCCAAATTCTAAGAATTTTCTTAGAATCTTGACCAACTCTTAGAATTTACCCTAAAAGTGAGGAGTAGGTCCTAGTTAAGATAAAAGCTATTCCTAAAAAATCCTAGCTCTTAAGTGTGCTCTTAAGGGGAGATCCCTTAAGAGTTGAGAGGTGGACTTTTAGCGACTTAAAAGTTCCCTAAGAGCACAAAATGGTGGACGGTGGAGACAGGAGAAATATTCTATACACTGGATGACAGTGAATCAGTGAAACGCTACAGATTCAAGCAGGAATCATGTTTGTGGTATATTTAAAAGTCAATCATGTGACCAGCTTCTTATTGGCTGGTCAGCAATAACACCTCATCCATTTTACCTTTGTTACACAAAAGTAAGTAGAAATGGTAAAAGTTGAAAGAGAGGAAAAAGTGGTCCTAAATTGTCACACATTCAGTACGAATGAATGAATACTTTATTTTGAGCCATGGCAAACAAGAAAAAAAAGGACAAAACAAACAAAACAACAACAGAATAGAAGTACAAATATACAGTTTTGTTTTATTAACAACAATCCAGCTCAAAAAGGAGTTTCTGAGAGGACTCTCAGAATCTTTAGGAATACGGCCCCTGGTCCCGGTCTGGCCTAGTCCAGTTTTGTGTCTCAGGCCTTGTTCCGATAAGAGAGACACACTGTTCCTGAAAATGATGACTTTTATCACAAAAGCCTTGTCCTTGGTGCTTCTCGGAATTCCACTAAATCCAGGCTTAATATTGCACAAAGACATTTTATGCAAACACCTAATGAAAATCATCAATCACAACAGTGTTTTGAGCAGTTCAGAATGTCCAGTAAACGGGAAGATTTTATTTTTGGTCGTTCTTTGCAGATGAAGGAGGGTCTAAGGCAGGGGGATCAAACTGGTCCTTAAAGGGCCGGTGTAGCTGCATGTTTACATCCAACCCGAGCAGGAGCAACATCAGACTCCACCTCTTTCCTCCGGTGAGTCCATTTTTAACCTGAATATTTGAGGAAATGGGTGGAGTTTTGGTGGAAATAAAACATGCAGCCACACCGGCCCTTTCTGGAACCTGTTTCACACCCTTGGTCTGAGGACAGTGACAATCCAGAACGTTTATTAACAGTAACATTTCGGGACAGTGGTCATCGTTCTCCCTTTGGACCAATGGATCCTATGTGTTTGTTATTATTATGGTTTTTCCCGTGTTTGAACGGTTTTATTCTCTGAACTGTTGGTGTTGAACAACTGTGTAAAGTCCACAGACACGACTCCTGTTAAGAAAAGTCAATTGAAGACTGGAGAGAGTATGTGCACAAGCTCCCAGTCCTCCCTCTGCTGCTCCAATGGATCAGTCTAAAGCCTTGTTCACACGGCAGGATAATTAGGCCGATTTAAGACCCGATTTACCTCTAACGACAATCTTAAGAACGCGCTGATTTTCCATGTGTAGTGTGTTAAGACTGCGTCGCTCAGATGGACTTCGGGACTGCTCCGATCTCAAATCAGGGATATCCAACATGATTGCTTTGGCCCGATTTCTCTTCGTGTGTGGTCTACTCCGAGAACAGACGAGCACACTGCCAGTGGACTGCGGCGTATAGCATAAATGCAATATATATAGTCTATGCTCGCGTTGTCTCCATTTCTTTGACCGTCGCCTTTTCCTTTGATATCACTTTTTCTCTGTTAAAAACAAACTGTAAAATATCGCCACTGCATCCCCTTCGTCCTCCTCAATTGTTTACTCTGAACTCATGCTTGAAAAAAAATGTTGTTATTTATGTGGCAATAAAAATGATTCTGATTCTGATCGATCTCGATAGATTTTGTGAGATTTCCGTCTGACCTGGGAATGCTCAGGGGTGAAATCGGTTTGTGTGGTTTGCGTGATTTTGCCTTGTGACTGCGCACCACACACTGTACAACCAAAGTGGTTAGACCCTTGATTTTTTTTATCTCCGTGTGTGAGGTCTCTCAAAACGGCCGACAATTTTAAAATCATCTTGTGTGAACCAGGCTTAACAATTCTTTCCAGTACTGCCTTCGTCAAGCTTTCATTTATTCAGCAACCCTTCTCCTCCCCATCGCCGCCTCATCAGCCAGACCAGCTCTTCAAACCGTCTCTTAGCTCCCACCACCAGGGTCTAGGCTCTGGGGGATTTCATCTCATAATTAAAATGAAAAAATGTGTCTATTCACAATTGACAGAGTAAACATGCAAAGCTTAATAATAACAAACAAGAGGAGCCATAGGTTCTTAGGGGGCGGATGACCACAGTCCAAATGTGTCCTTAAATGCCCTGGATCTTCACAACTGTCCTTAGACCCACCTGCATCTGGAAGAATCAACTCGAAAACCCAGTGAGAACCTTGGGGAAGCCCATATAGAGAGAATGGATCCACTCCTACGGACGGACAGGCTGTAGATCCAGGACTGTAGCCTCCAGGACTCAGGCTGTAGAACGAGGACTGAGGCTCATTCTTGCATATAATGTCTGCAGTCTTATAGTGACAAATAAATAAACCCACACAAACCATTCTAACAACCCCCTTTTATCTGTTTGAGTTGTTCCCCATGATATGTTGGTTCTTTTAACCAATCACCGGAGGTTGCATCAAATTCTCCATTGCTCTTATATTTTTACATCCCACACGTTATTCCATTTGAAATCTTTCAAAATAAGTGTATGCAAATGGCATGCATGGCTTTGAGCACCCGTCTCCGTCTTCAGTGCCCCAATATATAATTAAAAGCTGCAGCAAACATGCGTTGATGCTCTTTCCCGGTTAATGGCAGTGGAAGCCAAACGGCCGTCCTCCCACATTCACCGTGGGGAGAGAGAGAGGGTCCTCCGGGGCAGACTTCGGGTCCCTGGCTTCTCTCCACGGGGCCTTAATGCACAGCTGTAAGTGCAGAGATTTACCCTCTCCATGAATAATACACTGCTTTTATATAAACATGTGATTTCTTTGGCATCGGAGTTGGATGATGCATATTCACAACTGCTCGGTATTGACACAGCTGTAGTTGAGTGTTGAAGCTGAAGGAGAACCATGGGAAAAAAATCTCCTTTTCGATTTGAACCAAAGTCTCCTCGGTATTTGCAAAGTTGTGGAGTCACCAGCAACAGATCAGAGAATCAAACAGATGGAACACAGGGAGTGCAGTAATAACAAACAGATGGAGACGTAGGAGTCATGGTGTGGACTTTTTGTTGAATATTATTGATTATTATTCTAAACAGTTAGGATGAATTTGTTTTCTGTCTTTTTGGCGTTACCAACTCACAGGGACTGGCCTTCTGCTGATCCCAGAGTCAGGACGAGGAGGCGGCGTTGTAGATTCATGCAGCTAAAATCTAGAACAGTCTCCCTGAAAATGTAAGACAGGCTTCTTCTCTGAGTGTTCAGATCCAGGTTCTGTTAATCTGTAGCAACGGATGGATTGTATCTTTACTCTTTTCAGTGCACTGTGATTATTTATGATGTTAATGTGTGGAATTGTTTTTATCTTGTTTTGTTCAGCACTTTGAGTTGACGTGTGTATGAAGTGCATGTGCTATATAAAAAAACCTTGCCTTTCTTTACTTCCTGTCTGTTGAGTTGGTTGCCTGCTCCGCCCTGTTGTGTTTCACTTGTGTGTCCCTGTGTGTATTTAAACCCTGTGCTCCTCTCCTCTGAGCGTTGGTCCTTTACGTTTTTGTCCATGTTTTGTTGTGTGTTGAGTTTGGAGTTTTGTAACACACTGAAAAATGAGACCATAAATTCTCAAATCGAGTGGTTTTTATCTCAATCCGAGCACATTCTGACTGTGTTAAAATAAGATTCTTCAATGGGACAAAGCCATTTAGACTTATTTTGAGAACTGTTGCTTTATTTTCCTCATTCCAACGGAGACGTTTCTTCTATCTTTTCAAACAAGATCATTTTGCTTTGTCCCATTTACAAATCTTGTTTTAAGGCTCATTAAGAAACATTTTGCTAAATATGATACATTTTTCACTTGTTTTTCATCACTTTTGCAGTGTCTCCTGGATATAGTCATTTTTGAGTTCAGTTTAACACGTTTTGTGACAATTGGTCCATAGTGAGTGGGACGACCCCTGTCCGTAAATGTCCACGAATGTCCTGGATCCTCACTGTCCTCAGACCCTCCTGC
Organism: Knipowitschia caucasica; assembly: GCA_964034765.1. Lineage (NCBI taxonomy): Eukaryota > Metazoa > Chordata > Actinopteri > Gobiiformes > Gobiidae > Knipowitschia > Knipowitschia caucasica. The sequence continues at coordinate 4,360,891 of OZ035830.1, forward strand.
GCCGGCGAAGAACTATCCAGAAAACAACCCAGCGGGGAAAAAAGTGAGAAACCTCGGAAAGGGCTCAGGCCGAGAAAGAGATCCACTCTACAGAAATAGACTCGTACTAAAGCTCTCTTCGTTCAACTGCTTTTCTGCTTTTTCTCCCATGTTTTTCAAAGGTTATTTTTCTTCTTTTTTTACGACCAACATTAACACCTCACGCCTGAACGGACCTTTCCCTCTTAGAAGTGGAGCGTTTTATCTCCCTGCAGCTACAACAACTGTATGTAAGCGAAGGTTTTTGTGAACCCAAATGCCTCTTGACAGACGCTGTGTGTGTGTGTGTGTGTGTGTGTGTGTGACTATGACTGTGTGTCTGTGTGTGTGTGTGTCTATGGCCGGCAGGGTCACATTTTCATCGCGCGGTTAGAGAGAACTCGGCTGAAAAACGTTATGAGAGCAGCGCTTTTGTCTGGTTCCAGGCAAAAATAGCACAAGTTTTAAATGCCACAATGAAATCTGACAGCAAAGCAAGTTTATTTGTATGGCACAGTTCATACAGAAGACAACTCAAAGTGCTTAAGATGGAAACAATCTAGCCTGGTCGTACCACACCATAGTACAAATTACATTTCGTACTAAAGTCTGGAGGTTAACAGGTGGGAGGGGTTAACTCCTTTTGCAGATTTAAACGATTGGATCTGAGTTTACCACGTATGTAGTGCGCCCGAGTGAATCGTTAGGATTTAGCATTTAGTTTTAGCCATCTCTTTGCTGCTAACGGAGCCTGTGGGGTGTAGCTCCACATTTTTTGCCAGCAATTACATTTGCCAAACATTCCTCTTGCTCCGGCTTCAATTTCTTGATAGAACCAGACCGGATTACTTTACTATCGCATTCTTCGCCATTGCCAAACTACAACCTGCCCGTTTGGCGTCACCCACATCTAACTACAACACCTGCCTCCCGCGCTGGCTGATTGGTCGGATGGAATCCAACCGATTGTATTCGCTAACATAGGGACCAGACCCAGACGTTACATGGAGGAAATTATGTTTGAGCGGAGTGTACGGGTGGATAAGGCCAGGCTGGAAACAATCACACAAGGCATTAAAATCACAGAGTGAAGATCTAGTCTGAGCACCACAATCAAACAGGATGACTTTAATCTCCACCAGAACTATTGAAAATTGCGTCTTTAAAAGTAACATTAAAACATTTTTATTTCAAGGGCACTTTTAAAAACAATGCATAACAAAGTGCTACTCAGTGAGCATTAAAACAATACAAGTCAATAGTCAGTCATTATTGGAATTGATTTTATTTTGGTTGATTGTTTTAATCACAGATATTACACTCAAAACTGAAAAAGTGTGAAGCAACTTTGGCCTCTTAAAAACAACATCTATGTCATGTTTATTTAAATAGCGCATTTTACAGTCACCCAAAGCGCTTTACAATGTTCAGAGTTCAGATATTGTTTCATTCTCTCCACACGGTGTAGACAGAAGAAAGTCGCCGAACACACTGGACCATCAAAGCCTCCGACCAAACATTCACTCACTCGTTACATTCATACCTGTACATATTTTTGGTGGTAGCGGAAACCTGAGCACCTGGAAGAAACCGGAGCAGACACAGGGAGAACATGTAAACTGCACTCAGAAAGGCCCTGTTCCGACCGGGATTCGAACCCGGGTTTCCCCTCTTTGCTGATGCACTGAATAAAATAAAACACATCTTAGGCACGGCTTTCAAACTAGATAACTGCTGTCGTGATTCAGGGCTGTGCAAGAAACAATTGAATCTTTGTCAACCCTAAAAACTGCTTAATAACAGAAACAGTTTAAGTGACTTTTAGTTGCGGATGAAATATTGTATCAGTCTGTTTTGATGGTTAGCTTATACCATGTTTATATTATTATATTGTTTAAGTGTGTGCAGTACATTTGTTGTTTTGAAAAGGATGCTGGATTGGTGACGGATGTTGGGGGTGAAATTAATAAAATGTCTTTGCAACCGGAAAAAACGTGGGAAATGATTTATGTTGTCGTGTTTGTCCGTGTTTCACAAATGTAAAGACATGTGTGTGTAATATGACAACATGGACAAACAAACAAAAATAAATTCATATTTCACAACATATTCCATCAAAATACAACATCTTACTGTGGAAAAGTTTTCATGGACAGTAAATTCAATAGATCCAAAAGACAAAAACCGTGTGGAGAATAAAGTGGAGGCCCGGTCTCCTGTTTATCTGTTTGTGCAGATGGTTCTCTTCAAACAGTCGGAGCCGATTCCTTCGAGCTAAAAACATTTCAGACGCCGTCGTTCTCACTGCTCCATCATCTGCAAGATTCATCTCTACACCATTCTCACCAGTTATTATCACAGATGTACAAGTGCTAGCCTCATGTACAAGTACTAGCCTCATGTACAAGTACTAGCCTCATGTACAAGTGCCGGGACTACCAAAGTGTGGTTAAAGCTGAGAAAACAAACTATCTTTCATACTTGATTACAAATAGCATCAGTAAGCCACGTAGTCTTTTTAAAACTATTAGTTCTGTTTTTAATCCGAATCCAGCCACTTCACTGGAGATAACTAATGAAACGTGTGAACGATTTGTCTCCTTTTTTAATGACAAGGTTGCTTCTATTCGAGCCAATCTAACCCCTTCATCATTGAGTTTTAACATGGCTACTCGATGTTCTGCCGTTTTTAGTCAGTTTGTGTCAGTGTCCATGTCTGTGTTGACTGAGATGGTGAGCAAACTCAAACCTTCGTCCTGTCCCACGGACCCAGTCCCTCCTCGCTTTTTTAAAGAGGTTTGGGGCACTATTGGCTCTTCTGTGAGGGACATCATCAACAGCAGCTTGCTAACTGGCAATGTGCCTTCCTTTTGTAAAAGCGCTGTTGTTGAGCCTTTGATAAAAAAAAGCAGGTCTTGATCCCATGGTTTTATCAAATTATCGCCCCATTTCAAAACTACCCTTTGTTTCGAAAATATTGGAGAAATGTGTTTTGGCACAACTGCAACCTTTTTTTAAATGAAAACAGCACTTTAGACCCATTTCAGTCTGGATATAAAGCTTTGCACAGTACTGAATCTGAACTTTTAAAGGTTTTTAATGATTTGCTTTTATTGACTGATTCTGGAGGCGCCACCATTTTAGTGCTTTTAGATCTTACTGCTGCCTTTGACACTGTTGACCACACAATTCTTTTAGACCGCCTGAGAGATTGTGTGGGCGTCAGGGGGACTGCTTTGGAGTGGTTCAGGTCCTACCTGTCGGAGAGGTCTTTCTCAGTCAGGCTGGGGGATGCCACATCTTCTTCTGCTTCACTTTATTGTGGTGTCCCTCAAGGATCTATCTTGGGACCTATCCTTTTTGCACTCTATCTCCTCCCACTTGGGGAGATTATTAACAGACACGGAGTGTCCTATCACTTTTATGCAGATGACTGCCAAATTTATATGCCAATTTCGAGAGGCCATGCCCCCCTGACGCCCCTGCTCAACTGTCTATGTGACGTCAAGGCTTGGTTTGCCCAGAATTTTTTTGTAATGAATGAGGGAAAAACGGAAATTTTAACATTTGGACCGGCCCTTACTGACTTGGGACCACTAGGAAATTATGTGCGTTCCAAAGTCACCAGCCTTGGCGTCACTGTAGACAGTGATTTTAAATTTGACAAAGTTAATGGCGTTTTAAAATTGTTTTTTTATCATCTTCGGCTTTTATCAAAAGTGAAGCCATTCTTATCTTTTAACTTGTTAGAACAGGTTGTGCATGCTTTTATTTCCAGTCGTCTGGACTACTGCAACGCACTTTATGCTGGTGTCAATCAGAAAACCCTCTCCCGGTTGCAGTTGGTCCAGAACGCAACAGCACGACTTTTAACGGGGGCCAGAAAGCGCGAACACATCACCCCTGTACTCGCGTCTTTGCACTGGCTCCCTGTTCATTTTAGAATTGATTTTAAAATTTTACTGTTTGTTTTTAAATCTTTGCATGGACGGGCCCCTGATTAAATCTCGAACCTCATCCAAATTTACACTCCTGCGCGCGCCCTGAGGTCCGAGAGCCAGCTCCAGCTCGTGGTCCCTAACGCGAGACTTAAAACCCGGGGGGACAGAGCCTTCTCTGTGGTCGGCCCTAAGCTCTGGAACGCTCTTCCCCTCCATGTCCGGACGGCCCCCACAGTAGAGTGTTTTAAGTCTCGTCTTAAGACCCACTTTTACTCTTTGGCTTTTAACACTGCGTGAGTTGTGTGGTCCTCTGTGTTTTTATTTTATTTTATTTTATTTTTATTTATGGTTTTAATCTTTTTTGGTGAAGCTAAGGATACGTTTTTATTTTAGTTTATACTTTTTTGTGCAGCACTTTGGAAACGTAACTGTTGTTTAACCCTCTATGCACATGGGTCATTTTGGGGAACTTTCCTCGCCTGGTTTTCTTTGTGTATAATTGTTCATAAAACAGTCATCTTTTGATGCAGAGTCAAGCAGTATACTTTGTTTTTTTCAGTACAACCTGGGGTTTTAGAATATTCATATTGTAAAGCTGTCATATGAATTATATAAAAATTATGAAATCATGAAGACGAAGAAAAAAATCAAACGGAAAATCAATTTAACAAAATTGAAAAATGTATTGAAAAAACACAATAAAATGCTATAAACAACTTTTTACACTGCATAGAAATGTTATTTATGGTCTTGGGGATAATGGGGAAAAAAATTGAATCTCTAACTATTATACTTTTTACAAAATTCCACTATAAAAGCAAAAAACTCTGTACTCCTGATGCCCTTCCTGAAGCAGTTTGTCTATAATGCTGGGGTTGCTTCTGTAGCACAGCTGTAAAAAACGTAAAACATAAGAAACTGAGCCAAAAAAAAAAAAACATCAATTATTTATATAATACATATATTTATATACATCATATACACATAATGTCATTTTACTGTATTTATTATCGTCTTTATCAATAATGCGCACTCTTCAGCCGGTTATTGCAATCGCAGCTGTAGTTTCAACTGTGGGAGAACAAGTAAACGCAGAGGAGTGAGACATCTCACTCTCTGACGATCTTTGGCAGTCCCCGTGTGTTTGTATCTCACAGCTGTTTGTACCTCACGGGTCACGCTTTGGACACCGACTTTCAGACAAACGTAGTTTATCCTCCGTGCATCGCACAGACAAATCATAACTAGTTTCGGAAAGCCCTGAATACGTACTTCGCGAGTAAATTGATCATTTGTAAAACATGTGTGCGTGCATCGGCGCCGATGCACGTGGGCATATAGGGTTAAACGTGCTATATAAATAAAGTGGATTGGATTGGATTGAAGTACTAGCCTCATGTACAAGTACTAGCCTCATGTACAAATACTAGCCTCATGTACAAGTTCTTGCCTCATGTACAAGTACTATCCTTATGTACAAGTACAAACATAGTGTCTAAAGCAGACCTGGAGATTCTTATCCATGCATTTGTCTCCAGTAGGTTAGACTACTGCAATGGCCTGCTCACAGGTCTGTCCAAACAGGCTGTAAAACAGCTGCAGTACATTCAAAATGCAGCAGCTCGAGTCCTGACTAGAACCAGGAAGTACGACCACATTAGTCCAGTCCTCAGGTCTCTGCACTGGCTTCCTGTGGCTCAGAGAATAGACTTTAAAACAGCTCTGCTTGTGTACAAGTCTCTCCATGGCCTCGCACCAAAATATATTAGTGACATGTTAGTCCCATATGAACCAGCCCGGACTCTGAGGAGCACAGGGACTGGACTCCTGTTAGTGCCCAGAGTCAGGACTAAACATGGGGAGGCTGCTTTTCAGAATTATGAGGCTAAGGTCTGGAACAGTCTTCCTGAGGATGCGAGACTGGCTGCCTCTCTGTCAATTTTCAAATCCAGGTTAAAGACTTTTCTTTTTGCCTGTGCATACAACTAAATAATTTTATCTTTTTAACGCTGCTTGTTATTTATTATTGTAACTCTTTGTGTGATTTTAATGTTTTTAATTACCTGTGTGTTTTTAATTGTATTTTTTATGGTGATGATTTTTGCCTTGTGTGGTGTGGACTGTGAGGCGCTTTGTGTTGCCCTGAGTAGGAAAAGCGCTGTATAAATAAAGATTGATTGATTGATACTTGCCTTATGTAAAAGTACTCACCTTATTTTGTTTTTCTAACACTGGTTTGTCCCGTTGACACAGATGCGGTACCTTTTAACAGTTTAGTAATCTAAAATAGAGAGATGGGGAGCAGGGCTAGTACAGGAGGCGCATGCCAGAACTATTGTTCATGTTTTTAGTGGTAGGGGAAACCGGAGTACCCAGAGGAAACCTACGCAGACACGTGGAGAACATGCAAACTCCACTCAGAAAGACCCTGTTCCGACCGAGATTCGAGCCCAGGACCGCTTGCTGAGAGGCGGGAGTGCTATCCTCTCAACACTTAGCGTCTGTGACACGTGAGACTGCAGCAGAATGCCTCACGTGATTTTTTTCTTAAAGCGACACGAGCACTGATACAGGGCTTCGCTAAATGTGCAGGTGTTTCTGGACCCATCACTACTGTTTTTTTTTTTTTTTTAAATAAGTTTTTCCAAAGTGGCTGGACTGAGGTTTTCTCCTGCTTTCCTCTCCCACAGCCTTTTTGAATACAGTGAGGTATTTATTCTTTGGCTGTTTCCAATATTGTGGTGGATCTTTCAGTCTGTTTTGGTTCCGCCAAAGTATTTCTGAACTTCAACCACAGCATTCACTGTCACAGATGTGGAAACAAAAACAAAACAGTCTGAAGCCAATGTACAAAACATAAATATTAAGCACATACATTACCTCGTGTTCGTGACGGTGAAGCTTCAGACACAATGAGGCTGAAGTTGATGGAGTGAATACAGAGGGAGAAGTGTCTCAGCCGAAGCACATCTGATGGAAGTCTTCTCTCTGCTTTTGTTATGACCATTTTGAAACGGTCCATGTCGATCACACAACAGAAGAAATCACTACGTCCATAATATTTACAGTCTATGTTTGTTCCTGATAAGTATTTGTGCGGATGGAGCTGAATACAACGCCAGGTCTGTGTTTTTGATCAGGGAACATTGTTGTAGAGTGAAAAAGAGTGTTTTAATTACATTTTCATAATGTGTCCGTTATGAAACTGGCGTCCACAGTCCTCTATGATTCAACACACACAAAGGCTTCATAAAACACACAGAGCACAAAACTAATGCTGGATCCTCACTAATGACTGAGCCTTCTTAGCAGAAACAGCAGAAACTTCTTTTTATCTCTGCTATGAGACCCCATTGCTCCCTGGGTAATTGGATCGAGTGGAGAATTGTCCGTCATTGTAAACCACAACTTGTATTGTACAGTTCTTCTCAGGCAGTGAAGTGCATGTTGGATAATTGGGGCTGTACAGTCTTGGCCACAACTTGCTCTAAAGACTCGGGTAAATGACTGTGTATGGCATATTTATTGTTTTGTTTTTATTCGCCTCCGAGTCAGAAATGTTTATGTGTGCTGAATATGGACTGTATATAGGGATACATTGTGCCAACCTGCTAGCTTGATGAAGCCGAATAGCGGCTTGCTCATGGTGAAGTTTTGCTCCCACTCGCTTCAGCTTTTCTCACTTACATCAAAGTAAACTTGTCTTACTTTTCCTCAGCTTGTGTCACATGCACAAGCCTTGCTCCTGATTGGTTCTTTGGTTTGCTGGTAGTTGCCATGAGAGAATCCGGTTCCAAATGATCATGAAAAGTTAAACGCAATGGCATTCCTTTCTACACTGACAAGATGAGGTTAGAAATATGAAACTTGAGGCTGAAATAAGCAAAAGGAAAACAAACTGAAGTGTCAGAGACGGAGGGAGCCGGAACTAGTTCTAGAGAGAAATGCCCTTTAGAGATTAGTAAGCAAAAGGAAAAGGCTACATAGGATCTGGCTCGGGAGTTTAGAAACAAGGTCAAGGCCTATGTGGGAGATCACATGGAGAAACACATTAGTCTTCAGAATCACTGTGTGGACTCGGAGGACACCAGCGTATGTCTGCAAGAACAACTGCCTGAAGCTCCTGCTGAAGCACCAAGACTCTGGCACCACTGACGGAGCAGCCATCCTCCTGCGGACTCACCACCTGCAGAGGATCAGAGGGACTGGTGGTATATGAGCATTGGTTGGCAGCTCTGATTGTCCCCCCCCCGACCCAGAGATGGACTAATAAAGGTGTAGACAATAAATTAATACATTTTGTATTGCACTGTAGTCCTGGTTCGACAGCCCAGCAGTCCGTGGGGGTGGATCCCTCCCTCAATGTGGTTCTAACCCAGGTTTATAATTTTCTACTGGCTTTTTGAGTTTTTCCTTTCCCATGCAGGAAAGTCTATGGACTGTGGTGATGATCCAAGACATTTAATAACACTTTTTGGACCAATGGCTCTAATGTTTTTTATTATTCTTGCATATTTTGTGTTCAAACTGTGTACATTTCTGATCTGTTTTGTAAAGTCCTCCCGATTAAACTGATAATAAATAATGTATTGGTTTATAGAGCGCTTTTTTGGACACTCAAAGACACTTTACATGTCATTATTCTTTCACTCCATACACGGTGGTGATAAACTATTACTGTAGCCACAGCTGCCCTGGGAGACACTGACAGATGCGAGGCAATCAGTCTGTGCTATCGGCCTCTCCGACCATCTCCAACCATTCACACACACACCAGACTCATTCTAGGCAATAGGGGTGAAGTGTCTTGCCTAAGGATACAACGGTAGTTTGGCACTTTACAGCCGCCCCACTGTGGCATCAGATGATTTTCTGCCAACCATCAATATTTCATATCAGAGTAAATCGTGTAATCCAGTTACGTTTGGGGCAATCAAAGTGCTTCTGATAACCGCCTGTCATAGATTGATAATCCAATAATCTCCCATCTCACTCTAACACTGTATTCTACCAGATTGTATTTAATAACTTCATCCATTCAAAAAATAAAAACATATTGTTCTGAAGTTGCGGCAGATGCCACATGAGGCCCGATAATGCAGGTCACACTTCAACATTCCGCACGCGTCGTCTTGTCTTTATCCCATGTTTTAATTAATTGAAAGCTGGAAAAATGGATTGGGTTGGGAGGGGGAAATCTGCGATAAACATGTCGGCACGGCTCCTTCTCACCGGCTGCGCTTTTGTGTGTCCTCAGCAACAATACAAGGCTTATTACAAGTCATCACGAAGCCGCATTTGCATATAGTGGCTTGTTCCGACCAGGGGAACAAGGCAGAGGTGGCGGAGCGGGGGGGCGGGTCCCTGATTTGGACACAGAGCACGTTTATGTTATCGCAGGGACAGCTGGATACCTGGTAGAATGTGAGGCTGCTGTAGGGATGAAGGATATGTTTATAAGTGCAAGGGTTGTTCTCAAGAAGGAAAGTGCAGAACGACAAGGTTTACCTCTGTTTGGGGATAACAATCTAAAATCACATGTTCAAACTATAAAATAATAATATTGAATTGTTTTTTTTTGGATACTTAAAGAAACGTTATATGGCATTATTAATTCACTCCTTAATCAGTGGTGATTAACTACTATTGTAGCCTCAGCTGCCCTGGGGCACACTGACCGAAGTAAGGCAACTAGTAAGTGCCATCGGTCCCTTCCAGCACCACCAACCATTCACACACACACCAGACTCATTCTAATGTGGGGAAGTGTCTTTCCTAACGACATATCAACTGTTTGTTGCTTACATACTAAACCCGGGGGGACCGGTCCTTCCAGTCCGTGGCCCCCAGACTGTGGAACCTCTGTCCCTCCGTGTGGTCAACTCAGCCAATGCTTTTAAAAAGGGACTGAAGACACTTCTTTTTAGGGCAACTTTTGGTTAATTTCTTGTTTTTATGTTATTTTCTATTTTTGTCTTGTTTCTATTGTATACAGTATACTGTACATATCTGCTTTTACCTTGTAGAGCACTTAGTATTTTTTATCTGTGAAAGGTGCTCTATAAATAAAATGTACTTACTTACTAAAGACAACTGTAACACGGGTGAAAAATCCTGTAAGAGTGATACCTCGTTTTACAATACTGATCTTTGTGCTCCCCCCTGCGTGCGCGTCTCGTGACCGGAGCTGGCCAATCAGCCGGTTATATTTTCCCTAACCAGGAAGCACTGGTAGTGCGAGAGGTGCCGTGTATTGGGTTGCTGCAGGTACGGTTTCTGCTTATTTACTTCACCATAACATCCAAGGCTTATTATATGTATTGCTGTATGCAGGAGCCGAGCTACCATTAGTGATGGGTTGATGAAGCTTCATGAAGTGTTCGAGAAAAGGTTCATTTCTTGATGCTTCATATGCTCACAAACCTCCTGTTGGTCAAAATCTGTATTGACAATTGAACTGTTTGTGAGGCTCTTGGTGCATAGGAATTAATACTGGTAACAGAAATAAAAATGTAATTTGATTGTGTATGACCAATTAATTCATCTGTTTCATTATGATCAATATCAGTAGTGAAAATGAATATATTTTAAATGACAATAAAATATAATGTACTGGTAACTGGTACAGTTGTCTGCTCTAATACACACACACACACACATACATATATGTAGATATATATTTATATACATATTTAATGATGAATGATTATAGCTTTTCAAGTCAAAATCAATGTTATAAATCCAATGGGACAAAAGACATGTTGAAAGTGTAAGTGCTTTTCAAAGGACGTGACACAAATGGGGATATCATTTGGGATTGTGACCCCATCAGTTGTTTAAAACCAAAACATTTCTGACAAAATTCTTTCACGTGTATTTACATCGACACACTCCCGGTGAGATTCGAACCCCGGTCTCCCAGGTCCCAGCCCTGATTCCCTATCAATTGAGCCAACCAGATGATACCACAACCTCTCCATCACTGACTACATTAATCACCAAGACAAACACACAGTTTGAGCGGATCTTCTGCAGTACTTCATGAATCGCTCCATTTCCTGTGCTCCCGAGGCTTCAAACGTCATTAGTGACGTCACTCATCTAAAACAACTCAGGCTTCGGCCCGCGCTCCGATAAAAACTTCAGGGATTTCTCGGCTCACGCCCCGAAGCGCCGACGCGGCACGACCCATCACTAGCTACCATCACCCTAGCGCACTTGATAGAGCGTCTGATTGCTCAGAATCGGGAGAATCGGTAAGCGCTCTCATGAGCTCTCATTCATTCAGCGTCTAGCTTAGCATTAGCCGTTCCCCCTGGTTTTAATGGGTTCGGTTAGCATCTGCTATTTATGCCAATTTTCTCTGTGCTTTGTATTTAATGTCCAAACTAAATGACGATCATGTTAATGAGATTATTACGGTAATTATGACTTGCAGCCACAAGAGTTTTCTTTTGACTTTTACTGGCGTTATATGATGTTGTATATCAGGGGTGTCACACTTTTGGTTGGTCTTAAAACTGACAGCTCCCAGGTGTTTGAAGTATTTGAAGCTTATCTTTGCGTCTGTGGATATTTGTAAATGCATGTTTACATGGTGAAGGTATCTAACCTGAGGTTTAATGATTTTCTGGTAGAGTATTTTGAAAAAAACTATTTCAGTTTCTGTATGTTTGGAACCAACCAAAAGTCATAGCTGAAGCATTGGCAACTGATTTACACATTATAATTATTTGATGGATTCAAATTTTCGAATGAAGATAAATAGTCTTTAAAATGAGGTATAACACGCCATGGAAGCTCTTATTACCCTCACCATCAATGCTGCAATTAAATATTTATAGTTAATATTTGAAAATCGCCAGACCAGACCACTGTCTTGTCTGACGGGCCGGGCCGCATTTGCACCATGGATCTTGGGTTGGACACCTGTGTTGTATCTGATGTTTTTGGAGTACACACACGACACACGAGAAGCACACTGTAAAAGAAAAATCACACACAATTGCGCACACAAGTTGAACCACGATACAGTAAGATTCCTCAATCAGTTAACACATGTATAATTCAGCAGAGGTTTGAACAGAGGTTGACATTTCTGGCACATTGTCAATGTCAACAATCGACTTCATCTGTGACCATGGATTAAAAGGACCGCGCTTGAAGATTCTGTATAAGCCGCGGTATCAGACGACTTTGGATCGCAGAGATGGAACGTGAATGCCGCCTGACCTTTCGTACGCACACACTGCACCAATCTCATCTCCATCCGCAGAGAAAGGCAAACAGGCGCGCTGGGTAATACCATCAGATAGGCGGGCAGCAGGGAGAGGGCTGGGTGGGATTAGAGAGGCTCCGGAAGGACGCGTCATCACGTACGACCAGGACATACTACAGAGGGGAAGCGTTCCATTTACTTCTGTGGTTGTATGCTCACCGAGGTAAGATGAGGTCTGTTCAAACTTTTTAGTAAGATGGCCATTTTTGTTTACCGCACTTGTTCCGGCCGACGACATAGACTGTAAAACTGTCTCCACTGGAGCTGACCCGTAGGGGTATGGTATGTCCAATGTCCATGTTGTTTCACACCGTAGCTAAATAGTGCCATATGTTGACTTTTGTGACTCAATCAAAAACAAAAGTCATTATACAATGGTCACTCGCTAAATTGCGGTTCACCTTTCACATTCTCAGTGTTATGCAGATACATGTATTTCTTGGTCAATTTTGTGGTGAACTTTGTCCCCCTCGTGTATACTCCAACAGCATCATATACAACATCATGTACAGTAACCACTAGTATTGTACCTTACATGACTGTTACCGTTGGTTTAGGTCAGTGTGATTAGTTCAGAAGACTACAGTGGTCTCAGTATGGCCCTCAGTCCTGCTCCTGCCCCTCAGTGCTGTGTCATTTGCAGCTGTATTCTACTTTTTAAGCATGGCTTTTAACAGCTGCTCAGACCTGCAACCAACAGGTTTGATATCTCTGGTCTCTCTCACTTCAGCAGTCGTGAGTTCAGGTAAGTACAAAAGTGTATAAACTGTGTGTGAGGGGTTTCACAGCCTTAAAACATACAGTGTACAGCTGCTTTGACACGACATGAGGTATAGGTGGAGCTGAAGTTGGCTGGATGACACTGAAAGTACCTTAATGGCCACTTTGAGTAAGCAGCAGAGGAGCACAAACAATGGCACAGCAAGCCTTAGTTTGGACCTCAGAATCAGAAATATTTCTATTGCCATTCTAAGTAACAAAAAGTCAGAAACTAGGAATTTATAAAAGTTATAAGTTATAAAAGTAAAAATACCTGCATGGGTTTGAAGCAAAAGAGTAAAAGCTAAGTAAACTTTATAATACAATATTATTGCTGTGCTATATCTTGCTTCCAATGTAAAAAGTCAAGTCTTCTTTACGGATTATAAGAAGATTTTAACTTTTTTAAGCATTACCAGCTTCTTTACACTCTGTCTTACCAAAATATCCATCTAAGCCTTAAATCTAGTTCTTAATTATTGGCTTCTTCCCATTGAGACAAAACAAAGCCGTTTTTCCCAATGTTGTGCAGTTCAGGACTAAACCGGGTCCCAGGCGGCCCCATGAGTCCAGGCCGTTATTCATGTTGATGGAGGTACTGTATATGTTCTTAAATTCTAAATCCCTGTCTGAGAGTCTGGTATTAAGGCATATGTTTAAGGTTCAACAACAATAAAGAAACCGTAATGCTTTGTTCTTGTACTCCAAAAAACAACAGCTGCTGAATCCGCTTCTGCAAAGTCCCCGAGGTTGAACTTTTCGTCTGTGCAAACCAGAACACATCCGACCGCAGTCCTGGACCAGCACAAACTCTCCCTGAGATTTGCCTCTAATGAAGGTTAGACAAAGCCGCGGCCGACTTTCTTTTCTCTGTACAATCTCAGAGCAGTGTGCAGAGCGGCCACGTTTGTTTAGCTCTGCTCGTTTGGAGGATTCTGGGCAGAAAGAAAACGTCTTCACAGGATTTTTATTTCCTTTGTTTATTGCCAGAGCTGTATCTACCTCACATCGGTATATTTTTTACAATAAAGTTGTGCTGTACTTAATATTCACTTGTGTTTTGTTTGTGTGTGGGTGTGTGTGTGTGTTCTTCATTCCTACTAGTCTATAACATGTGATGCAACACTGAAATTTCCCCACTACCTCCATCCATTTTCTTTCGCTTTATCCGTTGCCGGAGGTTTTTTTAAAGGAGACATCTTATGAACACACTTGAATATTATGAGGCGTTCCCATAATAACATCTCACTATGACTAGGTTTATTTTTCAATATTGATATTTTTGATAATTTAACCACAATAAGACACTGTGCCAGAAGTGTCTGATATTAGCGCGGATGGATCTAAAAACAACTCCAAACATGTAGCTCCTCCCCCTACAGTATGTCTATAACAAAAGTATTTCCCATAAAGCCTAGTGTATACTTGCGCGCCGTGGCTTACGTTAGCGGTTGCGGTGGACCTACGTAAGCACAATTGATGTTATACTGGCGCGTTCCCCTTACGGAGTTTTGAGGAGAATGTTGTAATCCCACAACAAACCACATGAGGGCGATCACACAGGAGCGGTCCCATTTACGCTGCTACTTTGTCCTCTTCAGAACAACAATAGCAAACAAAGCTGTTTGAGCTCATTACACGTGTTTCTACTGTAGGTTTATGTGAGTTTTATGGATTCATTATTTTATAAGTCATTTCAACTGTGATGCTGTGAATAAAGACACAGTTCTTGTTGGAAACATAGTTATTATTAAATAGTTTTCAGCACAAACAGCAAAACAATAATAGTGGTAAATATCTGAGACAAACATGAACAATTTACAAGTGCAGGAGGAAAGCAACAAACGCAGCTACGATTCAAACAAAGACAGGAACAGTGCAAAACAAACGACTGCACAGTTTATAAGTTATATTGTAACGCTCAGCCCCTTGTGACGCTTTATACCCGCTGTGATTGACCTAACGCTGATCAAAGAAAAACTCACTTTACTACTCATTAATCTACTGTGCGTAACGTGTACTCCATTTACTCAGTACTCAGTCCAAAACAAGCAATAATCATGAACAAAATATCAGACTTCACGCGCCCACCGTATGCCCCACTGTCAAACCTGGTGACGAGTACGTGGCTCCGGTGATAGTCAGTGTAGTTCAAAAGGCAAATCCAAGAGTTGACAAAATTATGTAAGTAATCTAAACCGAACGGGAAAGTAATCCAACTGGGAAAGTAATCCAAACGTTCAGAGTGTGGGCAGAGCGCAGTGGGTGAATGCGCTCTCCCTCTCCAGTGTATAAAGTTCATAAACAAAACGCGCACAGGCCGTGCGTGAGCGGCAACCGGGCTCTCCTGCCGGGTCCGTCCCAAGGGTCTGTACAGTCCCCTACAATAATCCCCCCACAGATCTCCAACTCACATCTCTCCTGGTCTCCTCGAGCCATGTCCAAAACCAAAAAGCTCCCCAGTCTCTCCCCTGCGCACCTGATGCCAGGTCTCTGATGAGCGCTCCCTCCCGGGACACGCCCCCCAGTTCATTCACAAAACAGAACTGTCACATTAGGCCCAAAACATAAACAAATATACCTAAACACACATTAACACATTTTAAACATTTGTGGCTATGCTACAATATATATGTTAGATAGTCCACAGTCTCCTGTATATCAGGCTCTGAGCCCAAACTGCTTTTCCTTCAAAGCGTGAAGCAGTCTGCTCCATAGTGCCTCGTCCATGTCCCTGCTGCAGCCGCTCCGTGCTTCCTTCCAATACACACACACGGACCAATCACAGCGGAGCTTCCTTGCGGCGACCCTTACGTAGTTAGAACATTTCGATGCTGCGCGGCAACGTAAGGGCCTTGCGGTGACCAACGCGTTGCGCAAGTGACGTCACGTCACCTCCGTAAGCTCCGCGCCGCGCGAGTATACACTAGGCTTAAGACTGGATAGGGCCAAGCAGCTACTATCAAGTGACCTGGTACCTGTAAAAAGGGGCCGGTGGACACGCTCCCGAGTAGGGTAGAGTAGAGTAGAGTAGAGTAGAGTAGAGTAGAGTAGAGTAGAGTAGGGTAGGGTAGGGTAGGGTAGGGTAGGGTAGGGTAGGGTAGGGTAGGGTAGGGTAGAGTAGGGTAGGGTAGAGTTGGATAGAGTAGAGTAGGATGGAGTAGAGTAGGATAGAGTAGAGTAGGATAGAGTAGAGTAGGATAGAGTAGAGTTGGATAGAGTAGAGTAGAGTAGAGTTGGATAGAGTAGAGTAGAGTAGAGTTGGATAGAGTAGAGTAGAGTAGAGTTGGATATAGTAGAGTAGAGTAGAGTTGGATAGAGTAGAGTGGATAGAGTAGAGTAGAGTAGAGTTGGATAGAGTAGAGTAGAGTAGAGTTGGATAGAGTAGAGTAGAGTAGAGTTGGATAGAGTAGAGTAGAGTAGAGTTGGATAGAGTACAGTTGGATAGAGTAGAGTTGGATAGAGTAGAGTTGGATAGAGTAGAGTTGGATAGAGTAGAGTTGGATAGAGTAGAGTAGAGTAGAGTTGGATAGAGTAGAGTTGGATAGAGTAGAGTTGGATAGAGTAGAGTAGAGTAGAGTTGGATAGAGTAGAGTAGAGTAGAGTTGGATAGAGTAGAGTTGGATAGAGTAGAGTAGAGTAGAGTTGGATAGAGTAGAGTTGGATAGAGTAGAGTTGGATAGAGTAGAGTAGAGTAGAGTTGGATAGAGTAGAGTAGAGTAGAGTTGGATAGAGTAGAGTAGAGTAGAGTTGGATAGAGTAGAGTTGGATAGAGTAGAGTAGAGTAGAGTTGGATAGAGTAGAGTAGAGTAGAGTTGGATAGAGTAGAGTAGAGTAGAGTTGGATAGAGTAGAGTTGGATAGAGTAGAGTAGAGTAGAGTTGGATAGAGTAGAGTTGGATAGAGTAGAGTTGGATAAAGTAGAGTAGAGTAGAGTTGGATAGAGTAGAGTAGAGTAGAGTTGGATAGAGTAGAGTAGAGTAGAGTTGGATAGAGTAGAGTTGGATAGAGTAGAGTAGAGTAGAGTTGGATAGAGTAGAGTAGAGTAGAGTTGGATAGAGTAGAGTAGAGTAGAGTTGGATAGGGTAGAGTTGGATAGAGTAGAGTAGAGTAGAGTTGGATAGAGTAGAGTAGAGTAGAGTTGGATAGAGTAGAGTAGAGTAGAGTTGGATAGAGTACAGTTGGATAGAGTAGAGTTGGATAGAGTAGAGTTGGATAGAGTAGAGTTGGATAGAGTAGAGTAGAGTAGAGTTGGATAGAGTAGAGTTGGATAGAGTAGAGTTGGATAGAGTAGAGTAGAGTAGAGTAGGATAGAGTAGAGTTGGATAGAGTAGAGTAGAGTAGAGTTGGATAGAGTAGAGTTGGATAGAGTAGAGTTGGATAGAGTAGAGTAGAGTAGAGTTGGATAGAGTAGAGTTGGATAGAGTAGAGTTGGATAGAGTAGAGTAGAGTAGAGTTGGATAGAGTAGAGTTGGATAGAGTAGAGTTGGATAGAGTAGAGTAGAGTTGGATAGAGTAGAGTAGAGTAGAGTTGGATAGAGTAGAGTAGAGTAGAGTTGGATAGAGTAGAGTAGAGTAGAGTAGGATAGAGTAGAGTTGGATAGAGTAGAGTAGAGTAGAGTTGGATAGAGTACAGTCGGATAGAGTAGAGTAGAGTAGAGTTGGATAGAGTAGAGTTGGATAGAGTAGAGTAGAGTTGGATAGAGTAGAGTAGAGTAGAGTCGGATAGAGTAGAGTAGAGTAGAGTTGGATAGAGTAGAGTTGGATAGAGTAGAGTAGAGTAGAGTTGGATAGAGTAGAGTTGGATAGAGTAGAGTAGAGTAGAGTAGGATAGAGTAGAGTTGGATAGAGTAGAGTAGAGTAGAGTAGAGTTGGATAGAGTAGAGTAGAGTAGAGTTGGATAGAGTAGAGTTGGATAGAGTAGAGTTGGATAGAGTAGAGTAGAGTAGGATAGAGTAGAGTTGGATAGAGTAGAGTAGAGTAGAGTTGGATAGAGTAGAGTTGGATAGAGTAGAGTTGGATAGAGTAGAGTAGAGTTGGATAGAGTAGAGTTGGATAGAGTAGAGTTGGATAGAGTAGAGTAGAGTTGGATAGAGTAGAGTAGAGTAGAGTTGGATAGAGTAGAGTTGGATAGAGTAGAGTAGAGTAGAGTTGGATAGAGTAGAGTTGGATAGAGTAGAGTTGGATAAAGTAGAGTAGAGTAGAGTTGGATAGAGTAGAGTAGAGTAGAGTTGGATAGAGTAGAGTAGAGTAGAGTTGGATAGAGTAGAGTTGGATAGAGTAGAGTAGAGTAGAGTTGGATAGAGTAGAGTAGAGTAGAGTTGGATAGAGTAGAGTAGAGTAGAGTTGGATAGGGTAGAGTTGGATAGAGTAGAGTAGAGTAGAGTTGGATAGAGTAGAGTAGAGTAGAGTTGGATAGAGTAGAGTAGAGTAGAGTTGGATAGAGTACAGTCGGATAGAGTAGAGTAGAGTAGAGTTGGATAGAGTAGAGTAGAGTAGAGTTGGATAGAGTACAGTCGGATAGAATAGGTATATGGTACAGTAGGTTAGGATAGGGTACGGTACACTAATGTAGGGTAGAGTAGAGTAGGGTAGGGTAGAGTCAGGTTAAAAGTAGGGTAGGATAGAGTAGAGTATGGTACATTAAGATAGTGTAGGGTATGGTACAGTAGGATAGGGTACGGTACATTAGGGTAGGATAGGATATAGTACAGTAGGGTAGGGTACGATAGAGTTGAGTAAGATATGTTAGAGTAGAATAGGATAGAGTAGAGTAGAGCCTCAATAGGTTCCCATCATCGTCCCAGGCAACAGACACTGGGACCACTGGGTGAATAGCAATGAACAGACTACAGTGATGAAAGACACACTCGCTCGTGTCAAGAAGATGAAAAGATGAAGATCAGGACACACTTTGCGGTGCCTCTGTTATGCAGAGTGATGTGAGGCAAACTCCATTCTTTGGCCCATAATGCAGACAGGCAATCAAATAAGGATTTGGTCTTTTTCTCTCTCTCTCTGTCTTTCCCTCCTCTCTCTCTCTCTCTCTCTGTCTTTCCCTCCTCTCTCTCTCTCTCTCTCTCTCTCTCTGTCTTTCCCTCCTCTCTCTCTCTCTCTCTCTCTCGCATAAACAGATCTGTGTTTTTGCTCTAACGATGGAGGATAATGATGTGTCTATGGACTTGTTGTGTTTACGGATAAAACAGTTTTGTGTTGCTGACAAACTATCACAGTTACTGTTTTTCCAAGGACAAAAAAAAAAGGTTTTTCTTTCTCTATCTTTTAATGCTGCATTATGACATTCACATTTTGGTGAAAATCCAACATGACATAGATGGGATTCTGTTGGCATTGACAGTGGAGAAATTACAGTTTGAACAGCAGAGCAAATAAATATAATTCACATTTAGAGACACATTACATGCAGAAAACATGCTGGACCTTTTTGATTGGACAATTCTCTGACCAGAGCCGTCCAATCTGGGCAAGTCACAGGGAAGTCTGGGGCTAGTCAACACGTGTGTCCACTTTAGGGTGTGTAGCCGCCACGAGAAGAGAGAGGACACTGCAGTAAGGGTTTAATCTCAAGTTTAACACTGTTCCAATACATTTATATCTGAAAATAGTACAAATGAAGTGAACCAAGTGGCGTGTGGCCAAAGGCTACTGGAAAGACCATGTTCCAGCTTCTTCCCTCTGGGAGATGTTGTGGTTCTTTGAGGTGAAGTACATTGTGTGATGCCAACAGCTTCTCTCCACAAACTGTGATTCGATCAAACAATCAATCAATATTTATTTATAAAGCCCTTTAAAACACAGAAAGTGACAGAAATGTTTTACAGTAAAATCAATCTGTAAATGCAACAATGCAATTTTTCGTAGTCGTTTCAGTGACAATTGCTTCTCATGTACTTTTTAATGTGCTTTTACATTTGTACTGTTTTTATGTTTGTCTCTGGTGCACACTGGCTGTATTTACGCAAGCATTCCGAGGTGTTTATTTTTTCCTCAGAAATGAGACTTTCTTGTGTGTAAACTATTGCTTTAAGCAACAACGATTTTTGATGCGCTTGTACAAGCGAGCTGTCAATCACTGCCCAGACCACACCCAACTCTAAGCCCCCTTTCTTGTCCCTTGGTCCTCCAGGCAACGCCCTTTTTTAAGGAAAAATGTCAAATGTTCATGTGGGCAGAGTCAGGCTGGGCACTGGGGTTTAGTCGTCCTTTAAGCACCTTGAGTTGCCTTGTGTGTGAACTGTGGTATACAACTAAATGCTTTTGCCTGCCTTCAACTGTAATTCACCAATACATTGAATCTCCAGGGCAAAGCAGACAGGTCCCATCCATACGCAGCTGGATCCACTGGGACAGAGGGCTTTCGTGGTCACCTCTGGAGGACACTGTAAAAATAACCAAATACAACATCAAAGCAGCCCCCAGGAACCACAGGGACATCACAACAGATCACATTTTTCTGTGTTTCTCTGTGTTTGGGCAACAGTGTAAGTGAGATGTATGGAGAGGAAGAGCTCTGAGGACGGCTTGCAGTGAGCAGCTGAACTTGTCGAGGTAAATACATCTCACTTATACAGATATCCGGCTCGAGGAAACACAGAAATTTCTCGTAAGTAAAGAGGAAGTGGAAAATAAAGCCAAGTAATTAGCTCTGTGGTTGCATTAAAACTTTCCAAATGCAAATAGTTTTAAACTCTGCATCTGATTTAATATATGTCTGAAGCAATCGAGTATGTGGAATAGTCGGAATATTGATGATACCGCATTAATTTATACAGCGTTTTTTTCAGTATTCATTCACTAAAGTAACGGTGGTGTTACTACTCTAGCATTAGCTGCCCTGGGGCACACTGGCAGAAGCTAGGCAACCAGTATGTGCCATCGGCTTCTCCCACCACAACCAACCATTCACACACACACCAGACTCATTCGAAAGTGAGTGAAGTGTCTTGTTCAACATCAGTTTTAGCACTTTACAGCCGCAGCCGCCCCACTGTGGCACCCAGAGGTTTCCCATCACAGTAATAATAATAATGCATCAGTTTTATAGAGTGCTTTTTTGGACACTCAAAGACGCTTTACATTAGGGGGCGACAGTAGCTCAGTTCAATTCCCACCTTGACACCTTCTCCACCGACTCCCACTGATGTCTGCTGTTGTTGTGTTCTTGGGCAAGACACTTAACCCCACTTTGCCCAAAAAGCCCCCGCTGAGAGATCATGGCTATGCTCACATTGACAGCAGCCATCCTCCTGTGGACTCACCACCTGCAGAGGATCAGTGAGGGGCTGGTGCTATGTGACTTGGGTGGCAGCTCTGACTGCCACCCCCCCCCGACCCAGAAATGGATTAAGGGGAAGAAAATGGATGGATGGATAGAAGACGCTTTACATGTCATTATTCATTCACTCCATACACGGTGGTAATAAACTACTACTGTAGCCACAGCTGCCCTGAGGCACACTGACAGAATCGAGGCAACCAGTCTGTGCCATCGGCCCCTCCGACCACCACCAACCATTCACACACACATAAGATTCAGATCAGATTCAGTTTATTTGCCATTTGCAGTAAAAACACCACATTGGAATACATTAGCGAAAAGTATCCAGTGTGCACAGACAAATACAGACATAAAACAACATTAAAAGACAGAAATAAAACAGTAAACTAATTCTAGGCAATGGGGGTGAAGTGTCTTGCCTAAGGACACAACGGCACTTTACAGCCCCCCCACTGTGACTGGAGTTCCCAGAGGTTAAGTGTCTTGCCAAGGACACAACAACAGCAGACAGTGGGAGTCGATGGTGAAGGTCGGGCTCGAACCCACGACCCTCTGGCTCAAAGGCCAATGCTCTACCAACTAACTGTCGCTACTAACAAGGCCCTGCCCTGCTTAGCTTCAGAGGTCTGACAGGATCCGGCTTTCACCTGCGGTTATGACCACACACATCATGACACAGTTCATTTCCCACCTGCAGTCCTTGGTGTGTACGGGAAACTTTTTCGGGGTAAAAACGTTCAAAAAATGTGATGAAAAATTTGAGCTACGTCCGCGTTAATCACCTTCTTCCCACTTTTTTTCTTTGGGTTTTGTTCCTTTCACAGGCACCATCCGACAATCCGGTGAGGTTTTTTTTGGAAAAAGATGAGGCCCGCAGCAGAGAGTTCACATTACCCAGACGGATGAGACGTCTTCCTGTCGGCGCGTCATTATTCATGCTCCGTGCGCCGCGGTGAAGCCTTTGTGCGCTCTCGCCTCGCTGCCGTCTCCATTCACCGTCTAAGGCCCCGACAAATGGACCGCCGGAGCGCCTGGAGAGCGCCGCGCAAACACAACCCACATGCATTATTACTCACAGCCCTTTTCCAAAATGTGTGCCGCACGATCTGCCACGAGTTTGTGAGCCGAGGCCAGGACTGCGGCATCTGTGGGCTCCACACGGTACTCACGCTGGCAGACAGGGGGCACTGCAGGTCACTGAGTGCAATGACTGGGATTTATGAGTAGCTCTTGTTGTGGTTTTATCGGCTTAGATTGGACATGACTTGGAGTTTTCTTTTTATTTACTTTCCTTTTTACCAAATCTGGATATGAATCGCTTGCTGGAAAGTCGGAACGGCGCATATTCTGGTATCGATATAATTCAGAATAGATTCAAAATAGATCATACACTCTTTGCCATTTACAGTAAAACCACTTTTATTTTTTAACCAAATCGACATGAAACAAAAACATTCACAAAGTTTCATCTTTTCTTTGCCAGCACAGGAGTGTGGTGTGCTCCTGCTTGGTTGAGATTAAGACATGCAGCCACACTGGCCCTTTCTGCACCGAATCACAGTGGTTATCACTTAGGCAAGGTAAGTCAATTTTATTTTTATAGCACAATTCATAGACAAAGCAATGAGAAGTGCTGAACAAAACAAGATAGCATTAAAGTGATAAATAATCACATTACATTAAAAAGAACGATAAAATCCCTCCATTGTATGCACAGCTAAACAAACAGTTTTTAACCTGGTCAGAGTTGAAGCCTGTCTCACATTTTCAGAAATATTGTTCCAGATTTTAGCAGCATGAATCTGAAGCCTCCCCATGTTTAGTTCTGACTCTGGGCACTAGTAGGAGTCCAGTCCCTGTGCTCCTCAGAGTCTGGGTCGGTTCTTATCTGACATCACAGCAAGTAGGTCCTGGCTTCAATTTCCTCCTCCGGCTCTTTCGGTTTGGAGTTTGCAAGTGTCTGCGTAGGTTTCTCCTACCACTGAAAACATGTACAATAGGTCTGGCATGCACTTCCTGTATGGCGACCTCGCTCTCATATCTGAGTGGAGTCAGAGACAGACGGCCACAACAATAGTAAATCTCTTTGTTTATATATCGTCCAAAGTCAAAGAGATTACTTACTTACTTCTAGAATCAGTTCGACACCCCTGAACTATGGTCTATTTCTTTTCTCACAATAGTGCCTTCAAGTGGGGACAATTTTCAACCACAAATGAATGAAGTTGGTCAGTACAATGGTATTTCAGACATATGATAATAGGAAATAAAGTATTGTGAATCCAATCACTATCAGGTGAAGATCTGGGAAAACATTTGGACATCTTTCAGCATACAGTACAGACCAAAAGAGGTTTTTTTTATTTTCGTGATTATGAAAATTGTAGATTTGCACTGAAGGCATCAAAGCTATGCATTAACTAATGTGCAATTATGCACAAAATGAAAAAAATAGTATGAAACAACTGAATATATGTCTTATATTCTGGGTTCTTCAAAGTAGCACCTTTTGCTCTGATTACTGCTTCACTCTTGGCCTTCTCTTGATGAGAAGGAGTTCCCAGAGATGCTTTGCACTTGTTGGCCCTTTCGCCTTCACTCTGTGGTCCAGCCCCAAAACCATCTGAACTGGGTTCAGGTCCGGTGACTGTGGAGGTCATCTGGCCCAGCACCATCACTCTCCTTATTGGTCAAACAGCCCTTAAACAGCCTGAGTGTGGATCTACAGGCAATAGTCATGAAAAGAAACTCAGTGAATGAGAAAGTGTGTCCAAACTTTTAGTCTGTACTGTATCAGTCAACAAACTGGCATTATTTAGCACTGAAATTCTTAATACACGTGATTTTTTTTTTTTCTTATTGTAAAATGTTTAAGATCATAGAAAACATGACCTACGATTTAACGTTCAAAATGGTTGCAGAAAATTTGACTCAAAAAACTCATCTTTCCTTTAGATCACAACATCAACACAACCGATTGATGTGATGTCACACTCAAGAACCAGTTTTCCATGTTCATGCAATTGTACTTTCATATGTTTACCCCCTGATCATTTCAATTGCAGCTCCCATCTGTCAAAGTGCTGTGATGCAGAATGATGATGCCGATTTAACGTCAGGCCCCTTTCACGTATGAATGGCAAAATAGTCGCATTTATGTAGCACTTTTCAACCATACGAGGCACTCAAAGCACTTTACATCAAGGAGACACTCACACACATGCATACTCCAGTGTACGCAGACACGGACAAGACGTTTTGTAAATACAGTGGAGAAAATAAGCATTCACTCCTCCCACAATCAACAAAAATCACATTGTATTATTTATTTGCAAATGATTTTGGGGGAAAAAAGTAGCTACTGACTAAAGTCCATCTCAATACTTTGTAGATTTCTGTGAGTCTTCACAAGGTTTTCACACACTGTTGTTGAATACTAAATACTTTTTGCCCTACTGTATTTACGTGCTTGTAAAAAGACGCAGTTAAAGATAGAGTCAGTGATTTTTTTCAGACAATTTTCTTTTAAATATTGTGGGAAAAAGTCTCTAAATGCTAAAAGTAGTCAAGTTTTCAAATAGTACCACCAGATGCCTGTAGTCTCCAAAAAATGTATAAAAAATATTTTGGAGCGGGCCAATAAAAATAAACCAATGGGATTCGTTCATCCCCAACGAACCAATGGGATGTGTTTACCCCCTTCACCCTCTTCCTGTTTATCGCGAGTGCACCGTAGTTATTGGATTTTATAAAACTTAACCCTCTATGGCATGACTTTTTATTTTTGAGGAGAAAAAATAATTCAAACCACCTTTTGAGAGCTCTGATAACAATATTTTCCCCCCACACCCCCCTCAACCAGATATTGGTTTGTTGCTTCAGGGCAACAATGCGCAATAAAGCTACTAGAACACCAAGGTTTTCAATATGCATAAAATGATGAAAATTAATCTCAAAGTAAACATATTTGAAAAAGTTTTATGTAACAAAGCAGTATTTTCACTCATTTTTCAACAGGAACAGAATGGTTCAGAACAAACACAAAACAGTCACCCGGAAATCACACTGATGGGGTCTCTAGTCTATTCTGTATGGAACCGCCAGAAGCAGTTATGAGAGGCTGTGAAGCAGAGATGGACACCACGTTTTCTGCACTCGATCTTTGGAGTACCTTTGCATCCGGGTGCCTTGCATCTTCCCTTATTTTCGGCCATAACCATCCAGTGGGCAGTGGCGTCCATGCGCACGTCAGAGACTGGAATGGGAGTAGCAGGACCTCTTCGACACTTCTCCCTATGGTCCTCAGCGATTGTAGAGCTGGGACAACCTCTCTTGCACTCAAGGTCCTTCTCAGTTTTGCACAGACTTTCTGCAACGTAGGACTTGAATGTATACAGCTTCATATGATCCTCTTTTCTCAGGCCATTTTCAGTACAATCTCTTCTATAGAGTAGCCAGGCTGTGACAATCCTCATGTCGATAAAATGAAACACCAGCCAGTTGTACCACTTCTTTCACCGGACCTTGTTACGGTAAAGTGCAATCAGTGAGTCAAGGAGATCCACCGCTCCCATGTTCTTATTATACTCCCTCACTATGGCTGGGCAGGGAACTTGGATTATTTCTTTTTCTCTTGCCATCCCACCTCTGTACTTCTGTGACTGAATGTGCACTGATATAGTTGCTGAGGTGGCTGACAGAGCGGTTATCGTGCCACTTCACCACATATAGAGATTTCCCCAACCATGGCTGTCTTCTGTATGAACGTTCCTCGTCCAGATCTCTTCAGCTCAGCATCAGATGTTAAATTCACGCCTGGTAGCCTGTTTCTACGCACTGTACCAGTTGAGTGGATTCCTTCCTGAGCAAGTGTGAGGATTAGAGGAACACTAGTGAACCAGTTGTCAAAGAACAACTTGTGGTTCTCTTTCCTTGGTGTTGGTTCAGCTAGACGGAGGACAACATTCCCACTTGCACCTATATCTACCAGGTAAGGGGGTTGCACAACACGCCCCGTGTAGATCACAAAGTTGTGTGGAATACCTTCAGAGCTGGCCAAGACAAGTATTTTGTATCCCCATTTCTTTGGTTTGCATGGCAGGTACTGCTTGTTCTTGTTCTTTCCTTTGAAGGGAACTATCTGTTTGTCCACAGCTAGTTTTTCAGTGATTTGGATAGATTTACATTTTGCAGTAAGATGGTCTACCAATGGTCTAATTTTGTAAAGTGGATCTGGAGTTCTTGCTACTTCTGCTTCATTGTCATAGAAATGCAGGGCTTTCTTGATGGCCTCCCATCTGTTCAGATGCATGGTGTTTGCAATTTGGTGCACCCAACTTGCCTTGCTCCAAAACATGTGTGTGGCTGGTAAGCCAAACAGTGACATGTAGACCACAATACCTAAGAACTGCTCAAGTTATTTGGTGCTGAGGTCTAGAGGCCTGTTTGGGTTACACTGTATGGCATACAGATTTGACTGCTCTACAATCATGGACAGAATGTCTTCTGATAAAAACATCCTGAAGTAGTGAAGAGGAGAGAAATTATCTTGTGATCTTGGGAGACTGCCTTGCCATTCAGGATAGTCAGGGAAGTTGTCATTATGGGGTGTTCTCCACAGGGGTAAGCCATCATCGCACTCTGGTTCAGAGAGCACATCCTCATTTTCAGCCTCATCTTCTTCATTGATATCAATAGAATCACTAGCATGCCC